>CM042696.1:95830534-96430534 GCA_023614405.1 Avena insularis
CCGGAGAATCGTCCGCCGGCGGGGTGGCCTGTGGAGGGTCTGCTTGACGGCGGCTACGGCTGTGCTGCTCACGGCGTCGCTCTCGATGAGGTAGACATGCCGGCAAATCGCCCGCCGGCGGGTTGGTCGGTGGAGGGTGCTCTTGACCGCGGCGACAGCCATGCTGGGCACGCCGTGCGCTCTCGACGAGGTCGACACGCCGGAGAATCGGCCGCCGGCGGGTGGTCGATACCGGCGTAACGAGCTGGGGTGAGGTTGGCGCGGGCCGCCTGGCCATACTAGAGAAAGTTAGGTTCATGGAGTTTTTTTTTTTCCTAATCCTATTCAATATGAAATCCCCTTCTGACCATGCAGCGATCCTTTGAATTAAATTCCATCTTGTAAGCACGATTCACAGTTCTCAAACTCGGATTGAGGAGTGGTACATGAGATCGGGTCAAGCAAGTGTCCTTTTGATGTTCATGTTCCCGTACCAGTTTTTCACTGCAAATAAATCTTGCATTACAGGTATGCTAAAAAGGATGTGCACGTCTTATGAGAGTTACGAACTGCGGGATGAAGATCTGTACAGGAATTTGAATGATGAGAAGAAGCATTTCTTGGTGCTTATGATGGGTGATTTCCGAGATGCCATGGTAACCCTATTCAAATAAATATTGCTCCACTCTAATGTGTTATATTACTCTCTGTGTGCTAATTTCTTAAACACTACTGATGTTTCTACTATCTACTCCCTCCGTTTCAAAATATAAGATGTTTTAACTTTGTGAAAAGAGTGTATCTAGACCCTTTTAGTGTGTAGGTTCATCTAGGTTTAGAGTGAACCTGTTAGAAATAGTGGGGCTAATCCATTTAGGCCCATGAGTATTTCAGATTTTCCCTAAATCTCAAAGCCCAAATTTGTGGCAGCCCATATGTGTTTGGGCCCATGTTTGTGGCAGCTCACATGGGAGTGTAGTGGGAGCTAAAGTTTAGTCCCACATGGAAAGTTGGAGGAGAGTTGCACCACCTTATAAGGAGGAGTGTTGTACCACTTTGTAAGTAAGTGGGAATAAGAGAGATACACACGCGCGCTCCTCCTCCTCCGACGCCGCCAAGACGCACGCATCGCTTCGCCGTCACTTCGCCTTTATCGCACATACACAAGGCAGCCGCTGGGTTGCGGAATCTCGCCGAGTTGCCCGTGGCGCACGTGCACCGGCGGACGGGAGAGCAGGTCTCCGGAACCACTGCGCGACTGCCTCGAGTTCTCCATCACGGGTCGTCTTCCATCCAAGTCAGGCGGTGCTGCATACCGCCGTCTTCGTCGCCACCTGCTGCGATCACTCTTTCCCAAAGTTTCTACTACGACAACCGAACGGTACGTGCTACGTGATCCTGTTTGGTTATTCATCATGTTCTGCGAGTACATGTTAGGCTGCTGTTTGTTTCCGATCATCCTGTTGTTTAGTACATCTAGTATGTTCGAGTTACATGAGCTAGTAGCTGGCTTTGTCATGATTTATATTCTGGAATTAATCGTGGAAATTATGCCTAATAATCCAACAGAACCTAGATACCAAAAGGATCTAGATACAACCTTTTTACAAAGCTAAAACGTCTTATATTTTGAAACAGAGGGAGTACTACGTAGTACCTTAAATGCTGCACAGTACTAGTAAATTACTTGATGGACAGATATATTTTCCATCTATAGAGTGTTTGCAACCTTTTGGTTATTTGTCTTGTTAATTTGGTGCCTGAATAGACACCAGTAGCATTACCATGATTGCACATTCAGATAAGTCAGTTTACAAGAAATTTCCACGGTAGTTTTCTTTCCGCAATTGTAATGAAGATCCAAACATGTTTTCCTTGTTTTTCTGAAGATAGTAGTCAGGTATCGACGAAACAAAGATACATTTTGATCATAATGGGTGTCTTCTGGATCTTGATCATAAATTATAAGTCCAAACTTTGTTTTACTTTCGGCAGATAGTCCCAGAAGAACTTGTGCGGCGTCTCAAAGGCGAGATCCCAAGAGAGATCCAGCTAGAAACTCCAAAGGGTTCCAGTCACACTATTGTGGTTGCCAAGAACCAAGAAAAGCGTGTCCTTACAGTGGGTTGGTGTGATTTCGTTGAAATCTATGATCTACACATGGGTGACTCAGTAATATTACAGTACAATGGAAACTCTAAGTTTAATGCCATAATATTTGATAATCTTGGTCGAGAGAAAGCATTATCAGTTGTTGTGGATTCTTATATTATCTCAGGTCCGAAACAGGCACAGCGACACACATGGAATCAGGTAAAATAGCACTTCTTTTATTCATGGCTTCATTTGCAGGACCAAATTTCACTTCAAATGACGTTTGCACTTCAGGTCTGCTAAAAACATGGATGCGCCTTGTGGAAGCATATGTAGTCCTTGCAACTTTTAGTCATTTCACCTGTTATTGTGATGCTTGGACTGAATCCAGCATGGTAGTATATTCAGGTAAAAGCATATGTAGTCCTTGCAACTTTTAGTCATTTCACCTGTTATTGTGATGCTTGGACTGAATCCAGCATGGTAGTATATTCAGGTATGTTTGTTTGCACAAAGTTGATACACTGCTTTTGGCATTCTTCTTTCCCTAACAAACCATGCTTTTGTCCTTTTTCGTTTTCCTTGGTATTAAAGAGAAAAACCACTTTGATTATAGCAAATATCTTTTTAGTCTTGTTTACAAACAGTCCGCTCTAACATACAAAAAAAACTTGTTTGCTTCTCCAGATCATCCCAGAAGAATTTGTTAAGCGTTTCAAGGGTGAGATCCCAGGAGAAATCATACTTGAGACAAAAAATCGTCGCATTTACATAATTAGAGTTTCCAAGCACCAAGAAAAGCTTGTCCTTACAGCGGGATGGGGTACATTCGTTCAATCCTTTGGTCTGCAGATGGGTGACACCATAGTATTCAGATACAATGGAAACTCCAAGTTTCATGTCATAATCTTTGATGAACTTGGCCGTGAGAATGCACTATCAGTTATTGTGGATCCTTTTCCGGCTCGTGTGCATGAAAGGCACACAAATGCTACTGAAACAGTGAACCGTTCTAATATTCAGCCTCAGTCAGGCCAAGTGAAATCACCTGCTGAATCCATGAACACTTCCCATGTTCTTCCTCAGCCCATGGAAATGCAGCGATCTACTCGCAGATTGAACGGGCCGCCGATGGAGTCATCACCAACAAAAAGACAGAGGCACATCCAAATGGACAAGTCATCTCAAGGCAACATGGCCCCAATAAACATTTTGTCCTCTGAATCATCTGGTCTCAGTTTTTTATTAGATACATCTTCCCTTGCAAATCATTCTCATCTTTTTGTACCTATATTTAGTAGTTCCCTTTTCTGTGCACGGCAGAATCTTTCTCCTCTGAAGATGGCTGTGGAGTACATGATGTGTCTGCTTCCAATTACAATGCTAGAAAGAACAGGCTAACTTCTTCTCGAAGGGGGCAGTTGAAGGATGGTTACATTACCACGAGTAAGACCAAACTAACTCCTGCTGAGCAGCAGAAGGTGAAGGAGAAGGTCCAATCCAGACAGTCAGAAATCCCCATCGTTGTTGCTGTGATGAGCAAGTCCAACGTTGATTCAGGATGCTCTCTGGTGAGTTCCGTCTTCTGAATGCATGTTTTGCTTCCATCATAAAGAGCCTGTCTGAACTTCTGTATATGAATATTATTGTAAACGCTATTCTGTAAATTCATAGTCAGCCATCTCTGAATTTGCATACAGTTTGTTTCCTAATACTGAACCAATTTAGAAAGCGATTGACCTGCTATTTTACTTAGAATTTTCTTTACACCATCATCTACTAACTCTTTTGTTCAAATCTGTAAACAGAATTTCCCCAGCCACTATGCTATGAAATATCTTGGTGGGGATCCAAACATGTATCTTCAGGTGCTTGGTCAGAAATTGTGCTGTATGGCGAGACCTCTCATAATAGAAGGCTTATAAGTGGATGGAAAGAGTTTGTGCAAGACAACAATCTGAAGATGGGTGATATCTGCCTCTTTGAGCTGTTGAGCCACCAGAGGAGAAGAACCATGGAGGTCTACATCATCCCGTAAATGACGGAAATTGATCGATATCCCATTGTTGCTGAATTCCCTGAAGGCGGTAGACTGGTGATTGGTTTGTGTTGGCAATGGTGATGGTGTGTGTTGTTGGTTAGTGAATGGCTGCCTCGCTGGTGATAGCCTGATAGGGCTTTTTGGATTTGTTAGTAACTTGTTTGGTTAACGATGCACGTTATTGCTGAACCATTGTGTCGCAGGGAAATTCTTAAAATTAGGGCGTGATGATGATGATGCAAGTCAAAACTTCAGTTTGTTTACTGGTGGTGCCGATGATGCACTTTCAGGCCTCTTGCACATATGCAGCGTGGAGCAGACACGGCCTGCAGCGTATCGCTCTTGTGTTGGCAGCAAAAGCATCCACGATTTTGTAACATGCCGGAACAAGTGCAGCCATTAGGCCAACTCCAACCCCGGTCTGTTTGCGGGGCGGGGTGGACAGGCTCCGGGCCGATGTCCGCCCAGTTCTGCCGGGTGCACTCAACGGTGCCCCATCAGTCCGGACCTTTTTTTTCCGAAGGTGTCGCCAAATTTAAAAGAGGACCTCAGGAGACTATGAAAATAGAAAACAAGACAATCACATGAAATTTAACCCAGTTCAGCGGCCTCTGTCCCGCTGCGTACCCATGGTTCATACATGCACGCAAACATAAATAGAGCGAGCAATCTATGCATCTCGCTCGAAGATCATCTTACTCTTCTTCTCGAACCAACTCTGTTGAATTGGGCCATGTCGGTGAGATTCGATTTTCTTCGGTGAGTCGCTGGAGCTCTACCTTCTTCTCTTCTATCTCAAGACGCTTCGACTGGATTTCATAGTAGTTCTTCGCCGCATCTTTCCTCTCCTTGCATTTCCTCTCTTCCCTCTTGTTGATGGACACCTCGTTCTCGGTGATCAACCCTTTCATCGTCTCCTGGATGACAACTGACGAAGCTTTACGCTTGAGTTCTAGCTTGGAGCCGTTCCTTCCTCTCGGCCTTTTGGTTGTCGGCCCTTTCTCGTCGATGATGATTCCGACACCTCCTCCCTTTGCACTCCCCGCATAGAGCTCTTTCCACTTCTCGCAATCTTTGATCTTTGTTCAACAATGGCCCAATGTGAAAGGCTTCTTCTCATGGCAAGTCTTGAAGTGCTCCAATGCTTGCCACACCTAAACCAACAAGTTTAAGTTCATGCTAGAACATGTAAAGCTCGTATGAACGAAAACATATAGACATGTAGCAATATATCATGTCTCCAACTCCAATGCTGCTCACGGGCCTTTTCTTAACATGGTCATAAGAGGCACAAAACTCTGTGCATTGTTCAGAGATGAATGCCCACCTCTTCGTAAGTGAGTTCTCGTTGCGATCACTCGCAAACAGATGCTCACCAAAGTGTTTTTGATCATGGAAGTACTTTCATATTTGGTTCCAAAATGCCTCACCTTTTTGCTCCGCACCGGTTATTGGATCTTGCTAAATTTCCATCCATGCCTCGCAAAGCATCTCATCCTCGAGGGTTGTATATGATCCGCTCCTTCGGCTACCGCCTTGTGTTTCTCGGACTAGTTCGTGCCCAAACAAAGGCTCGTGGTCAATAGAGATACCATCTTCCTGGGTGCTAAGGCAAGGATCCTATAAGGGCGTATCATTGGGTCATGTACACCGACGAGAAAAGAGTAGGGACTAGGTACAAGGGATGGCACTTGGTTGATACCTGGGTGGGCGTTGGGGTCGGAGGTGGGGCCGATGTTTCATCAAACCGCTTGCGGGGAGCGGGCGGGGATGCTCCTCCCGGTCTTGTTGCTGCATGAAGAGCCACCGTCGACAGGTGCCGCGTTCAGGTCGATGGCAAGAAAAGCCGGCGACGAGTCGCCGACGATCTCCGTCCTCCCCTCACCCCGTGATGGCTGCTTCGACAGGAGGTGGTTTGTTTGCGGATGCGGCCGAGCTCGATGTGCGCACGCCAAAGGCAGATAGCTACTGCTCCTTTATCATGGGCAAGGAGGCAGCCTGCGCAGCGAGTGCCTCGGCGTTGAACTTGGCCTGGACGGCCACGGCGTGCTCAAAGGGCGACGACCCTTTCCTGAGCGGCTTGGGCATCGGCAATGCGTCTCCGGGCCTTCTCTCTACGATCAACTCTATTCCCCGACTCCTCCTTCCGCTGGTCGTTCGTCAACTCTTTCTTCACCCGGACGATGCTAGCGGCAACACCATCTTTGCCGGTGGCTTTTGAGGGACAAGCAGCGGTCGGCTGCGGGAGATCAGCTACAGCCGGTGCCGGTAGATCAGAGGCCGGAGCAGCTCCCGAAGGCACGAACGGGCCACGACTAGGGAGGACAGGTGTCGGGGAGGGCCGCGGCGCTACGTCCATGGCAGTGTGCTAGAGATTGGTGGTAAGAGTGTTGAAGACTGGTGGCACTAGCTAGCGGGGCCAGGGAGGACACCACACGGACGCGCGGGTTGTCCGTGCGCCCACAAACCGAGCTCAATTTTCGACTCGATTTACGCCGAAACGGACAAATCCAAGGTTGTCTCTCGGTTTGCGGGTGCGCATTGGGCCGTGAGCTCGGTCCGGAAGAACATGATTGGACCCGCGCAGTCCGATTGTTTGGGGAAGGGTGGCGGGGGACGTTGGAGTTGGCCCTGCAGAACATATCGACTTTTTTACAAATATACCTCTTTGTAAACCGGCATCGCCAAAATTAACCCCCTCTTCAATCGACTGGCAAAAATACCCCGACGAGAGGAGTTAAAGGTGCCACGTCGCACATCCTGCCATTTCGCGTGGCGAAGCAGATATCCCGCCACGGGGACAGGCGGATGTACCGGCAGGATGTGACTGAACCACGTCTGGTGCATGGCGGGAAGATAGAATCTGCATATGGGCTTTGCCCTGTCCCCCACCCTAGCCAGCTACGCCTACTCCCTGCTCTACTCAGACCAAAGCACCTAGAGAGAAAGGGAGAAAAAACCCTCTCGCAGTACTAGTATTATGAGCCACTAGCATGGTGGCCCTCGCAAATGCGAGAGCATCACCTTTAATGTCTTAAAATAACTGAGAAATAATTATAGTTTGATTTCATAGACATCATATATGAAGATGTTCCCTGTAAGTGAAACATTTTAACCATCTTAGGTAGGTAACTCATGCACGATATGCTTTTCTGTAAGAACTAATAAATGGTAATCTCAAACCAAGACATTCTACTCTTCTCACTCACGTTTACTTGTCCTAACATATAACATGACTATATCGGTAGGGCGGCATATTAATAATAGGTTGAACAAACACTGGGTTACTCTTTGATTGGTATAACATGACTCTTATTTTACAAAGGGTTAGCAACCATAAAGATCGACACAAAGGTGTGTTTAGTCACATGTAGTAGAAACCGTAGATGGATACATATTATTAAAACGTTTATAGATATATGTTTACTCGTGGGTGATCTATAGAAAATATAGAATTTATAAGCCTGGATATTAACATATCACTATAGTAATTGGACAATGTTTATATAATAAAGGGCGGCAAATATGAACTATGTATACGGAAGAGTAAATAAAATAAGCGATCCTCCCAACAAAAACCTTGTTTGTAGCTATTGCTATTTCTATAATGGTGTCCTATTTTTTTAAAGCACATATCTGATAACAAACACCAAGCCTCCACTTCCATGCACATCCTATACACAATATTTCCCTGTTGTTACAGATGAATCTAGTCAAGTTAAATCTTTATCTTCTAAAGAATTAATGTGTCGAGTATGTGGCACTATGGACCAAAAGATTAATCTTATTAAAAATCACATAAAATGTCCATCTTTTTATTTCTAATTGGATCCGCTCGACATCTACATTTTTTGTCGGTATGGATATTTATATAACAATGTCAACTTTATTTTTGTTAAAGCACATAGCTCATAAACAGATCCAAGCCTCCACTTCCATGCACATCCTATATGCATGATCCCTCCGTGTTGTTAACAGTTGTGCAACTAGGTTACATATGAATCTAATCAGGATCGATCTTTAGCTTCGAATAATAACCAATGAGTAGAGTATGTGAAAACGTAGACCAAATGCCTAATCTCAGTAAACTTCATACAAAACGCTGATCAATTTGTTTACTAATCAAATTAAATTTTTAAAGATTTAATTTTTATCACATGGATGTTAACTTGAAACTTTTTATGTCAAAAATAAGATGTCTGACAGACACATGATTTAAGTTTTCGTCGGTTTACCTCAATTTCACCATTCCATAAGGTGTCGAGAGACCAAAAACCATAGATGTGTGTAGTGTAGGTACCTTCTCTATTAGGTTCACATGTTCTTAGTGGCAACCTCCCGATGGTATATTTAGACTATGTCGTAAGGAGTAAGGTTTTCTAACTCCTTCAATTGGACAATAGTGTATTTCATGATCGACTTCATGTAACCGATGATTACCATGGCTCTTATTTTTGTCATTTTATTTATTTCTTCATAGGTTGAATGATGGGCAACAGTTTCTGTAGCATGCCTTTGAGAAGCGTCCCAAGTTAGTATTCAAACATCTTAGGGTCAAACTTTTGAGGTGGGAATTTCTTAGGGCTTTCAAACATGTGAGTTTAATTATTCCAAAAAAATTAGATTCAGTTTTAATAATATGTACCAAAAATACTATGGAAGAACATAAGATTCTGATATTAGAGTCGCCCGACTTGAATGGACCTTGACAGAGTTCATTTTCTTTGTACGGAACTTTTTTAGGCATCCATCTTACTTTTTTAATTTATGTTTCAATGTTACAAATTTCCATTGAGAAAGATACCTGAAAGAACACAAGATGCCAGGAATGGAGTTACTAACTTCGATAGAACTCGACCGAGATTTTTTTATATGATTTTTTTTGTTTGGCCTTTGTTTCAGTTTTATTCCATTATTTAATTTTATAAATATCCATCGGAAAAGATATGCAAGAACCTAAGATGCCGGGAATAGAGTCTGACTTCCATGGACCTTGACAGTTCTTTTTATATATGGTACTCATTTAGATTTAAAGTACATTTTGTTGGCCTACGTTTCATTCATTAATCCATCAAGCAGTTTTAATAAACCTACGGATCGTTTGAAAGATAAAGGCTTATACACATTTGAAGAGATCATTTTTGAAAGTTGTCCTAAAAATGCTTTATACGTTTCACTGTTCATAGTATAGTTAGTTGTATTCATTTAGATTTATTTTCCGCATACTCATAAAAATTATGTCTTCTTAAACACTTGTAGTAGCGTGTATTTGCTCCGCCACGTCCATGTATATGTTCCTTCTTTTATTCAGAAATGACTTACTCGGATTTTATCTAAATTTATAATGTATCTAGACATATTTTAGTGTGTAAATATATGTTAATTTAGATAAATCCAAGTCGCCTGTTTTCAAACCAAAGTAGTCTCTTAGCCATAGTCCGTGTCATGCAGGACAATCCAGGTTCTATACGAATTCTATAAATCAAACTTTTCCAGCTCAATTTCATACACGTATCGGGAATGGACATAGAAAAAAAATTGGACATAACATCATTACGTGATGATAACTTCAGGATTGGCGTATCAGGTTAAACCATAATTGGCTGATTAGTAATTCACGGTCAGATCCAGCACTTGACCTCTATAACTCCTGTGCGATGATTCTAAAAAAAAAAACATGTATATTGTATATGCGTTCGAGTACGTGTTAAATAATCAATTAATTGTACCCGATGTCCCTATAGGCTAAGCATGTAAACCTGCCACGTCCCGGCTTAGTTCTCTCTCTCTTTTTTTTTGCGGGTACAGGCTTAGTTCTCTTGGACTTATGGGCGGCTAGACAAAACGTGCACGTGGTGTTCACTCTAACGATCAGATTTTCTTTTCACGTGACATGGGCCGTGCAATCACGCGACATACTTTTCTGTTACGCTTTTACGTTCTCTAATTAAATCTTTTACGTTCTCTAATTAAATCGTAGCCACTGATTCTAAATCTAACTGTTAAAATAATTTTGATGACAGTGGATTAACGTGGCGTCTCGAAAAACATCCTTATATTGTTTTTAGTATATAATAGATTACTCCGTATAAACAACTGGGTGTTAGAGCAAGTCTAGAAGAGCCCCGATACCCTCCCCGATAGCAAACATAGGGGAAAGAGAAGAAGAAAACGGCCCCCAGCAGCGCCCCTACAAGCTCCCCTATCGGTCGGGGACCCCGACCCAACCCCTCTCTCTCCCCTCAACATCGGGGTTGTCTCCGCCTCCCCTATATCGGCCATGTCAGCAAGAACAGTAGCCCCCAAGAGCACGGGGAGGGTTGGTAGCGATGGTGCGGTCACAAAAACCGGTGGCCAGCAGCCAGAATCAATGGGCGGTGGTGGGAATCGGCTGGCCGGCGGCCGGAATCGATGGACGGTGGGGGGAATCGACGGCTGGCGGCGGGAATCGATGGCTGGCGGCCGGAATCGGTTGCCTGGCGGCCGGAATCGATGGGCGGTGGCAGGAATCGACGGGCGGCTGCGGGAATCGATGCCTGGCGGTGGGAATCGACGGTGGCGGAGGGAATCGATGGGCGGCGGCCGAAATCGGCTGCCTGGCGACCGGAATCGATGGGCGATGGCGGGAATCGACGGGCGGCGGCGGGAATCGATGGCTGGCGGTAGGAATCGACGGCGGGAGGTGGGAATCGAGCTGGAAATCAATGGGAGCACCACGGAGTGGAGGCGTGGAGGGGATTTTTTGTCCAACTTTGAGCTTAAAAATTAACGTCATGATATAGGGGAGATTTTATTGGGAACCTGCTGGAGATCGAAAGATATATAAGGGAAGAATCTTATTAGGGTGTCTCTTACAGGAAGATATAGGGGAGATTTTATTGGGAAGCTGCTAGACTTACTCTTAATACTCAAAGGCAGTGCACCTGGTGGCACCGTGGGAACAACCTACCGCCACCTGACAAATCTGGGCCCACCGCTTTCGCCAGTGGCAAAGGCGGGATGAGCCTTCCGCCCCTCCGCGTGGCTGCATGTTCCTTCCGCCAACCCGTACGACGTAAAGAGCCACGTGTCACTTTTTCCTCTTCCGCTAGATTAGTTTTGACAATATATTCTTACGGAGGATAATTTTGACAATACAAATACGCAGAAGGGTATATTTGTAAAAACATCGAACATATCTCACTCTCACCGCCAGTGGCGTGACTCTCCATGCGACCCGCACACTGTCTGAAATGGTGCGGCGCAACACTGTTCCAGCCAGCAACGTGCGGTCTGCTGCTGGAGTAGAATCCAACGAGGCAACGACGGTGCGCTGCTACAGCCACCTCGTAGAGTAGAGTAGGTCTTTTATTTACTTATTATAATTACACCGGTCACCGAAGTGAGTACTGCATCGCGTATGTCAGTAAACCTTTTGCCGGAGATTCGAAGTAGGAGTATTCGCGTATGTCAGTAAACCTTTTGCCGGAGATTCGAAGTATCTTCTGGGCCGTCCGCGGATTCACACCGTAGAGTCCTAGCAGGCTGGAGTACTAGTACTACTGCTTTACGTGTGTCAGTGCCCTTTCCCCATTACACGCAGCTGTTGCCGGTGATTCTACACAGATTTTGACGGGTTTCCACCGCGACGTGTGCAGTGGTCGTGCAACTCTGGGCAAAAACTCACCTCGACCTTTGACCTAAAAATCTTTTGAACCAACTCAAGACACTGAGAGACGTCTAAATACACTTTTTTCGTAAAACTAAAACATATTATATTTTGAAACGGAGAAAGTAGAATTTAACATCATCGGGAATAAAGTTCGATGCAAATCTGGTCAGGAGAGATTACTCAAAAGTTTCAAGCAGAAGCTCTCCGTATCGTCCAGACTCGAATGGTGCGGCGTAATAATACTGCTCCGATCAGCAGACTGATGTATTCCCTGGAGCGACGGTGCGATACTGCTCACTTGGAGGAGCAGTCTTTGATTTATTAACTACACCGGAGCAAGTACTGCATTGCGTGTGTCAGACCATTTTGCCGGAGTGGCCTGTCACGAGTAGGAAAAAATCACTGTTTTGACCTAATTAACGTTTGATCTTACAAAATGACCTACTTTTTTGAAGATATCCTGATCTGACCTGTTTTCATGGCGTTTTACCAGAAGACGCCATGGTCAGTAGCACGGCGCTCTCTCCAAAAGCGCCATGCTACCATGACGCTCCCCAAGAAAGCGCCATGGCCCCGTCCGACGTGGCTGCCGCCGTGGCACAGGCGGGCCCGTTTTAATGTTTGGCGCTTTCCGCGGGGGCGCCATGCTACTGGGCATGACGCTTTTGCGGAAAGCGCCATGGTCCTATACCTAGAAAACGGTGGGCGCCTCCCCACCCCCTCCGCCCATACCCTCGCAGATACTCCCTCACAGACATGACGACGGCGGCGGCGGCTCCTCCCCCAATCCCCCTCAAATCCATGCCCCCCCCTCATATCTGAGGCAATTTCTTGGTGGAATTTCTTCCTCTCCCCCCACTTGAGGTATTCCCCTTCAATTTTGCTTGTTTTATTGGTTGAAATCATCACATGGTCCTCTTCCTCCTAACCCTAGTTCTTGTGAAATGATGCATGTATTTTGTGCAATGTGTAATTTGTTTGAAGAAACTAGTGTGGTAGAATGATATTGTGGTAGAATGTCTAATCCTAACTCTAGAAATCATCACATGATCCTCTTCCTCCTAACCCTAGAAATTAGTGTGGTAGAATGTCTAATTTGTTTGAAAAAATTAGATGGGCTATTGTTGGCATATATGGCTTTGTGTAGATGATATGCAATGAATGTATTAATACATGGATTATTGTTGGCATATATGGCTTATAGGATAATATGTTGTTGGGCTATTGTTGGATAATATATAGTTTGGCTATTGTTGATATGGATGTTGGAGATATGCCCTAGAGGCAATAATAAATATAGTTATTATTATATATCTTTGTGTTTATGATAAATGTTTACATTCATGCTATAATAGTATTAACAAGGAAACCATTAATACTTGTGTGATTTGTAAACTTAAATTGAAGTCCCTAGTATAGCCTCTATACTTCACTAGCTTGTTGGTTGATTGATGATTGTGGTTTCCCTATCATGAACATTGAGATGTTATCAACAACAAGATCATATCGTTAGGAGAATGATATGGTGGACATACTCCTATAGATAAGCGTAGCATAAAGATCAAGTCATTTCAATAGTTCTATTGCTATATGCTTTCTGATACATAGTAACCTAATTCCTTCGACCATGAGATCATGCATATCACCTTTGCTGGATGGATGCTTTGATGTCATCAAACACCACACCGTAACAGGGTGGCTATAAAGGTGGCATTGAGTGTTCGGAAAGTATTGGTTGAAACACATGGATCAAGAGTGGGATTTGTCCATCCACATGACGGATAGATATTCTCTGGGCCCTCTCGGTGAAATGTCATCCAATTAGCTTGCAAGCATGTGACTTGGTCACAAGGGATCACATATCACGGGAACGAGAAAAGAGTACTTATCAGTAACGAGGATGAACTAGGTATGCAGAGATACCGATGATCATAACCTCGGATAAGTAACATATCGTGAGACAAAGGGAAATTGGTATCGTATGTAAGTGGTTCATTCGATCGCAAAGTAATCGTAGAAATATGTGGGAGCCATATGAATTTCCAGATTCCTCTGTTGGTTATTGTTCGGAGAAGTGTCTCGATCATGTCCGCATAATTCACGAACCGTAGGGAGACACACTTGAGGATTCGACGTTGTTTGAGTAGTTATGGTATTATGAGAAAGAGACCGAATGTTGTTCGGAGTCTCGGATGGGATCCGGGATATCACGAGGTGATCCGGAATGGTCCGGAGAATAAGATTCATATAAGGAAAGTCCCGTTTCGGAGTTGGGGAATGGTTCCGGTTTTTTCATCGGGAACATTCTAGAAGGTCCCGGAATGTCCGGCACTCCGGAGGGGGGAAGGGGTACATGAATGTGTCATTGCATATTGGAATGATTGCATCATGTACTAAGTATTCTCGCTGTCCAAAATAAAGGGTTTATTTAAATCCTAAATTGAAAAAGTCAAACGGCCAGTTTGAAAGTCAAACGGCAATTTTGGGAAGTGGGAAAAGAGGAGGAGGTGGAGACCGACTTGGGGGAGGAGTCCCTTGGCCGGCGCCTCCAAGGCCGACTTGGGAGGGACTCCCTTGGCCGCCGCCCTCCCACCTATAAAAGCAAGGCAGGCCTCCCCTCTATACACACAAGTTTCCTATCCTCTAAACTAAACCCTAGATCTAGACCCCGGTTTAGAGCTATTCGGTTTAGAGCCTTCTAATTGGTTTAGAGCCCTCTAATTGGTGTGTCTAATTACTAGACCACTAATAGCCTCTCTCATAAGCTCCACCATACTGCTTGACCGCTTAAGGCGAGCCTCATGGATCTCCCTCTACCTCCCACCACGCCACAGTTGTCTGCCGGAATCGCAAGGAGAGTGCTACAACCTCCGCTGCTGGAACAAGGGAGAGGAAGGTCTTCGTCGAAAATTTAACGTGTGACCGATCATGGGAGCGCTGAGGAACGCTGGCCGAAGGATCGTCACGCGATCTTGAGATCGGAAAGAGTACGACTACATCACCCACGAGAATCTGCTCGTTAAACACTTTGGAATCTTCGAGGGTGAGTTATTCCATCGACTCGCTACAATCTAGTAGATAGATCTTGGCTTGTTTGTTTGTATGCGATAGAAAATTTTTGTTTTCCATGCTACGAACCCCACATGGGTATCGAGCCGTGTCTATATGTAGATCTGTTTGCGAGTAGAACACAATGGTCATTGTGGGCGTTGATGCTTTATTGTAGATTGCTTTTCGTGTACTTTGCATCTTGCGGTATGTTGGGATGAAGCGGCCGCTAACCTTACATGACATCGTTCATGAGACTTGCTCCACGCTTGACATGCAACTCGTTTTGCATAAGTGGCTTTATGGGTGCTGTTTCTCCTAGCATAGTAAAGATCCAATTTACAACGGGTGATCAACAATGCTAGTATCAATGTTGTGGTTCTTGTTCGTAAGTTAGAACGACACTTATTGAAAGCCCCAAACCACGTAAAATATGCAAAGAAAGTAGAGGCGTCTAACTTTGTTTTGCAGGGTGTGCTGATGATGTGATATGGCCATGATTGTGATTATATTTGATGTATGCAATGTTCCTTATTGTAAGTTGGCAACCGTGAGCCATATGGTTGTCTTTAATTTCTGTTAAGACTGCGTGTCTATTCAAAATAGTTGTAATAGTTGAAGGCGGTGGGCGACAACCATGAAGAAGCGTCATTGACCTTGATGCTATGCGGTGATGATGGAGATCATATTTGTGCTTGAAGATGGAGATCGGAAGCACAAAGAAGAAAGGCCATATCATATCACATATTATGAATTGCATGTGATGTTAATCCTTTATGCATCTTGTATTGCTTAGTAGATGACGGTAGCATTATAAGATGATCCCTCATACACATAAATTTCAAGTTCTAAAGTGTTCACCCTTAGTATGCACTGTTGCCAAAGCTTGCTGCTCAAGCACCACGTGATGATCGGGTGTCTTTGATTCCGGTGAATACAACGTAAGCAAGCCAGATTTGCTTATGCGGAAGCTAAGGTTTGATCTTGACGAGCCTAGCATGTACAGACATGGCCTCGTGAACACGGATGGCCGAAAGGTAAAGCATGAATCATATAGTAGATATGATGAACATGATGATTGTTCGCCATTGAAACTATATCAACTCTCGTGATGATCGGTGTTGATGTAGTGGATTTGGTTCTGTGATCACTAAAACAATGTGAGGGATGTTGTTTTGAGTGGGAGTTCACCTAGTTTAATTTCATTAATTAATTTGAACTCAATTTGTCATAAACTTAGTCTAAACTATTGCAAATATGTTGTAGATCAATGGCAGCCCCTACCATAAATTTTAATGTTCCTAGAGAAAGAAAAGTTGAAAACAATGGAAGCAACTTGGATTGGTTCCGCAATTTGAGATTGTCCTCACGGTGGTAATTTGACCTATGTGCTGGATGCACCGCTAGGTGACCCACTGCGGTGATGCTACCGATGAAGTAAAGAATGTTTACCTCGCTCGGAAGAATCGGTACTCCATAGTTCAGTGTGCTATCTTGTATGGTTTAGAATCGGAGCTTGTAAAAGGTTTGAAGAGTCGATCCATATGATATTGTCGAGGATCTCAAATTAATCTTTGAGACTCATGCGGCAATTGAAAGTTATGAAGCTTCAAAAGTTCTTTAAGCGCAAGATGGAAGAGGGTAGCTCACAAGGTGAGCATGTGCTTAAGATGTGCAGGCACGCAAATAAACTTCAAAGTTTGGGTATAGTGATTCCTAATACTTTGGGAGTTTACCGCATCCTCCAATCACTACCACCAAGTTACAACAACTTTGTGATGAACTACAACATGCGTAACATGAACAAAGAGTTGCTGAACTATTTGCTATGTTAAAATCTGCGAAGTGGAGATCAAGAAAGAGCACCAAGTGTTGATGGTCAATAAGACCACCAAATTCAAGAAAGGCAAGTCTAAGCAAAGGGACACTTCAAGAAGGGTGGTAAGAAAGCTGCCACGAAGAAGACCAAGGCTGGACCTAAGCCTGAAACTGAATGCTTTTACCGCAAGGGAGAAGGTCATCGAAGCGGAATTGCCCAAGGTACTTGGCAGATTTGAAGAACGGCAACATCAAGAAGAAAGGTATATCGATATACATGTTATTGATGTGTATCTCACTAGTATTCGTAGTAGTGCTCGGTATTTGATAATCGTTCGGTTGCTCATATTTGTAACTCGAACAGAGAGCCGAATAAACGGAAGCTAGCGAAGAACGAGGTGACGATGCGCGAGGAAGCGGATCAAAGGTTGATGTGATCGCTCGGCACGCTACCTCTTCATCTACCATCGGGATTAGTTTTATACTTAAATAATTGTTATTTGGTGCTGCATTAAGCATGAACATTATATCGGGATCTTGTTTATTGCGAGACGGTTACTTGTTTAAATCCGAGAATAATGGTTGTTCGATTTATATGAGTAACATGTTTCATGCACATGCACCTTTGATAGATGGTCTATTCATATTGAATCTCGATAGTGGAAATACACATATTAATAACATTGAAGCTAAACGTTTGAAATCAGCGATAACTCGACCTATATGTGGCAATCGCTGCCTTGGTCACATTGGAGTGAAGCGTATGAAGAAACTCCATTCGATGGACTTCTTGAATCACTTGATTTTGAATCACTTGAAAGATGCGAGGCATGTCCGATGGGTAAAATGACTAAGACTCCATTTTCCGGTATGATGGAGCGAAGCTACAGACTTATTGGAAATCATACATACCGATGTGTGTGGTCCAATGAGTGTAGCATCGCAAAGATGGTTATCGTTATGTTCTTACCTTCACGGATGACTTGAGTAGATATGGATATATCTATTTCATGAAACATATGTCCGAAACTTTCGAGAAGTTTAAGGAGTTTCAAAGTGAGGTAGAGAATCAACGTAACAAGAAGATTAAATTTCTACGTTCGATCATGGAGGTGAATATCTAAGTTACGAGTTTGGCGAGCATTTGAAGAAATGTGGAATACTTTCGCGATTGACACCGCCGGGAACACCACAACAGTAATGGTGTGTCTCGAACGTCAGAATCGAACTCTCTTAGATATGGTTCGTTCTATGATGTCTCTTACAGATTTACCACTATCATTTTGGGGTTATGCATTAGAAACAGCCGCATTCACTTTAAATAGGGCACCGTCTAAATCCTGAAACGACACCGTATGAATTATGGTTTGGGAAGAAACCTAAATTGTCGCTCCTTAAAGTTTGGGGATGCGAAGCCTATGTAAAGAAGTTACAGGACAAGCTTGAACCCAAAGCGGAAAAATGCGTCTTCATAGGATACCGAAGGAAACTATTGGGTATACCTTCTATCATAGATCGAAGGCAAAATCTTCGTTGCCAAGAATGGATCCTTTCTAGAGAAGGAATTTCTCTCGAAAGAGGTATTGGAAGGAAAGTAGAACTTCGACGAGGTTGTCGAACCTTCTCTCGAAGTGCGAGTAGCGCAAAGACCGAAGAAGTTCTGTGATGCTGCACCAATAAGAGAGGAAGCTAATGATAGTGATCATGAAACTTCGGTTGAAGTTGCTACAGAGCCTCGGAGGTCAACGAGAAATCGTACCACTCCAGATTGGTATGATTCCGTTATGAATGTCATGTTGGTGGACAACACCGATGACCCCGAGACATATGAGGAAGCGATGATGAGCCCAGATTCCAATAAATGGCAAGAAGCCATGAAATCCGAGATTGGATCCATGTACGAAAACCAAGTATGGACTTTGGTGGACTTACCGGATGGCCGGAAGGCTGTCGAGAACAAATGGATTTTCAAGAAGAAAACAGATCTTGATGGTAATGTTATCATCTATAAAGCTCGACTTGTCGCAAAAGGGTTTCGACAAATTCAAGGAGTTGACTACGATGAGACTTTCTCACCAGTAGCGAAGCTAAAATCTGTGAGGATCATGTTAGCAATCGCTGCATATTATGATTATGAGATATGGCAGATGAATGTCAAAACAGCATTCCTCAATGGAGACATTGATGAAGAGTTGTATATGATGCAACCCAAAGGTTTTGTCGATCCTAAGGATGCTAACAAGGTATGCAAGCTTCAACGGTCCATCTATGGATTGAAGCAAGCATCCCGAAGTTGGAATCAACGTTTTGATAAGGTAATCAAAAGTTTTGGTTTTATACAAACTTATGGAGAAGCTTGTATTTACAAGAAAGTGAGTGGGAGCTCTGTAGCATTCTTAATACTGTATGTGGATGACATATTGTTGATTGGGAATGATGTAGACCTTCTTAATAGTGTCAAAGAGTATTTGAATAATAGTTTTTCAATGAAGGATCTTGGCGAAGCAGCTTACATATTAGGCATAAAGATTTATAGAGATAGATCGAAACGCCAAATATCATTGTCACAAAGTACATATTTGGACAAAGTTCTAAAGAGGTTTGGAATGGAAGATATCAAGAAAGGGTTCTTGCCCATGTTGCCCAATACGACCTTGAGTAAAACTCAAAGTCCGACATCGGCGTAAGATAGAGAAAGAATGAGTAAGACTCTATGCCTCAGCCATAGGATCTCTAATGTATGCCATGCTATGTACTAGACCCGACATTTCATATCGTTAGTTTAACTAGCAGATATCAAAGTGATCCAGAGTGGATCATTGGACAATGATCAAAAACATCCTTAAGTACTTGAGAAGAACTAAGGATATGGTTCTTTCTTATGGAGGTGATGAACAGCTCGTTGTTAATGGTTACACCGATGCTAGTTGGAACACCGATCCGGATGATTCCAAATCACAACTGGATAATATTTATTTTGAATGGTGCAGCAGTTAGCTGGAGGAGTGCAAAGCAAAGCGTTGTGGCGAGATCTTCAACTGAATCGGAATACATGGCTGCTTCGGAGGCTTCACAAGAAGCGATATGGATGAAAGAGTTCATTACAGAGCTGGGTGTGGTTCCAAGTGCGCTGGACCCAATGTCTATCTATGTGATAACATGGGCGCCATAGCCAATGCGCAAGAACCAAGGTCACACAAGAAGTGAAGCATATCAAGGCTGCTTTCCACGCTATTCGAGAACATATCCAGGATGGGGATATAAAGATTTGCAAAGTACACACAGATCTGAATGTGGCGGATCCGTTGACTAAACCTCTCCCGAGGGCAAAACATGACCAACACCAAACTGCCATGGGTGTTCGGTATATTACCATGTAATCTAGATTGGATGACTCTAGTGCAAGTGGGAGGCGTTGGAGATATGCCCTAGAGGCAATAATAAATATAGTTATTATTATATATCTTTGTGTTTATGATAAATGTTTACATTCATGCTATAATAGTATTAACAAGGAAACCATTAATACTTGTGTGATTTGTAAACTTAAATTGAAGTCCCTAGTATAGCCTCTATACTTCACTAGCTTGTTGGTTGATTGATGATTGTGGTTTCCCTATCATGAACATTGAGATGTTATCAACAACAAGATCATATCGTTAGGAGAATGATATGGTGGACATACTCCTATAGATAAGCGTAGCATAAAGATCAAGTCATTTCAATAGTTCTATTGCTATATGCTTTCTGATACATAGTAACCTAATTCCTTCGACCATGAGATCATGCATATCACCTTTGCTGGATGGATGCTTTGATGTCATCAAACACCACACCGTATGTGGGTGGCTATAAAGGTGGCATTGAGTGTTCGGAAAGTATTGGTTGAAACACATGGATCAAGAGTGGGATTTGTCCATCCACATGACGGATAGATATTCTCTGGGCCCTCTCGGTGAAATGTCATCCAATTAGCTTGCAAGCATGTGACTTGGTCACAAGGGATCACATATCACGGGAACGAGAAAAGAGTACTTATCAGTAACGAGGATGAACTAGGTATGCAGAGATACCGATGATCATAACCTCGGATAAGTAACATATCGTGAGACAAAGGGAAATTGGTATCGTATGTAAGTGGTTCATTCGATCGCAAAGTAATCGTAGAAATATGTGGGAGCCATATGAATTTCCAGATTCCTCATTGGTTATTGTTAGAGAAGTGTCTCGATCATGTCCGCATAATTCACGAACCGTAGGGAGACACACTTGAGGATTCGACGTTGTTTGAGTAGTTATGGTATTATGAGAAAGAGACCGAATGTTGTTCGGAGTCTCGGATGGGATCCGGGATATCACGAGGTGATCCGGAATGGTCCGGAGAATAAGATTCATATAAGGAAAGTCCTGCTGGAGTTGGGGAATGGTTCCGGTTTTCATCGGGAACATTCTAGAAGGTCGAATGTCGGCACTCCGGAGGGGTAAGGGTACATGAATGT
Organism: Avena insularis; assembly: GCA_023614405.1. NCBI lineage: Eukaryota > Viridiplantae > Streptophyta > Magnoliopsida > Poales > Poaceae > Avena > Avena insularis. The sequence continues at coordinate 95,851,665 of CM042696.1, forward strand.
GTCATTACATATTGGAATGATTGCATCATGTACTAAGTATTCTCGCTGTCCAAAATAAAGGGTTTATTTAAATCCTAAATTGAAAAGTCAAACGGCCAGTTTGAAAGTCAAACGGCAATTTTGGGAAGTGGGAAAAGAGGAGGAGGTGGAGACCGACTTGGGGGAGGAGTCCCCTTGGCCGGCGCGCCTCCCAAGGCCGACTTGGGGAGGGACTCCTCCGGTCACGCCGGCCCTCCCACCTATAAAAGCAAGGGCAGGGCCTCCCCCTCTATACACACAAGTTTCCTATCCTCTAAACTAAACCCTAGATCTAGACCCCGGTTTAGAGCTATTCGGTTTAGAGCCTTCTAATTGGTTTAGAGCCCTCTAATTGGTGTGTCTAATTACTAGACCACTAATAGCCTCTCTCATAAGCTCCACCATACCGCACCGCTTAAGGCTGAAGCCCATGGGATCTCCCTCTACCTCCGGTACCACGCCAGTCTAGGAATCGCAAGGAGAGTGCTACAACCTCCGCTGCTGGAACAAGGGAGAGGAAGGTCTTCGCCGAACGTGTGACCGATCAAGGGAGCGCTGCGGAACGTGCCGGAAGGATCGACTACGCGATCTTGAGATCAGAAAGAGTACGACTACATCACCCACGAGAATCTGCTCTCGTTAAACACTTTGGAATCTTCGAGGGTGAGTTATTCCATCGACTCGTTGCTACAATCTAGTAGATAGATCTTGGCTTGTTTGTTTGTATGCGATAGAAAATTTTGTTTTCCATGCTACGAACCCCTACAATGGAATGCATGGTGTATTCATGAATGTAGTCATATATGTATTCATATATGCATATTGTGGTGGATGGTGTATTTACTTGGATTTTTGCAACCACTTGTAGGATGGAAGGACAATCTATTTTGCAAGGGCATTATGATCAACGGCACTGCATGGTACATCGTGGAGAATAAGCATGTCTTCAAGTGGTTGCACCTAAGGTCCAAGGAGGTGCATAGCAAGAAGATGCCATATGATGAGCGCTACACACCATATGTTGAGGATTGGACTTCTCCCTTTCATCCAGCTTGTCTCGCTTCGACACCAAGATATGAACCCTTGTTTGATCACAGCGCTTGTTGATAGATGGAGACCGGAGAAACACGCTTCCACCTCCCTTGTGGTGAGATGACGGTCACTCTGCAGACGCCTCCATGATTTTTGCGCTTCCCATCAAAGGACGACTGTGTGTATGAGCTCAGATTCGGTAAGTGGCGTGAAGTGATGATTGGCTTAATTGGTAAGGCGCCAACGCAAGAGAAGATGTCTGCCGGTGCTACTTACAAATGGATACAACAAAATTTCAGCAAGTTCCCGAGGACGCCGATGAGGAGGTGATCCAGATGTATGCCGTGCATACTTATGGTATGCCATTAGTAGGACACTTTTCTCAGATGGCACGGGAAGGAATGCTTCATTCATGTGGCTCACTCTATTTATGAATGGGGCTATATGCACAGCTGGGGTTCAAGCACTTGCTTACTTGTATCGACGGTAATAAACTATATATATTGCATGGTAGTAGTACATATGCTTGATCGACCGGATACTTATGTATGCTTGTTGTATGTGCAGCTTGAGGCGTGTTGTAGAACCGGAAAAGGAGCAAGTATTGGTGGACCTATGGTGCATCGATCATATGGTCCTGGTTGCGCATACCAGTTGGTCGACCCATTCGATGAAGGAAAACAGTGGATGATCATGGCAATAGCCGCTCCGTGGTCCTACATGGGCATTTGTGGGATAATACAAGTATTCCACGGTGAATCTGAGGAATGCTACTATGCTACACTAACCAAATCGACTTGCTAACCCGGAGAAGGTAATAATTTGATTGTTCTCAAGAACTCATCTTTTCCACCATACATACTTGAGTCGACATGCTAATATTGTGTTCCTCGCTCAGTGGAATGGGAGCCATACTGAACTAGAGGGAATGTGGGTACCGTGTTTGGTTCCAAAGCGGACTTGAATCGCAAATGTATGCAAGAAGCACATCTCGGAGGATTCGTGCCTGCTTGATTTGTGTCTACGCTGTTGAGTTCCACCTTCCACAACGGGTGATGAGGCAATTTGGATTATTTCAGGAGACCCCGCCATACAAGGACACTAGCATAGCTCTTCACGGGTGAGTGATCCTTATACACCCAAGATCTAATTTTCTTGGGCCTCATGATACTTGCTAAGTCGATGAATTTGATTGTAGATTGGACAAGATCAAGCGAAGAGGGAAAAGATTGGCTGCATATCATCACAAGTATGTTCAAGTTTTATGCAAGGATTGAGGAGATCGAAACCCACCGACGGTTTCTCATCTGAGGCGCCGCATGATCTGCAGCTGCTCAATCGGTACCTTGTGTGTCTTGGGAAGGTGTCTCGCTTTGTACTGCAATCGCCGCTTGCATCTCATGACATAGTGGAGGATCCTTATCTCGCTTTTGATGATCTGAGCCAGCTAGAGTACAACAGAGACTTGTCCGAGGCGGCAGGGTGCAAATTCAGCGGGGTTGTCCGCTTTGTGGTAAGCATTGTCGAGAGTACGATATGCGATTATAGCGACATAAAATTGACTTTTTGTTCTCTTGCTAGCGCGAGGAGATCTCGAAACACGTGGACGAGGCCGAGGAAGCACTTAAACATCCTCCTGGCAAGGAGTCTGAGTCGGCCCTTCGAGCATTTGTGGAGGTATGTGTTTATACCGTTCCTAGCAGTTTTCGTGCTCCAGTTTTCCTTAGAGCGCGCGCAGTCACTGTGTCCCAGCGCGCTATAGTTGGCTCAAAGCGCCATGGAAGCATGGCGCCCTCCAGAAAAGCGCCATGGAGGCATGGCGCCTCCGAAAACGCCATGCTTCAGGATGGCGCTTTGTCGGGCGCCATGCGCTGACTTAGCAGATTTCGAGCTCGATTGTCCTTGAGCTGCAACTGGTCCCAACGGCTATAGTTGGCTCAAAGCGCCATGGAAGCATGGCGCCCTCCAGGAAAACGCCATGCTTCCTAGCATGGCGCTTTTGGCGAGGGCGCCATGCGCCTGCATTCACTTAAGTTGGAGCTAGTTTCTATGCTAGTGGCACCATTCCAGAAATTTTACAGTACAATGCTAGTGGCAACATTCCAGAAACATTATAGGCAAGTGCAGTGAATGTTTACGAAATACATGGCGCCCTTAAGGGGTTTTACATACGACAAATTCGGCATGACAATGTTCAAGATAAATTCCACATAGTGGAGTCCATAACATAGATCATAGCATGGTGACAACTCTACTGTGTCGCGCTAGGCTCCTTCCCCTTCGCCTTCCTTTTCCTCTCTTCCTCTGCCTCTTCCTTTTCCCTCAAGTCACGTGGTTAGCTGGACAACAGAGTTGAACTGCGCCTCGAATTGGCGTCTACTCTCCTCTTTCTTCTTGATCTCCTCTTCCTCCATTATCAGGCTAGCCTCTTCAGACACCTTCTCAAACCGACGATGATTCCTCAAGCTCTTCAAGTACATGTCTCTTTCATGTTTTGCTTCTTTTTCCTTCCTCTCACGTTCTTTCTTTGCTTTCTTGATGCTTGCCTCACGCAATCTCCTGTTGAAATCTTCTTCCCACCGACGTTCTTCTTCAGCCTCCCTCCTTTCCTCTTCCCTTTTCTTGATCAACTGAGCTACTTCATCTTCCTCTCCTTCACCTCCTCAAAGCCTCCCCACACTTTGGAGTAGCTCATACCGTTCCCATCATTGTTCTCCTTGGTTGGTTGGGTCGACATACCTATAACAGGAATGCAACCAAATAGTTAGTAAATAGAAATACACTTAAATGCACAATAAAAATTAGTAAAATCATCAAGAAAACACATACGGAAATTCTCCTCAAGATACGTAAACATACTCGCCACGACCTCTACCGCCAAGACCTCTACCGCCGCCACGACCTCTACCACCACGACCTCTACCACCATCACCACCTCCTTGGCTTGTGTTTGTACCACCATCACCACCTCCTTGGCTTGTGTTTGTACCACCGTCACCACCTCCTTGGCTTGTGCTGCCAATAGGGGTGTTGGCCTCCTTTGATTTTCTCCTTTTGCTACATGATGTTTTATTATGGCCCTCAGCATTGCATTCTCCACAACGGGTTTTGTCACGAGGCTCCGCGAAATACTCGCTCCCCATTCCGTCGATATCCACCGCCCAATCGTCCCATGTCACCTCGGAAACGTTTGGTTTGTCTTCTTCCCGACCAACAACCTTCGTTGTGGATCAGGCCAAAGTTGGACACCATGATATTCTGGCCATTGAGATTGGTCAAGGTAAGGCTGAAATCTACCCGCCCATGTGTTCTTCACCGCTTGGATGGAATGCTCATCCAACCTAACCGTATCCGGGTGATTAAGACCCACCATTCGTTCAGATGCCGCCTTCATCACGTGTGAGCAAGGGAGATGGTACAATGTCGGCCTCTCGCAGGAGCAATAACCATTGCGTAGCCACACCTTATAGGACAGTCCCCCATGTTGCACACCTTCCCTTGTGCTGCCTCCATGCTCATTCACTTGGTAAATCAGTTCTTGGTTGTCAAAACATTCAACCGTTTGTGTATCCCCTTTCTTTGATTGATATTCCAGCCAATTATCAACCAATGGTGGGTACTCATACTTCTTTTTTTTCTTGTTATCCCCAGCGATTTGCTTATCCGTTTCATCACTATACTTTAGAAAGTATTCATTCAACTTCTGAAATGTGTACTCCGCTATAGCACAAGGCAACTGACGTACACCTTTAAGTACTTTATTGAAGCATTCAGCCATGTTACTGGTGGAACCACCGTATCTCTTGCCTCCATAATCATAAGCCCTTGCCCACTTTGTCCGTTCATTAAGATGCCTTCTGAGAAACTCTTTCCCACCATCATCTGTGAGACAATACAATCTATCATATAGTTTTTGAAAATGCCGGCGGTGAAGGCAAGACAACAATCTTGTAGATCGTCAAGACGTTCCTTGTTGCCACAAGCTCTATAGAAGTTGGACACAAAATGCCTCATGCACCATCGATGGTGGATACGAGCACATCCAGGAATGTCCTTCTCGACTGCATTTAGTATTCCTTGATGGCGATCCGAGATGATGCAAACCTCTCTATCAGGTTCTATAACCTTGGTCCTCAATATATGGAAAAACCACTCCCAGTTGTCATTGTTCTCCACCGAAACCAAGGCAAAAGCCAAAGGTAAAACCCGGTTGTTTGCGTGGCATATGGCAGTTAATAGTGTGCCCTTGAACTTGCCGGTCAAAAAGGTGCCATCCACGGACATAACAGGCCGACAATGTTTGAATCACCTAATGCATGGTCCAAATGTCCAAAATGCACGGCCAAATACGACGGTGGCACCATTGTACAACCTAGTCACCACCCAAGAGGCTCCACCACATAATACATTCCTGGTTCCTTGCGGCCATTGCTCCCAACAACCTTAGAGGCGGTTGTATGCTTCTTCCCAATCACCATACAACATCTTAAATGCGGCTTGTTTGGCCTTCCACGCCTTACCATACTTCACTTTATAACCGAATACTTCTTTAACCAAATCTATGACACCCTTAATAGTATATGTTGGGAGAGACCTTATGTTATTTGCAACTCTATACGCGATGAAATCGGAGGTGAGCTGCCGTGGTCCTCCTTCACAACTTTGGCATCCTTGATAAACTTGTCATCACACATATGAATGGACTGACAACTTACAATGATCCATTGTGGCCCGCCCCTCAGTGGTCGTACGCGAACAACCCATGGACATCCTTGCTTCTCACACTTGACTGTGTAACGCACCTTAGTGTCCGAGTGAGTCACCTTGTACGGTCGGTGGTACTTCACCGCATAGTCCTTGATCCACATCTGAAATTCCAACAAGCTATCAAACTTCACCCCGGGATTTATCCCGTATTTTTTCGGCTTCATGTCCTTTTTAGAAGGTGCTCGCGTCTCGAGCACTCGACTAATTCCACCGTCAACTTGGGCCTCATCCGCAAGACTAACATCACGGAACAATGAAGGTCGATGATCCCGACCTACTACTTTTTTGTGAGCTTCGGCGAATTTAACTGTTAGACCATCCTCATCCACATCTTCATCCGGTCCTTCATCCTCGGAGTCCGATGCATGACACCTCAAATAAGGGAGATCATGGTCCATGTCCTCCTCATGGCAATTTGCCTCCACATCTCCTACTTCATTGTCACGAAGCCCATATTCAACCTCATCACCCTCAAAGTCATCATCCTCCATTTGAGGTGCTTCATAGTTGTCATTGCGAAAAGGGCTCATGGAAGGTTGCCTCGTTGTTGTATCGTCGTAGGTTGGCTCTACGCGAACCGGGCTCAATGGAGGTTGGCTCATTGTTGTGTCATACACATGTGGCTCACCTCGAGCCGGGCTCATGGAAGCATGCCGGTTCAAGTCAATGTGCAACCGAGCCGCAACCTTTCTTGTGGCAAATATCTCGAGTGACTTATCTTCGGATTCTGCCACCATCTCCTTATACGCACTCCAATTCAACTCGGAGTTGATAGGCATTATCTTCAATCTATTGTGATGGCCAAACCCGGCGTTATACCTTCCAACCAACTCATACACATCACCAGGTTCCATCCATTTCAAATCATTCCTCACTCTTTCCACAACCTCGGCATATGTAGGACTTGTGCCAAACACCATGACTACCTCCTCCGGGTCACACTCGGTATTGCCTTTCAAGAATGCGGCCTTGTCCACATGATGAACATTAACGATTCTTGCCATCTAAAAAACAATGACACCAACCATTACGCTTCAAAGACAACTATATTACCACCACCAACCGTAGCTACCAACTAAAACAAGTCATGCCACTTTGCTAATTCTAACATACAAATCCTAGCCATAAACTACCAATCTAATAACTAGAAGCAACAACATCAAGCCAAGATATAGCTAGGGTTAGGGTTAGGGTTCTACATTCTTTACCAAATTTCACAAATCTATTTGGACAAAACCAAGGGGTTAGGGGGAGATTACCTCTTGAAGCAAGGGGAAGTCCAAATCCACGGAGAAAAGCAACCGATTCGAAGGGATTCGAGTAGGGGAAGAACTTGGGGCGAGAGAGAGAGAGAGGAGAGCTGGGAGAAATGAAGAGGTATGGCCTGGGAGGGCGCCCGAGCCGTTTTCTAGGTATAGGACCATGGCGCTTTCCGCAAAAGCGTCATGCCATGAAAGCGCCAAACATTAAAACGCCGCCTGTGCCACGGCAAACCACGTCGGACGGGGCCATGGCGCTTTCTTGGGGAGCGTCATGGTAGCATGGCGCTTTTGGAGAGAGCGCCGTGCTACTGACCATGGCGCCTTCTGGTAAAGCGCCATGAAAATAGGTCAGATCAGGATATCTTCGAAAAAGTAGGTCATTTTGTGAGATCAAACGTTAATTAGGTCAAAACAGTGATTTTTGCCTCACGAGTAGCGCGACTGCTTTACGTGTGCCAGTGCCCATCTGATGCAGCAGTCGCCGGAGATTTGACATGAGGACTACACACTGCACAGTGTAAGAATGACCTACTCTATACTGAACTGACTACAAGGAGGTAGCCACGCGCAGCCGATTCAGTTTGATTCAAAAGACTTAAAACAATGATTTTTTGGCGGGGAAAAGGACGATTTAATCTGACTTTGACTCCAAATGTTTTAAGGTGTATAATAATTATTAGGTCTTTCACAACGGGAGGCTTTTAGGACCGTATCTCAGGCAAAATGATGATATGGCACGTCAATAAAAGGGGAAAAAGGAGTGTTGTTGTATACAGTACAACTCTTGCGTGTCTGCGTAGGATTTTTTTCCTAGTTCAATCACACACAGGTACTAGACTAAAATCATAAAATGCAACCCTCCTAAAAACAACACCTATGAAAATGTATTAAGATACGAGCATTGCTACACATACGACAGAAATCACCCAAAATTTGTACGAGATTATGCTATTGAATTGTTGCACTAGCCAAGTGAACCAGAAGTCCGAACTGATGGAAATGGTTAAGCTATATATTTAGATTTTTAACACTCGTCCTTATGTCTAGGCTATTTTAGTTTTTAGCGTCGGTTCGGTGCAGGCAGCGGAATATTTTTTTAAACTGCGTGAGCACGGTCTTAAACTTGATCCTCTTGCCATATTGAATTGATGCACTATCCATATGAACCAAAATTCCAAACTAATGAAAATGGCTAAGCTATATATTTATATTCTTAACACCCTCCCTCGTGTCTCAGCGCAGATTATAACTCCTTCGTTGATGTAATCGGGATTGTGACTAGCAAACTCGAACTTTGTGAGTTATTCTCCCATATCCACGCCTACGATCAACGCCAGGAGATGCTTGATGGACAACCTGGCAGCATCGGATTTGAGACCGTTGCCAATGGTGCTTCCCGGCAGCGACGCACACGTGGCAATAGAGGTGATCGCGGTAACTACCGTGGTGACCGTCGTGACAATCAATGTGATGAACGTCCGGATGACCGTCCACGTCAAGGACGTGGTGGTGGACGTGCTGCACCCCTAGGAGGAGGGCATGATCATGGCCGCCGGCGCTCGACGCCGTGGGTGGATATCATGTGCCAAATATGCAATAAAGAAGGACACACCGCTAAAGATTGTTGGTGGTGCTTTGAGGACGACGATGATGATTCACATGATGACAAGAAGGTTAATGCAGCATCGTATGGTGTGGACACAAATTGGTACTCCAATACGGGTGCTACACACCATGTTACTGGTGAACTCAACAACTTAACCATCTGCGTCAACTATAGGGGCTATGACAAGGTTAACGCGGCCAATGGGCAAGGTATGACTATTTCCCATATTGGTCATTCAACAATTCATACCCCTGTTCAAAATTTTCGCCTTCTTAATATTCTTCATGTTCCTCATGCCTTGAAAAATTTAATCTCTATTCATCGTTTCACCTATGATAATCGCGTGTTTATAGAGTTTCACCCCTTTTTGTTTTTATCAAGGATCAGGTCACACGGAAAATCATTCATACATGACGATGTGTTGGTGGTCTTCATCCCCTTCTTTCATCATTAATGTCGTCCCTCGAGTCCGAGAAGCATGCTTTTGTCGCCGACAAGCCCTCTCAAACAAAGTGGCATAGTCGCATTGGTCATCCATCCTTAGCCATAGTTAGCCAAATTCTTAGTAAAAATAAACTCCTTATGTTAAAGATTCTAGTATTGCGTTAATTTGTAATTCATGTCAAATGGCTAAGAGTCATCAGCTTCCATATCCTATATCGACAAGTGTTTCTACAACACCTCTACAATTAGTTTTTTTCTTATGTATGGGGTCCTCCTCCCACCTCTGTTGGTCGTCATGACTATTATGTAAGCTTTATTGATGACTATAGAAAGTTTACATGGATATGTCTACTTAAAAAAAGTCTCATGCTTTCTCTGTGTTCATCAACTTTCAAAAGCTTGTTGAACGCAAACTTGATAGGAATTTTTTTACCGTGCAATCCGATTGGAGATAGGAGTATGTTAAACTAAATTCATTCTTTCAAACCCAAGGCATTGCCCAACATGTCTCATGTACTCATGCACACCAACAAAATGGCTCTGCTGAACACAAGCATCGCTATATAGTAGAAGTAGGTCTTGCATTACTTGCTAATGCTCACATGCCACTAAAATTTTGAGATGCCACCCAGCAAATTCATCCATCATAATACTCATGTTCATCGTCTCTTAGGTACTCGGCCTGATTATAAATCTCTTCGTGTTTTTGGGTGTGCATGCTGGCCCAACCTTCGCCATTATAACAAATGTAAACTTGTCTTCTGCTCTACGCAATGTGTCTTCTTGGGATATAGTCCCCGTCATAAGGGTGTTAAGTGTCTTGAAGACTCCGCTAGTCGAGTATATATCTCTCGTGATGTTGTTTTTGACAAAAAAATCTTTCCTTTCAAATTGCTTCATCCCAATCCAGGTGCTCTTCTTAGAAAGGAAATTCTCTTGCTAGATGTATCTCTTCATAATTTTGAACATGAGAATGAATTTGTTGATGATTTTCCTATGGAAAATACTCATACTACTAACCCAGGCCCTAGACCTATTTCTGTTGTTCTCCAGGCTTTAATGGAACAGTCTGCTGAAAATTTGGGTCAAAATACAACTCACAACAGCTCTCATGCAATCATAGAGGAAGCAATTTGCCTAAAATCGTTCCCCACGTCAGTTTGATGCGCACTCACATCGATCACCATGTCAGTCTGACGCGTGCGCTCAGAGATCTTTCCCTTGGTCACTGCCCGCTTTTTTGCCGCCCGGATCCTGCGCGTCTACCCGCTCCCGTGCTGCGTCCCCGACTGCGTAACTTCACACAACGCCCACCTCCGGGGTGTGGCCACCCCAAATGCGACCGGTCATAGCGTGTCAGCCGTGTCCGACAGCGACGGGGGGACACGATCATCTGCTCTGAGCTCCCCTGTTGCATAGCCTATCGTGGGAATGACCATGGCAATCGCTACCACGAGTAGCGATTGAGTCGATTGGGGGCAAGAGCGAGTCGCCATCTGCAGATCGACATTGGGGACAGACATAGGGGTTTACCCAGGTTCGGTCCCCTGTAGGGTAAAGACCTAATTCCTGCTTGATTGTATTGATTGCGTGTGGATTACAATATCAGCGAGCTCGACGACGAGGTAGCGAGTCACTTAGATGGGGTAGATAACAACACGTAAGTACAACGAGTACCCTAAGGAGGTTTATATAGGGTCACCTTGCTAGGTGGATATGATAAGATGGGTGCTCTCGAGCGTGAGTATGCCAATGATGCTCACGATATGAAAGTTGCTCTAGAAGAAGAGCAAGAGCTTCGGGTTTCTCTCGAGGAGAAGCTTGAAACTAGTAAGGAGTTAAATAGTGAAATAATTTCTAAACTCACTAAAGAACGTGACCATGCTTGTGCCAAAGTAAAAGTGCTTAAAAAGGAAGCACAAGCAACCAAAGAAGATCTTGAGATGGCAATTGGTCTCAAAATAAAATATGATGAGCTTGCCATGTTGTCTTCTTCTATTAATGATGATGCTTGTGCTACTAACTCTACTTCTTATGAAGCATGTATTTTGAAGGAGAATGTTGAGCTAAGGGCTCAACTTGAGTTTCTAACTAGCAAGTATGGGAAATTGGAAGAAAATCATGAAAAGCTCTCTAGCCCTAATGACAATCTTATAGCATCCCATGCTAGACTAAAGTTATCTCATAAGGCTAGTGCTGGCTTGTGGTTGATATCAAGCTCATTGGGGAACCCCAAGAGGAAGGTATGATGAGCACAGCAGTAAGTTTTCCTCAGTTATGAAACCAAAGTTATTGAACTAGTAGGAGCAAGGAAACACCTCCAAGGTGTTGTTTCCAACTTGAAATCCTACACAAGACAACCACAGAACTTTGCCCCCAACTTACAGTGAGATTGTCAATCTCACCGGTTTTGCTGAAAACAAAGGATTAAACGTATTGTGTGGAAGAAAGTAATAGCTTGCAGAAAGTAAATAGAAACAGTAAATAGTTGTAGATTGATGGTAAAAGAAAGGACCGGGGTCCATAGTTCACTAGTGGTGATTCTCCTTAAGATAGATGACATGTTGGGTGAACAAATTACAGCAGGGCAATTGACAAACATCGAGAAAGCATACATGCATATACTAATCATCTTGACTCCTATGAGATTTGATTGGGCATTACAACATTATACATAAACCGGAATCCAACTACATCTATGACTAATAATCCACCTTCAGGTTATCATCTGAACCCCCTCCAGTATTAAGTTGCAAGCAACAGATATTTGCATTAAGCATTACGTGTAAAGTAAACAATACGATTATTCTATGAATAAAGGATTGATGTTTTCTCCCTAGTAGCAATAGCACATCTAGTACCTGAGAGATTTCTGTCACTTCTCTAGATTACTAGAGGCATGAACCCACTATCGAGCATAAATACTAACTCTTGGAGTTGCTAGCATCTACTCGGCCAAGATATCTACTAACAACGGAGAGCATGCAAGATCACACATAACAAAGACATGATAGAATCAATAATCAATCTGAAATAGCATCTTAATATCCATCGGATCCCTGCAAACACAACATGTAGAATTACAAATAGATGATCTTGATCATGAACGGAGCTCACAAGATCTAAACATGATTGCACAAAGGAGGAGAACCAGCCATATAGCTACTACATGGACCCGATGAACTATTCACGTATCACACCAGAGGCTTGCATGATGATGAAGAAGGCCTCCAGGGTGAATTACCCTCTCCGGCAGGGTGCCGGGAAGAGCTTTAGATCCCTCCCGATCAAGGGATGGAGATAACGGCGGCTACAGACTCTTTCGTGGATTTTTCATTGGGTACTTAGGGTTTCCGTATCAGAGGCAATATATAGGCGGAAGGAAAGGCCGGGGGTGCACAGGCGGCAGACCACCTGGCGTGGAGTCGGGCGCCGCCCTGGCCAGTGGTGTGGCAGACTGACCCTCTCCGTCTCGTATTCTGGCTCTAGGTGTCCCCCGGTAAAATAATGACTTTGGCTTTTGTCCCGTCCAATTCCGAGAATATACATTTTCTGACTTTCCTGGAACCAAAAACAGCAGAAAATAGGCAGCTCCTCATGCTACTCAAGTTTAGTCACCGGTAAGTTCGTGTCATCGTAAGTACATGTGTATCATAGAGAACCGCCAACGGGGTACCCCTTGCCCGATGATACGAAAGAATCCCCATATCAAAATGACAAGGCAAGGACAACAAGCATCTCAAAGAATCTTCTTATTTATCATGGGAATATGGTGCTTTTTCTCTCTTTCCTCTTTCATAATCTTTTTCTTTTCTCTTTTTCTCAACATCGACTCTTTTTTATAAGAAGAATACTTCATAGAGCTCATTATGGTTACTGCAGGTTTCCACCATGTGAGCATGGATTAGACCAATGACCAAAGCGTTTCTCTAACACATATACATAACTCCATGGACTTACAAGCTCCCTTTCATTTCACAATCGACATCCATAGACAAAAGAGCATGATATCAACCAGGTACAAAGTACCCGTGCAATGTTGAAAGCGTTCCCCATGACAGCATGGTTCTGCTAATCCCCAACAAATAAGTGCAAGCATATACAACACATACGACATAATGGTTCAAGTTTATTAAGGGCAAGAAAAGTAAAGTGTGCCATCAAGTTCGTGAGAGATTTAATCACTAGTTTTCTCATAACAAGTTTAATTTAGAAGGTAGATAAAAACATGAATATACTTGGAATAGCAAATGCTAGTAGGTAGGTATGGTGGACTCTTTGGAATAACTTGGTTTAAGGAGTTGGATGCATGAGTGGAACTCATACTTGGTTATGGAGGCTAGCAAAAGACTGGGAGCGACAAACTAAGAGAGCAATAATGGCCATAATCATGCAGAGCGACAAAACATCATTGATCAAAGCATGGTGTGAGCATGTGCCAAGTCAACCCAAATAAAGCATCAAAGGAGAATACCACAATACGATGCTTTAATATGCTAAAACAACTCATGATTCTTCCAAGGCACATTAAGCAATCTCAATTGTTTATAACAAGTCATGCTATAGCAAAGAATACTAAGCATAAAGCCAAAACAATATCGAGCATGGCATGACAAAGCATAGGCCACAGTTAAAAACAAGCTCACTTTACCACTTAAGCATGAACTTTCCTACTCTTTTGCAATCCAAACCAAACTATTTGAAAACCAATGTATGAAAGAGGGGGTCCAACCAATTTATTCAGCAAACTAAGCAAACTAAAAACCAAAACAAAAATGAAAAAGAAGATGCTCCAAGAACAACACAACTGTGCATTAAAACAATAAAAATGAAGTGTTTGGAAGAAACCTGGGATTTTTGTTGATGAAGAGGGGGATGCCTTGGGCATCCCCAAGCTTTGACGCTTGTACTTCTTGGATATTTCTTGGGGTGACACGCATGGCATCCCCAAGCTTGAGATTTAGTCCATCCTTCATCTCATTACTCATTTCTTCCATACACCTGAAATTTTTCCTTCATATAAAACTTCACACAATCTTTATTAGCAACATTAGTGCACTCAAGATAATAAGTGTTTAGGTTCAGTTCTAAAACCAATAAAACTTACATTAAAACACTATCTACTGTAGCACTTCCCTAAAAAAGCTCAATTCCCCAAAATAACTCAAAAAGGAACCAACAAGAAGCAAATGCAGAAAATGGCAGAAATCTGTCAAAACAGACCAGCAGGTAAAGAAGATTTTTTTCAAAGACCTTCTGTTGCTCAAATATAAAAGTGTTGAACTAACTAAAGTTAGATAACAACCTGGGGCAGTAGCACAACAATTCACGCCTCAAAAGGATGTACATAGATTTTACACAAATTTTTACGGTGAAGCACAGAAATCTATTTCGGGACAGCAACTTTCCCAATCATTACTTCTCTCTCATTAGAGGTTACTCTTGGCACAAGAAGCAAATAAAAGGGATAAGGAGCGGTTATTACGGAAGTAATAACTTCCAAGACTCATCTAAAACTTTTGGGTTATCTCCCAATAAGTACTTTTCTTTAACGCCTTTAAATTAGGCATAAGAAGTAAGAAAAAAGATCAAGTGTTCACAAATGAAGAAGCATTAAGAGAAAATTTTGTTTTCATAGGAGAGGCAAAAGAAATCTTCTCCCTCTTCTTAGGGAAGCGTTCTATACATTTCTTGAGTGGGAGTTGATATTTAATGGTGCCTTCTTTCATATCAATAATGGCACCAACAGTTCTAAGAAAAGGTCTTCCCAAAGTAATAGGACAAGAAGCATTGCATTCAACATCCAAAACATAGAAATCAACAGGTACATATGCATTGTTAACCATAATAAGAACAACATTAATACTCCCCATGAGTTTTTTTTAGCATTATCATCAAGTGGGACATTCAAATAACAATCTTCAGGTGGTGGCAAATCAAGCGTATCATAAATCCTTCTAGGCATAATAGAAACACTACTATCAAGATCACATAGAGCTTTGAAATCAAAATTATCCACTTTTATATTTATTATGGGTTCCCAACCATCTTCTTGTTTTATAGGAATAGAAGCTTTATGTTTCATCTTTTCTTCTTTAATCTTTATGAGAGCATCCGTAATGTGTTTTGTAAAGGCCATATTCATAGCACTAGCATTAGGACTTTTAGCAAGCTTTTGTAGGAACTTAATAACTTCAGAGATATTGCAACCATCAAGATCAAAATCATAATTATCATCTAAAATAGTAGAGCTATTACTAGCCTCAACCCTAGTGGTAGTGATAGTAGAAACACTAATGTTTCTAGCAATTTCATCTTGTCTTTCCTACTTAGCATGCAATTCAACTAATAGTCTAACATTTGCATCAATTCTCACTTGTATAGCATTAGTAGCTGCAAAGGGATTATCATTAGTTTCAGGTTTAGCAACCATTTTATTTAAAGAAGATTGAGCTTCAGCCAAAGATGCTATATTTCTTTCAGCATTAGAGAGTTTTTCCTCAATAGTTTTATTGAAAGCAGTTTGTTTACTAATAAAGTCTTTAAGCATAACTTCAAGTTCAGAGGGTGCACTCCTATTATTGTTGTAGGAATTTCCATAAGCATTACCATTGTTGGGAGGATATGGCTTATAATTGTTGTTACCAAAATTATTCCTGTAGGCATTGTTGCAAAAATTGTTATTCCTTATAAAGTTCACATCAACTTGCTCTTCTTGAGCAACCAAAGAGGCTAAAGGAACATTATTTGGATCAATATGGGCTTTCCCATTAACAAGCATAGACATAATAATATCAATTTTATCACTCAAGGAGGAGGCTTCCTCAACAGAATTTACCTTCTTACCTTGTGGAGCTCTCTCAGTATGCCATTCAGAATAGTTAACCATCATATTATCCAGAAGCTTTGTTGCAGCATCCAAAGTAATGGTCATAAAGGTACCTCCAGCAGCAGAATCCAATAGGTTCCTTGAAGAATAGTTCAATCCTGCATAAAAAGTTTGGATGATCATCCAAGCAGTCAGTCCATGAGTGGGACAATTCTTTTCCAAAGATTTCATTCTTTCCCAAGCTTGAGCAACATGTTCATTATCCGATTGTTTAAACTTTATTATTTCAATTCTCATAGATATAATCTTAGCAGGAGGATAGTATTTTCCAATGAAAGCATCTTTGCATTTAGTCCAAGAATCAATACTATTCCTAGTTAAGGAATTCAACTATTCTTTAGCTTTTCCTCTCAAATAGAAAGGAAACAATTTAAGCTTAATAATATCTCCATCTATATCCCTATGCTTTTCCATCTCACATAGTTCAACAAAGTTATTTAGATGGCAGCGACATCTTGATTACCAATACCAGAAAATTGTTCTCTCATAACAAGATTGAGTAAAGCAGGTTTTATATCAAAGAAAGTAGCTTCCGGCACAGGTGGAGCAATAGGTGTGCTCATAAAATCATTATTGATGGTGCTAGTGAAGTCACACAACTTAGTGTTTTCAAGAGTAGTCATTTTTTTGTGTTTTTAATAAAGAAAACAAACTTGTAAAACTATTTTTTGTGTGTTTTTGATAAAGAAACAAGCAAACGAAGCAAAAGTGAACAAAGCAAAACAAAAATAAAAAAGTAAAGAGATTGGTTATGAGGGACTCCCCTTGTGAAGATGTCCTTGACTTCCCGGCAATGGCGCTAGAAAATACTTGCTGGCGCGTGTATTAACGAGCTCGTTGGGGAACCCCAAGAGGAAGGTATGATGATCACAGCAGTAAGTTTCCCTCAGTTATGACCAAGGTTATCAATCCAGTAGGAGCAAGGAAACACCCCAAAGGTGAAGCTAGCTGAACTTTGGCAGGGTGCACTACCGGTGCCAGCAGCAACGTGGAGACCTGCACAACACAACCACAGAACTCTGTCCCCAACTTGCGATGAGGTTGTCAATCTCACCGGTTTTGCTGAAAACAAAGGATTAAACGTATCGAATGGAAGGAAGTAAAAGTTTGCAGAAAGTAAACACAAAGTAGTAAACAGTTGATTGTAGACAGAACATAAAAGAAAGGACCGGGGTCCATAGTTCACTAGAGGTGGCTCTCCTTAAGATACATGACATGTTGGGTGAACAAATTACAGCGGGGAAATTGACAAACATCGAGAAAGCATACAAGCATATACTACTCATCTTGACTCCTTTGATATTCTATTGGGCATTACAACATTATACATAGACCTCCATCCAACTACATCTATGACTAATAATCCACCTTCAGGTTATCATCCGAACCCCCTCCAGTATTAAGTTGCAAGCAACGGATAATTGCATTACGAATTACGTGTAAAGTAAACAATATGGTTGTTCTATGAACAAAGGATTTTTGTTTGCTCCCTAGTAGCAACAGCACATCTAGTACCTTAGAGATTTCTGTCACTTCCCCAGATTACCAGAGGCATGAACCCACTATCGAGCATAAATACTAACTCTTGGAGTTGCTAGCATCTACTTGGACAAGATAGCTACTAACAATGGAAAGCATGCAAGATCACAAATAATAAAGACATGATAGAATCAATAATCAATATGAAATAGCATCTCAATATCCATCGGGTCCCAGCAAACACAAAATGCAGAATTACAAATAGATGACCTTGATCATGAGCGGAGCTCACAAGATCTAAACATGACAACACATAGGAGGAGAACCAGCCATCTAGCTACTACATGGACCCGTAGTCCAGAGATGAACTACTCACGCATCACACCGGAGGCTTGCATGATGATGAAGAAGGCCTCTAGGGTGAATTACCCTCTCTGGCAGGGTGCCGGGAAGAGCTTCAGATCCCTCTCGATCTAGGGATGGAGATGACAGCGGCTACAGACTCTTTCGTGGATTTTTGATCGGGTACTTAGGGTTTCCGTATCAGAGGCAATATATAGGCGGAAGGAGAGGCCGAGGGGGTGCCTGGGGCGGCCAGACCACCCCCTGGCGTGGGCCAGGCCTGGCCGCGCGACCAAGTGGTGTGGCCGGGCCCTAGCCCCTCTCCGTATCGTATTTTGGCTCCAGGTGTCCCCCGGTAAAATAATGACTTTAGCTTTTGTCCCGTCCAATTCCGAGAATATTCATTTTCTGACTTTCCTGGAACCAAAAACAGGAGAAAACAGGCAACTGGCACTATGGATCTTGTTAATAGGCTAGTCCAAGATATCATATGAAAAGTACTCCAAAGTGTGGACAAAACACAAGAAAGTAGATAAAACCAAGCATGGAACATCAAAAATTATAGATACATTTGCGATGTATCAGTGATGAAGAAGGCCTCTAGGGTGAATTCTCCCCTCCGGCAGGGTGCCGAGAAGAGCTTCAGATCCCTCCCGATCTAGGGATGGAGATGACGGCGGCTACAGACTCTTTCGTGGAATTTTGATCGGGTACTTAGGATTTCTGTATCAGAGGCATCTTATAGGCGAAAGGGGAGGCCGAGGGGGTGCTCTAGGTGGCCACACCACCCCCTGGCATGGCCCAGGCCTGGCCGCACGGCCAGGTGGTGTGGCGGCCCTCTGTCCCCTCTCTGTCTCGTATTCTGGCTCCGCATCCCCCTCGGTGAAAAACTGTCTTTGGCTTTTGTCCCATCCAAGTCCGAGAATATTCATTTTCTGACTTTCCTGGAACCAAAAACATGCAGCTGGCACTATGGCATCTTGTTAATAGATTAGTCCAAGAAAGTGTATAAAATTACTCCAAAGTGTGGACAAAACATAAGAAAGTAGATAAAAACCAAGCATGGAACATCAAAAATTATGGATACGTTAGCAACGTATCAACATCCCCAAGCTTAACTCTTGCTCGTCCTCGAGTAGGTAAGTGATAAAAAGAAAGAATAATTTTTGAGGTGACATGCACCATCATAAACTTGATCAAAGTATTTGTAAAACATTGATAGCTGGGATCATAGTACTTCAACATAGCATGAAAGATAAAGTTCTAGCAATAAGACATAGCAACTATGTTGTAACATGAAAAGGCACAAACAAAAGATTCATGAATAACAATTCTTTTCAAGAAGTTTGTTTGTTTCACATAAAGAAAACATATTATAGGGACATTCATCTTGTCCCTCATAGAGTAGCAAACATAGATGCATAGGACACCTTCAAAGTTCATAAGAGTGACTAGATACAAATAGTTTAAGAACAAGCAATATCAAAGTTATGCATCAATCAACAAGTCTTGGGTCAATGCACATAGAACTAAGAATAGCCACTGTGCTCTCTCAATAGGTACATAAAGATAGAAGGTGGAGACTCAACATAAAAGTAAAAGAAAGGCCTTCATAGAAGGAAGCACGCATTCAAGTTTCATAAAGAGCTTCCAAAAATTATGGTACTTATTAGCTTTCAGCTCTCATTGCCCCTATCATAAGCACCTTGAAGTGATTAAGGTTAAAGTGAACAAACTATGGAGTATATGCTTGACAAAGTATAAGTTGGAAATCTCATGTCCCTTGAATATGAGGGCCGCTCCTCATGCTACTCAAGTTTAGTTACTGGTAAGTTCTTGTCATAGTAACTACATGTGTATCATAGAGAACCGCCAACGGGGTACCCCTTGCCGGATGATACGGAAGAATCCCCATATCCAAATGACAAGGCAAGCAGACAACAAGCATCTCAGCAATCTTCTTATTTACCATGGGAAAATGGTGCTTTTTTTCTCTCTTTCCTCTTTTCTCATATCTCTTTTTTTTTCTTTTTCTCTTTTTCTCAATATCTGACTCTTTTTTTATAAGAAGAATGCTTCATAGACAGCTCATTATGGTTACGCTGCAGGTTTCCACCATGACAGCATGGATTAGACCGGCGGCCTAGGCGTTTGTGTAACACACATACATAACTACATGGACTTACAAGCTCCCCTTTCATTTCACACCGACGACATCCATAGACAAAAGAGCATGATATCAACTAGGTACAAAGTACAAGTACAATGTTGAAAGCGTTCCCCATGATAGCATGGTTCTGCTAATCCCCAACATATAAGTGCAAGCATATACAACATAGACGACACAATGGTTCAAGTTTATTAAGGTCAAGAATAGTAAAGTGTGCCATAAAGTTCGCGAGAGCTTTAATCACTAGTTTTCTCATAACAAGTTTAATTCGGAAGGTAGATAAAAACATGAATATACTTGGAATAGCAAATGCTAATAGGTATGTATGGTGGACTCTTTTGAATAACTTGGTTTTATTTGGAGTTGGATGCATGAGTGGAACTCATACTTGGTTATGGAGGCTAGCAAAAGACTGGGAGCGACCAACTTAGAGAGCAATAATGGCCATAATCATGCAAAGCGACAAAACATCATTAATTAAAGCATAAAGTGATACTACAAGTCAAAAACTAAAGGATCATAAAGGCTATGGTGACTTGGGATAGTCATAACATGGTGTGAGCATGCACCAAGTCAACCCAAATAAAGTATCAAAGGAGAATACAACAATACTGTGCTTTAATATGCTAAAACAACGCATGATTCTTCCAAGGCACATTAAGCAATCTCAGTTGTTTATAACATGTCATGCTAGTGCAAAGATCACTAAGCATAAAGCCAAAACAATATCAAGCATGGCATGACAAAGCATAGGCCACAGTCAAAAACAAGCTCTCTTTACCACTTAAGCATGAACTTTCCTACTCTTTTCCAATCCAAACCAAACTATTTGAAAACCAATGCATGAAAGAGGGGGTCCAACCAATTTATTCAAGCAAACTAAGAAAACCAAGCAAATGAAAACCAAAAACAAAAAATGAAGATGCTCCAAGAACAACATAATTGTGCATGAAATAATAAAAATGAAGTGTTTGGAAGAAACCTAGGATTTTTATTGATGAAGAAGGGGATGCCTTGGGCATCCCTTAGCTTTGACGCTTGTACTTCTTGTATAATTCTTGGGGTGACACGGGGTGGCATCCCCAAGCTTGAGGTTTAGTCCATTCTTCATCTCATTACATCATTCTCTCCATACACCTAAATTTTTTCCTTCATACAAAACTTCACACAATCTTTATTAGCAACATTAGTGCACTCAAGATAATAAGTCTTTAGGTTCAGTTTCAACACCAATAAAACTTCCATTAAACACAAGCTACTGAAGCACTTCCCTCAAAAATCTCAATTCCCCAAAGAGAACTTAAAAAGGAACCAACAAGAAGCAAATGCAAATAATGGCAGAAATCTGTCAAAACAGACCAGCAGGTAAAAACCAATTTTGTCGAAGACCTTCTGTTGCTCAAATAGAAAAGTGTTGAACTAACGAATGTTAGATAACAACCTAGGGCAGAAGCACAAGAATTCACGCCTCAAAACGACATACAGGGATTTTACATGAATTTTTTCGGTGAAGCACAAAAATCTGTTTCGGGACATCAACTTTCCCAATAATTAATTCTCTCTCATTAGAGGTTACTCTTGGCACAAAAAGCATATAAAAAGGATAAGGAGCGGTTATTACAGAGATAATAACTTCCAAGACTCATCTAAAACTTTTGGGTTATCTTCCAATAAGTACTTTTCTTTAACGCCTTTAAGTTAGGCATAAAAAGCAAGAGAAAGAATCAAGTGTTATCAAATGAAGAAACATTAAGAGCAATACCAGAAATATCTTCAACAAGGCAAGGTATCTCATTCAAATAAGTTCTAGAGGATCCTCTCTCAATGCTCTTGGGTTCACTATTTTCATCAAATGGGTTTTCGGGAACAATCCAATCAAGATTCTTTTCTATGGCTTCATGCATTGCTACAAGTTTGAAAGGTATTGGTATCTTAATTTCCTCCCCATAGGTTCGGTTTTGTTCATATTTTCTCATGTACCAACAACATCTACACATGAGCCTAGCATATTAAAACGTTCAAAGACTTTTCTAGATTCCTTGGTAACATCATAGAATTCTTTAAGCAAAGTTTCTAGAATAAAATCTCTCTTTTCAGGGTCCTCAATTTCTTTAAGTTTAAGAAGTATTACTTGCATTAAGGGGTTAAGGTTAATAAACCTAGCTTCCAACGTGTGAACTAAAGAAGCTGCAGCAATTTCATAGTTTGGAGCAAGTTCTGTAAGGGATCTATCCTCAATATCCTCATGTTTACTAACATGATTAAAGAATTCTTCAATATTATCTTTTCCAATTATAGAGCCACTACCTATTGAAAGGTCTTTCAAAGTGAATTTAGGGATCAACATGGTGAGCTAAGAAAGAGGTAACAACTATAGAAAGACTTAATTTTTTGTGTTTTTAATAAAGAAAGCAAACTAGTACAACTATGTTTTGGTGTGTTTTTAATAAAGAAACAAGCAAACAAAGCAGAAAGAAACTAAGCAAAACAAAAATAACAAAGTAAAGAGATGGTTATGAGGGACTCCCCTTGTGAAGATGTCCTTGACTCCCCGACAATGGCGCCAGAAAAGTAGCTTGATGGCCGAAAATATATCGAGCTTGTTGGGGAACCCCAAGAGGAAGGTATGATGAGCACAGCATCAAGTTTTCCCTCAGTTATGAAACCAAGGTTTATGGAACCAGTAGGAGCAAGGAAACACCTCCAAGGTGTTGTTGCCAACTTGGAATCCTGCACAACACAACCACAGAACTTTGCCCCCAACTTACAGTGAGGTTGTCAATCTCACTGGTTTTGCTGAAAACAAAGGCTTAATGTATTGTGTGGAAGAAAGTAAAAGCTTACATAAAGTAAACAGAAAGCATTAAACAGTTGTAGATTGATGATAAAAGAATGGACCGGGGTCCATAGTTCACTAGTGGTGGCTCTCCTTAAGATAGATGACATGTTGGGTGAACAAATTACAGCGGGGCAATTGACAAACATCAAGAAAGCATACATGCATATACTAATCATCTTGACTCCTATGAGATTTGATTAGGCATTACAACATTATACATAGACCGTAGTCGAACTACATCTAAGACTAATAATCCACCTACAGGTTATCATCCGAACCCCCTCCAGTATTAAGTTGCAAGCAACAGATAATTGCATTACGCATTGCGTGTAAAGTAAACAATACGATTGTTCTATGAACAAAGGATTGCTATTTTCTCCCTAGTAGCAACAACACATCTAGTGATGGGTTCGTAGCATGGAAAACAAAAAAATTCTATCGCAAGAACGAACAAAACCCAGATCTAATCTAGATAAAAGCCAAGATCTAATCTATTAGACATGAGCAACGAGATAGATCGGTACTAACCCTCAGATGGGAAGGCGTTACGAGATTAGATCTCGTGGATGATGTAGTCGATCACTTGCCAATCTCAAGATCGTGTGGGCGATCCTTCCGGCGCCAGCGTTCGGCCGCTGCAGACGGTCACACGTCTTGAGTCGGCAGACCTTCCTCTCCTGCTCCAAATGACGTGAGGTAGTAGATCTTCTCCACGGAATCCCAGCAGCACGACGGCGTGGTGGTGGTGGTGGAGTATAGAATTCTGCAGGGCTTCGCCTATGCCTGTGCAAAAGAAAGGTGGAGGAGAGAGGCGGCAGAGATTGGGTGTTATCAAAGAGGGCCAAGAGGGGGCGCCCCCTCCCTTCTATTTAAGGGAGGGAGGCGCGCCTGGGGAGGGGGAGTCCTAGTAGGACTCCCCTCCTAGGGCCGGCGGTGGGAAGGGGGGAGGAGTCCTCCTCCCCCACGAATCCGTGTCTTGCCCCACTTGGACTCCTTGATCCCTTCCTTGGTTTTCAAGTAAACTCCAAGAAATCCTCTAGAACCTTCCAGAACATTCCGAAACCTTCTAGAATCTCCATACAAACACTTCGGAACATTTCCTAACTTAGAAAATGATCCCCAATATATGAATCTTATTCTCCGGACCATTTCGGATCTCCTCATGATGTCCCGCATCCATTCCGAGACTCCGAACATCATTTGGTCTCCAACGCATATTCCATATCTACTTAAAACAACTTCGAACCTTAAGTGTGTCACCCTACGGTTAGTGAATATGCAGACATGATGAAGACACCTCTCCGATCAATAACCATCAGCGGGATCTGGAGATCCATAACGGCTCCCACATACTCAACGATGACTTTGTGATCGATAGAACCATTAACATACGAAACCAATTCCCTTTGTCACACGATATTCTACTTATTCGAGGTTTGATCGTCGGTATCTCCATACGTAACATCCCAAAATTTCATCAAAAATCATCATCATTGCACTCATATCATCATGGCATGTAATTGCATTGCATTTAGAATGTCATCCAAAAATTTGGTGAAATTTTTAGCCATGAACAAAAAGATATGATTTTTTTTTGAAAATAGAATCAAAGAAAATGCTATATTACCTATTAAATCCAAAGTAAATACTTTGGATTAAAATAGAAGATAAATATGTTTCATAATACCCTAAAGACCTAATTTGAGTTTTTACAAATGTTCACAAATTGATTTGAATCAATTTGAATCCTTAAATCCAAAGTTGTGGAGAGCGAAATAGAAAAGAAAAAGATTAAGGAGAAAAAAAAGAGACCGGCCTTTAGGCCCAAACAGCCCACCGGCTTTTCCTCTCCCCTGCTTTTCTTACAGCCTGACTACCCCTCCCGAAGGTGTCGACCCCACGCCACGTCACCCCGCCACCCCGTCGTCTTCAACCCCGCCATCGAGCAACCCCACCCCTCTGCCGTTTCTAAAACCCGGCCGAATTCAGGCGTTACCGCGAGTTAAATCGCCACCACCGTGCCCCTTCTTAATCCCCTCTACCTCCCCATCATTTTCCCCACAGACACCACCCCGGAGAGCCCCCAGGCTCCCTGAATTTCGAGCTCGAACCGCCGCTGTCCGACGGACTCCGGCGACGATTCCGGTGAACCCAGGCCACCCAGCGCCCTTCTCTCTGTCCTACGTTGATTGCCATATACCGGCGCGTGTTTTAAACCCGACCACGTGTTTTCTCTTGCCCCAGATCGACGACTCGGACCAAGTCCGGCAAACTCCTCTGCCGCCGCCGTCCATCGCTTGTTCCGGTGAAGGTAGGGTTTCCGCCGCCCCTTTTTGACCTCTGATAGACCGTGCTGATCCGTGTGCATATCACTGACCCCCTTGCTGGTTTGTTCGAGCCCCAGGTCGTCATCTCCGTCACCGAGCCGTGAGCTCCGCCGGCAATGCAACTCCGGCGAAGGATCCAGGCCAAGCCCGAGCGCCCCCCGCACCACGGTGACCTCCATCGAGATCGCCACGACCTCCCGACCTCTGGTACGTGTCCATGGACTCCCTGCCCCTGTAGAACCGCCAGACCGTCATCGGCCGACGCTCCGCCGCCGCGCGCAGCTGGTCAGCGCCGCCCGTTCCCGGCCAGGCCTTAGGGACCGTTAGATCTCACATCTGTGGCTAAGATTAGAACGTAGACAAAGCGGTACGGGCTAATCAGATCCGTCCGTAGTCACTTAAGATCTGACGGTCCACAACGATCGATCCGGCCGAACCGGTACCAGCCAATAGGATAGCGCCACGTCGCCAGACTATTTCTGTTTAATTAGAAAATAGACAGATTTAGTATGTAACTTAGAAAATCCATAACTTTTGATCCACAAATCAGAAAAATACAAATTTGGTGTCTATGGATTCAGAAAAATAAGACCTTTATTATGGAGGCCTTGTTTCACACTTTTGCCTCTGTAAACTTGGAATTATAGGCAGAACCTTTTTAGGAGTATTTTGTTCATAAAAATTGTTTTATAAATTATTTTTGAGTATTTCTTCTGCAATTGGTTGAAGTATTCTATCCTCTGTACTGTAGACTCTGTAAGTTATAGAGTTGGGTTCATATCATTGCATATTGCATGCATTCATGTTTTTGTAATGTTTTATTGATTGAAATATTGTTGTTGTATTGTTCTTGTGTAGATTGTGTGGATTGTGAAGTTTGTTGCTGTGAGGATTGTACCTATTCCCCTAGCTACCAAGGCAAGTGATATTTCATCTCATGTCCTATTATTTTCACTATTGCACTAGTGATATTTTTGTAGATCTTAGCATGATAGAATTATTCATATGTTACCATACTATGCCATGCTAACCTATAGTGTATATCTTGGTAGTATTCCCTAGATAAAGACTTTGTATGCTAGAATGCTTAGCTATGCTATTAGAATTCGTGGGTGGAATATACATATAAGATAGCATGGAAAGATATTATTTTGTTTAACTAAGAAAACAACTAATGTTAATGAAACACCTGGGTGGAATGGGCTTGCTTGGATTATGTTGAGTGGTTACTTAGGGGCCATGTCTATGGTCAGCTGGTGTATCACACTTGTGGATGGCCACCCAGGAACAAAGAGATTGGAGACGTTCTTGTCGCGAAGCTTCCAGTGTAGCCACATGGCATATGGGCTCTGCCTTGACCGACTAAGTTGCGAGAACTCAGCCAGACGGACAGAGGATGGTAGGGATGATAGGATGGAACGCGTCCGTGGTGGTCTGAGGGATTGCTTCTGAAAAGTCTCGTCTCGATGCATGTCGACTCTTGTGGGGAAAGTGCACGACCTCTCGAGAGGGTAAAACTAAGTACTTAGCCATGTCCCCGGTTATGGACATTCCTGAGCCTCAAGACAGTGAAGCAGTTCAATAATCTCCTCATCCAAATTTCTCTAAGTTAAAACTTGTGGGTGAACATGGGTAGAGGTTCAGTGATGTCTATCATTGGTACCTTATAGCTGGAATGAAAAACTTCTTCAAAAACTATAAGTTAAACTAATTTTAGCAAAGCCAGCCATAAACCCCACTTAGCCATATATTCATGTAGTTGTTGGATTATACTAAGTATCTATGGTATCACTTGCCAATACAATTCCAAATGTATTGACCCTTGTGGCTGTAACTTATTATGTTGCAGGATACTCTGATGATGAGTAGGGTTGCGGGTCTACACTCGACATGCTTGCCTGTGGCACATGAAGACTAAAGACTCTATTATTATTATGCTATGTAATGTGAACTTTAAGTGTCTTAGCCTTGGGCTAAGTGAGTTGTAAGAACCATTATACTCCTGGATATGCGATGTAATAATGACCTTTGTTTCTGTGTACTTCATCTTAAACTGTGGGTGCTAGCATTTTCGATCTAGGGACTAGCACTGCAATCACAGGGATCTTACCTTATTATGGTGGGTTCTAACTCGTTACTAATAAGTACTCTTTACTCGTTCCATGTTATGTCATCCCTTGTGACCCAGTCACATGCTTGCAAGCTATCTAGATGACATTCCACCGAGAGGGCCCAGAGTATATCTATCCGTCATATGGATGGACAAATCCCAATCTTGGTCTATGCGCTTCAACACATACTTTTAGAATACCCAATGACACCTTTATAACCGCCCAGTTACGAAGCGGCATTTGATGTCATCAAAGTACCCATCCGGTGATGGTGATTAACATAACCTCATGGTCGAAGGATGAGGTTACTATGTATTTGAAAGCTTACAGCAATACGAACTTAATGACTTGATCTTATGCTACACTTACTATGGGTGTGTGTCCATTACATCATTCTCCTAATGATATAACCTTGTCATTAATCACATCCAATGTCCATGATCAGGAAACCATGATCATCAATTAATCAACAAGTTAGTTCAACAAGAGGCTTAATAGGGACTCTTTTATGTTTACAAAACACACATGTATTAGAGTTTCCTTATAATACAATTATAGCATGGGATGTAAACTTTTATCATAAACACAAAGATATAATAATAACCACTTTTATTATTGCCTCTTGGGCATATCTCCAACAGTCTCCCACTTGCACTAGAGTCAATAATCTAGATTACATGGTAATATACCTAACACCCATGGCGTTCTGGTGTTGGTCATGCTTTGCTCTAGGGAGAGGTTTAGTCAACGGATCTGCTACATTCAGATCAGTGTGTACTTTGCAAATCTTTATGTCACCATCTTGGACATACTCGCGAATAGCATGGAAACGTAGCTTGATGTGCTTCAGCTTGCTATGTGACCTTGGCTCCTGTGCATTAGCTATGGCACCTGTGTTGTCACAGTAGATGGCCATCGGGTCCAACGCACTGGGAACCACGCCAAGTTCAGTAATGAACTCCTTCATCCATATGGCTTCTTGTGCAGCCTCCGAAGTAGCTATGTATTCCGATCCAGTTGAAGATTTCACCACAACGCTCTGCTTGGCACTCCTCCATCTCACTGCAGCACCATTCAAAATAAATACGTATCCAGACTGTGACTTCGAGTCATCTGGATCGGTGTTCCAACTAGCATCAGTGTAACCGTTTACAACAAGCTGTTCATCACCTCCATAACAAAGAACCATATCCTTAGTCCTATTCAGGTACTTTAGGATATTCTTGACCGCTGTCCAGTGTTCCATTCCATGATCACTTTGATATCTGCTAGTCAAACTAACATCATGTGCTATATCCGGTCTTGTACACAGCATGGCATACATGATAGAACCTATGGCCGAGGCATAGGGAATTTTATTCATCTTTTCTCTATCTTCTGCCGTAGCCGGACTTTGAGTTTTACTCAAGGTCTTACCTGACAACATGGGCACAAACCCTTTCTTGCTCTCTTACATTATAAACTTATTTAGAACTTTGTCTAAGTATGTACTTTGTGAAAGCGCTATTAGGCGTCTTGATTTATCTCTATAAATCTTGATGCCTAGAATATATGCCGCTTCGCCAAGATCCTTCATTGAAAAACTATTATTCAAATAAGTTTTGACGCTATTAAGAAGTTCTATATCATTCCCAATCAACAATATGTCATCTACATATAGTACTAGGAATGCTATAGAGCTCCCACTCACTTTCCTGTAAATACAAGCTTCTCCATAAGTTTGTATAAATCCAAAGTTTTTGATTACTTTATCAAAACGTTGATTCCAACTCCGGGATGCTTGCTTCAGTTCATAAATGGAGCGCTGAAGTTTGCATACCTTATCAACATCACTAGGATCGACAAAACCCTTGGGTTGTACCATGTACAACTCTTCCTCAATGTCTCCATTAAGGAACGCCGTTTTGACATCCATCTGCCAAATTTCATAATCGAAATATGCAGCGATTGCTAACATAATCCTCACAGACTTTAGCTTCGCTACTGGTGAGAAAGTCTCATCATAGTCAACTCCTTGAATTTGTCAGAACCCTTTCGCGACAAGTCGAGCTTTATAGACGGTAACATTACCATCAGCATCTGTTTTTCTTTTGAAAATCCATTTGTTCTCGACAGCCTTACGGCCATCCGGTAAGTCCACCAAAGTCCATACTTGGTTTTCGTACATGGATCCCATTTTGGATTTCATGGCTTCTAGCCATTTGTCGGAATCTGGGCTCACCATAGCTTCTTCATACGTCGCAGGGTCATCAGTGTTGTCCACTAACATGACGTTCAAGGCAGAGCCATACCAATCAGGAGTGGTACGAACCCTCGTTGACCTGCGAGGTTCAGCAGTAACTTCGTTCGAAGTTTCATGATCAGCATCATTAGCTTCCTCTCCAGTTGGTGCAGGCGGCACAAAAACATCTTCTGGTGCTGCGCTACTCTCAACTCCGGGAGAAGGTTCAATACCCTCGTCGAGTTCTACTTTCCTTCCAGTCACTTCTTTCGAGAGAAATTCCTTCTCAAGAAAGGGTCCATTCTTGGCAACGAAAACTTTGCCTTCGGATCTATGATAGAAGGTATACCCAATTGTTTCTTTAGGGTATCCTATGAAGACGCATTTCTCCGCTTTGGGTTCAAGCTTATCAGGCTGTAACTTCTTTACATATGCTTCGCAACCCCAAACTTTAAGGAACGACAACTTAGGTTTCTTACCAAACCACAATT
Source organism: Avena insularis (assembly GCA_023614405.1). Lineage (NCBI taxonomy): Eukaryota > Viridiplantae > Streptophyta > Magnoliopsida > Poales > Poaceae > Avena > Avena insularis. Next base: position 95,881,663 of record CM042696.1, read on the forward strand.
CGTATGGTGTCGTTTCAACGGATTTAGATAGTGCCCTATTTAAAGTGAATGTGGCTGTCTCTAATGCATAGCCCCAAAACGATAGCGGTAAATCTGTAAGAGACATCATAGACCGAACCATATCTAAGAGAGTTCGATTACGATGTTCGGACACACCATTACGTTGTGGTGTTCCCGGCGGTGTCAATCATGAAAGTATTCCACATTTCTTTAAATGCATGCCAAACTCATAACTCAGTATTCACCTCCGGTCGTAACGCAGAAACTTAATCTTCTTGTTATGATGATTTTCCACTTCACTTTGAAATTCCTTAAACTTCTCGAAAGTTTCAGACTTATGTTTCATAAAGTAGACATACCCATATCTACTTAAGTCATCCGTGAAAGTGAGAACATTACGATATCCACCACGCGATGCTACACTCATTGGACCGCACACATCGGTATGTATTATTTCCAATAAGTCCGTAGCTCGCTCCATTATACCAGAGAATGGAGTCTTAGTCATTTTTCCCATTAGACATGCTTCGCATCTTTCAAGTGATTCAAGAAGTCCATCAGAATGGAGTTTCTTCATACGCTTCACTCCAATGTGACCAAGACGACAGTGCCACATGTATGTAGAATTATCATTCAATTTTATTCGTTTAGCATCTATGTTGTGAACATGTGTATCACTACTATCGAGATTCAATAAGAATAAACCATTCATCTCAGTGCATAACCATAAAGATATTACTCATATAAATCGAACAACCTTTATTCTCAGACTTAAAGAGTAACCGTCTCGCAATAAACAAGATCCAGATATAATGTTCATGCTTAACGAGGCACCAAATAACAATTATTTAAATTTAAAACTAATCCAAGGTAGATGTAGAGGGAGCGTGCGACGGCGATCACATCAACCTTGGAGCCATTTCCAACGCAGATCGTCACCTCTCTCGCTAGTCTTCGTTTATTCCAGACTCTGTTTTGAGTTACAAATATGAGCAACCGAACCAAGATCAAATACCCGTGCACTACTACGATTACTAGTAAGATACACATCTATAACATGTATATCGAATATACCTTTCTTCTTGATGTTGCCGTTCTTGAGATCCGCCAGTACTTGGGGCGATTACGCCCAAAGGACCAGCACCCTTGCAGAGAAGCACTCGGCCAGGCTTAGGACCAGCCTTGGGCTTCTTAGCAGGTGCGGCAGCTTTCTTGCCGTCCTTCTTGAAGTTGCCCTTGTTCTTAGGCTTTCCCCGTTTCTTGAAATTGGTGGTCTTATTGACCATCAATACTTGGTGCTCCTTCATGATCTCCACTTCAGCAGTTTTCAGCATGGACGATAGTTCAGGCAACGTCTTGTTCATGCAGTGCATATTGTAGTTCATCACAAAGTTCTTGTAACTTGGTGGCAGTGATTGGACGACATGGTGAATCCCCAATTCATTAGGAATCGGTATCCCCAACTCTCGGAGTTTGTTTGCGTGCCCAGACATGGTGAGCACGTGCTCGCTAACGGAGCTACCCTCTTCCATCTTGCAGGTAAAGAACTTATCGGAAGCTTCATAGCTTTCCATGGCCGCGCGATTCTCAAAAATGAGCTTGAGTTCCTTAATGACCTCAAACGGGTCATGGTGCTCAAAACGCTTTTGAAGCTCCGATTCTAAACCGTACAGGATGGCACACTGAACTGTGGAGTAGTGATGTTTCCGAGTGGCATAAACATTCTTTACGTCATCGGTGGCATCTTCTGCAGGTGGGTCACCTAGCGGTGCTTGAGCACATAGGTCAACCGACCAACCCCGAGGGCGATCTTTCACCCACGGAACCAGTCCGTGAAATTGCTTCCATTATTCTTAAGCTTTTCTTTCTCTAGGAACACATTGAAATTGATGGAAACGTTCGCCATAATCTACAACAAATTTGCAAGTAGTTTAGACTAAGTTTATGATAAATAGTGTTCAAATATAATTCTTAAATTAACTAGGTGAACTCCCACTCAAAACAACATCCCTCATGTTGTCTTAGTGATTACACGAACCAAATCCACTACACCAAGTCCGATCATCACGAGAGAAGATGTAGTTTCATTGGCGAACAATCTTCATGTTCATCATATCAATCATATGACTCATGCTCTACCTTCCGGTATTCCGTGTTCCGAGACCATGTCTATACATGCTAGGCTCGTCAAGATTAACCTTAGTTTCCGCATGTGCAAATTTGGCTTGCACCCGTTGTATAGACACGTAGAATCTATCACATCCGATCATCACGAGATGCTTCGAAACGACGAGTCTTAGCAACGGTGCCAACTAAGGATGAACACTTTATTACTTGATATTTAGAGAGAGGGATCATCTTATAATGCTACCGTCGCGATCTAAGCAATACAAGATGCATAAAGGATTAACATCACAGGCAATTCATAATTAGTGTGATATGATATGGCCCTTTCTTCTTATGCCTTCGATCTCCATCTCCAAAGCACGGACATGATCTCCATCATCACCAGCATTGCGTCAAGGTCCGTGGCGCCGCTTCATGGTTGTCCATCATCACTAGCAACTATTACAACTACTTGGAACGAAGCTATTACAAGATGAATAGACACGCAGGTCTTAACAGAATTAAAGACAACCATTAGGCTCCTGCCGGTTGTCATATTACAACAAGGATCATTGCATTCATCAAATACAATCTCAATCACATGATGGCCATATCACATCACAAAACCCCTGCAAAAACAAGTTAGACGCCTCTAATTTTCTTTGCAAGTTTTACGTGGCTTGGGGCTTTCGACTAAGAACGGATCTTACCTACGAAACTGAACCACAACGTTGATACAAGTGCTATCAAGTGCAAAGTGTAGATTTAATCTATACTATGATGGGAGAGACAGACACCCGCAAAGCCACTTGTGCAAAGCAAGTTGCACGTCAAGCGTGGAGCAAGTCTCATGTGCGATGACATGTAATGTTATCCCGAGCCGCTTCATCCCACCATACCGCAAGATGCAAAGTACACAAATAGCAAAAGACGGCACGAGCACCAACGCCCACAACATCATTGTGTTCTACTCGTGCAATAGATCTACGCATAGACAAGGCTCTGATACCACTGATGGGTTCGTAGCATGGAAAACAAAAAAAATCTATCGCAAGAACGAACAAAACCCAGATCTAATCTAGATAAAAGCCAAGATCTAATCTATTAGACATGAGCAACGAGATAGTTTGTACTAACCCTCGTAGAACCGAAAGCGTTACGAGATTAGATCTCGTGGATGATGTAGTCGATCACTTGCCGATCTCAAGATCGTGTGGACGATCCTTCCGTTCGCTGCCAGCGCTTCCACAGACGGTCACACGTGCGGAGTCGAAGCATACCTTCCTCTCCCTGTTCCAGCGAGCAGCGGAGGTAGTAGATCTTCTCCACGGAATTCCAGCAGCACGACGGCGTGGTGGTGGTGGTGGAGTATAGAATTCTGCAGGGCTTCGCCTATGCCTGTGCAGAAGAAAGGTGGAGGAGAGAGGCGGCAGAGATTGGGTGTTATCAAAGAGGGCCAAGGCGCCTCCCTTCTATTTAAGGAGGAGGCGCTGGGAGGGGGAGTCCTAGTAGGACTCCCCTCCTAGGGCCGGCGGTGGGAAGGGGGGAGGAGTCCTCCTCCCCCACGAATCCGTGTCTTGCCCCACTTGGACTCCTTGATCCATTCCTTGGTTTTCATGTAAACTCTAAGAAATCCTCTAGAACCTTCCAGAACATTCCGAAACCTTCTAGAATCTCCATACAAACACTCCGGAACATTTCCTAACTTAGAAAATGATCCCCAATATATGAATCTTATTCTCCGGACCATTTCAGATCTCCTCGTGATGTCCCGGATCCATTCCGAGACTCCGAACATCATTCGGTCTCCAACGCATATTCCATATCTACTTAAAACAACTTCGAACCTTAAGTGTGTGTAACTACCTCGGTGAATTACGCTCTTAGTTGCAAGCCTGGATGAGCGGAAATGGTTAAAATAGTACGGTGGGGACAAATGCCATCACAGGTAGACCTTTCGGCCGTCCTAACCATTTCCAAACATCAGGACAAGAACGTGAATCGGCAGCGAAGGATCAACTACATACACAAATGAGTATGTATGCAAGCCACCATACAACAGTCCTTAGAGCCATTCCATCTAAAAGAAATAGAAATATTGCAACGCCATACGGCAAGATCCAAATATCCTAGATAGATATAATAGCTTAGGATATCTCCTCATACATCAAACATCAGAGTATCAGGCGGAAGCGGAAACAAGATCCGAGTACGGATAAGAAGCAAATCGGCATAAGATGCCCCATAAATAAACTCATCCATACGGATCTTACGGATCCACATTTTCCGGAATCTCTACACCGAATGATCGTTGCCCACATCGTCCGTCTCCTCCACCCAGTATCCATCTTGCGAGCATACCTGTTCATCTGAATCAAACAATTTATCGTGTGAGACCCTAGGGGTACTCAGCAAGTCTTTATGCCGCTAAAGGGGACACAACCTGGGGTGACGCAATTGCAGCAAAAGATAATACCTAACAATTCTAGAGATACTCGCTAACCATCCGCCTAACCAAAGATAGACGGATGTCCGTGCATTAATAACAACATTTATAACAGTAATATTAACAGATCCATCCTCCTCCTCCTAAACACCAGCGAGGAAGCGGATTTAACAACCCCCATCCGTTGGCAGTTTTATTAACCATTCCATGAGTGTTGCACTATTTACTAGTCAGGTACTTAGTCAAATTAAAAGCGGTACTTTAGTTATACTTGTCTATGATCGAGAAACTGTGCTCCAAATCGTCCATAACCGCGGATACGGCTTTCAGAAAGTTTTACCCTGCAGGGATGCACAAATAGCAACACACACTCGATCAACCTCGGAAAAACCAAATCAAAACCCAACGAGGCATTCACGATAAAGCGATCACAGGATTCAGAAATATTTCAGGGGGCCACCCCATTAAGCTACTCGCAACGAAGTTGGCTTCCGAGACGGACTCAAGGTTTGCGTCAATGGTAAACGACTGGGAACCCGAAAGTGTGACTGGGCTTGTCGATACCGCGAAAACACTCCGCATCCAAAACAGTACAGGTGCTCCTCGCACAATCTTAAATAAAGCAGTAAAGCATGGCATAAGTACAGGATAGTAATAAAGCCCCAAACTACTTGTGGCCCCAAGAAATAAGAATGAATCAAGCTCTGGCTCAGGGGGGTTCATAAGCCTCCCGGATGTGGATAGCGCGAATATTCAAGGAACAGGAATCAAGTACTCGGGTCCCACGGACACAAGTGAGCATGAAAACCAAATAGCAAATATTGCTCACGGTGCCACTTTCATTAGTTATCCCATTACTACTCAGGTTAAGTTGTTTAGGTACCTCGTTATCCATCGACACCACATACCCTACACATGCTGTTCCACGACCCGCATGGCTCAATCAACTCCTGTAGTAATGGCTCATGGGATGGAGGAACAAGCTTGGTGGGTTTAAAAGTAAAGGCTATGCAAAGACTTTGGGATTCAGTTTAATGCAATCGACTCAATGATGCAAGAATAAGATAGAGGCAATATGTACTATATGTATGCAAGCATGTGGTAGTGCTTGCTGGCAGCTCGGTGAAGCGAGAGAAGGATCAGGTAGTGCTCTGGTTTCTTGATATATCCCACCGCCTATTCAAGAAGAACCAAACAAACAAGGGCCAACATAAATAAAGTGCACAAGCATATGAATAAAATGCGACAAGCAAACAATCATGCCATGATGAATGATGCACAATTTGCATGGCAATAATGTAGCATGGCATGGGTGAGGTGTGGAATACAAGAATAAAGCATTTTGTTGAGTTTTAGTCACATTTTATCCTCAAATAAGTTGCTGTATACTTTATATTTACATGATGCATGCTGCAATTCAGAACATGGACTGCATAGATAGAACGGGCTCGTCGCGCTGATAGATTTAGACATATTATTTGTCAAATTTGGAGTTATAAAACAAAAGTTATTAATTAATTAAGGCAAAGGGCATTTTATTGTAATTTTAATCAACTCGAAAATTAAAGTGTTCAAAATATATTTTGAAGGGCATATTTGAATTCCTCACATTTTTCTGATTTCAAAACATATATTACATGTTTAATTTGGAATTATATTTTAAAATATATTTGAAAATAGATTTAAATTTGAATTTAAAACAAATTTGAAAAGTTTAAATTAAAACAGAAAGACAGAAAACCGTTTGCTACTCACCCAGATCTAGCCACAGCCACAGACAAGTGGGGCCAGGCTGGCCATCACAACGCCTGAAAGAGTTTTCTTACCGCGGTCTTTCCTAGCCTCTGTGAATGACATGTGGGGCCAGCTGGCTAGGGTCCAGGTGCCAGTGGGTGAACCAGCAGAGGCTGACAGGTGGGTAGCGTGCTGGAGCGTGGGTTAAGGGTACAAAACTGCGGGTGCGTTTTTGCAAAAACGCCACAGGCACGGACAGGTTGGGTCTCGAGGAGCGCGGGTGAGTAGGAGATAAAAGAGGGGGCTATATGTAAAACGACCACATGCCCGTACTGTTGCTCTTATTTCTCTGAACCACGGACAGATTAAATGGCGACAATGGCCGCGCTGGGAACTCGATCCGGGACTGGGCTCTTGTGAGGCGGTAACCAAAGCTGGTTGAGGTTGGTGACAAGGTGGATAGGGGCTAGATATGCCGTCTGAGGCGCCACGCCGAGTGAACGCAGCGACGCCCGGTCGCAGAGGTGTTTGGCGAACGTCTGCGCAGCTAGGGCTACCAGTGAGTGAGCATGTCCAGGAGGTAGAGGAGCTCACATGAGGTGGGCGCAGTGGGTGGATCGGGCCGAGACGGATCGGCAAGGAAGCAGAGGCAGGCCGAGCTAGCTAGGGTTTGGTAGCGGTGATGGTTCTGGTGGATCTGGTCCTCCTCCTCCTCGCTGGCGCGGTCCAGGGTGAAGCAGGGGAACCTCCTCGGCCTCCTTGATCACCTCCACGCCAGTTTGGGCAGTGGGAGAGAGGGTGTCGGTGGAGAGGAAGGAGAGGAGGGCAGAGCTCTGGCGGATCTGGGAGGCGGAGGAGTCGTGTGGATGAGGGCAAGCGAGAGAGAGGAGGAGGTGGCGTGGGCACGGGTAGAGGAAAAGGTGGTCTCGGCCACCTTTTCTCCACCTCCTCTCACGTGCTCCGACTACTGGGCAGGGGCTACCAGGTGGGGACGGTGAGGAGAGCTCGGGGTGGGGCTAGCTCAGCAGGAAGAGAGAAAGAGAGAGGAGAGAGGAGGCTCGGGCGAGCTAGGGTAGGATGGAGTAGGCTCGGGTTAGGGTTTTAGGGTTGGGGTAGGGCTTCAGCCTGGGGTGGTTAGGTAGCTAGGCGGGGCCTGCAAGGCAGAGAGAGGAGAGAGGCCGAGAGAGAGGGAGGGAGCTAGGGTTAGCTAGAGAGGGCTCGGGTTAGGGTCTTGTTTAGGGTTGGGGTAGATCATGGTGGTGGTAGGGTTTAGAGATAGAAATAGAGAGAGGGGGTTTAGGGTTTAGATGAGGTGTTAGGTGTTTGGAGAGAGGATTAGAGAGAGAGAGAGAGAGAGAGAGAGAGAGAGGTGGTGGCTTTTTAGCAAGACCAAACTAGATCAAGCCAAAGGAGTGGTAGGGAGGGATAGAGGATGATTCACTCAAAAACCAAATAAAAACAAAGGAGGACAAAGATGGAGATGGAAAGGATCTTACATGACCATGCATGGCATACACATGTGGGAAAAGCTTGATGAGCACTAGGCAAAAAGAAATAAACCAAACAAGGTGAAAGATTTGAGAGAGAAGGGAGAGCTCCAAGAGATATACACCACTCAAAAATTCATATAAAATCCCAAAGGACTAGAATGTGGTGGTGCTTGCATGGCCCATGCAAAATAATTAATGCCATGTTTATTCTTGTGAAAACAATAATATTAACATGGCATTATTCTTATGCATTCCCAAAAGTGGAATAAAAGCCAAGCAAAAGAATTTGTAGAAGTAGATCCATCCTATCTCCCATGAGCTAGATTAAATACCAAGAGAAAATAAAATACAAGCTCATGGATAATGGGATGGTGGAATAATGGGGTGGTGACAAGAAAGGTGGTGGAGTGGAATAAAAGATATGCCCCCAACTCAACTTGGGCATTTAAACAATATATCAATAACCAAATACAATATCAAGAGGCAATTACAATTAATGATGCATGTGAGAGAAGATCCAAATTGAAAAGGGTTTTATATGATGCTCAAATGCAAGGTGGCATGATGAGCATGAAATAATTATGATGCAACAATTATATGTAGGAAGTAGCATATATATAGACTAGGCTAGTAGCATTGCAATTGTTAGACAATTGGGATGCTACAGTGTGTCACCCTACGGTTCGTGAATATGCAGACATGATGAATACACCTCTCCGATCAATAACCATCAGCGGGATCTAGAGATCCATAACGGCTCCCACATACTCAACGATGACTTTGTGATCGATAGAACCATTAACATACGAAACCAATTCCCTTTGTCACATGATATTCTACTTATTCGAGGTTTGATCGTCGGTATCTCCATATGTAACATCCCAAAATTTCATCAAAAATCATCATCATTGCACTCATATCATCATGGCATGTAATTGCATTGCATTTAGAATGTCCTCCAAAAATTTGGTGAAATTTTGAGCCATGAACAAAAAGATATGATTTTTTTTTGAAAATAGAATCAAAGAAAATGCTATATTACCTATTAAATCCAAAGTAAATACTTTGGATTAAAATAGAAGATAAATATGTTTCATAATACCCTAAAGACCTAATTTGAGTTTTTACAAATGTTCACAAATTGATTTGAATCAATTTGAATCCTTAAATCCAAAGTTGTGGAGAAAACAGAAATAGAAAAAGAAAAAGATTAAGGGAGAAAAAAAAAGAAGAGAGCAAGAGACGACTTACGGCCTTTAGGCCCAAAGCCCAAAGAGCCCACCGGCTTTTCCCCTCTCCCCTGCTTTTCTTACCGCGCCCCTGACTACCCCCTCCCGCTGACAGGTCGACCCCACGCCACATCACCCCGCCACCCCGTCGTCTTCAACCCCGTCGTCGAGCAACCCTACCCCTCTGTCGTTTCTAAAACCCGGCCGAATTTAGGTGTTACCGCGAGTTAAATCGCCACCACCGCGCCCCTTCTTAATCCCCTCTACCTCCCCATCATTTTCCCACACCACACCACCCCCCCAGGCTCCTGAATTTCGAGCTCGAACCGCCGCTGTCCGACGGACTCCGCGATGATTCCGGTGAACCCAGCCGCCAACGCTTTCTCTCTGTCCTACTTTGATTGCCATATACTGGCGCGTGTTTTAAACCCGACCACGTGTTTTCTCTTGCCCCAGATCGACGACTCGGACCAAGTCCGGCGAACTCCTCTGCCGCCGTCGTCCATCACTTGTTCCGGTGAAGGTAGGGTTTCCGCCGCCCCTTTTTGACCTCTGATAGACCGTGCTGATCCGTGCGCATCTCAGTGACCCCCTTGCTGGTTTGTTCAAGCCCCAGGTCGTCATCTCCGTCAACGCAACTCCGGCGAAGGATCCAGGCCAAGCCCGAGCGCCCCCCGCACCATGGTGACCTCCATCGAGATCGCCATGACCTTCCCGACCTCTGGTACGTGTCCATGGACTCCCTGCCCCTGTAGAACCGCCGGACCGTCATCGGCCGACGCTCCGCCGCCGCGCGCAGCTGGTCAGCGCCGCCCGTTCCCGGCCAGGCCTTAGGGACCGTTAGATCTCACATCAGCGGCTAAGATTAGAACGTAGACGAAGCGGTACGGGCTAATCAGATCCGTCCGTAGTCACTTAAGATCTGATGGCCCACAGCGATCGATCCGGCCGAACCGGTACCAGCCAATAGGACAGCGCCACATCGCCAGACTATTTCTGTTTAATTAGAAAATAGATAGATTTAGTATTTAACTTAGAAAATCCATAACTTTTGATCCACAAATCAGAAAAATACAAATTTGGTGTCTATGGATTCAGAAAAATACTAACTCTTGGAGTTGCTAGCATCTACTTGGCCAAGATGGCTACTAACAACGAAAAGCATGCAAGATCACAAATAACAAAGACATGATAGAATCAATAATAAATATGAAATAGCATCTCAATATCCATCGGATCCTCGCAAACACAACATGTAGGATTACAAATAGATGATCTTGATCATGAACGGAGCTCACAAGATCTAAACATGGCAGCACAAAGGAGAAGAACCAACCATCTAGCTACTACATGGACCCGTACTTCAAGGATGAACTACTCACGCATAACACCAGAGGCTTGCATGGTGATGAAGAAGGCCTCCAGGGTGAATTCTCCCCTCCAGCAGGGTGCCGGGAAGAGCTTCAGATCCCTCCCGATCTAGGGATAGAGATGACGGCGGCTACAGACTCTTTCGTGGAATTTTGATCGGGTACTTAGGATTTCTGTATCGGAGGCATCTTATAGGCGAAAGGGGAGGCCGAGGGGGTGCCCTAGGCGGCCACACCACCCCCTGGCGCGGGCCAGGCCTGCCGCATGCCAGGTGGTGGTGTGGCGCCTCCGCCCTCTCCGTCTCGTATTCTGGATCCGCGCCCCCCTCGGTGAAAAACTGACTTTGGCTTTTGTCCCGTCCAATTCCGAGAATATTCATTTCGACTTTCCGAACCAAAACAGCAGAAAACAGGCATGGGCGCTGTGGCATCTTGTTAATAGGTTAGTCCAAGAAAGTGTATAAAAAGTACTCCAAAGTGTGGACAAAACATAAGAAAGTAGATAAAAAACAAGCATGGAACATCAAAAATTATGGATACGTTAGCAACGTATCAACTTACAAGCTCCCCTTTCATTCCATACCGACGACATCCATAGACAAAAGAGCATGATATCAACTAGGTACAATGTACAAGTGCAATGTTGAAAGCGTTCCCCATGACAACATGGTTCTGCTAATCCCCAACATATAAGTGCAAGCATATACAACATAGACGACACAATGGTTCAAGTTTATTAGGGGCAAGGAAAGTAAAGTGTGCCATCAAGTTCGTGAGAGCTTTAATCACTAGTTTTCTCATAACCAGTTTAATTCGGAAGGTAGATAAAAACACGAATATACTTGGAATAGCAAATACTAATAGGTAGGTGTGGTGGACTCTTTGGAATAACTTGGTTTTATTTGGAGTTGGATGCATGAGTGGAACTCATACTTGGTTATGGAGGCTAGCAAAAGACTGGGAGCGACCAACTAAAAGAGCAATAATGGACATAATCATTGAAAGCGATAAAACATCATTAATTAAAGCATAAAGTGATATTATAAGTCGAAAACTAAAGGATCATAAAGGCTATGGTGACTTGGGAGTCATAACATGGTGTGAGCATGCGCCAAGTCAACCCAAATAAAGCATCAAAGGAGAATACCACAATACTATGCTTTAATATGCTAAAACAACGCATGATTCTTTCAAGGCACATTAAGAAATCTCAATTGTTTATAACATGTCATGGTACAGAAAAAATTACTAAGCATAAATCCAAAACGATATCAAGCATGACATGACAAAGCATAGGCTACAGTCTAAAACAAGCTCTTTTTACCACTTAAGTACGAACTTTTCCTACTATTTTCCAAACCAAACCAAATTATTTGAAAACTAATATATGAAACAGGGGGTCCAGCCAATTTATTCAAGAAAACTAAGCAAACCAAGCAAACGAAAAACAAAAACAAATACGGTCCAAGAACAACACAACTGTGCATGAAACAATAAAAATGAAGTGTTTGGAAGAAACTTGAGATTTTCATTGATGAAGAAGGGGATACCTTGGGCATCTCCAAGCTTTGACGCTTGTACTTCTTGGATATTTCTTGGGGTGACACGGGTGGCATCCCCAAGCTTGAGCTTTAGTCCATTCTTCATCTCATTACATCATTCTCTCCATACACCTGAAATTTTTCCTTCATACAAAACTTCACGCAATCTTTATTAGCATCATTAGTGCACTCAATATAATAAGTCTTTGGGTTCAGTTTCAACACCAATAAAACTTCCATTAAAACACAAGCTACTGTAGCACTTCCCTCAAAAATCTCAATTCCCCAAAAAGAACCTAAAAAGGAATCAACAAGAAGCAAATGCAAATAGTGGCAGAAATCTATCAAAACAGACCAGCAGGTAAAAAACCAATTTTTTCGAAGACCTTTTGTTACTCAAATCGAAAAGTGTTTAACTAACGAAAGTTATATAACAACCTGGGTCAGAAGCACAAAAATTCACGCCTCAAAACGACGTACAAGGATTTTACACGAATTTTTCGGTGAAACACAAAAATGTGTTTCAGGACAACAACTTTCCTAATCATTACTTCTTTCTCATTAGAGGTTACTCTTGGCACAAAAAGCAAATAAAAAGGATAAGGAGCGGTTATTACAGAGGTAATAACTTCCAAGACTCATCTAAAACTTTTGGGTTATCTCTCAATAAGTACTTTTCTTTAACGCCTTTAAGTTAGACATAAGAAGCAAGAGAAAGAATCAAGTGTTCTCAAATGAAGAAGCATTAAGAGCAAATTTTGTTTTCATAGGAGAGGCAAAAGGAATCTTCTCTTTCTTCTTAGGAAAGTGTTCTATACCTTTCTTGAGTGGAAATTGATTTTTAATGGTGCCTTCTTTCATATCATTAATGACACCAACAATTCTAAGAAAAGGTCTTCCCAAAGTAATAGGACAAGAAGCATTGCATTCAACATCCAAAACATAGAAATCAATAGGGACATAGGCATTGTTAACCATAATAAGAACATCATTAATACTCCCCGTGAGTTTCTTTTTAGCATTATCTTCAAGTGGGACATTTAAATAACAATCTTCCAATGGTGGTAAATCAAGCATATCATAAATCCTTCTAGGCATAATAGAAACACTACTATCAAGATCAAATAAAGCTTTGAAATCAAAATCATTCACTTTCATATTAATGATGGGTTCCCAACCATCTGCTAGTTTCATAGGAATAGAAGCTTTATGTTTCATCTTTTCTTCTTTAATTTTTATGAGAGCATCAGTAATGTGTTTTGTAAAGGCCATATTCATAGCACTAGCATTAGGACTTTTAGCAAGCTTTTGTAGGAACTTAATAACTTCAGAGATATTGCAACCATCAAGATCAAAATCATAATTATCATCTAAAGTAGTAGAGCTATTGTTTCCCATATTTCGAAGAGTTTCAGCATTTTTATTAGAAAAGGTTCCGTTGGGTTTACTAGCTTCGGCATTAGTGGCAGTGATAGTAGAAACACTAATATTTCTAGCAATTTCATCTTCTCTTTCCCACTTAGCATGCAATTTAGCTAATAGTCTAACATTTTCATCAAATCTAACTTGTATGGCATTAGTAGCAGCAAAGAGATTTTCAATAGTTTTAGGTTTAGTAGCCATTTTATTCAAAGAAGATTGTGCTTCAGCCAATGATGCTATGTTTCTTTCAGCATTAGAGAGTTTCTCCTCAATAGTTTTATTGAAAGCAGTTTGTTTGCTAATAAAATCTTTAAGCATAACTTCAAGTTCAGAGGGAGCACTCCAGTTATTGTTGTAGGAATTTCCATAAGCATTACCATTATTGGGAGGATATGGCCTATAATTATTACTACCAAAGTTATTCCTGTAGGCATTGTTGCTAAAATTATTATTTCTTATAAAGTTCACATCAACTTGCTCTTCTTGAGCAACCAAAGAGGCTAAGGGAACATGATTTGGATCAATATGAGCTTTCCCATTAACAAGCATAGACATAATAACATCAATTTTATCACTCAAGGAAGAGGTCTCTTTAATAGAATTTACCTTCTTACCTTGTGGAGCTCTTTTAGTGTGTCATTCAGAATAGTTAACCATCATATTATCCAGAAGCTTTGTTGCAGCACCCAAAGTAATGGTCATAAAGGTACCTCCAGCAGCAGAATCCAGTAGATTTCTTGAAGAATAATTCAATCCCGCATAAAAGGTTTGGATAATCATCCAAGTAGTCAGTCCATGAGTGGGACAATTCTTTACCAAAGATTTCATTCTTTCCCAAGCTTGAGCAACATGTTCATTATCAAATTGTTTAAATTTCATTATTTCACTTCTCATAGATATAATCTTGGCAGGAGGATAGTATTTTCCAATGAAAGCATATTTGCATTTAGTCCAAGAATCAATACTATTTCTAGTTAGGGATTGCAACCATTCTTTAGCTTTTCCTCTCAAAGAGAAAGGAAACTATTTAAGCTTAATAATATCCCCATCTATATCCCTATGCTTTTGCATCTCACAAAGTTCAACAAAGTTATTTAGATGAGCGGCAGCATCTTCAGTACCAATACCAGAAAATTGTTCTCTCATAACAAGATTGAGTAAAGCAGGTTTAATTTCAAAGAAAGTAGCTTCAGGAACAGGTGGAGCAATAGGTGTGCACATGAAATCATTGTTGTTGGTACTAGTGAAGTCACACAACTTAGTGTTTTCAAGAGTAGTCATTTTTTGTGTTTTTAATAAAGAAAGCAAACTAGTACAACTATTTTGTGTGTGTTTTTGATAAAGAAACAAGCAAACAAAGCAGAAAATAAACCAAGCAAAACAAATAAAACAAAGTAAAGAGATTGGTTATGAGGGACTCCCCTTGTGAAGATGTCCTTGACTCCCTAGCAACAGCGCTAGAAAAATACTTGCTGGCTCGTGGTTGATATCGAGCTTGTTGGGGAAACCCAAGAGGAAGGTATGATAAGCGCGACAGTAAGTTTCCCTCAGTTATGAAACCAAAGTTATCGAACAAGTAGGAGCAAGGAAACACCTCCAAGGTGTTGTTTCCAACTTGGAATCCTGCACAACACAACCATAGAACTTTGCCCCCAACTTACATTGAGGTTGTCAATCTCACCGGTTTTGCTGAAAATGAAGGATTAAACGTATTGTGTGGAAGAAAGTAATAGCTTGCAGAAAGTAAACAGAAAACAATAAATAATTGTAGATTGATGGTAAAAGAAAGGACCGGGGTCCATAGTTCACTAGTGGTGATTCTCCTTAAGATAGATGACATGTTGGGTGAACAAATTACAGCGGGGAAATTGACAAACATCGAGAAAACATACATGGATATACTAATCATCTTGACTCCTATGAGATTTGATTGGGCATTACAACATTATACATAGACCGTAATCCAACTGCATCTATGACTAATAATCCACCTTCAGTTTATCATCCGAACCCCCTCCCGTATTAAGTTACAAGCAAAAGATAATTGCATTAAGCATTGCGTGTAAAGTAAATAATATGATTGTTCTATGAACAAAGAATTGTTGTTTTTATCCCTAGTAGAAACAGCACATCTAGTACCTTAGAGATTTCTGTCACTTCTCCATATTACTAGAGGCATGAACCCACTATCGAGCATAAATACTCCCTCCTGGAGTTGCTAGCATCTACTCGGCCAAGATATCTACTAACAACGGAGAGCATGCAAGATCACAAATAACAAAGACATGATAGAATCAATAATCAATATGAAATAGCATCTCAATATCCATCGGATCCCCACAAACACATCATGTAGAATTACAAATAGATGATCTTGATCATGAACGGAGCTCACAAGATCTAAACATGATAGCACAAAGGATAAGAACCAACCATCTAGCTACTACATGGACCCGTAGTCCAGGGATGAACTACTCACGCATCACACCGGAGGCTTGCATGGTGATGAAGAAGGCCTCCAGGGTGAATTCTCCCCTCCGGTAGGGTGCCAGGAAGAGCTTCAGATCCCTCCCGATCTAGGGATGGAGATGACGGCGGCTACAGACTCTTTCGTGGAATTGTGATCAGGTACTTAGGGTTTCTGTATCGTAGGCATCTTATAAGCGAAAGGTGTTGGGGATCGGTGCAAAAAACAAAAAAATTCCTACGATGGAACCCTGGAAACTTAGCCTAGGATCTATCTATGTAGTAATGCGGTAACGACCGATGCGTAGAGAATACATACCCTTGTAGACCGTACGCGGTTGACGTTCCGCGGGCAACATGGTTGATGTAGTCGTACTCGAAGCCAACCTCAAGATCGCAAAGCTCCTCGCAGGTCACCCCTTGCTCCTTCTTGATCTTCATCATCTTCATCGTGCAACAACTCCGGCTCACGACATTTAAGCGCCCAAGTGTTGCGCCCCGTATCTTCGTACACATCTGGTGCATGATGAGACCTCCGGATCCCCGATCCCGCTGGGAGTGCGGAAGTTGATATCTGGCTAGGAATCCCTGCAGCGCAAAGGCATACTGCAGGTGTGCCTCGATCGCACAACCCAGACTTGGGGCCATGGTCACAAGGTATAGAGGGAGAGAGAGAAGGAGGAAGTCAACCAAAGGACTTCTCCAATTGATGGTGTTTAATCCCACCCATGGGCACCCCTTTATATAGGCGGAGGGGGTGTGCCCTCCCCATTGGGTTAGCCATGTGGGACTATTAGTTAAAGGAAAATAACAGCTATTTTCGTGGGCTAAATGGCCCAATAGCCAAAACAAAAAAACAAAACAACAAATAAAAGGAAAAAGGGACAGTGGGTGCGCCCAGGCTGACCCGGCATCCCACAAGCCCACCGGCGCCCCCCACCTAGGCCGTGCCCTCCGGCTGCTGAAGGTGGGCCGGCTGCTCGCCCAGCTGGCTCGCTGGTGGTGGCGGACCGCCCACCGGTGGGCCGCCCTTCGATGCTTTCGGCCATTGGCGACTGCGGCAGCGTCTGCCGCCAGCCTGGCGTGTGATTACCTGCCGCCGGGCGGTTGTTATCCGCCACCCACTTGGGCTGGCTGTTTTACCCTTTTCTTTTTCTTTTTCCTTTTTCTTTTTCTGCACTTTTATTTCTAGATCTTTTTCCTCTGGGATTTGGCCTAATATAAAAGTTGACTTTATAAATCTTAATCTAAATATTATTTATAATATATTAATTCACAATTAACATATAATAAATATATATTTAAATTCCCATTTATTCGAAAACACTTCTTCGGGGCTTTTCCTTTATTCTTTCTCCGAACAACTTCGGATCTCTCCGCGGAACGATTCCGGCTTTCTCTCTTTCACTACTGTGATTCCACCTTACGAATGATCGCTCTCATCGTACCCTTAAGTGTATCCTCTCACGGCTCGGGAATGCTCTAGACATGATCTGTATCAATGATCAACAGAGGGACCAGGGATATCCATGTGACCCCTATGCATTCCTGATGACAATGTCGTTTGAACCATCTAAATGTAGCATCCTCTTCCTTTTGTTTGTCGATACAACTTGTCCGAGATCCGATCAATGGTATCTTATACTTTGTTCAATCTCGTTCACAACAAGTTCTGTTTTCTTGTTACCGTGATATTACATCCCCATGACCTAGTCACATGTTGCAACATTTATGGATGTAATCTCACCAAGCCGGCCGTATGTATCTTTTACCCGTCATGTGGGTGAACAAATCCCGGTCTTGCAGTCACATGTCATCTACTGTTCCTTCGGAATACCCAACGTACACCTTTATAGCCACCGTATTACCAGATGACGTTTGATGCAGTCAAAGCAGCCTAGGGAAACAGTGAGTAATATGAGCTCACGGTCTAAGGAGAAGGAGTCTAGGTATAGCTGTTGCAACAATGAACTATATGACTTGATCGTGTTGCAATCCTTCGAGGAATGTCCAACCACATCATTTTCCAATGACATGATCTCGTTGTCAGTCGGCATAAATGCCCATGATCTTGAAACCCAGATCATCTTCGTGACCAACGAACTAGTATGAATCGAGGCTACTAGGGACTTGTTTGTTTCATACCACACATGTACCAATGTTTCTGCTTGGCATAGTTCTAGCACAATATGAAACTATTATAAACTAATTGAGATATGATGATAAAAACCTATTTCGTATTTGCCTCTAGGGCATATCTTCTTTAGTCTCCCACTTGCACTAGAGTACAAATAGACTAGCTTGCATTTTACTCATATAAACCATATACGATATGCGTTTACAGATCATGCATGCTCATGGGAAACGTCATGTCCATGTTCTGTTTTACCAGATCATTATGTCTTTTACAAATCGTTAATGTCTTCCTAATTTGACATTCACACCATTATCTATAATGGGTCGAAGTATTTGTTTGGCAACAAAGTGAGACTTTTGTTTCTAGTGTTTATGATGACGGTCGTTATTCACTGTTGTCATCTAAACTTCAAAACACACTTTGCTATCCTTTGTGTATATACTATTGTCATGGCAACAGAACGAGGCCTGATTCCAGGAGCTTACAGTGACGTTAGATCAACCTCAAGGGCTTTCTCATGGGCACTGGGCCCTGGGACACATCATTCTACGTTAAAAGCGAATTAGCCCCGCCATAACATTATACATCACATCAGATGTAGCTTTTATACTTCTATATCTATGTAGATCCTAGTGCATGAAATGCATCTATGCCACTTACATTGCTTCTTGCTACTTAAGTACAAACTTAATTCTGGTTTAGTGATCAACTCAGGAATCACTTAAAGACATGTTCTTACAGTTAAGACTTTGTCTTACCAACCAGAACCTTGGGTCACTTTATGTCGAGTATACAACATGGTTATATGGAAGAACCTATGACTGAGGCATAGGAGATGCAACGCATCTCTTTCTTTCAACCATAGTCGCAATACTCAATGCTTTATACAGTAAGAACTACTTTCTTACCTTGTTTCATTCTGAGCTACTTCAGAATCTTGCTTAGGACATTCTGAACTTCTTTCAGAATCAAGTCCAGGAAGCATTCGACATTCAGTGTTTATTAAACTTACCAATCTATCTCGATAGATAGAACTTCAACTTCAACTATTAACACCAATCACATCGTTCACATATGTAGTCTACATATTCCAGAATGATTTCACGCTCCCACTCAAATATGACATTCATGTTTGAGATCTAGGGATTTTACTTAGCTCCCACTCAGAATATGTCAGCTACACATTATGAATTAGCCAAGCCGATTTGCTCCCACTCAAATCTAGGTACTCTCGATAATCTTGGACATTCCAAAATTCTTTGATCACTATCAAATCGAGAATTCCACTAACGAGATTTCAATGACAATTCATTTCTCGTACTTAGGTCCATCACGCTTCTTTGTAATTCGCAGGTATGTCTTGTTCAAAACATTACAAGTGAATCAATAATATAACTCCACAAACTTGTAGAATATATAGTTGAATCCTACTTTCTTTAGTAAAAGTATTCCTGAAACTTTATGATCATTATCATTGGTTTCTCCTCTATTTGTAGAGCTTGGATTCACGAAACAAATTCCGCTGCGCCACTCAACAAATCGGAGGCAAGGTAAAATACCTTGTTTTGATCTTTTTACTTTCTTCCACCTGTATCTTTCATCGAGACACGTCATCTTTGGACAACAACAGGTTTGCCCCTTTGTGGAAGATGCATTCATAGCTTCCTAAGAATGCTCTACAAAGACTTGTTTATTCGCCACGATTTCGAGATGTCGAAATCTCCAGAAACTCGAACGTGCCATAACACTTATGGTGTTGTTTCCATGAATCTTTAGATGTTCCTTTGTATTTCAAATGAGTGTTTGCTTATTTCGATCTCTAACTCTAAACGACAACTACAACCCTGATAAGAGATAATATCACACCATATGTATCTAATACATATTAATTATGATGTTTAGACATTTCGACATAGTTTGAATTTGTCCAATTATCATAATTTGTGAAACATCTTTCACAAGTCCCTTTTATGCTAAACTTAACTTGAATACCTTAGTCATGTCGATCAAATCGAAGAGACTTGTTAATTCAGTTAATTCAATATCCCATTTAGTTATGAACTCACCTGAACAATTCAAATCATTTCAAACTTCATGTTTCATTAAGTAAATACACTTATTCACTTAAGACCACAATAAATGATTTCCACTACTTGTTGAAAATATGATACATCACTATGTATAAGATTCAACATTTCTTCGCATATCACCGTTTTACCAGAATGCGGAGTTTTTGGTCATTCTGCCCAAGAGGCATGGTTTTGCAAAGTATCTAGATTGTGCATCTAGGACCCCGATCTTTCATAAAGAACATGCAATAACCAAAATGACTTAAACTATAGTGTCTTTTCATTATTAAGCTTTGGATATCTTTTAGCATTCTAATCCTTTATAAATGTTTAAATTATTATCATTAACATAGTGATGAGAATAACTTGTTTATAATCTTAATGTGACCACATGGTATTGTTCATAAGAATAGTACAAACTGGCTTGTAACTAGTTCATATGAATAATCGTCTCGCCAAAAGCAAGACACACAAACATGGATTACAAATTTATATTCAAGTCCACTAATCCAAATGATAAACTTTGAGGGAAGAGGTGATGTCGGCCATCAACTGATTTGCTTGCCGTCATCAAGTCACATTGCCTCAAGGCCAGCAATTCTCAAGCAGACCATCCTATTTTTCACAAAACGGGACAAGTATCAAATACTTTGCAAACTGCAATGAGTTCTGCAAGAACCACATTTATAATTTGTATATCTTACATATACCTTTTCCATCTATGACTCCACTTACAATCAAGCCCTTCCAAGAGTTCTCAACTCTAATGCAAGATTGCTAAGTGTTTTTCCAAGCATTCCCCTTTCATCCATGACGGAGGAAAACCCATCCAACGGCTCATACTCTATGTGCCTTATAATGCAGAATACAAAATGTAGCCCAACTCTCCATCGAATGGGAAATGGCTTATTGGATGATTATGGAGAAAACACAATCATTCCAAAGTCATCGAATTATCTCCTAATGGTTATTGTGTCAAGAAAAGAAGATCACCTTTTACGAGGATATCCCTCAGGCATGGGTATTAATCTATGAAGTTGGACCCTTTTGCTAAGTTCCATATTAAGCAATATATTCCCATGGTCGCAAAAGACCTCAATGGGATAGGCTAAGATCTACTAAGATATTTGCAAATAGACATCTAGACTAAGTTTATAATAGTCAATTTATAATTGGTCTCCACTAAAACGGTCATCCCCTGGATAGTGATCGCATGATCCCTATCCTCTGCACCTCCCCTGATCGTCACGGCCATCAGTGCATTATCAAAGGTAGACATTCAATAATGTCAATCACATCATCCATGTGACTCATGCTCGATCTTTCGATCTCTTGTGTTCTGAGGCCACGCTTCTCTAGCGTGCTAGGCTCGCCAAATCTAACTTGTGTGTATTCGCTGTGCAACATGGCTTACACCCACTGTATGCGAACGTAGATATGTCTGACACCCAGGCATGTAACCCTGGATCGCCTCATACCGAAGAACTTTCTTGGTGGTGCACACACAAGGGGAACACGGAACATTAGAATTAAATAGGGATTATCTTATTTGCTACCGTTGAGTATCTAAATACTAGCACACAATAAGATGTAAAAACTGGTATCAACATCATATGTATAATGTGATATGATATGGTCTTTCTTGCGCCTTGATCTCCATCGAGCGCTCCGGCACGATCTCCATCTTGCCCTTGGTTTGACGTCAAGTCCACGACACCTCCACCAGGTCATTCATCGGAACGATGACTATTACTATACTATTTAGTAACAGAAAAGTAAACTACTTTACCTTTGTAACGACCAATGCCATATCATAATCACATGCCCCCTGCAAAATAAAGTTAGACGCCTCTACTTTATCTATTGCAAGTTTTACGTGGTTGTTAGGGCTTTCGTACTAGAACCGTTAATAAACTATAAACTTTCCAACCACAACATGGATCCGACAGTTGTCTCTACTACACCCCTTTCGGGGCCCTCCGTTGTAAATGCTATATCAACTATTGAATGAGAGACAGACACCCGCTAGCCACTTATACGGTACAAGCCGTATGTTGAGCGTGGAACCGCCTCGCATTTAATACGCATAAGGTCGATGCAGGCCGCTTCATCAAACAATACCGCGATATAAACAAGTACACGTTAGAGGATAACAACTAAGGGATCAATGCTCGCACAATACTTGTGTTTTGGCGATCTGACACTCCTACGCATAGATCGGCTCTGATACCACTGTTGGGGATCGGTGCAGAAAACAAAAAATTTCCTACGACGGAACCCCGGAAACTTAGCCTAGGATCTATCTATGTAGTAATGCGGTAACGGCCGATGCGTAGAGAATACATACCCTTGTAGACCGTACGCGGTTGACATTCCGCGGGGAACGTGGTTGATGTAGTCGTACTCGAAGTCGACCTCAAGGTCGCGAAGCTCCTCGCAGGTCACCCCTTGCTCCTTCTTGATATTCATCATCTTCATCGTGCAATGCTCGACTCCACGACATTTAAGCGCCCCAAGTGTTGCGCCGTGTCTTCGTGACATATCCGTGCACGATGAGACCTCGGCTCCCGATCCCGCCGAGTGCGGAAGTTGATATCCGTCTAGGAATCTCGCAGCAATAACATCAGATCGCAGTGTGCCTCGATCGTACCTGCACTTGGGGCCATGGTCACAAGGTATAGAGGGAGAGAGAGAAGGAGGCAGTCAACCAAAGGACTTCTCCAATTGATGGTGTTTAATCCCACGCATGGGCACCCCTTTATATAGGCGGAGGGGGTGTGCCCTCCCCATTGGGTTAGCCATGTGGGACTATTAGTTAAAGGAAAATAACAGCTATTTTCGTCCTGGCCGAATGGGCCAAAAGTTAGCCCAATAGCCAAAACAGAAAAACAACTAATAAAAGGAAAAAGGGGACAGCAGGCGGGTGGGCCGGCCAGCCCCACAGCGGCCCAGCACCCCGCCCAGCAGCAGCAGCAACCGGCGCCCCCCGCCTGGGCCGGCGTGCCCTCCTGGCCTGCCTGGCAGCCCGGGTGGGCCGGCTCGCCCGCGCGGCCCAGCACGCCTGCTGGTGGCGGCGGCGACCGCCCAGCCCCGGGTGGGCCGCCCTTCCGTGCTCGGCCCGCTGGCAGCCTGCGGCAGCGGCGTCTGCCCGCCAGCCCCTGTGCGGCGCGCGGTTACCTGCCGCCCAGTGCGGCGGTTGTTATCCGCCGCCCACTTGGGCTGGCTGTTTTGCCCTTTTCTTTTTCTGCACTTTTATTTCTAGATCTTTTCCCTATGGGATTTGGCCTAATATAAAAGTTGACTTTATAAATCTTAATCTAAATATTATTTATAATATATTAATTTACAATTAACATATAATAAATATATATTTAAATTCCCATTTATCCGAAAACACTTTTTCGGGGCTTTTCCTTTATTCTTTCTCCGAACAACTTCGGATCTCTCCGCGGAACGATTCCGGCTTTCTCTCTTTCTCTACTGTGATTCCACCTTACGAATTATCGCTCTCATCGTACCCTTAAGTGTATCCTCTCACGGCTCGGGAATGCTCTAGACATGATCTGTATCAATGATCAACATAGGGACCAGGGATATCCATGTGACCCCTATGCATTCCTGATGACAATGTCGTTTGAACCGTCTAAATGTAGCATCCTCTTCCTTTTGTTTCTCGATACAACTTGTCCGAGATCCGATCAATGGTATCTTATACTTTGTTAAATCTCGTTCACAACAAGTTATGTTTTCTTGTTACCGTGATATTACATCCCCGTGACCTAGTCACATGTTGCAACATTTATGGATGTAATCTCACCAAGCCGCCCGTATGTATCTTTTACCTGTCATGTGGGTGAATAAATCCCGGTCTTGCAGTCACATGTCATCTACTGTTCCTTCGGAATACCCAACGTACACCTTTATAGCCACCGTATTACCAGATGATGTTTGATGCAGTCAAAGCAGCCTAGGGAAACAGTAAGTAATATGAGTTCACGGTCTAAGGAGAAGGAGTCTAGGTATAGCTGTTGCAACAATGAACTATATGACTTGATCGTGTTGCAATCCTTTAAGGAATGTCCAACCACATCATTTTCCAATGACATGATCTCGTTGTTAGTCGGCATAAATGCCCATGATCTTGAAACCCAGATCATCTTCGTGACCAACGAACTAGTATGAATAGAGGCTACTAGGGACTTGTTTGTTTCATACCACACCTGTACCAATGTTTCTGCTTGGCACAGTTCTAGCATAATATGAAACTATTATAAACTAATTGAGATATGATGATAAAAACCTATTTCTTATTTGCTTCTAGGGCATATCTCCTTCAAAAGGGGAGGCCGAGAGGGTGCCCTAGGCGGCCAGACCACCCCTGGCGCGGGCCAGGCCTGGCCGCGCGGCCAGGTGGTGTGGCCGGCCCTTGGCCCCTCTTCGTCTTGTATTCTGGCTCCGTGTCCCCCTCGATGAAATATTGACTTTGGCTTTTGTCCTGTTCATTTCCGAGAATATTCATTTTCTAACTTTCCTAGAACCAAAAATAGCAGAAAACAGGTAGCTGGCACTATGGCATCTTGTTAAGGGTTTAGGGTTTAGGGTTTAGGTTAGTCCAAGAAAGTGTATAAAAATTACTCCAAAGTGTGGACAAAACATAAGAAAGTAGATATAAACCAAGCATGGAACATCAAAAATTATAGATACGTTTGCAACGTATTAGCTAGCTATAGAATGTAACATATTGTGAGCCTCATGTGGTCACTAGCACAATCTCTACTAATAATGCTATATTGCCATGTGCTAGTCCTAGTAATTCGTCCACTCACATTATTGAAAAATCTTGTGATGAATTACATTCTTTGCCTTGTTGCTCTAGCAATGAAATTTATACTTCCTCTAGTATATGTGTTGTTACTAACCATGTAGAGGAAATCAAATATCTCAAGGCTCAAGTCACTTCTTTGAAGAATGAATTGAAAAGGGGTCATGAAGGGAAGACCACACTCAACAAGATCTTGATTGTACAAAAATCCCCCAATAACAAGAGTGGGCTTGGATTCAAATCCAATGTCAAGAACAATTCCACTATCAAGAATAAGTCCAAGAGAAACAATAAGAAGGGCCAAGAACAAGTCAATAATTCGGCCAAGATTGCTTGCTTGAAGTGCAAAATTGAAGGGAGCCATGTTAGATCTTGACCTTTGAAGAAGAAGCCTCTTGGTGAGAAGCAAAAGGGAAGCGTCCTCTAGTTCAAGGTCATGGCCTATCTCAAGTTCGAGAAAAGCCACTTCCCAAGAATATTCAAGCCAATGCTCCCATTGTGGAGAAATCAAGTGAAAAGAATGGGAACGGAAGAACTTGCTACTTATGTCATGAGAAGGGTCACATATCTTCCGCTTGCACTATTGGTAACTCCTCATCCAACCCAATCACGATTGATGATGTTTATTATCTTAGGAAGGATGAGGTTGACAATATGTTTGCCAAATATGTTCGTTCTCAAAGTGGTGTCAAGAAAAAAACTATTTGGGTTGCCAAGGCTATTGTGACTAACTTCTTGGGATACAACTTGGTTGGGGACCATCAAGCTAAAACTTGACCAATAGGTGTTTGTTGGAGGGCATTGGATACTTGGCTACATCATGAAGAATTAAGGGGACTTCAATTATATTCTCTCAAGCCAAGTCATTTAGATTATCATATCTTTATCATATATCCATTGCTCCTCCTTGCGGTAACATGTTCTCAACTCATTTATATCGAAATTTACTTTCCCCTTGTGCATGTGTTAGTTTTGTACATTGTATGTGTTTTGTATATTTTGTGCTTCCTACTTTCTTAACTTGAGAACTGAAGTTTGTGTATGTTGGCTTTCACACCATGTATGTGTTTTGTGTTTGAGCCTATTGCATCTTGTTTATATCTTAGTTGGCTCTTGCGGGAGATTAATGGACTATACCATTTTGGGAGAGTGTTATGTCCTTTGGGGCACCTCACAATCCTAAATGTGTGTACATTACAAATACCACTTAAAATTGATATTTCAAGATTATCTAGTCTCTACATGGTATGTCATGCTCATGAGAAATTCAAATCATATAATATCAATTAATGTTCTCTAGTTGTATTTTAGTTGCCTCTTGCGAGAAGAAATATTTTATCACATTATTGGGGGAGTAATATACTTTGTGCATATTACAAACCGAGAAAATATGAATAGTTGAGGTTGTGTCACATAGAATTGATATTGGAAATTATCTAGTTCCTATGTGGCACGTGAGCTCAAACAAGTTCCGTTTGGTTTAATGCTTTTATTTCTCATCTTTTAGATCTTGTTTGTGATAGCTTTCCTTGGTATGGGTTTCGTCATATATGAATTCTTATATCTAAGTTAGCAAGAATTTTTCCTCTAGTTATTCTAATCAATGCTTTGCATAATTGTTTAACTAGTTGAAACCCTCAAGGATCTCTTCCATGTCTTTGATTTAACTCTTATCTTTTTACATTTGCTTTCTCGTTGTGAATATGATCTTGGATATATTTGTTATCTACCACCCGGAAATAATTGCATATTCCTTGTCCTTGGACAATGAGTACTATAATAAGTGGTAGATCTTTTTGATCATATTCACGTTGGCTTTTGCTTTATTTGCCTTCTCTCTTGCCAATAATTTATTGTGTTTTTTCTCCCATGTCTTCCTCGACTCTTGTGGATCTTTCTTTGTCTTGAAATTGTCTTGTGGTCTATTTGAATTAGGTAGAGTTGATGATCCCATGTGTGTGCATTTTGTATTCAAATGAAAAATATTAAATAATGCACTAATCATGGGGAAGTTCTCCTATATTATTTTGAACACTCCTTTTATGATTCTTCATAACATGTTTTGATCCATACCATGTTTTATGTCTTTGGAAGATAAATCTTTTCTTTGGTACTTTGTGCCATCTTGAAAAGTGTTGATAGTTTGGTTCTTTTGTTAGAACCATTTTTTTCAATTGGTATTTTTTGGGAGTTGATTTTCTCATTCCATGTTTTCTATTCAACCATTTGAATGATATAAATCGTTGAGCATTTGTATTTGTTTATCTTTTTTTCTCTTTGGCTTTTGCCTCGTTGTTTTGTTAAACTTGGGGTCTATTATGTGTTGATTTGGTCTTTGATATATTTTGGACAACCGTTGGTCGTGTCACACTTAGGTGTGCCTTTTTGGTGTTTTTAAATTATATCTTCATTTGGTTCTTGAAAGTCTTGTGCATGTGTATTTACTAAATGTATATATTATGGTATGCTTGCTTTCTTTGATCCAATATATAGGGGAAACTCCACTAAATCCTATTTTGGCTAAGATTTGCATGAAATTCAATTTCATATCAATATGCACATGTTTTTGTGGAGTTTGTCCTATGTATTGTAGTATATCTAACTATTTTGGACCCAATGAGTTTTGGAATCATTGTGTACTTGAATGTGTTTTAGGTACATTAGAGATACATTGGATTCTTGTCTCAATAATAATAAGATGTTGTGACTAAATTATAATTGGAGGCAAGTTAGGATGATCAACAAACTCATATCAACTACATCTGTCATGGTATTGGCACGACAGATTCTACATGGATAGCTTACATAGAGGAGGCAAGGCGATGCAGGAGAATCCGGGAGCGAGATTAGCACACCATGTCCCAGGTTCACGTCCTCTCAGTTGAGGATCGCTACATTCTGCTATCAATCCAGTATATGTTCATAGATTGGTTTCATGGGAGCTGTCGTAGGCGAAGGGAGAGACTAGATCTAATATGACGTGAGAGAGGTCTTTCCAAAGGGGTGCCCCTAGTGGCTTTATATATGCAGCCAGTTAGAGTTTACAAGTGCTAATGGACTTTGTATTGGAGTCGCTGTCTTGGGCCTCCAGTCAGCGAGTTGTCTACGTCTAATATGCACCAGTCAACATATTCGGTGAGTCAACCTGCTCTAGGATTGGCTTTAGTCGACTCGATCCAGCTGGCGACTCCGCTTCATTGGTATACCCCGATTGGTATTCCCCCATCAGTAGTCCCTGAGCGCGTCAGGGACTCGACAATGACTTCAAGCGATCGAATTGGTGTAGGCATCCAGGGTGGAGTCGATGGCGAGTCGTTGGCGAGCTCCTGAAACAGAGAAATAGCTCATGATGTAGTCCATTTGCCTGGGCGAGTCGACGCGTCAGGTGAGTCGCCTTTGGGTGGAGTTTCCCTTTGGAGAAGTTTGACTAGCGCCTTGTTAACTTGATGTCGTAGAGGCTGATGAATAACAGACGTGGAGGCCGCCAAGTCGTTGACAATAAAGTCGCCGAGTTGGCACGGATGACTCCACGATGGGCGAGCCCGCGAGGGAGAGCCCGCGATGGCGAGTCGGTGATGGCGAGTCCCCGAGTGTGGAGAGTCCGTGAGGGTGGGGAGTCCCTGAGCGTGGAGAGTCCGCGAGGGTGGCGAGTCCCCGAGCGTGAAGAATCCGCGAGGGCAGCGAGTCCCCGAGCGTGAAGACTCCACGAGGGCGGCGAGTCCCCGAGCATGAAGACTCCGCGATGGCGATTCCGCGTATACACCGCGACAATCATATGGGCACAATGACTCGGGAGCGATGTCACACTCGAGGGGCAATATTGTTGTCGAGCCCCGAGCTGAACAAAGGAAAACTTGATGATTCGTCCACCGATTAGAGTTGATTTGCTTTGTGCTTCACTCAGCAATATGCCTAGAAGTAGTCCCCAAGACTCGAGTTGTCTTGTAGAGGCGACTCGAGGCTCTTTAGAGATGCATACTCTGCAAGTAGTACTTGGTTGTTATCGAGCATGGTGAGTCCGCGAGGGGAGAGTCCCGAGCATGGTTAGTCCGTGTTGGGTGAGTCCACGAGGGGAGCGTGGCGATTCCATGTTGAGCGAGTCAGCGAGTGGAGAGCCCTCGAGTGAGGCGAGTCCACGTTGAGCGAGTCCACGAGGGAGCGTGTCGATTCCGCGTTGAGCGATTCTGCGAGGGGGGAGTCTCCGACCGTGGCGAGTCGCTCATGCAAAGTTGGTAGGGATTGATTGCGTTGTTTCTGTTAGCTAGTCTCTCGTCTTGGCTCGGAGGTCCAGTCGCATAGCGACTCCAAAGATGGCTCTCAGTTGGGCGTTCTTCCAGGACGATTCAAGACTCGGTTTGCGAGTCCTTGTCCACAGTACTTGGCTGTGCGAGTCGTGCTGTCTACGGTTCAGGAGAACATGGTGCTATTTATGTAGCACTGCCATTTGTCTTGGCCCGAAAGGCTAGTCGAGCAAGGTGACTCCAATGATGGCTCTCGTTTAGCATTTTTCATGGACGATCCGAGGCTCGGGTTGCGAGTCCTTGTCTGCACTACTTTTCCCTTACGAGTCACTCTTTCAAAGGTTGACAAAGGCGAATTGATCTTTCCTGGAGGGAAGAGACATCCAGTGGTTAGTCCATGCAGCGTGGCATGCGATCCTCTTTGGCGACTCGTACGATGAGGGGCCCTTAGAAAGCACGTCGATGCATTCGACGTAGTGGAAGTATAGGCGCGCTTTGGTGGAGTCGACGCGGCGGACAAAGAGTCGACGTAGCGGACGAATGTCGCGCTATGGCGAAGTTGACGCGGCGGACACGGGGTCGACGCGACGGACGGAGGTCACGCTTTGGTGAAGTCAACGTGGCGGACACAGGGTCGACGCGGTGAACGGAGATCGCGCTATGGAGAAGTCAACGCGGCAGACATGGTGTCGACCTGGCGGACGGAGATCGCGCTATGGCGAAGTCGACGCAGTGGACATAGGGTTGACACGGCGGACGGAGGTCGCGCTATGGCGACGTCGACGCGGCGGACGGAGGTCGCGCTATGGCGAAGTCGACACGGAGGACGGAGATCGCGCTATGGCGAAGTCGACGAGCGGACGCGGGGTCGACGTGGCGGACGGAGGTCGCGCTATGGCGAAGTCGACGCGGCGGGCATGTTGTCGACGTAGCGAACGGAGGTCGCGCTATGGCGAAGTCGACACAACGGACACAGGGTCGACATAACGGACGGAGGTCACGCTATGGCGACATCGACGCGGCGGACACCGGGTCGACGCGGCGGATGGAGGTCACACTATGACGACGTCGACGCGGAGGACACCGGGTCGACGCGGCAGACAGAGGTCACGCTATGGCGAAGTCGACGCGGCAGACATGGTGTCGACGCGGCGGACGGAGGTCGCGCTATGGTGAAGTTGACGCGGTGGACGGAGGTCGCGCTATGACGAAGTCGACGCGACGATGAGCCGGTAACGTGGCGAGTCTGCAAGGGCGAGTCCGCGACAGGCAAGACGAGTCACGACAGGCGAGTCAAGTCGCGAGTCCCTGAGTACGGCATTTAGCCGCAAGGGGTGAACGCGGTGGAGAGTTGTAGTGGCGAGCTCGATCGACCATTGGTCGGACAAGTCGGATGACGGAATCACTTTGGATTGATGAATCTGCATCTAAAAAATAGTATAATAATACTGGAAAAATATTTGTAGTTTGAGATTTGCAGAACGGGTCAAATAATTAGAACCATAACATTGTAAAACAACTTGTAGTCGTAGCATATGTAGTCATTGGGATAGCCCTAAATATGGAGCCGGCGGCAGATAAATTGCAAAGCCATGGACGCTTAATTCTGAGGCAAATACAGCTAGCCAACTCACGTCATGTGGTACATGTATTTGAGAACAAATAAATAGAAATTATATCTAAATAAAATAATTTATTTGCTTAGTAATCGGTGCATGAGAAAGATTAGAGTGAAGAGAAAAAACTAATCACGTCTCCATCGAGGTACAGGGTCACGTGGAGCTGCCATTGCTCTGGATTGCAACATGGGGACTTGATCCCTTTATCGCTAGCGGTGATGATCGCTTGTTAGGCGGCCTCTCGCGCAGTTGACTATTAAACTGGCCGAAAATTTCAGAATACGTCTCAGAGCGAGTCGACCACGCGCTCACGGGAGTACATGGTACGTCTTGAAAGATTTGTTGATGACGATGCCGGGCACTCCCGGGCACTGCATGTAGATGGATCGACCAGATCTAGCCGCCGTTGACTATGATTTTGAGGATCCTGTCCGGATTATCACCTCCAAGCACCACTTGTCTCACGATGGCGCCAACTATCGCGGTATTGGCACAACAGATGCTACAAGGGGTAGCTTACGTAGAAGAATCCGGTAGTGAAACTGGCATACGATGTATTCAGGTTTACGTTTCCTCGGTGGAGAATCGCTACATCCTGCTATCAATCCAGTATATGTTTATAGATTGGTTTACATGGGAGCCGTCGTAGACAGAGGAAGAGACTAGATCTAATATGATGTAAGAGAGGTCTCCTCAAAGGGGTGTCCCTGGTAGCTTTATATATGCAGCCAGTTAAGGTTTACAAGTGCTAATGGACTTTGTATTGGAATCACTGTCTTGGGCCTCCAGTCGGCGAGTCGTCTACGTCTAATATGCACTAGTCGTCGTATTCGGCGAGTCAACTCACTCTGGGATTGGCTTCAGTCGACTCGATCCAGCTGGCGACTCCGCTTCATTGGTATACCCCGATTAGTATTCCCCTATCAACATTCTACAATGATATCTCAGTAACAAGTATTCTCTCATGTATACTTTTGTACCATCCAACATTTGTGATTGCATCATGGCATGATTTTTTTAGTTGTTTTTATTGTGGTTCTTGCAAGATTTTATTGTATCATCCTTATTGTTATATGAGTAAGTTGAGATGAATACATATTTTAGGGAGTATATAAAAATCATATTTTATAATTCATCAATCGCACATATACCAATACAACAATTCTATTGTCAATTATTTCCTCAATTTCTCTCATGTGCAATATGGATACATATGCAAGGTTTATTAGTTCTTTATGATACATGTTACTTTTCCCAATGCATTCCAACTATCTCTTGTTCTCTTATGATAGTTGTGATGTATTTGTTCGTGTTTGAAGGTTATTGATGTTTAATAGGATAAATTTGAGCCTTTGACCATACTTTTTAGCAAAAATCTTATTGGTATTATCTATCACTTTCGTTTGAATATCTTGTTCATTCTTTAGTATCTATTTTATGTGTACATGTTTCTTTGTGAATGCATATCTTGGTGATTCTTCTCTACCTAGAAACTTATACACATGAGTATGGCTAAACCTATAGTTGATATCCTTTTGCTTTCGAGTCTACCTTGTGCTCTTTTTATTCTTTGGTAGCTGTAAAAGTTTTGCTTCAAGTGTTTGATCTTTTTATTTTCATCTTTGTGGATTACTTGGGGTCTCTAATTAAGTTGTAGAGTTTTTCCCAAACTTGTTTGTTGGAAGCCTTCAATTAAGTTGTGAAAAAGTGCCCCAAGCTTTGTGCGAGTTACTGATTGCCACCAACAAGTGCACTGATAGTGGAGAGTGGATCAGGCCTTTCGTGGCGAGGTCCACTGGAGAATTGGAGAATAGGGTGAGGCCTCTCGTGGGGCTGGTGGTCTTAGTACCGTCCACCCCTTCAACGAGACGTACTCCCTTGTTAGAAAGAACTCGATAAAACATCGTCGTCTCCACGTGCCTCGGTTATCTCTATATTCAAGCTCTTTACTTATGCACTTTACTTTATGATAGCTTTCGTGCTTGAAATCGTATATCTTGCTATCACAAAGTTCCTTGTCTTGCTTCGCATAGGTTGTTGGTGCACATAGGTGAACCATAGTATATATAGGTTTTGTACTTAACAAATTAAACGCTAATTTTATTCCGCATTTGTTAAGCCCATCTCATAAAAGTTTTAAACCGCCTATTCATCCTCCTCTAGACGTCATCTGTATCCTTTCACAACGGGTATTTGTCGCATACATTAAAATATATATTCTGTACGTAAATGTTGCATGCAAAAAAAATAATAGACACCTGAATTTTGGATTGTGAGTATTAGATGCATCATTAGAAAATCCAATTCGGCTCAGAGGAGCATACAAATCCATTGTTGAAAAACATATTTAAAAATGCCAAAAAAATCAGAAAAAAATGTCCGCGTAGACATTCTATGTTCTCTCCCAAGTTTTCGGAGGAAAAGAATATTTTTATGCCTCGCCTAAAAACACAAATTTCGGTGCACTATTTACGGATTTCTTTTTCTTTTTTGACACAAGTCATATAAGATGTTCTTTTCTCCCAAAAAGTTATATACAAACACGGAATGTCCAACCACCATCAACTCGGCTTTAGTACTCCATCAGTCTTGTAAAGGATGACACAAATTTGTCTAAATTCTTTTTTTTGCGAAATTCTACCTCCATTAAAGATCATCAACAACAGTATAAATAGGTCCAAAAGTAAAATAAATTAAAAATAAGTCGTTTGACCACCTAGCGACGATTACAATCACTAGCGCGAGCCGAATGCACGTCCCATCCTTGCTCGTCTATCACCGGAGCCGTGAAAAATTTGTCGTAATAGAGCTTGCTGTAACATACTTAAGGGAAATCATCGAGCTAAAACTACGAAGGACCAGTGAGAGCAGCAATCATCGGCATTGATGACATACGTAGATCATAAAAGACTCATCTAAAAACACACTTGCGAACACGAAAACCGATCAGATCCCGGGAGATTCGCTGGACAGACGACTCCATGCACTCTCCACTGGCGATAGATACACCACCAGAGTGAGGATAGAGTGGAAAGGACTTTATTCTAACTTCAGGACGTACCATCCATGCTAATCCTGAAGAAGACACTAAAAACAGGCTGATGTCTCCCAAGTGCAGCAGATTTATTGTAGTACCTTTCAATACAGAAAAGGTTGTCGAACTCATGAGGAGCTGAAGATATTGGTTAGCAAGTTTAACAAGTAAAATAATAAAAGATGCAATTTTTTATGTTCATGGTTTACAGAAATATAAATTGTTGTAAAATAAATTGCATAAAAGTAAATACTCTTTTTCGAAAAAAGATCATCTATGTAGCAAGAGGACAAACTCAAGCGTGTACTTATTTATGACAAACATTATTAAGGACAACATGAATTTACTTAGCATAATTTTTTTAAACAACATGGTAATCATCTTATCAAGTTTTATTACAGAGCCTAAAATAGATGCAACCATGTTATACATGTGCAAGTGCACCCTAATGACTGGTCTTAAGACCATTTTCATGTGGAAACATAGGATTTATTAAGACATAAATATCTAAACATTGCTTAAAGTTCTAAGGCCCCGATTGAAAAAAATAAATAATGCAACTCAAAGTCTCATGTTACGATTACTGTTATTTCGTTCCTATTTACTCTCTTTATTACACTAAGGTACAACTATATGAGCCCATAAAAGTGAAGTAACATACAATCGACGTTCGCACATTATCTTCATAAAACCACATAAAAGATTAAAACTTGACCAAACATCCATTGCATACTATATAAAAATAATATCTAATTCATCTTATGCACTTGGGAACATAGAGAACTATTCAAAACGGTGAGACATAATAAAGATCAGTGACATACAAGTTACACCATAATCCAACTTAACTATAAAATAATAACACATTACCAAGCACAAGCATATCGCATAGCACGTAAACAATATCCAAGATTCAATCTACCACAAACTATGAGCGAAATAATGTTGATCTCGAGATAGGGATGGTGCTGATGTTTGGGATGGTAGAGATTGTGATTAAGGGACTCCCTCCTACGTCAAGAAGGAGTTGGTGGTGACAATGATTGTCTGATTTCCCCTTCTTCGATGGTCTTGGAGCAGCAGAATTTGCTATCTTTCGGAGTAGGAGAGAACTTTTACCTCTGCCACCACTCTATAAATCATGGAAAAAATATGACATATGGTTTTCTCTCGAAACCGATGCGTGCGTAAAAGTAGAAGCCTAGGCGACGCTTGACAGCCGAATGGGCAGGGACTTACTGGGCTCTTTCGGCCCTCGTGACTCCTCTCGTGTGTTTCCAATGCCCAATGTCCTTGTCCTGCTGATAATACAAAATATACGTATTACAGGCTAAACGAAGAACTGAAAAACCTGGTGTCGAGAGACCATGATCCGCAACACCTCTAAGACCCAAAGTCACTGAAAGTGGAGCGGACCGACGACATCATTATCGAGAGGGACGAAACGCCCGATGGGTTTTGATATCACCTTTGGTCGCCTTGTGTTGGCTTCCGTACTTTTTAGTAGTACAACCAATTATTCGGATATATTACTAAATAGTGTGTAGATATAATCGACATTTTTTTAGGACGGTTGGAGTACAAAATATTTACATTCCTCAAAATTACAATTAGTACTTACTCCCTCTGATCCAAATTAGTTGATTTAAATTTGTAAGATTCGAATATATCTAGATACGTTTTAGTGTTAGATACCTTTCGAATCTAATCAAAACCAAGTTAAGTCGGAAGGATTACTAAAATATTCCGCGAGAAGGCACTCCTTTCATCCTCTACGGCAGGCTCACTCCGACAGTCCACAGTCCACAAACAAGCTTTACCATCCGGCATTTTCACCCCACACGACGAGGGGATCGGTGTTCGTGGAGTAAACAAGGTAAAGAAACCCTACCAATTTCAGTCTAGCACAGTCAATTTCAGTGCCGCCTTTTCTCTTTCCTTTCCTAGGTAAGCGAAGAACTTGTCATTTCTAGTCGCGTCCCTAAAAATATTTTTCTCTCACTGGGGAGCGGGGCGTTGGGTATCGGATTTGTCGAGGCTCCAGCGCAAACGACGCAGGAGACGGGGAGTTCAACGACGCCGCGTCGTCGACTGGCAGAGGGGAGGCCGGCAAAACCGCCGACGTGGCGTCGGCGAGTCAGTCGATTAGGCTTCCGGGAGAGGGAGGTGGTGGGGACTAGGAGGAGGTGGCCGCGCGAGGTCGCCGGCTAGCTGGGGATAGCCATGTCCATCTCGTGTTCTACATTACTAGTTATATCAGATCAAGTAGGAGTAGTTTTATTGCTCGATTGCATCAGCTTGAGTAACAAATTTCTCTCTGCATATTCGGTCACGTCGTCCTACAGTTACAAGCATGTCCATGCGCAAAAATCAATTTCTAAATGTGCGAAAAATCGGGCCAAGTACAAGTTTGCTTATCGTTTCACTTCATATCCTGGTCACTAATTTCACTACAAATGATCTTTTTGCACCGCAGATCTGCTAAAAACATGGTTGCGTCTTGTGAAAGATGCAAACGGCGTGATGAACAGGACTACCGAGAGTTGGATGATCGTGAAAAATATTTCTTGATGCTTATCATGGGTGATTTTCAACATGAGATGGTAACTGATAGCCCACATCCATATATTTAATTAAAATACCACTCCCTATACTAGTATAACTTTGTTGATTTTCTGAATGACTGATGACGGTTCTACTTTCTGCTTTCAGTTATCTCTAGGTAAGCTTACTTTAAGGACATCCATATAGCATGTAGGGTCTTTGCAAATTTTGATCATTTCTTATGTTAATTTGGGGCACTACTGAAGCTAGCAAGCCACTAGCCTGCTACCATATTCAGGAATGGGGTTTGCATTGGAAATTGTAATACATGCATAACTGAAAGTAAATATGTTATGCTTTTCTCATTCCCTTATTTTTTTTTCTTTTACCAAAGAGGCTATGTTTTTTCGCATTTTCCTTGGTTAGTTCTGCACTCAGAGGTCAATACACTAATATATGGCGAGTATCTCTTGAATCTTGTCCATAAACTGTCCTTTCCAAATAATGACTTTTGAAACTTGTTTCTACAGATCATCCCAGAAGAATTTGTGCGGCGTTTGAAGGGTGAGATTCCAGGAGAGATCAAACTAGAAACACGCAATGGTTATAGCTACACTATTGGAGTGTGCAAGAACGAAAAAAACTTTGTTCTTACAGTAGGATGGGTTCAATTCGTTAAAAACTTTGATCTGCAGATGGGTGACTCCATAATATTGAGATACAACGGAAACTCTCAGTTCAATCTCATAATATTTGACAAACTTGGCCGCGAGAAAGCATTATCTGTTGTTGTGGATGCTCTGCTGCATAATGAGCAAGAAAGGTCCACAGAAGCTACTGAAACCGTGAACCGTTCTCATGGTCAGCATCAAAGCATGCAAATGCAGTCTACTGAAGCCGTGGACCACTTTCATGTTCATCATCAGCAGCAAATGCGATCACCTGCTGAAACCGTGAACAATTCTCATGGTTATCATCAACACATGCAAATGCAGTCGCCTACTGAAGCCGTGAAACGCTTTCATGTTCATCATCAGTCGCAAATGCCATCACCTGCTGAAACCATGAACCATTCCCATGTTTATCATCGACGCATGCAAATGCAGTCGCCTACTGATGCCGCGGACTGCTTTCATGTTCATCATCATCCACAAATGCCATCACCTGCTGAAACCGTGAACCATTCTCATGGTCATCCTCAGACCATTCAAATGCAATCACACACTGAAACCTTGGAACGGTCTCATGTTCTTCCTCAGCCCATGCAAATGCAACCCTCTGGCAAAACTGTGAACCGTTCGCCAATGCAGCCGCCACCAATGAAAAGACAACGGCGGCTTCGAAGAGATCAGTCAAGTCAAGTCCAAGAAACCACTTTGACATCTTCTTTCTCTGTGTCATCAGGTCTCAGTTTTGATTTGTAGACACACATTTCCTTAATTCCTACCTGGTACTCTCATCCTATAGCTATATTTAGTAGTTTTTGTGTTCTCTTTGAACAGGTGATTCTTTCTCCTCAGAAGACGGTCATGGATTACATTCTGTGCCTGGTTACAATTACGTTGTCGGAAAAAAGACCAATCTGTCATCAGTTCAGAAGAAGCAGTTGAACGATGGTTACATTGCCACACGTAGGACTAAATTAACTTCAGTTCAGGAGGAGCAGGTGAAGGAGAAGGTTCAGTCTATGCACACAGACACCCCTATCTTTGTTGCCGTGATGTGCAAGATCAACGTTGTTTCGCCGTTCGTTCTGGTGAGTCCCGTATTATGTGTATCCTCTGGTTTGATCACCCACGTGTATGTTTGTACCATGTTTTATTGATCCAAGCACTATTGTTCATTCTGTAAACTCATAACCCTGTACTATCTGAACTTACATACAGTTTGCTTCCTGCAATCAGTAAAGATTTAGGAAGTAGTTGCATGTCATTTACTTATAGTTTGATTCGATGCCATTTTGTACTAACTCCTTGGTTCAAACATGTTAACAGACTGTCCCCAACTTCTATGCTCAGAAGTATCTTGGAGATGAGCAAAGCGTGGTGCTTCAGCATGGTGGGGAGACTTGGAAAGTAAGGTTTTGTGGTAGGCAGCGTGAGTCGCTCAACGACAGAAGGTTTGAAAGTGGATGGCAAAAGTTTGTACAAGACAACAATCTTAAGATGGGTAATATCTGCCTCTTTGAACGGCTGGGCAATCAGAGGTGCACGCTAAAGGTCCATATCATCCGTGTAAATGACGGCAGTTGATTGTTGCCGTTGCTCATTTCCATGATGGTGGTACACCGGTAATGCTGTTGTGATAGTTAGTGAATTCCAGGTTAGTACTGCTGTTGTGATAGTTAGTGAATTCCAGGTTATGGCGGTAGCGCTTTTATGTTTGTAGTACATTCCCCGTGATGGTGGTAGTGCCTTTGTGATGGCTAGTAGAGTACTGGTTAATTAGCTGTCTAGTTGATGACTTCTTCATCACCTCTATAATATTGCAAGTTATTACCCAAACATACTTTCTGTGTGATTTTGAATCAGTAATGTTAGTCTGTCGCGGTGTATTTCAGTTCGGTTCACTGGGTTTGGACCCCTATCTCTTACAAATCTGGCATAGTATGTGGTAACTTTAGTTTGTTCATTGGTGCTATAGGCTTGCATGCATCCTTCTGTTATGATTTTTCATGATTATTTTTACTTGTGTAGGAGGGGCACGTGTGACGTGTCTTGACTCTTGAAAACGTCAGAGATACTGAAATCTGGAGAAGTGAAAAAAATTTAGAGGTTATTGGTTGTTTATGTCACTTAAACTTAGAAGACTGGTTGAGTCAGGAAAGAAAAGAAACTGATGTAAACATGTGCATTTGTTTGGTTTAGAGTATGTGCTAGCCTTATTTTCTTATGCAGTCGAAGCATCCAACGAGCGTCTGCTTATTCAGGCAATGTCAAAAATGGGTCCAAGTAGAGCTCAGCTTGGTCTGCGGGCAGAGAATGAAATGCACTTTCATGATATTTGTACTACTCCATTGCTAGCTCCATCCATTGCTACTTCTACCGCGGCCCACCGGCACACATGCCGATGTGCCCGCGCTCCGAGCGGCGCGTCTACGTCGATAGGCATTCCGTGTCCGTGGCCGCACGTTCAAGTGCCGGCGGGATGGCACCTCAACGGCGCCCGCGTGCCATTGCTAGCAATCCTCGTGTCGGGCCCTGCTCGCCGCCGCGAGATCTGCTGCCATCGGGCTTTCCTGCCGTCAGATCTAAGGCGGGACCCATCCTACTCCATCCACTCGGACCTCTGAGACCAGTGGTTCGAGGCGGAGCACAAGGGGCGAGGCCATCGAGGCCCATCTCGAGAACCTTGATAACACCGACGAGGACTACTGGGAGGAGTCCGACGACTACTCCGGTGTGGAGGACGATGCCCAGGGGCATCTTTTTTTGGTATAACTATTATTTTATGCCATCCTTTTTTTTTGTGGGCGAGTGACCATCTTTTTTTGTGGGCGAGTGACCGTTGGGGGCACGGGCCATCCCCAATAGAATGGATTTGTGGATAAACAATCGAATCGGCACTTGGGAATTGTTTCTCGAGTTATATATTCGAGTTGTCATATAATAATTGCCAAAGCGCTCATCCGAAACTAGGGCTTGAGGATGAGTTAGATATGGGAACTATTTGAAGCATCATTCCACAGCTGAATGAAGTCAAGCTTCATTAGCTTCATTCTTTCTACACCAGATGCAACACTTTAAGGACTCAGGTACCCGAACCACGATTGGCTCTAAATAGAGAAGGCACTCAAATCCTGTTAGGTACAATCCAACCTTGACCTCTTCAAACTCCAGTTTTGTCAAAAAGAAACTGACATGTTATTTTTAATACACCGATGAATCATATCAGAATAAGGGAGCTTAACGACCCTAGTGAAACCCATATTATGGTTAAATGACATCTGAGATACCATAACACTTAGTTAGTGGTGAATACAGTAGGCATGCATGTTTCTGCAAACGGGCTCAGCCCGGATGGCTTGTCCGCCCCCCCCCCCTCCCCCGCGCAAATGGACCGATCCGGTGTGCCGAAAGAAGTTGGAGTTGGCCTTACTCAGGCCCTCGGCCATCGTCCGTTGATCCAGCTCGAAAGGCTTGTGTGATCAAACAGTTGATTGTTTCATACAAATTATTTATTTTTATTTTCTCGATTATGGTATATAGGCTACATGAAAATTACAGACCATCCCTTGGACCCGCCACAAAGCACAAATAGTCAACTTTCAACTTGATGTGTAGAGGATGTGCTTTCCTAAATTAGATGGGTAGAGGATGGATTTGAGCTTGGAACTCTTGGATTAAGCACCCTAACACAGAAAATTTAACCTCTGGATAATCACAGTTTCAAGCACATTTGACGCCAACTTCCCGAGTGTGATCTTTCTACTTGATGACACAACTTTCCGCCATGTAGATCAAGGGCGTCTAACTATATGAATAAGAGTTTCAACCATATGAATCAAAAGTTTCCTGCTTCACAAAATCAAGCTTTTCAGCAGGTAAAATCACTACTCCCTCCGGTCCATATTATTGTTCTTAACTTTATCTAGATTCGAATGTATCTAGGTAAATAATTCCGAATCTAGATAAAGTTGAAAACAATAATATGGAACGGAGGGAGTAATTCAATCAATATGCAAAATCCAAATTTCAAGAATTGGACTTTGCAACTTTACAAAAAAAATCCATCGATTAGTGCCTAATATCCTTTCTCCTATATATGTACTTTAAGATTCCAACTTAAAATGAAAACTGAGCTTTTTTTTTTTGCCAGGAATAAAAACTAGGAGCTAGTATCCTCTTTTTTTTTACCGTAAATCAAATAAATCAAAAATCATTTACATTCATTAAAAAATTATTTTCATATGTCCAAACAATATGCAAATGTGGCAAGAAACGACAAAATTAATATCTTCGAAAGTTTACCCGAAACTTACTAACATTGAGGTCCTAGTCCCCACTCCCGCCCGTGCAACCTTCTTTTCGGCAGAGCCCAATAGTAAGACGATAAATAATACTACCTCTGTTTCACAATATAAGTCTTTTTAGATAGATGTCTATTTTAGTTTTCTAAAAAGATTTATACTGTGGAACAGATAGAATAACTAAATAAAAATGCTCGGTGGAATTTGAACTCGCAATCCTCTTGCTAGCAGAAAGAGGTCTGTCCACTCACGATCCCCTCGCTAGAAGTGTTGTGAATTTGTGATTTTTCTCGACTGAGCATGATCAGTTCGTAGCCCACAAGCAGTTACAGGAGTAATTAAACCAACCCACCAGGAGAAACATGACGTGTCATTAGACTATTCGTTTTTTTAGGTCAATCTCTTCCAAGTTATGTTGTTTATTTTTGGCGACGGTTGCTGCTGTGTCTGGTCCTTCGGAGCTTATTACGACAACTTCTCGTCCGTCTATTACGACAAGCTTAATTTGCACAGTTCCGGTGACGGAGGGGCGAGGATGGCGGTTCGCTCGTGCCACTATTTGTAGTTGTCGGTAAGTCGTTCATTAATCTATTTATAATTTTTATTATTTTTAGGACTCTATGTACTGTTGATGATGATTGTTTATAGATTGGTGGAATTTCGGAAAGAAATCATGAGTTTGATTACGGTTGGGCTCGTAAGTGTGATGGTGGCCGTAAAACTCATGTATATAAATATAAAAAGATATACATATAGTACTCTTTCTGTTTCAAATTAGTCCGCATGCACGCTTATCTAGCTGGACTAATAATCTTTTATTTTTTATTTAAAAAATTCCTAAGATTTTTGGAATAAGTAGTACACATTCCACATTATCTATTTCAAAAATCTCAGGATTTTTTTAATGAAAAATGAGGGAGTATTAGTCCATCTAGATTAGTGTGCGTACGGAGTAATTTAAAATAGAGGGAGTAGTATATAGAGACAAATCGATGTGTGCATATACGGATATTGAGTAAATCGAACAATACCACCAGTGTTGTCGCCCAACCAAAGCCATTGACACTATTGTTCAGATGTAGCTGCACCTATCGGTCAGATATAGCTGTTGCTACAAATTCATGTGACATTGACAACCCAGGTTGGCCGGGCGGGCAGCAGGCACGTCTCTGAGATAGGTAGGTGAATTGACAAAAGCCAGAAACCGGTGCCACGAGCGCACGACGCTAGGGGTGAGATCAGAACGGCTCTGTGGTCTACGCTGACCAAACTGTCTGTACATCACGTCACGGTAAATAGGATGCCGCGTTGGGTGAAGGAAATGACCGGTGGTTCTGTGGATGGGGCGAGAACCGATGAGCTTTTAAACCATCCTAGTGGTCCACCTGATACGGCGTCTAAGGCTGGTCGGTATACTAGTATACATATAATATTATCTTTATAGTGTATGGTTTTATATGGTAGTACTATATTTAATGATTTGTAGAATCTCAATCCAAAATTGTGTATAAGATTTATTTGCATGAGAATTTTTTAGTTTTGCGTGCTATGATACGGTATTATGATATTCTAACCATCTCTTTCTTCATTAATTGTTATGCCACATCAGATTTTTGCCAACATGCCATGCATGATAATAGCTATGATACTCCCACTAGAACCAGCCTAAATATAGTACACATATAAAACTTCCTCTTAAATATGGCATCCAACGCGGTAGAGGATCCTGTGGACGTGCCGAAAGAAACCATACACGAGTGGGCTAGTCCTGTCAATGGCATAACCGAATGTTATTTGATTTCACCTTCCCCTTCCAATTTATTTGTGATCCTATTTCCAGTCACATCCCACGCCATCATTGCCGAGCATCCGATCTCTCCTAGCCATGCCCTCGGCGCCCTCGATAGAATCACTGATATCGATGCTCCCTCGGCGGTCTTGGAGGGATGTCCCATCGGCAATAAGAAGGCAAATGTGGCATCATCGAAGACGGTGCAAGCTTCCATGACAAGTGCCTCGCCGAGGTCCCATAGAGCTCAACCTTGAGGCCACAAGAGGCTCATGCAAGGTGGAACATTGTAATGGAAAAGCAAGACAAGAAATCGAGCCCGAGACGATGAGAGTTGCGGTGAAGAAGAGGAAGGAAGATTTTGCTCTCTTGATGGTTGACACATTGAACATGGGCGAAAAGATGAAGGCAACACTTTCGATGATCCAACATTTGAAGGGCACCATCAATGGCTACGCCAAAACTGCCGACGAGGGAAGAGCCATTGATCATGATCGAGGAGTCGGCGGGCATGATTGACGAGCCGTCTTTCATCTGAGCCGAGACTATTTGCATTTCAATCAAATAAATAGGTCAAAAGCTATCGGGAGCCACCTTTGGGGTGCACATCTTGGGAGAGGTATACCCAAAGAGCGGCTCTTTATGATGGCGCAATATGCGCGATTTGGCACTATTGTTGGACGCCATATAAGTGAGCGACCGACGGTCCTCCTAGAGCATCTCCAGTCGCATTCCCTAAATGACGCCCAAAGGCCTATTGAGCGCACCAGACGGAAAACCACACCCTAGTAGTGCGTCGTAAAGGTTGTTTTCTCTAGCGTGGCCCAATAGTGTCCGACGCCCCGAGGCCATCCTTGCCCCACATGGATCCTTGCGGGCACGCTGCGAACAAAGCCACGTAGGAATTAGCCAGCCAGGTACCACCTTCTAACAACACACCCCATTCTCCCTACTTCGCTGACGCGCCTCCCACCCTTGCCGAAGTGTCATCACTATCCATTTCGATGCTAGTAGTGTTTGTCTATGCCCGCATTCGTCGTGCATCCTCCTTCACCTCCATTAGTTTCGCCAGCGCAGGCATTCGTCAACTCGAGCACCCACTATGGCGGCCACCTCGCACTCCTTCCCTGCATGCAAGGTGTTCGGTCGTTTGCTTTGGTGGGCTGCATTTCTGAAGTTCTTGTCTCTCTCGTCGCATGTCATTTGATTGACAATTTTGTTGGTTGTTTGAGTCGGCGACATGGACAGCGACGATGAGATGATGATGCATGCATTGATGGAGGACAAAGCTACGGAGGATGCCGATCAGGAGCAACTGATGATACTCACATGTCTTGTACAACTTCAAATTGAAACTTGAATAGTGTCGGTCCATGACATGGAGGTTCAATGATTGGGAGAAGGAGAACTAAGCCAAGGAAAATGAAGTAGGGCCATACCATGGTATACACCGACTATTTCACCAATTATACTCCAAAAGATTTTCGAAGGCACTATAGGATGAACAAGGAGCTATTCATGGTGTGTCGGGGGGATGACCTCCGGATACCCCAACCAGACAAGAACGATGGCAGTCGGATCAAGCCCGGCTGGCGGCGCGCAGCCGGACAGGAGCAAGACAAGCCGGCTACCCCACGGTAGCCGGAACAGCGAGAAGCAGTCGGCTACAGCAGCGTAGCCGGAACCAATCAGGAGGACAGGGCGACGTGCAGCATAGTGTGCGATACGCCCTGGTACGATGATAAGACCGGCAACTACCCGGCCATACCGAA
Source organism: Avena insularis (assembly GCA_023614405.1). Lineage (NCBI taxonomy): Eukaryota > Viridiplantae > Streptophyta > Magnoliopsida > Poales > Poaceae > Avena > Avena insularis. The sequence goes on from CM042696.1 coordinate 95,926,463, forward strand.
GACTTTGCGGGGTGATGCGGGAACAGTGGCCCGATGCTGACGATAGGCTCGCACGGCGTTCACTGTGCCCACGACCACCATACCGCTCGTACTGTGATGAGACGTAGTTGTACCGAGTACTGTAGAGGACCAGCCGGCTGGGAAACCACCTGTGGGGCCCACTAGCTGGACTGGCCAGTGAGACCGTTGCCTCTCTGCCTATATAAGGAGAGGCAAGGCCTCAGTAGAAAGGGTTGGTCTCAGTGCATTTAAGGCAGTAGCTAGAGAACCCAGCTCAAGGAGCACTTGTAGCCCGTGAATCACTCATAGTCAGATCGGCAGGAGTAGGAGCTTTACCTCATCACGTGGGCTCCGAACCTGGGTACTTCCTGCGTCCAGCTACGCTTGCTTGTATCCAATCCCGCCTGCGGACGCCGTTGATAGCTTACCTGCTAGTCCCCACACCTCTATCTAACCTGCTTAGGTACTGTCGTTCCCAATACAATGACAGTTGGCGCCCGCTGTGGGGCTAGATGGCTTCGACCGGAGTCATGTTCCGCACGGGACCCTGCACTTCAGCCGGTGAGTGCGTGGCCTCCGGCCTGGTGCTCACGCTCGGCAAGTTCAACTGCGTCATCGACAACGCTTCCTGTTTCACCGGAACCTCCTTCCCGGCGAACGGCTCCATCCTGCTTTTCGGCGACCTCCCCGTCTACGTCGCCACCATTCCGGAATGTTTCCCTAGGGAAATCGTCTCCGTCGCGGAGCTACCGCATTTGGGCAGCCGCACCTCCGTCGCTTCCCGCGGCGTCGAGGTCATGATGGCCAGCTCCAGCTACCCCCGCCGGCTGCGGGAGCGGGGCGCAGACGAAGGCGGAACTTCCGCGCCACCGCAACCCCGGAACCCGGTGGAAGAGGCCATCGATCAGCTCCTCACATCGGTTAACCTCGGGGATAACCCGGAGGAGGCGGAGGCCAACTTCGACATGGAGATACAGCTTCTCCTCCAGGAGGCCATGGAGCTGGCAGCAACCCGCAAGCAGCTCGAGATCACCCGGCACGAGTACGACCGTGCGCACGGCTTCACTCCAGCTACCGTGGAGCTGAGCCGGCGTGGCCAGGTGCGACGCTGGGGCGGCGAGCTAGGCGGAAGGTTGGAAAAGGATGGAGAGCCAGATCCCGCACCTGCTCTCATCCGACCCACCTACAACATGCCCATCAAGAACCTGCCTTGGCAGGCGAGGGCCTGGAGGCGAGCAAGCCCGGCCAAAGACGCTCAGCAGGAGCTCCTCCGAATCGCGGACGAGCAGGCTGACGCCAACCGGCAGATGCAAGAGGACCCCAGTTGCTCCAAGGGGAGCAGGATGTCCGCCAACAGCAAGGGTGCGCCTCCCGACACCCAACAGGCGTCCTCTCCTCAGCCGGCTAAGGCCCCCAGCAAGCATCGCGGTTCGGGCAGCAAGGGCCAACCGTGCCAGGAGCAAACGGTGAACAGCAACCCACCACCTCCCCCTCCCCCAACCGGAGCGCCAAGACCTGCCGGTTCCTGTCTCTCGGGCCGAGTGGGAGCGCCCAACCCGGATGCCCGTGACCGCATCGAGCTCCTCGCTCAAGCGCGTGTTATGGAGGAAGAGGACTCCACCGGACCGGTTTGTTTTGGACCCCGCATCCGGAACGAGCTGTTTCCGGATAAATTCACCCTACCCAGGGACACCCCCAAGTATAACAGCAGCATGAAGCCGGAAGATTGGTTGACCGACTACGCTACGGCAGTCGGCATCGCCCATGGGAACAAGCGCACAGCCGTGCGCTATGTCCCCCTTATGCTAACTGGGTCAGCGAGGACATGGCTCAACAGCCTCGCGCCCAACAACATCAATGCCTGGCCAGACTTTGAAAAGGTGTTCGTCTGCAACTTCAACGGCACGTACAAGCGTTCGGGTCGCCCGCGCGACCTGGCCTTGTGCGTCTAGGGCGACCGCGAAACAGACCGCGAGTACCTCGCCAAGTGGACGGAGTTGCACAACACTTGCGAGGGCATCCTGGAGAGCCAGGCCATTGGATTCTTCATCGAGGGATGCCGAAAAGGCACCATGCTTCATCACCGGCTACTGTGTGACGAGCCGAAAACCATGGCGGAGCTCATGACGGTAGCGAACCAGTACGCCATGGCGGATGCCGCCATGAAGAAGCCCCTCCGAGTAAGTGTCAACGGGCGTCTGATTCCTACGGAGCCGTCCCGCGACCGTCCGAGCAATCCGGCTGGAGAAGCCGGATCCTCCAGGCACCACGGCAACGATAACCGGTTCCACGGGGACAACAGAAGCCCCGCTACCACACGCGGTCGGTCAATGCCATGGAGGGCGCGCCCGACGCGCCGGCTAGCGATGCAAGAAGGCAGAAGCCGCGGCTCACCTTCGACCAGATGTTTGATGACCCGTGCAAGTGGCATAGCGGTCCCTTCAAACCGGCTACGCACACCACCCAGAACTGCAGCTGGACCCGCCAGATAAAGGACCAGGGAAACCAGCAACGTCTCCTCCCGCCCCTCCTAGAGGACCACCACCACCGGCTAGGGGAGCCGGTAATGATGGTAACAGCGGCAATGGCGGCAACAACAACAACGGCTACCCCCAGCCGCACATCTCCTACCACATCTTTGAGACGGAGTTGGACGACAAGCACAGCTGTAGGCGATGCTCCAAGGAGGTCAACGCCATCGTCTCTCCGGTCCCCTAGTACCTGAACTCGTTGGAAACCCCTATCACCTAGAGCCGAGAAGATCAGCCTGAACAGCTTCCGACTCCCGGGGGCTACGCCATGGTGCTCGACCCCCTCATCATCTCCAACGAGCGCACCTGCCGTTTCTTGCGCGTCCTCATCGATAGAGGCAGTAGCCTCAACCTCCTCTACCGGTCTTCGCTGGAGAAGCTGGGCATCCGCGAATGCGACTTGCGCCCGACTACCACGACGTTCCACGGCGTGCTGCCGGGACCGGCTTGCGCCCCGCTGGGTAAAATCCAGCTGGACATTATCTTTGGGACCGAGGAAAACTTCCGCCACGAGCCGATTTGGTTCGAGGTGGTAAACCTGACGAGCTCCTACCACGCTCTCCTCGGGCGCCCTGCCCTCGCTAAATTCATGGCCATCCCCCACTACGCGTACCTCAAGACGAAGATGTCGGGACCAAACGGCGTGATCACCGTCGCCGGATGCTTCAGGCGGTCGATGGAGTGCGCCTCAGCCGGCTCCAAGCTGGCAGAGGCCCTCATCATAGCCGAAGAGAAGCGCGTGATCATGCGCAACATGGCCATGGCCTAGCAAGATATGCCGGCTAGCAGCAAGCCGGCTGGAGAAGGAGCTTTCCAGCCGGCAAAGGAGACGAAAAGGATCCTGCTCGACCCCTCTGACCCGACCAAGTTCGTCACCATTGGTGCCTACTTGGACAGCAAATAGGAAGGCGCGCTCGTCGACTTCCTCCGTGAGAATCGGGACATCTTCACATGGTCACCTAAGGACATGCCAGGTGTACCGAGGGAGTTCACCGAGCACTCACTTCATGTGCGGCCGGATGCCAAGCCGGTCAAGCAGCCTCTGCGACGGTTCGCTGAGGACAAGAGGAAGATTATCGGTGACGAGATCACCCGGCTCCTTATAGTCGGGTTCATCATGGAAGTGTACCACCTGGACTAGCTGGCAAACCCAGTCCTGGTGTTGAAAAAGAACAAGACCTAGCGCATATGTATCGACTACACCAGCCTGAACAAGGCATGCCCGAAGGACCCCTTCTCCCTGCCCCGTATCGATCAAGTCAACGATTCCACGGCCGGCTGCGATTTGTTGTCTTTTTAGATTATTATTCTGGTTACAATCAGATCCGGCTAAACCCGGCTGACTAGATAAAAACATCGTTTATCACCCCGTACGGGGCTTTCTGCTATGTAACCATGCCTTTCGGTCTCAAGAATGCAGGTGCTACCTATCAGCGCTGCATACAGAAGTGCTTGCACTCGCAGATCGGACGAAACGTGCATGCTTATGTGGACGATGTGGTCATCAACACCAAGGAGAAGCGCACCCTCCTCGAGGACCTGGGAGAGATGTTTGGCAACCTACGGCAATACCAGATGAAGCTGAACCCAGAGAAATGCGTCTTCAGAGTCCCATCTGGTCAACTGCTTGGTTTCCTCGTATCGCAACGAGGGATCGAGGCGAATTCGGAAAAGATTGCAGCCATCGAGAGGATGCAGCCGCCTAGGAGCCTGCTCGGAGTCCAGAAGTTCACCGGATGCCTAGCCTCCCTCAGCCGTTTCGTCAGCCGGTTGGGAGAGAAGGCACTCCCGTTGTACCAGCTGATGAAGAAGACGGACAAGTTCTCCTGGACCTCGCAGGCCGACGCCGCCTTTCATGACCTCAAGCGCATGCTATCCACAGCGCCGGTTCTTGCCACACCGGCTAGCAAGGAGCCGATGTTGCTCTATATAGCAGCCATTAGTCGGGTCATCAGTGTCGTCCTGGTGGTGGAGCGCCCCGAGGAAGGCAAGGCTCAGCCGGTTCAGCGACCCGTCTACTACCTCAGCGAGGTCCTCTCCCTCTCCAAGAAGAACTACCCCCACTACCAGAAGATGTGTACGGTGTGTACCTGGCATGCAAGAAGCTCAAGCACTACTGCCAAGAGCATCCGATTAAGGTCGTGTGCACCGCACCCCTTTTGGAAATCATCGGCAACAAGGACGCCACTAGCCGCGTTGCCAAATGGGCCATCGAGCTTGCCACCTACTCCATCTAGTACGAGCCCCGTCTCACGATCAAGTCACCGGTTCCGGATTCGGACCACTAGAGGATGCACTTCGACGGGTCAAAGATGCTCGGGGGCTTGGGAGCCGGCATCGTGCTCACCTCGCCCAAAGGAGACCGACTGGAGTACGTCCTGCAGATCCACTTCAAGGCCTCCAACAACGTGGCCGAATACGAGGCGCTAGCGCACGGCCTCCGGCTAGCCAGAGAGATCGATGTCAGCCAGATCCTTTGCTTTGGCGATTCGGATCTGGTGGTGTAGCAGGTATCCGACGAATGGGACGCCCGTGACGCAAATAGGCTCTCTGCCGGTTCCACATATAGAAGCTCAGCGCCTGCTTCGACAGATGTGAGTTCCATCACGTCCCTCACGTCAACAATGAGGCAGCCGATTCGCTCGCGTAAATCGGATCCACTAGGCAGGCGATCCCACCTGGGGTCTCCTTGGAGCACCTGCGCAAGCCCTCCATCAACCCGTCCCCCGAGTCGGATTCCATCATCTGGGCAGGGAGTGCCCCGGTTGACGGCACGGCAGACGCCGAGCCGGCAGAACCCCCAAAGAAGAAGGCCCACACCAACTTAGGCAAGTCAGTACCCTCCGGCTCACAAGACCCGGGGGATGCCGACTCGTCAAATGGCTCGGGGGCTGCCATCCCAGGCACCTCATCCGGATGACCCCCCGATGACCATCAACTGGAGGGCTGAAGCATCCTCACCATCTTGGAGATACCATCCTGGGCGCAGCCCTTCATGGACTACATTGCTAATGGAGAGCTTCCGGACGATGAGGTGGAGGCCAGGCAAATCCGGCGCCGCGCGCACACGTACACCGAATGCTCAAGGACATCCACCAGGGCGAGTGCGGACACCACGCCTCCTCTAGGGAGATAGCCGCTAAGGAATTCCGCCACGGCTTCTATTGGCCCACCGCCCTCGAGGACGCCGAACAGTTAGTCCGCGCGTGTAACGGGTGCCAACGCTTCGGGCAGCTCAGGCACATGCCGGCTTTGGTACTCAAGACCATACCGATCACCTGGCCTTTCGCTGTTTGGGGCCTCAACATGGTCGGTCCCTTCAAGCGGGCGCACGCAGGCATGACCCATCTGCTGGTGGCGGTAGACAAGTTCACAAAGTGGATAGAGGCCAAGCCTATCCGGAAGCTGGACGGGGCAACATTCGCCACCTTCTTCATCGACATCATCAACCGGTTCGGCTACCCCAATAGCATCATCACCGACAACAGCACGAACTTTGCCAAGGGGGCCTTCGCCCGATTCTGCAGCAACAAGGGCATCCGGCTGGACCTTGCTTCCGTCGCGCGCCCGCAGTCCAACAGGCAAGTCGAAAGGGCAAACGGCCTAGTGATAGCCGGCATCAAGCCACGCCTCACGAGCCCTTGGAGCAGTTGCCCGAATGCTAGATCGAGGAGCTTCCGGTTGTGCTATGGAGCCTCCACACCACGCCGAATAGATCACCCGGTTACACCCTGTTCTTCCTGGTCTACGGCTCGGAAGCCGTCCTCTCTGCGGACATCGAGTTCGACTCTCGGTGCAAGCTCCTCTACGATGTAAAGGCCAACCAAAAGGCACGGGAAGATGGTGTGGACCTCCTCGAGGAGGCCCGCGAGCTGGCATTGTCTAGATCGGCCTTGTACCAGCAATGCCTACGCCACTACCATTCAAGCCGGATCCGCCTTATCGCATTCCACGAGGGCGACCTGGTCCTCCGGCTGGTGCAAGACACGAAGGGCATGCACAAGTTATCGCCACCCTGGGAGGGCCCTTCATCATCAGCCGGGCGCTGCCCAACGACTCCTACTACCTCATCCACGCGCAGTAGCCGTGCAAGAACAAGATGGACAAGTCGGATGAGGAGACAGAGTGCCCCTGGAACGCGGCCCTGCTCCGCCCGTTTTACACCTAGTCACTAGACAGTGTATGTATACCGAAAACCTTATGAATGAAAATGCGGACCCCTACGAGATACTCGGGGGCTCCTTGCTAGAAATTTGTATGTATCTGTTTTCTGGTTCAGTTTTTCTGGCTCCGGCAGTCCCTACCCGGGAGCTTGCCGGCTGGCCTGGCCTGCTAAATCAACAAACCGACTGAGTAGTGTGCGACGATGTCAGAGGCCCACTCTTTGTCTCAGCTACAGACCGCAACCCGGCTGTCCGGCTAGCAAGAGCAAAATCCCGAGGCACCAAATCCGTCTTTCGGCTAAAGTTTAGCAAACTAACCTATTAACGGGTGAGAATGTATGTATGTGTGTATATTTTTTGTACGACTATTTCAAGTCGGAATTCAGGAAGAAAAGAAGAAGATTCGAAGTCCTTGCCTTCATCAAGTGCTCCGAATCTCGAGGGCTACACCCACTGGGTGCGCTCGCGCGCCCCCAGTGGAATCTTGTAGTTTCCGACCGACTAAAGGCGTTTAGCCGGATATTTGGAGCCCCAGTGAGGGCAAGGGCAGGAAGAGAAGAAAGAAGAAGATTCGAAGCACCTGGCTGCGCCAGCTACTCCGAATCTCGGGGGCTACACCCAGTGGGTGCGCTGGCGCGCCCCCATTGGAATGGAAGTTCCCCCGGCTGCAGGCGTCCAGCCAGCGAAAGTAACCGGCTAGGAGGCGTCTAGTCGGATGAAGCTAAAAACTTGAGGAAAGAAAGAAGATTTGAAATACCTGGCTACGCCAGCTACTTCGAATATCGGGGGCTACACCCAGTGGGTGCGCTGACGCGCCCCTACTAGAATTGCAGTTCCCCCGACTAAAGGCGTTCAGCCGAGTGAAGTCAGCCGGATAAATTCAATCGGTGAAATATTTAAAGAGCATACAAGAAACATAAGTTGGAAGCAAGCCAAAATAACTCAGAACAATATAAAAAGGGAGACGAAGCTCCCATGAGTTCACCTGGCGCCAGAGCAAACCGGCACAGATAGCAAGGTTTCAAACAAAACAAGATAAACAAATACACCCGGCATCTCGGGGTCATAACTAAGCAACAGGGCCCTTGCCGGGCGGAGCGCCCTGGCTGGCGGCAGTCTCGGGGGGCGGAGGAGGCGTGGCGGCTGATCTGGTTCCGGCGTCCCCACCAGCCGGTTGCGATGAAGCTTTCGCATCTGTAGTGCCAGCGGACTCCGAGTCGGTGAGAACCTCGTCGATGTCCACGTAGTCGGCAATCTTGATGGCGGAGGCCCGGAGCTCCGGATAGGCCTGGCAGACGGCGGCAAGGTCAGCACCGGCGTGGAAACCCCCGTCGATCTTCTCGACACGGGCGTCCTTGTACCAAGACAGCATGAGGGCCAAGGCCATCTCCGCCCCGGCTCACGCCACCAAGTCCCTCAGCCGGTCAACGGTAGCCGGCACCTCCGGCACCTTGGCGGCCAGCTGCGCCATCATCTCCGGAACCAGAGGATCTGGCCACGGGAAGGAGAAGATGGCCTGCACCACCTGATGAAGCTTGGCAGCCTCCTCGCCGAGAAGGACAACCAGCTCCTGGGCCGTCGGCTACTCTCCTGGCCAGTTCTCCTGCAGCCGGTTGTACGCCAGTAGGTCTACGCCGGGATAAAAGGCTGTCAGAAAAAAGAACGTCAGATCCGGCTACCGGATCCAAAAAGACGAGGGAAGCTGGAAAGGGAACTTACCCTTGGCCGTATGCCCGACCTGCATCAGCTCCTCCACCAAGGCCTTCTCCCGGACCATCAGCCGTTTAACCTCCTTCTCCTGGTCCTTGCTCTAGGCCTCGAGAAGGGTGAAGGCTTCGGTCCGGCTGGCGAGGGTGGCGTCGTGCTCCTTGGCGGCAGCCTCCAGAGCGTCCACCTTGGCATGCCAGTCTTTATTCTACAGCCGAAGCATAGAATTCAACTTTCTTAGCCGGTCGTGTGCCTTCTTCAGGCGATCGATCTCCCGTTGAGCGCACACCATGATGGCTGCAAAAAACCGAATATCCACAAAAAAAGGATTCCGAATGAGGGAGTTTACTCTGCGAAGTCCCGTTGGCGGCGACAAGCTTCTGCTCCAGGGTCCGGGTGCCGCCGGCTGAGGCCTCGAGTAGCTGGATCTCCTTCACCGCCAGCACGAGGGTGGCAGCAAGGTCCGTCAGCGAGGCGGCGAAAGAGGCGTCGTCGTCAACCGCATTGGCAACAACCGACTCCTTCGTCACAGCCACCGCCACCCTCCACTCCTCCCGGCTCGTCGTCAGAGTTGTCGTTGCCGACAACCACCAGTTCCTTGCCGGCGGCGGCCCTTCCCGCCCCGTAGGAGAACCGTCCCCGCCTTGTGAGGTGGTCACAACCATTTCTGGCTGGACCATCGTTGCCGGCGGGGGCCCCCCCCGCTCCGGCTGTCACAGCCGGTTCAGCTCGAGGCGGTGGCGGAGACGGTGCCTCGGAAGAAGGAGGGACGGAGGCGGACACGGGCGGTGCGCGGGGCGGCGACCCAGTCGACGTCCACGCTAGGCTCGCAGCGCCGAAAGAGACCAGTGTGCTGAGCGGCAAAAGGAAGGGAAAAAGCAAGAGGCAAATAAGCCAAAGACAGACAAGCAAAACAAAAAGAGTGGAAGACAGCAAAAACACTAAAAACAGAAAACTTACCCATGCACCAACAGAGCGGCCCCTTCTTCCGACCAAGGCGGCTTGGGGGAAGGGTGCCAGTCTGGCTCCTCTTGGGGGCCGGCTCCTCCGCGGCGGGCCGGCTGGAGCCACCTCCGCTGCCACCAGACCGGCTAGAGCTGCTCCCGCCAGCACCGGACCAGCTGGAGTCGCCATCCGTCGCGCGGCGCCGTGGCGACTCGGGAGCCGGCGCAGCCTCCTCCTCCTCGTCGACCTCCATGTGAGGATCGGCGGCCGGCTCGTCATTCCGGCTGGGGAAGACGTCGCCGTCCCCATCAGACTCCTCGCCGGACCGACGAGCGCGCGGCTCGAGCAAGTCGGGCGTGAAGCTCTGAAGAGGGGTCTCGCCCTCCTCTCGGAGGATACAAGGGAAGATCTATCAAGGACAGAAGAGGCAAGCAGATTAGTCGGATGGAAAAATGGCAATAAGCACAAAGGAAATCCGGTTAGCAAGACTTACCCGGGGCGCGCAGTTGTCACAGCTGTAAGGGGCCAGCTCGAAGTTCCAGCCTTCCGGCAGCCGCTCCTTCGTGATGGTCCACACCCACTCCTTCAGATTGTGGTAGCGGGGATCACGGTGGGACAGCCGGGTCAGGTCCAGCCGACCGGAGTAGAAGCACATCTTGTGTGCCTGCTGCTGCAGCGGCATCATCAGCCTGGACATCCAGCTGAGGGTGATGTTCAGGCCGGTTAGACCGACGGTGACGAGGGCGTGCATGCGCTGCAGCATCACGTCTGACTCCGTCTTCTCGTTGTCGATCTTCAGATCCCACTATAGCCGGTTGGACTCCACGTCCTGGAACACCGATAGGTTGATCCGGTCCACGGCGGTGAGGTTGCGGACATAGAAATACGACAGCTGCCACAGCCGTACCGTGTCCTGCAGCTAGAATTTGGGGTAGCCGGTCTGTGTGCGGGAGTAGATGGAGGCGCCACCGCACGTCACCAATGGCCCCTTGGTGAATTGAACCTGTGGTCGGACTCAGAAGAGCCGACAAAAGAGCCCGAGATCCGGCTGGATCCTGAGGTAGCTCTCACAGAAGGCCACGAAATGCGCCAGCGTCCCGATGACGTTGGCGCCTAGGTGGTGGAGGCGGAGATCGAAGAAGGCAAGGAAGGTGAGGAAGAACGGGTGCACCGGCAGTGTGAAGCCGCGGGCCAGATGCGAAAGGAAGACGACCCGCTCCCCATCTGCCGGGTGCGGTGAATCTTGCCCTGCCGGCGCGAGCCGCACCTCCACCTCCTCCTCCGACAGAAGGACGCGGGTCGCCCGGTACTTCTCGATCTATTCCTCCGTCATGGAGGAGCCGCACCAGGAGCCCCGCTCGGCTGCCATTGCCGATTCGCTCGGAGGCACTCGCGCAGAGGAGTGGCGGTGGCCCGTACCGCCAGTGATGCTAAACGGGCGGCGCAGCGAACTACAACGATGGTGGCGAGCGAGGCGATGCGAGGAAGGCAAGAGCGCAAGAGAAGACAGTGGAAGCAGTGAGCGAAGGGACAAACCGCTCCCCCAGGCGTCCCTTTAAAGACCCAGAAGTGGAACCGTCCGCGGTGCCACACGGTGGCCACCCAGACGTGCCCAATCTCCGCACAGTGCAGGATCCTTTGCGCAGGCAGAGGACGCACAGATGATCCCAGAGTAGAAACCAAAGAGGCAGGCGACGGTTCTCGAGCCGACGTGAAACAAGACGTTACGCTGCCTGCCGCAGAGTAATGATGGCTCGTGCACGCGTGGCCGGCATCAGCACTGATGTCACGGGTAGCGCAACCACCAGACCTAGCTGACCAGAAAATTCAAAATGGTGAGGAGCACGCTCACATTTCACCTAAGGGCGAAATCTACACGCGCTCGGGGGCTAGTATCGGGAGGATGACCTCCAGATACCCCAACCAGACAAGAACGATGGCAGTCGGATCACGCCCGGCTGGCGGCGCGCAGCCGGACAGGAGCAAGACAAGCCGGCTACCCCACGGTAGCCGGAATGGCGAGAAGCAGCCGGCTACAGCAGCGTAGCCAGAACCAATCAGGAGGATAGGGCGACGTGCAACACAGTGCGTGGTATGCCCTGGTACGATGACAAGACCGGCAACTACCCGGCCATACCGAAGACTTTGCGGGGTGACGCAGGAACAATGGCCCGATGCTGACGACATGCTCACATGGCGTTCACTGTGCCCACGACCACCATACCGCTTGTACTGTGATGAGACGTAGTTGTACCGAGTACTGTAGATGACCAGCCGGCTAGGACCCACCTATGGGGCTCGCCAGCCGGACTGGCCAGTGAGACCGTTGCCTCTCTACCTATATAAGGAGTGGCAAGGCCTTAGTAGAAAGGGTTGGTCTTAGTGCATTTAAGGCAGTAGCTAGAGAACACAGCTCAAGGAGCACTTGTAGCCCGTGTATCACTCATAGTCAGATCGGCAGGAGTAGGAGCTTTACCTCATCACGAGGGCTCCGAACCTGGGTACTTCCTGCGTCTAGCTACGCTTGCTTGTATCCAATCCCGCTTGCGGACGCTGCTGATAGCTTCCCTGCTAGTCCCCACACCTCTATCTAACCTGCTTAGGTACTACCGTTCCCAATACAACGACATGGTGTGAGAAAGTACAATGACTAATTTGTGCTGAAGAAAGATTGCACCCGCATGGCTAGTTTCTCCACAATTCAAGAATGCACTGTAGCCATGAGGATTCTTGCATATGGAGTGCCTGGAGATTCAAAAGATGAGTATATGTGGATGGGTGAGTCCACAACCATTGAGTGCATTTACATATTCTGCAGAGCGGTGATGGAAAAGTTTGGCGTGGTGGTGGAAAAGTTTGGCGTAGATGATTTGAGAGGGGAAAATGAAGCAGTAACTGCTAGGATCATGGCACAAAACTCAGTGAGGGGATTTCTTGGGATGCTTGGAAGCATCGATTACATGCAGTGGTCATGGAATAATTGTCTATTTGCTTTTCAAGATCTATAGAACGGATATCATGGAGAGTGCAGTGTTGTACTTGAAGCTGTGGAAGATCAAGATATGTGGATCTGGCATACTTTTTTTTGGCATGGTGGGATCTCACAATGACTCGAACATGCTGCAACACTCTTTATTTTTTGCGATACGAGTTGAAAGTCATGCTCCACATTGCAACTGTGAGATCAATGGCCACACATATACAAAAGATACTACCTAGCCGATGGCATCTATCGATCCAAGATGGTCAACATTTGTGAAAACAATCCTCGAGCCTGTAGCTCAGATGAAGTCTCACTTTTCTTCGAGCTAGGAGAGTTGCAAGAAGGATGGCAAGCATGCATTTAGTGTGGTACAATCTAGATTTGATATTGTTCGGTACCCTCCTCTTGCTTGGTCTCAAGATCACAGGTGGGACGTGATAAATGTTTGTGTTATCATGCCCAACATGATCATCGAGAGTTAGCGCAAGTATCCGGTGAATCATGATCACCCTATGAGTGTCAGGGTCCTCTTTGCCTCTGTTGATCACTAGATTCCTACAGAGTTTGCAGACTACCTCGCTAGACATGCAGAAATCCATGACCTAGATGGTCATCAACAACTGCAAAGTGATCTCATAGAACATTTTTGGAGGCTCAAAGAAGAGGTCATTGTGCCAGCCGCTCTATCAAGTTGAACTTCAAATTATTTGAATTATATAAGATATTTTATTTCCCCATTGTTGTAAACCTTAATTTATTTATTATGTGTTCAAACTTATTATGCATATTCAAAAATAAAAAAACCAATTTAGGATGTCGTAAGGCGCCTAGTTGGGAGCAGCCGCCCCTTGTGAGAAACAACAAGCGCTGACGCTTCTTAGGGTGTGATTGGTAGCACGCATGACTTGGAAACAATCTCTAGGATGCAAATTTCGGCTAATTGGTTGGTTGGGACACCTCCATGTTGTAGCCAACATACGCGTCAAAGCAGTTGGTAGCCAGGCCAACGGCTGAATCGACCATTTCCCTAGAGCCACCTTCGTTGTTACCTCCTCCAAGCCAAATTTCTCCGCTGCTTGCATGAGCTGCTGCGACCGTGGAGATGATGAGAGATCCCGCACTGCGTTCAAAAATGGGCAGGAGTGTTTCATTCACCTCCTGCCAAAACCCTCCCCTTATTTCTACCCTCTTCCCTCATCACCCAAATCCGAACCACCATTTCCCCTTCGAGCTCTCTTCCTTCGGTCAGTGAAAAGATAAGGGGGCAGCGACACCGACGGTGGCAAGGCCACTACTACGATTTCCTCGAGCTCTCTGATTCATCCTCCACCTCTGGCGATGACTATATGTATGATCTATGGGTTAGAATTGTAGATTTGTGACTATTCTATGGCACTACTTGTAGATCTACGAGGTACAATGTTAGATCTTTGACTACTTTATAGCAATGCATGTAGTATGATCTATTGCCAGTACACTAGTTTCTTTGATTGCTTACAATCCTTCTAGCTTGCTATGTTGAGCATGCATATGACTTGGTAAATGTAGGACTCATTGTGCGATGAATTTAGCCAGGCCCTGGTCGCAGTCGGGGAATCACATATCCCTTCGTAGGTTGATGATTCGAAGTTGCACATTGATGAGAACCTTGTATCCTTTGAGGTGGCTCACAATTTTGAGTTGCCTCAACATGCTTAGCTAGGATCCATGTCGCTGACTGTGCACAACCTTGTGAAAAATATTGCTTCAAAGGTGGCCCTCAAGATGGCGAAGGAATGGAAGGCGCATGCGACGCACGATGCTCGGAATGCACATATGAAGAATACCATGAAGTGGCTACCCTTTCAGCCCACTTTTGTGTTGGAGAAGATGTACGAGATCATCAAGAGCGACATCTATAGTGACAAAGGATTCAAGGAGATCCATCTTACCGCATGTGCCAAGGCTCTGTTTGAGCATTGTGGAGCCGAGGTGACTTCTACTCAGGGTTACAACCATCTGAGGAAGTGGAGGGGGAGGATGATACATGTTAGCAAGCTCAGAGACCTCAACGGAGCTTAGTGGGATGATGTTAGCTACAACATTATGTTAGAGGACGAGCACTATGAGGGGAACATCACGGTTAGCATTACTTCATGCACTTTTGTCAACACACCATTCATCTCACAAAGATCAGAATGCATGAGCTCCAGAGGTGCCAAGTTTCTCTCCTCGGCTGCCTTGGGAGGCTTTCGAGGTTGCTTTGATTGCACACAACTATGGCACTTGGAACCTTTGGCAATAGTGAAATTCAGAATTAAACTCATATTGGACAACTTGGACATCAAACCAAAATTAATGTGACATAAACGAGAATGCCAAACACTGGTATCATCATTAACACCGCCACAAATATGGTTTACGGACTTATTACAAAAATCTGAAAGTGAAAAGCGGAACAACCCTCCGCACTCATATCCTTTACCAATAAATTGTCCATGTCTCGACACAATGACTTTATTAGACTAAAAACAACTTTAAACCCATCTCTGCATGGAAGGGAGCCGCTAACGAGATTCTTGTTCATGGAAGGGACATGCTGCACGTTCTTCAGCTGTACGATCTTTCCTGAAGTGAACTTCAGATCCACCGTGCCAACACCATGAATAGAAGCATGTTACCCATTTTCCATTAGGATGGATGAATCCCGAGCGACCTGGTAAGAAGTGAACATAGAGATGTCAGCACATACATGAATATTAGCACCCGTATCAATACACCAACATGGTGATTGAAAAACTGAAAGAACAGTAAATAGATTACCATACCCATCAACATTGCTAGCAGTCATGATGTTGACAGTCTTCCCCTTTTTTCCTTTATGATCTGCACGTTCTGGGCAGTCCTTGGAAAAGTGCCCGAGCTCTCCACAGGTAAAGCAACCTAGCTCGGCCTTGTTTGGCTTCTTCGTCTTCTTGAAGGTTGTAGTCTTTTTAGGCTTGTTGAAGGAGGGCTTACAGTTCCCTTTATTCTTGCCGAAGGTCTTCTTCTGCACCATATTGGCGCTGGACTGACCCTCGCCTCCTTTCTCAGCAGTGTCCTTGGCCTGAGCCTTCTCCTCAACATCAAGAGACGCTATCAGGTTTTCAACCGATATCTCTTGCCTATTATGCTTGAGAGTTGTGGCAAAGTTCCTCCATGAAGAAGGCAACTTTGCAATAATGCACCCAGCCACAAACTTGTCGGGTAGGATACACTTAAGGATTTCAAGCTCCTTAGCAAAGGACTGTATCTCATGAGCCTGTTCGACTACAGAACGGTTGTTAACCATCCTGTAATCATGGAAGCTCTCCATGATATACAATTCACTGCCAGCATCTGCTACACTGAACTTAGCGTCCAGTGCCTCCCATAGCTCTTTTGCATTTTTGAAGTGCATATACACGTCAAACAGCTTGTTATCAAGATCACTCAGAACACATCCCACGAAGGCTAGATTGGCTTCCTTGAACTTGTTCTGATCCTGCTCAGATATCGTTCCTTCAGGTAAACCCTCGCTAGCATCGAATATTTTCAGAGCTTGCAGCCACATGGTGGTCTTATACTGCCACCTCTTAAAATGCACACTGGTAAAACTTTCTGGCTTCATAGCATTAGCCAGATGTCCCATGTTTAACTTAGGAAATTGCCTATAATAAGGTTTTTGGATTGTTGGATAATTAGGCACAATTTCCATGATTAATTCCAAAATATTAAACATGACATAACCAACTGCTAACACATGTAACTCGAACATACTAGATGTACTAAACAGCAAGATGAACGGAAACAAGTAGCAGCTAAACATATACTCGCAGAACATGATGAATAATCAGACAGCAGCACGTCGCACGTACCGTTCGCTTGCAGATGAAGTCGCCGTAGTAGCTTTGGGGAAGATTGATCAAAGGAGACAACGATGAAGACGACGATAGGCAGCACTGCCTGACTTGGATGGAAGACGAGCCGTGATGCAGAACTCGAAGCGATGTCAGCAGAGCGCTTCAAAAACCTTATTCGCCTCTCCGTCTGCAGGATCACAAAGGCGAGTGGTTCCGGAGACCTGCTCTCCCGTCCGCCGGTGCACGCCAGCAAGCGGGATGGAGTAGACTACGGTGGCGGCGCAAGCAGAGAGGTTGGCAAACCCTAGATTGGTTCAGTGGTAATTTTGTGGCGGTAGCCGCGCAACACTTTATATAGAGCGGCTCAGGAAACCCTAACGAAAGCGAACGTGCACGCCGGCAAGCGGGATGGA
Source organism: Avena insularis (assembly GCA_023614405.1). Taxonomy (NCBI): domain Eukaryota; kingdom Viridiplantae; phylum Streptophyta; class Magnoliopsida; order Poales; family Poaceae; genus Avena; species Avena insularis. Next base: position 95,943,065 of record CM042696.1, read on the forward strand.
GTATACTACGGTGGCGGCGCAAGCAGAGAGGTTGGCAAACCCTAGATTGGTTCAGTGGTAATTTTGTGGCGGTAGCCGCGCAACACTTTATATAGAGCGGCTCAGGAAAGCCTAACGGAAGCGAACATGGGCCGAGTCCATGTAGCGCACGCTCGGGTCGGTTACAGTAGCCCACGATCCGGGAGCGACCCTAATAGGCTGACTGTTGACACGTCTGTCAAAACCTCACATGTTTTCCTGAGCAGCAAAAAGAAAGCTCGGCTCGGCGAGATTCCCGCAACCCGCGGCGCGCGCATCGTGACGGGTGGGGTGGGGCGGGGCGGGGCGATGCGGTGCGGTGCGTGTGTGCGAGCGGCGTCGTCGTCGGAGGAGCGCGCGTGTAGCTCTCCTCTTCTCACTCACTTTAGTAAGTGATGAACCACTCCACCTTATAAGGTGGTGTAACTCTCCTCCAACTTTCCATGTGGGACTAAACTTTAGCTCCCACTCCACTCCCATCTGAGCTGCCCCAAACATGGGCCCAAACACATGTGAGCTGCCACAAACATGGGCTTTGAGATTTAGGGAAAATCTGAAATCCAAATGGGCTTATTTATTTAGCCCATTATTTCTAACCGAGCGGCTGGAGATCCTGGACGAGGAGTGGCCTCCATGTGGTAGGTGGGGGGTACCGGCTCCGCAATGAACATATACAGGGCGGCGGCAAGCAGAGAGCAGCGCCGATGCAGAGAGCGTCCACGAGGAGAGAGCAGCGCTGGCGCGTGCCTGACCTGGTCGAGGTGACGAGGCATACAGGGCGGCGGCAAGCAAAACACTGGGAGGAGTCGAATGTCGCAGGTGGATCTCGACCTCGGGGCCATGGTGTCCAGGACCATGTTCCGCGACTGCCGGTCCGTGACCACCGTGCACCTGGGGGAGCCGGAGGCAGCAGAGATGTTGGTGGTGGAGTCGTACATGGTGGACGTGCCCCCAGGAACACCCTCAGAGATCAAGTATGGGTGATTTAGTTTTATAATTCACATATATATCTAGACATATTTTAATGTACAGATACGTTCGAATCTTGATAAAGCCAAGTCACATGTTTCTAGACGGAGGGAGTACATGAGATGTGATAGCAGGCACGGCTCTGAGATTTCGAACACGGCTGCCCACTCTGGATATTTGATCAAAATAACCTAAAAAATAAACAAATTCACAAAATAAACTTTGGCCATAACAATTTCACAGGACTAACCCTTTTTGCAACGCCGTTAGTGGTGCCTCCGCACCCTAAAGAGTAACACCCTAGCTAATGGCGCCGCAAACCTGCCAGCATGGCTTCGTGGGGCCTGACTTCGTAAGTGCAGCGCCACAACGTATGGCGCCGCACTTTGAAGTGCAACACCACGGTGGGTGGCGCCACACTTTAGGTCTTGTACCAGCGCGCCGGCTGCCCCAACCTGACCCTCACTCAGTTCTAGCCAAGAACAGAGAAGGCAGATGGCGGCGGCTAACACCCATACTTGATCCCCTCCCCACATCTGCTGAATTTATCCAAGATTTGTGCTCTCAATCCCCTCCCCTAGGTATTCTCGTGAAATCCCCTCAATTCCATCCACAAATTTCTTACTTTTTACCCTCATTTGCAATTTTTGGTGAAACCCTAAGTTGGATGTGATAGTGAAATTAATATGAAGCATTGCCATGTTTAGTTGATCTTTAGTCTTAGTAGTATTTGTAAGATGGATTGTGATACCCTAGGTTCTATGGGAGAGTGAAACCCTAAGTTCTATGGGATAGTTTGAAATTTTTGAAATTGGCATGTGTTTTTGGCATGTTTTCTTATATCTTTAGGTTTAGGAATAGCATAGTATTCAATGAAACCCTAGATACTACAAGATTCCAGGAATAGCCTAAGAAACCTTAGATTCTACTAGATTTTGAAATTGATATGTGTTATTGGCATATAAACCAATGTGTTAGCATGTGAGAACATATGTTCTTATTGATAGAGTAAGGGCAATTTGTAATGATACAAGTATAGTTAGAGTAAGTTGGGATATATGTTCATGTGAGAATAATTGGCCTTATTGTTTCCATTGTTTTGAATATGTAGGATGAATCTTCTCAATCCTCACTACGATGTTCAACACCATTCCTATAAGTTGTCGGAGAAGAGACATGTACTAAAAAATCCACATTGTAGTTCCTATTGTTCCGGTTTGTTGAGATGTAAATCTTACCTTGGTCATTGTATATTTGCAGGAGCTTATACCTCTTCGACTTAGGTATCACAAGGTCTCATCGGCCAAGAACTTGCCTTACGATGAGCGGTACATTCCGTACATTGAGAAGATAGGACTCCTCTCCTTTATCCACATGGTCACTCGGTCGACACCGAAGTTCAACCCCGTTGCGATCACCGCGCTTGTCGACTGGTGGAGACCGGAGACACACACATTTCACCTTAGGATTGGTGAGATACGGTGACCTTGCAGGATATGAGCATGATCCTGGCACTCCCAATCGAGGGAAACCCTGTGTGCATAAGCACAGATTCAGACGGGTGGCATGAGCAGATGGTCAGCCTTATAGGGAAGGATCCACCTGAGGTTATAAACATGAAGGAGGAAACACTGAGGGTCCCTGCCGGGGCCACTTTCAGTTGGATCAGACAGAATTTCAAGACCTGCCCCGAAGATGCTGACGAGGACACGGTCATGATGTACGCTCGTGTGTATGTGTGGTACATCATCACGAGGACTCTCTTTCCTGACAACAGTGGGGATCGTGCTCAGTGGCATTGGCTTAAGGCGATCATAGTTTTTGACTCAAATTTCAGTTGGGGTTCAGCAGCGTTGGCGTGGTTGTATCGTCAGGTAATGGTTTGTTCACAAAGTTGTCTATGTTTGCATGACCTCAAAAAATATTGTTCTTACTAAATGGTGTATCACTTCATGTGCAGCTGGATGATGCATGTCTTAGGAGCGCAACCGATGGATGCATTGGTGGTTGTCTGCTCCTTCTTTTAGTGTGGAGCTGGGAATGCTTCCTAGTTGGACGGCCGAGATTGTTGATCTACATGTCTTCTTAGTACTCCAGCCACTAAGATTGATCCAGGTATGGGTGAAATCTAGGAGCCCATGTCTTCTTAGTAGTCTCGATTGAGAATTCGTACTCTCTCACCCTGAGAGGATTATTCCAATCCACATGTCGCCTTCGAGCTGCCGTTAGCAAGTGCAAGAAAGCAAGATGAAGCAACAATGGCATGCCACAAGTGCACTCACAAGTATTGAGCGAGACCTTGAATGCTCGACCTCCGTGTTGGACACCATCAGCTGTGGTTCCTCCTGGCTCCGTAACTTGGTAAATTAGCTCGTCATTATCAAATTCCGTGACAACTTGGGAGTCCGTTTTCTTTGACTGAAATTGCATCCAATCGTCAACCTTCGGTGGGAACTTGTATTTATGCTTGTCCTTGTAGTCTCCCGCAATCTGCCTATCCGTTTCAGCTGAGTATTTTAGAAAATACTCATTCAAATTGTCGAATGTATATTGGATTATTGCCGTGATGGGGAATGCACGGACACCTTTGAGAAACTTGTTGAAGAATTCTGTCATATTGCTTGTTATTTGACCGTACCTCCGGCCACCGTCATCGAAAGCTCATGCCCACTTTCCCATATCTCTAATGTTCCTAATGAGAAACTCTTTCCCCCCGCATTGAGTTCTTTGTTATGGAACAATTTGTTGTACAAGTTTGAGAAACGGCGCTCCGTGAAAGCAAGACAACAATCTTGTAGATCATCAGACAAGTCCTTGCTCTTGCATGCCCTATAGAAGTTTGAAACAAATTTCTCATGCACCATCGATGGTGCAATGGGGCATGTCCGGGAATGTCAAGCATCGCCGCATTGAGAATTCCTTGATGATGATCCGAGATGACACATAATTCTCTTTGAGCGGGTAAGCCTTGGTTCTCAAAATGTGGAAGAACCACTCCCAATTGTCATTGTTTTCCACCTCAACCAAAGCAAAACCCAAAGGAACCAACCGGTTGTTGGCATCTCTAGCTATTGAAATCAAGATAGTGCCCTTGTATTGTCTGGTCAAGAAGCTGCCATCAATGAATATAACATGCCTACAATGTTCAAAAGACTAAACACATTGCTAGAAACCCCAAAATGCACGTCCAAATACTCGAATGGTTCTTCCGTTCATTATCCTTGTCTTGTTCCCATAAGGTTCAATCACATGAATCATGTCTGGGTTAGCCTTGGCCATCGCTAACAACAATCGAGTGATTCGGTTATAAGATTCCCCCAATCACTGTACAACATCTTGAATGCGGCTTGCTTCGCCTTCCATGCCTTCCCGTACTTCACCTCGTAGTGAAAGAGGGCTTTCACAAGCTCTTGGACCATCTTGATGGTCATTATTGGAAATGACTTGATGTTATTGGAAAGCCTATAAGCAATGAAATCGGAGGTGAGTTTTCGGTGCTCGTGCTTCACATCCTTGCCATCCACCATCGGGCCTCGGCACATATGAGTTGATACACAACTAGATATGTGCCAACTTGGAACTCCCTTAAATGGTCTTGCACACACAATCCAAGGACATCCATCCTCCTCGCATTTAACCGTGTAATGCTTCTTCACGTCTGAGTGCACCACCGTGTAAAGACGATGATGCGTCACCGAGAAGTCTGTTATCCATTGCTTAAATTCCAACAAGGTCTTGAACCTCGATCCGCGAGAAAAGCCATTATTCTCTTGATTACCATCCCGGTAATAACTTGACCTTGGTCCAAGCACTATGCCCTTCCCGCCATCAACCGTGGCTTCATCCGCGAGACTAACATCGTGGAACAAAGATACCATGTGGTCCTGCCCCAATATGTTATCGTGGATTTTGGCCTCTCTAGCCATGAACCCCTCCCCGTCAAGTTCTTCTTCAGGACTATCATCATCCGAGTTCGATGCATAGCGTTGAGTATATGTGATGTCATGGTCCATGTTCTCTTTCGTAATATATTTGTCCAAATCTCCAACATTGTTGTCGTGGAGTTCAACCTCATTTTCATCATGCTAATAATCATCATTTTGCTCTTCCAACACTTCATCTTGGTTCTTCGAAATCAGGCTCAATGTTTGGGTCAATGGAGGTTCACTCAATACCTCTTGGTTTATTGGTGGAGGACTCCTAGAACCCAACGGGGAGGCAGGACGGTTCAAATCCAAGTGCAAGTTATTATCAAAGTTCTTGGTGGCAAATAGTTCAAGGGCTTTGTCTAGTGACTCCGCAACCACCTCCTTGTATGCAACCCAACGCGGCTCGCAGAAGATACGCATGGTCTTCCAACGGGTGTGCATTCCCAAACCCACATTTTTCCTTCCCTCCAACTCAACAACATCATTTGGGTCCATCCATTTCAATTCAATCCTAACTTGCTCCAAGACCTCGGCGTAGGTGGTACTATGCTCAAACACAAAGTCAAGCTCATCCGGGTCCGGTTCTATATTACCTCTCAAAAAGGCACCCTTGTCTACATGGTGAACATGAACAATTCTTGACATTCCTAAAATAATCACAACAACAATACCATGGTCAACATACTCAATACATACTTATTTGTAACATTAACACAATACCCAACCCCTATGTCAATTCAACAATACCCTATGCCAACAACAATACCATGGTCAACATACTCAATACATACTCATTGGTAACATTAACACAATACCCAATCCCTATGCCAATTCAACAATACCCTATGCCAAAATCTACCATGCATCTTGCATAACAACCTAGGGTTTCTAAGATATGGGTCAAACCAAGAATTTAATGGGTGAAAACAAATAAAAAGGGGAAGAATACCTCTAGGCACTTGGGGGGATCGAAATCCATGGAGAGAAGTTTTCAATTTGGCCACTTGGAGGGAGGGATTTGTGGGAGGAGCCGAATCCCTGCCGCCACCGCTGTTTTCTCTGTTCTTGGTTGGGTAAGGAAGTGAGTGGGTCGGGCTGGGGCGGCCGCGCGTGCTGGTACAAGACCTAAAGTGCGGCGCCACCCGCCGTGGTGTTGCACTTAAAAGTGCGACGCCGTAGCCTGTGGCGCCGCACTTATGAAGTCGGGCCCCACGAAGCCACGCTGGCAGCGGTGCGGCACCACCATTGACGGTGTTGCAAAAAGGGTTAGTCCCGTGATATAGTTATGACAGAGTTTATTTCGTGAATTTTTTTATTTTTTGGGTTATTTTTGTTCAAGATCCCGCCCACTCTTGCGTTTTTAATCACCTGATACTTTTGTGAACTAGCTAGTACTACAAAAGACTGAAACATGTGTCATGAGGGCACAATCGCTAGGCGTGACAGATCAGAACGGTTCTTGTCTATGCTGACCGAACTGTCCGAACATCACGTCACGGTAAATAGGGTGCATCGTTGGGTTTCATGATGTGACCGGTGGTTCTATGGATGGGAGGCGGGATAACCGATGAGCCTTATGGGCGGTCACGAGAATCGCGGTTCTAGGGCACCTCCGATGGCCCACTGGATTTCGGACACCGAACCTGATATGATTTGGTCATCCGTTTGCGGGTGGAGGATAGACCGAGGTGGGAGAACCGATGAGCCTTACGAGCGGACACGAGAACAGCGGTTCTAGGGCACCTCCGATGGCCCACCGGATTTTGGACACCGAACCCGATCTGATTCGGTCGTCCATTTGTGGGTGGAGTATAGACCGTCTAGGACAGACCGTCCAGGGTGAGTCCATTTGTGATGGACTTTGCACTTAACTGGCTACCCCATTTGCTGGGCCCTATTGTCCATAGGTAGTCATCAAGTTTGAGCTGATTGCTAATCAGCGCTAATGACAGTCGCCATCCCCGTACAATTCTCCCGCTAGATCTATCGTTCCCGCATGATGGCCACGGGCTTTCCCGCCCGCCTCTCCCTTCCCGCCCTATGTTCTTACCGAGGACCGCCCAAGATTATAAAAGGGCTAGTCGCCGGGACGGGAGCACCAACCCTTAGCCATGCCGAACAACTGCCTCCATGTGATCTGGTCAACCTTAGTAAGTACGCTCTTGGCGCCTACCCCTCTTCCCCTCCGGGTGTTGATGAGAAAGGCCCATTTTGGGAGGAGGACGAAGAGGCCGACGAGGAGGAGGACGTGGTGGAGGAGTGGGAGGCTGAAGAAGAGGAGGGGGACATGGGGAGTGGGAGGATACAAGACATAGTGAAGGCGATGGCGGTGTGCCCCTAGGACGCGGTTGTCCAGTACGTCATCGAGAAGCACATCCTCGAGCTTTCTTGGGAGTTAGCAGCAAGGGAGCCCGCCGGTCGACAACCCGAAGAGCATCTGCGCCAGTAGGTTGTGGTTGTGGCCAGGGAGGCGGAAGCGACGCTCAAGGAGCACGCCGAGTGGGACGCCATGACGGCGATGGAGGCCGAGCAGGACGCCCGGGTCGCTGTAGGGACCTCCACGGAGGAGGGCGACATCGGCATGATGCATAGACGAAGGCAGAGGCTGCTAACTTGGACCATCTCTTGTCCAGCTGGTACCAGGGCAGGGAGACCTCCCTCAGTACGTTCGTGATCCAGCAGGTCGAAGCAGTGGCCTTTCGTGCGGTGGTGGTGGCCACGGCCCAACAGGAGGCGAGGGCGGCACGAAACCACACTGCTGCAATGGCGGCAAGGAAGATGGAGATGGAGAACCTCGCGCGCCACCACAGGAGCCAGACATCAAAACTGAAGGAGGCAATGACGGCAACCCGGTGGGCGTAGGCGGCCTCCTGCTAGGACGTGGACGATGTGGTTTAGTTAGGAAGTATTAGTTTAGGGGATAATCCCAACTGTGTATGACACGTGTGCCTAGGGGAGGGCAGTCCCGGACGCACGATTATCCATACCCCCACAAATCCATCTGATTTTTGTGCCTGGTTTGCGCCAAAACGGACCGATCCAGGGATGCATCATGATATGCGGGTGCGTGTTGGGTCGTGGTCTCGGAGGTGCCCTTAGGTCATCCCAAGCGCATTCCGGACAGCCCTTTCGACATGTTTATTCGGTTTGTGGCTCGAAAAGTACATGCCCTAGTCCATTGTCCGTGCATGCAAGACCGGTGCACCCAACTGTGCTCCCATTGGTCCGGTTTACGAATTCAATGAATATATGATGAAAGTAGACATCAAATTTGCACTAAATTTTAGGACCACTTGATACCAACCCAACGAATTTTGTCCCAAAGTGACACATAGTTTATACATACCCATAAATATAACGAAGATCAAGCGATCATGCATCTCGATCAAAGATTATCTTACTCTTCTTATCGAACCATGCCCACTAAATTGGATCCATGTCGGTGAGATTCACGGTCATGATTTGATTTTCTTCGGCGAGTACGTAGATCTCGACTTCATTTTTCTGTAGATCTAGGTTCCTTACTCTTGACCGTGTATTTATCTCTTATATCTCAAGGCGCTTCACTGGCATCTCCTAGAAGTTCTTGACTATATCCTCTCTTTCTTTGTGTTTCCTCCCTGCCATCTTATTCGTATATAACTCCTTCTCGGCTATCAACTCTTTCAATGTCTCTTGAATAGCAAGTGACGAAGCTTCGTGCTTGGCATCTAGCTTGGTGTTCGTCCTTCCCCTCGGTCTTGGTGTTTTACTACCCCCACTTTGGGTTGGCACTTCAACATCGATGATGACTCCAGAACCTCCTCCCTTTGCACTTGAAAGAAACTATCAAACATTGGATTGTCCATGCCCCCGACACCCATTTAATGGGCATGGAAAACATAATTTAAGACCTTCACCGGTTTCAGATTGAAGGGAATATGCCCAGAGGCAATAATAAAATATTATTATCTTATTCCGAGTTTATGATTGATTTTTATTTCTCATCTATTATTATATTAATAGTAAACATTAATACATGTGTGTTCAATAAATAAATCAAATTTCCTATTAATGCCTCTCATATATACTAGCTCGTTGATTAACAGATGGTCAAGGTTTTCTAATCATGAACATTGGATATTGTTAATAACGGGATCATACCATTAGAATAATGATATGATGAACATACAGCCAAATTAGATTTAGCAATATGATCTGGTTATTAAGTTTACATTGCTACATTAAACACATATAAAGTATTCTTAATCCTTAGACCATGAGATCATGTCAATCGCTAACACTGGAAGAACGCCTTGATAACATCAAACGTCACACTATAAAATTGTTTAGATGATCACCAGAATTGTTTTAGATCAAATCATTGAAAATTGTTTTAGGTGTAATATAGAAATAATGCAAGGGGTTCTGTGTGAATTTTTTATTTAAGTAATTAACAAAATTCTGAATAAAATAAATAAAAGAGTTTTATTAAAGAGAAAAATACATTTATGCTAATGAGTAATTAATGCATGTGAGTGGAAGAGGTATTAATGTGACTGGGATGTGCACTCACATGAATGAGGGAAGAGGTGGGGCACATCCATGGCCGGTGGCCAAGCCCCATGGCAGCCCCCTCCCCCTATGAAAGGATCCCTCCTACTTCTCTCTAGATGCACCACCTCCACGCGAAGGTTTTCTTTCCCCTCTAGCATTTCCCTCATAGCCTCGAATTAGCGAGGTACATGTTCTGTTGGATTCTCGGAGTAAGATTTATCTACCCCTTCTGCTTCTCTACTAGAGTGGATGCGTGAAGGTTGTCAGGAGCCAGACGTGTTATCGAGGACGGAAACACTATTAGGGTGCGGCGTTCTTCAACGTGATCTTGACATTGGCAAGTGATCGACTACATCAACAACAAAATCAGTTTTCATAAAAAAGCTTTTCGGTCTTTGACGGTAAGTTATTCTGGTTACCCTCTTACTCGTTACTAGCATCTACTAGATTATATCTTGGCGCAATTGGCGTTCTTATCATATGATTTTTTTTGTTTTCTATGCTGCAAACCCTTTAGTGGTATCAGAGTCATATCTATGCATAGATGTTGTTGGGTTTGCATCATAGAAAACAAAATTTTCCTATGATACGAACAACTAAGAACCAAGATCTATCTACCTAAATACAATTAACGGATGGATATACATCCATAGAGAACTTAATGTCGAAGATCGACAAAGATTTACGAGATTTTATCTCGTGGATGATGTAGTCATTCACTTGCTGATCTCAAGATCGTGATGAAGTCCAGCACCACAAAGCAGCAGTGCATCTGTGACCGCACACACGTCAGGTACCTAGACAACCTCCGAGTCCTCTCTCCAGCAAAGCAACGGAAGCAGCAAATCCTTCCAGAGAAACCACCGAGAACATGTACTCCGCTAGTCCGAAGCCATGGGGAATAATCTAGAGGGGGTGAGAAATCCTTCATGACGAGGTATGGGAATGGAGGAGGAGGAGGAGGGGCAACACCCTCCCATGGCCAGCGTCCAAGGTGGGTTCCCCCACCTCTCACTCATTCATGTGGGTGGAGGCTCCACTCACATAAACACACCTCCACTCCAAATTCCACTCACATGCGTTAATTTTCCACCAAAATTAATGCATCTCTCATTTAATAAAACTATTTTATCTTTTATTTATAATTTTGTTAATTACTTTAATTAACAAACACTTGCATAAACCCCTTGCACTACTTAGATATTACATCTGAAACCATTTTCAGCAATTTGACCTAAAACAATTCCGATGTCCATCTAAATAATTCCAGTGCTTTCAAATTCTTTCTTTGGTATTATATTTGCTCCAATTGGTGTCGGTATCCCATAAGTGTGTCACCCTAAGTTTCACGAATAATGCAGACATGATCGAGACCCCTCTCCGATCAATAATCAGCAGCGAAACCTAGAGATCCGTACTAACTCCCGCACATTCAACGATGACTCTAGTGACCGTGAGAACCTTTAACATTGTAAATAAATCCCTTTGTCTGATGATATATTACATTTCCGAGATTTGATCATCGGTATCCCCATACCTAGTTTGATCTCGTTACCGACAAGTACTCTTTTCTTGTTTCCATGATATAACATTCTTAGTGATCTTATCACTTGCTTGCCAGATATGTCAATGTGATATCACCGAGAGGGCCCTGGGTATATCTCTCTGTCATCGGGATGGAAAAATCCCACTCTTGATCCATTAGCCTCAACATAACACTTTCAGAGTATCCAAACCCACCTTTATAGTCACCTTGTTATGGTACAACGTTTGATGTTATCAAAGTACTCTTCCGGTTTTAGCAATTAACATGATCTCATGGTCTAAGGATTAGGGTTGCTTCGCATGATGTTATATCAATGTAAAAATAATGACTTTTATCGTGTTACTATACTTTGGGTGAATGTTCATCACATCATTCCACCAATGTTGTGACCTCGTTATTAACAACATCCAATGTCCATGATAAGGAAATCTTGATCATATTGTTAATCAACGAGCTAGTTTATGTGAGAGGCATAACTAGGAACTCTAAATATTTGTTTATTAAACACACATGTATTAACGTTTCCAATTAACACAATTATAGCATGCAAAATAAACATCCATCATATACTTGGAATAAGATAATAACAACTTTATTATAACATCTTGGGCATATTCCCTTCAGATGTTCTATACGAGTAGAACACATATGGTTATGGGTTGATGATCATTTTATTGCAACTTTTTGTGTATATTGGATCTTAGTGGCATAATGGGATGAAGCGGTACGGACTAACTTTAGTTGTCCTCGCACGTGAGACTTGTTCCATGCTTGCATGCAACTCATATTGCATAAGTGGCTAGTTGGTGTCTATCTCTTCTACTATAGTTAAGATCTGATTTATAACAGGTTGTTAATAAAAAAATTATCACTGCTGTGGTTTGAAGTTTGTAGGATGAATGATTCTTTTTAAGCCCAAATCCATGTAAAATATGCAAAAGAAACTAGAGGCGTCTAACTTATTTTTGCAGGGCATGTGATGTGATATGGTCATGTGTTACAAATTTTATGTATGCGATGATCTCATTTGTAAGTTATGACAACCAGCTAGAGGCATATGGTTGTTTTATTCTTTTAAAGGCTTGTGTGCCACAAATGGAAATTCCATGTAATTTGAATTAGTGGAGAATAACCAAGATGGTGGCATCATGGACCTTTGAGCCACGCCGGTGGAATGATGGTGATCATACCATGGAGCATAAGATGGAGATCGAAGTGCAAGAAAGGACCATATCATATCACATTATATATGCATGTGATGTTTTCCCCCTTTTATGCATCTTATTTATGCTTATGTCTAGCTTAGAACTTAGCGGTAGCATTATAAGATGATCCCCTCTCACTAAAATATCAAGATAAACATGTGTTATTCCTTTACTATGCACCATTAAGAAAGTTTGTCGTTTCAAAGCCCCACGTGATGATCAGGTGTGATAGAATCTACGTTCGCATATAATGGGTGTAAGACAGTTTTACACACGCGATTACTAAGGTTCTACTTGGCGAGCCTAGCATGTACAGAAATGGCCTCGAAACACGATCCTAAAGGTAAAGCACGAGTCATATGAATGATATGATGAGCATGTCAATGTTCGCTTTTGAAGCTACATCAGCTCACGTGATGATCGGTTGCGGTGTAGTGAATTTGGTTTGTGTAATCACCAACTCAACTAGAGGGATGTTGTTTTTGAGTGGCAGTTCTAGTAGTAATTTTGAATTAGTTTTGAACTCAATCTTTAATAAACTTGGTCTAAATAGTCTTTGCAAATATGTTGTAGATCATGGCACCACCTGCTTTCAATCTCAATGTATTCATGGAGAAGGAGAAACTTAGCACCAATGGTAGCAACGTTACCGACTGGCCCTTAACTTGAGGATACTCCTCTTGGCTGCTCAAATGAGTTGTGTGTTAGATGCACCTCTTGCACCCCCTCCTGCTGAAGATGCTACTAATGATGAGAAAAATGGGTTTCTCACTCGTTAGGAGGATAACCACTTAGTTAATTGCGGTATACTATATGGGCTAGAGCCTAAGCTTCGAAAGCATTTCGAGCTCAGCAAGGCCTATGATACAATGGTTGAATTGAGAATGATTTTCGATAAAAATGTTGTCGTAGAGAGTTATGAAGCTTCTGGAAAGTTCTTTAGCTGCATGATGGAAGATAACAACTCCGTTAGCAAGCACATACTCAAAATTTTTGGGTACACCAATAAACTCGTAGCTCTGAGAATTGTGATTCCAGATGAGCTAGGAATTCATAGGGTTCTCCAATCACTCCTACGAAGTTACAAGAACTTTGTGATCAACTATAATATGCAAGGCATGAATAAGTTGCTACATGAGCTTCTTTCCATGCTAAAAACTGCTGAAGTGGAGATCAAAAAAGAGAATCAAATGTTGATGGTAAGTAAGACCACTAGTTTCAAGAAAGGCAGGAAGAAGGGTAACTTCAAGAAGGGTGGCAATTCTATTGCCGCGCCTGAGAAGAAGACCAAGAATGGCCCAAATCCTGAGATTGAGTACTTTTACTACAAAAACATGGGGCACTGGAAGCACAACTTCCCCAAGTATCTGGCTAACAAGAAATCCAACAAGGTGAACAAAGGTATATACGATATACATATTATTGATGTTTACCTTACTAGTACTCGCAGCAACACTTGGGTATTTAATATTGGTTCATACTAACATATGTAATTGGAAACAGGGGCTATAGAACAAGCGTCAACTAGCCAAGGATGAAGTGATGATGCGTGTCGGCAATGGATCAAAGGTTGATGTGATCGTCGTCGGAACGCTACCACTTCAATTACCGTAGAGATTAGTCTTGAACCTCAATAATTGTTATCTTGTGCCTGCGTTAAGCATGAGCATTATTTCCGGATCATGTTTGTTGCGAGACGGTTATTTATTTAATTTCGAGAACAATGGTCGTTCCATTTATATGAATAATATATTTTATGGTCATGCACATGTGAAGAAAGGTTTATTTATTTTGGATCTCGATAATAATACGCATATTCATAATGTGGATGCAAAAAGAATTAAATTAAGTCATGATAATGTTGCATATATGTGGCACTGCCGCCTTGGTCATATTGGTGTAGAACACATGAAACAACTCCGTTCTGATGGATTATTGGAATCACTTGATTATGAATTATTTGTGACATGTGAACCATGCCTTATGGGAGAGATGACTAGGATCCTGTTTTCTGGTTCTATGGAACGGGGCAACGGACTTATTAGAGATCATACATTCAGATGTATGTGGACCAATGAGTGTATCGACACACGAAGGTTATCGTTATTTTCTTACTTTCACGGATGATTTGAGTAGATATGGGTATATATATTTAATGAAACACAAATCTGAAACTTTTGAAAAGTTTAAGGAGTTTCAGAGTGAAGTGGAAAATCATTGCAATGAAAAGATCAAATTTCTAAGATCTAATCGTGGAGGTGAATATCTAAGTCAAGGGTTTAGCATACACATGAAACAATGTGGAATAGTTTCACAACTCACACCTGTCGGAACACCACAGTGAAATGGTGTGTGATGACCCACAAGTATAGGGGGTGTATCGCAGTATTTTCGATAAGTAAGAGTGTCCAACCCAACGAGGAGCAGAAGGTGCTGGCTAGTGGTATGGATCGGGAGTTCTCTGCAAATACTTAGCAAACAGATTTTTAGGGGTTTTCGATAAAGCAAGTAAACAAAGTACGAGTAAACAAAAGACAGTAAGAATGAATGCAGCAAGTGGCCCAATCCTTTATGCAGCAAAAGACAAGCCGGTTGTATTTCTATAGATGACCAAACGTTCTCGAGGACACATGGAAAGACTGTCAAGTGCTTTCGCTTCATATAGTCGATTAATCTTCTTTAGCTTGCTAAGTGTTGTGTGGGTGAACCTGTGCTAATGTACCGTCCCATCCAAGACTTAATACATACTTGTGATTAAACCCCCTTGCAAACATCCGTAAGTACAAGAAAGTAATTAATGTAAAATCTAACCACAGCTTTAAACTCTAAGACCCTTACGTCCCTTGTGCAATGGTTTCCTAATGGGGGTTCAGGTTTCTATCACTCCGTCAACCCCTACGATTAGTAGCCAAATACACAATGCATTCCCCTAGGCCCATATAGGTGAAGTGTCATGTAGTCGACGTTCACATGACACCACTAGAAGAAGTACACCACAACTTTAAATAACAATCTATTGAATCTTTCTCAACGCAACTCCACTACTAACAACAAGACTTCTCCCATGTCCTCAAGAACAAAACGAACTACTCACAAGACATCATATGGATCATGATCAGAGATGGAATAATGATGTATAAAAATCTGAACATAAACAATAATTCAATGGTTCACTCAATAGCATCAACTACAAAGAGTAATCAACACCGGGAAAGTTTTCCCTATGAACTATAGCAAGATTCAACCAATTGTTACAGCAATATGGAGATGGTGATGAGGGTGCTGATGGTGATGATGGTGGTGATGATGATGATGATGATCCCGATGAAGTCCATCTTGATGGTGGTGTTGATGGCGATGATCTCCCCTCTCCGGGAAGGAATTCCCCGTAAATCATGTCGGAGAGATATTTCTCTCTCGGTGTTTTCCGCCCCGCAGAGGCGGCGGAATCTTTCTATGGTCGCTCCCCGAGTCTTAGGGTTTCGGGAGGAAGATATCGCCGAGGGGAGAGTTCGAGTGGGCAGGTGGCCACACCACTCCCTGGCTCGGCCTGGGCTTGCCCGCGCCATGGGGTGGTGTGGGCCCCCTGTGGCCCACCTCCACTCCATCTTCTGGCATCTTGAGTCTTCTGGAAAAATAGAATTTTCCGGATATTTTCCCGGATTTTCTGATCTTTGCGAATTTTGCCTCCAAACAGCACCTTTTCCATCGAATCCTTGCGATGGTCCATGCTCCAAAAGTCATCAACCATGCAAAAACAGATGAAATAACATAAGTATCACCTCTCAATACGAAATATATCAATGAATAATAGTGAATTAAGACATAGAATAGTGATGCAAAATGGACGTATCAATGTGTCAGAACATCATAATCGTACATTATTAGATATGGTTCGATCTATGATGTCTCTCACAGACTTCCGATTGTCATTTTGGATATATGCACTAGAAACAGCCACATTCACTTTAAGTAGGACTCCATCTAATTCCATGGAAATGACACCATATGAATTGTGGTTTGGCAACAAACCTAAGTTATCATTTCTTAAAAGTTTGGGGATGCGATGTTTATGTGAAGAAACTTCAACCTGATAAACTCGAACCCAAAGCGGAAAAATGCGTCTTCATAGGATACTCTAAGGAAACAATAAAGGAGATATGCCCTAGAGGCCAATAATAAAGATATTCTCATTGACATGTCTCATTAGTTCATAATAGTTTTGTATCATGCTAGAACTGTATTAAGTGGAAACATTAATACAGGTGTGATATATAAACAAACCAGGTCCCTAGTATACTCTAGACTAGTTCGTTGGGCAGCTGATGATTGAGGTTTCCTGATCATGGACTTTACCACCTTAACTAACAACGGGGTCACTTATGTAGTGGTGGATAATACCAAACCCCTAGTATTGCAATATGATCTAGTCACATAGTTCAATATTGCCATATCTAGCAAAGCATAGTGATTTAGTCCTTCGATCGTGAGATCATATTAATTACTATCTCCTAACGCTGCTTTGATCACATCAACCATCATGACCGTAATTGGGTGACTATAAAGGTGTGTATCAGGTATTCTAGAGGAACTTTTGAGGCCTATGTATCAAGACCAAAATTTGCCCATACGTGTTACAGATAGATACCCTAGGCCCATTCCGCGAGATTACATCTACAATTTTGCAAACATGTGACTCGATCATGAGGATATAATATCACGGGAACGAGTAAATGTGTATGTTGGTAACAAGACCGAACTAGGTATGTAGATACCGAAGATTAGATCTTAGACAAACTAGGTATAGTATATCAAAGTGAATGAGACTCAATTTTCAAGGTTCAAGTGATCAAGTTATTCGTGGAATGCATGGGGTCATTATGTGTTTCTAGGTACCGCTATTGGTCATTGATCGGAGAGGTGTCTCGATCATGTCTATGTACTACCGAGCCGTAGGGTGTCACACTTAAGTGTAGAGACACTTATGGATTGATCCAAGATCGTACGAGAAAAGAGACAGAACTCCAGAATAGTTCCAGAATAATACCGGAATGCTTCTAGGGATATTTGATGATGAACGGAGGGGTCCGAAAGGTGTTTCAGAATGATATGTATTAAATAATATTAAATTAATATTAATTAAATTAATTAATATTAAAAATATTATTTAAATTGGATTTTTGGGGCAGCCCACCTAATTGGGCCTCACCTGAGGTGGACCAAGAGGGGGTTGCGCCCTAGGGATGGCCAAGGGAGGTCACCGGCCACCAAGTGGGATCCCCACCATGTGGGGATGTCCGCCACCGCCTCCTCCACCTCCTCCCTTCATTAGTCCCACCTCGGGACTTTGAGGGAGGTGGTGCCTCCGTTGCACCTATATAAAGAGGGGCACCCCTCTCCCCAAATCCATCCCATCAATTGGCTATTGCATTCCTCTCTCTCTCTCTCTTCCTCTCCCTCATGTGTGGTTCTCAAGATTGGAATTGCATACAGGGATAGGGATTTTTCCACCATACGCATGCCATCATGCTGCTGGATTCGATCCGGATCAATCTTATTCCACTGCTTTCCTAGACCAGATGTCGAGAGACATCTCTACACCGTATGTGTGCAAGGACACGAGGCGCTTCCACTTGTGGTTCTTTTGCTTGGAGCTTAGACATCGACACGACCATGAGGTCGGCTACGCCATACAAGGACTAGGGGTGACTTGCGAGGAGCTTCGCGGCCTTGAGGTCGGGCGAGTTCGACTACATCATCCACGTTCCCCGTGAAACTTTAATCGTGTCCAGTCTTCAAAGGTATGAACACTGAATCCCCGCTTGTTCCTTTGCATCTGCATAGATAGATCTTGGCTAGGTGTGTTCGCACCGTAGGAAAATTTTGTTTTCTAGCACGGAACCTATTCAGTGGTATTAGAGTCGATCTATGCGTATATTTTTGGTACGAGTAGAACACATGATGATTGTGTGGGCACTAATTTTCTAGTTTCTACCATCCCACATGTACTTGTTCATATCATGGCAATGTCAGATGAAGCATCCGAGACTAGTTCCGTGACTGACATATGTCTTGTACCATATAAGTGGCCAGCGGGTGTCTATCTATCCAACATTAGTTGATATGACATTTACAAAAGATGACCCTGATAAGGGACTTAAAGCGGCAACTAGTCAATTCATGTTATGGTTGGAAGTTCGTAGGTAGAAACGATTCTCTTGTGAAAGCCCTAACAACCGTGTAAAACATGCACATATAAAGTAGATGCGTCTAACTTTATTTTGCAGGGGCTTGTGGTATGTATGGTCAAGGTAAGTGTTTATGAGATGGACCGCTGAAGGCAAGGTGGCACCACGTACCTGGTGCAACACCGGAGCTCTCGATGGAGATCAAGGCGCGACACCATATCATATCGCATAAATTGTGTACATATGATGTTGATTGTTTGTGCATCTTATTATGCTAGTATTACACTATGATGGTAGCATTATAAGATGATCCATCAACATAATTCCAATATGTGTGTTCTCCCTTTGGTGTGCACCACCAAGAAAGTCTGTCGTTGTGGAGCGGGCCATGATGATCAAGTGCAAACACATCGACATTCACATGTGGTGGGTGTAAGCCATGTATGCACTTCAAATACAATAAAGGTTAACATTGGAGAGCCTAGCATGTACATACATGGCCTCAGAACACATATGACCGAAAGGTTAAGCATGAGTCACATGGTGATGTGATCGATATGTTGATATTTACCCCGACAGTTGTATCAAAGGTTGTGATGATCGGGGATGATATGGTGTAAAGGGATCGTGTAATCAAAAAACGAATGTTGGAGGATGTTCATTTGAGTGGGATTTCTGGTAATGAACTCATATTATGACCTAAAAAATCTAACTAAATTTGCATAGTTGTTGTAGTTGGCATCTGTTATAGACTAACCTTGGTTGTAATTGAGATAAAGTACTATAGTATTCTAGATACTTACTTTACAAAATAGTACCATATTGTTTGAGTGTCAAATTATAGATAAAAGTCCTAAAGCATACTTTCAAGTAAACCTCACTTACTTCATAAAGGTTTAATAAGTGTATTAATCCTGGATTAATTGATTCCAAAGTTAGTTTCTAAAAGATGATGCTTGCCTCCATGATACTTGATATTAGAAAGAAAGTTCTTTGTATCAGGATTATCTGTGAGCTGAAAAACTCTTTTCAAAAATCATCTCGTGTAAAAGATATTTTCATATCTCAAAAACTATTTTATTGCAACATGGTGAAGTATAATTTAG
The DNA here is from genome assembly GCA_023614405.1 of Avena insularis. Lineage (NCBI taxonomy): Eukaryota > Viridiplantae > Streptophyta > Magnoliopsida > Poales > Poaceae > Avena > Avena insularis. Next base: position 95,962,562 of record CM042696.1, read on the forward strand.
ATGTTCTCATATTGGCATATAATGGTGACACTAGTGATACGTCCATTTTGCATCACTATTCTATATCATAATTTACTACTATTCATTGATATATTTCATATTAAGAGATGATACTTATGTTATTTCATCTATTTTTGTATGACTGGTGACTTTTGGAGGATGAACCACCGGAGTCAGGATTCTGATGGAAAAAAGAGCTATCCAGATGCAATATTTGCGAAGATCAGAAAATCCTGGAAAATATATGGAAATTCCTATTTTTCCAGAAGACGAAGGAGGCCAGAAGGAGGAGTGAAGATGGGCCACAGGGGCCCCACACCACCCCCTGGCGCGGGTCCCCCTGGCCTCACCACCAGATGGTGTGGCCACCCTAGCCCACCTCCAACATCATCCTTTGGCATATATAATCCCCTCGAAACCCTAAGACTCGGGGAGTGACCACAGAAAGATTCCACCGCCTCTGCGGGTCGGAAACTACAGAGAGAGAAAGAGCTCTCTGGCAGGCAGAAATCTACCGGGAAAATTCCTTCCCGGAGAGGGAAGATCGTCGCCATCAACACCGTCATCAAGTTGGACTTCACCGGGATCATCATCATCATCTCCAGCATCACCTCCACCAGCACCATCATCACCACTCCGTACCGCTGTAACAATTGTGTTGAATCTTGCATAGTTCTTAGGGGAAACTTTCCCAGTGTTGATTACTTGTTTTAGTTGATGCTATTGATTATTTTCAGATTGTTACTTATCATTATTGCATCTCTGATCTTGATCCATATGATGTCTCGTGAGTAGTTCGTTTAGTTCTTGAGGACATGGGAGAAGTCATGTTGTTAGTAGTGGAATTGTGTTGAGAAAGATTTAATGGTTTGATATTTAAGTTGTGGCATTATTCTTCTAGTGGTGTCATGTGAATGTCGACTACATGATATTTCACCTTTATGGGCCTAGGGGAATGCATTGTGTATTTGTCTACTAATCGTGGGGTTGCCGGAGTGACAGAAACCTGAACCCCCGTTAGGAAACCTTTGCATAAGGGAGTGTAGGATCTCAAAGTTTAAGGCTGTGGTTAGGTTTTTATCTTAATTACTTCTTGTAGTTGCGGATTCTTGCAAGGGGTATAATCACAAGTATGTATTAGTCCTAGGAAGGTCAGTACATTAGCATACGTTCACCCACACAACACTTATCCAACCAGAGAAGATTAATCAACTATATGAAGCGAAAGCACTTGACAATATTCCCAAGTGTCCTCGAGAACGTTTGGTCATCTTAAGTAATACGACCGGGTTATACTTTGCTAAAGAAAGGATTGGGCCACTTGCTGCAATTATTATTATTGTCTTTTTATTTACTCGCACTTTATTTATCTGCATAATCAAAAAACCCTAAAAATCTGTTTGCTAAGTATTTATAGAGAATTCCTGATCCAAACCACTAGTCAACACCTTCTGCTCCTCGTTGGGTTCGACACTCTTACCTATAAAAAATACTACAATACACCCCCTATACTTGTGGGTCATCAAGAGTATTTTCTAGCGCCGTTGCTAGGGAGTTAAGCGCTTTTGAAGAGTGGAACTGGTAAAGGAAATTTCTACTGTGAGTATTGTTTATTTCTGTTTGTTACTTTATTCTCAATATGGATAATTCACTTAGTTTCTTATTTCGGAATGCTACTACCACTTCTAAGGTAGTAGATGAACCACCACCTGCTGAAATTGATCCTTTTAAAATACCTACAAAAAATGTTGATCGTGTTATGGATAACTACTATTTTGGAGATGGAACTGTCCATCCCGGTGATCATTTGCTTTTTATACATGAATTATGTGGATTGTTCAAGTGTGTAGGTATTACAATAGATCAAGTTAATAAAAAGTTATTCTCTGTATCATTAAAAGGCAGAGCTGAGGAATGGTATAAGCTACTAAAGAATGGCCAATCTCTTGAATGGGAGGAAATTGTACCTCTCTTTTATTCCAAATTTTATCCTCCTAGTGAGATTCATAAAGATCGGAATCAAATATATAACTTTTGGCCTCGTGATGGAGAGAGTACCGCCCAAGCTTGGGGGAGATTGAAGTCACTAATGCTCAAATGTCCTATTCATGAGGTCCCTAATAATATTATTATCAATAACTTTTATGCAAGGCTTTCTCTTCATGATAATGATCTATTGGATGCTTCTTGTGCTGGATCATTTACACATATGAAAGGAGAAGCTAAATGGGATCTTCTAGATCGTATTCAAGACAATGCTGAAGCATGGGAGAATGATAAAGGAAGAAAGTCAGGTGTAAATTATGATTATGAATGCATTAAATCTTTTATGGGAACTGATGACTGCCATAATATTAGTGTTTCTTATGGTCTTGATTCTCAAAGTATTGCAAATTGTTTTAAGGCCTTTGCCTCTTATATTGAAATTCCTAAAAAGAAATGGAACAAGTATCATGAGCCATATAAAGTTATTGTTAATTGTGTTCCTGCTAGAAATACTGAAGTTTATACTGCTGATTGTATATTACCTGAACCTTACATCGAGAAAATACATTTTCCTATTAAGGTAAAGGAACATTCTATGATAGCTAGTATGGTTAACAAAAGTACAAAGAAAATTGTAGAACCTGATGAACAAATAGATGTTGAACCTGCAGTAGCAAATATGAAAGACCTTGTCACTAAAAATGTAGAAGATGGGCACATTATCCTTTGTAAGGATACTTCTAATATTGTTTCACATCCTAGTAGAACAAGGAAGCCTAGTGTCCCTGTTTTTTTTGTCAGAATAAGTGATCATTGATACTATGGTTCATGTGATAGTTATATCATTAAATTTATTCATGATGCTGAAAGTTATTATGAGAGAGGGAAAATGTTTCTATGCATCTCAATAATATTAAGTTTCCTTGCTTTATGCTGAAAGTCTTTATGTTGCATTTGTTTTTCCTTCCTATGCTAGTAGTCTCTGGTTTCAATAATTTATTTTCTTACAAAACTCCCTTGCATAGGAAGTGGGTTAGACTTAAATATGTGTATATTTGCTCCTTGATGCTCTCTTTTACTTCAATTCATATTCTTATGTGAGCATCATTGAAATTCATCATGCCTATCTTAATGGCTATAAAGAAAGAGCTTTTTGAAAGACAACCCAATATATTTTTGCTTTTAGTTTTTGTTTCTTTGAGTTCTAGAAGTTATTGCTTTTGTAATAACCTCTCCTTATCCTTTTTTTGGTTTTTGTGTCAAGATCAGCCTCTAATGAGAGAGAAGTAAGATTTGGGGAAATTGATGTCCCGAAACAGATTTTTGTGCTTCATCGTAAAAAATCGTGAAAAATCCCAGAACGTCATACTGATCTGTAATTCTTTGTGTGCATGCCCCAGGATATTATTTAACTTTCATTAGTTTTGCACTTTTTGATTTGAGCAACAGAATATTTTAGAAAAAAATTGATCTTTACTTGTTGGTCTGTTTTGATAGATTTCTGCCATTTTTGCATTTGCCTCTTAAATCAATTTCCTTTTTGAATTATTTTTGGGATTTCGAAAGGATTTGCTTCAGTAGATTATGTTTTGATGTATTTCAGTTGAAATTGAACCTAAAGGTTTATTATCTTGCATGCACTAATATTGCTAATGAAGATTGTGTGAAGTTTTGTATGAAAGAAATTTTCAAGTGGCAGGAGAGAATGTTGTAATGAGATGGTGAATGGTCAAAGACTCAAGCATTATATTTTTGAAGATTCTTACAATAAAGATATTGATATTATTCAAGTGGTGACTCCGGAAGAATTTATTAAAGACCAAATTCAGAAACCTGCAGAGTCTGTTTTCAAATAGGTAATAGTTCTGGTAAGAAAAGGTCCGTGAAAAACTTTTCAATTTATATTTTTGTAGTTTTTATCTAACATGGAAGATAATGAGTTGAAAAGGGATGGAAACGGAGCCCGGGGGGCTCACACCACCCCGTGGCGTGGGCCCACCTGGCCGCGCCACTAGGGGGTGTGGCCACCCCGGAGCCCGTCTCTGACCCGTTTTCTCCCAATAACTTCCTTTTGTTGTTAAATTTTGTAATATATAATCCCCCGGATCCCCCGAGGTCTGTATATCATGTTCTCATCGTGTTTTCGTTTCGATCTGTTTCTGTTAGGAACTATTCTCAAGTTTAGAAGCACAATGGTCTCCACCAACGATAAGGGCAAGAAGCCTGTGGAAGATGATCTCCAAGACCCCAAGCAGGAGGAGGAGATCAAGGGTGAAGTTGAAGAGGAAGTGAAGGAAGACCAGCATACGCGCACCAGCACCAACATTGCAAGCATTGGAGTGATAGCACGTCCTGTCAAGCTCAAAAGGACTGCATGAATGTCTACTAGAGGGATGGTTCCACGCCTTTGCTTGGCTTCATGGTCACCATCTCCACGCACCCAGAATCCTTTCCATACCCTTATACACGAGCAGCAATTCCAAAAGATGCCTAAGGAAAAATTACCCTCCAATTGGGACATGCCTCATTCTAACCATGCAGGAAAGGAACACTTTAAGGAGGAAGAGTGGGGAAAGAATCACAAGGGCTGGGATTCACAGTCCGACATGATCATTAACCGCATTGAGCATAGTTCGGAGTTGATTCGTACTCTCACCTCTGAGATTGAGGATTTGAAGAAATTGATTGAAAATCTTATCGAGAGAACACCACCACCACCGAAGGAGTAATTCATCATCAGGTTTTGGCATCCCCTTGGTTTGTTCCAAGCTTGGGGGAGTGCCGCGGTATCACATCATTATCTTTCATCTTTTTACCTTTTTAGTAGAGTCATATCATGAATAGAGAAGTTATCATATAGGATGTTTGCATTGTGGAAGTATCTCTCCTCCAGTTAGTTATCTATGTTTCCCTTGGTGTGAGTTTCCGTTATGGAATATTAATGAGAAGTTTTATCATTTACTTTTTTCACATCTTATTTTAGTTTGCAATTTCTGTTATATGATTGATCTTGTTGTTAGTATTGGTATCACTTTGGGATCATTAAGTAAATTTAGTTGGTTTTGGCAAACCTAGCTCTGATCAGTAGCAACACTATTTGAGGATTGAATGGAAAAGAGAAAAGTACTTTTAGAAATATAATTTCATTATCTTTCTTTCTTGATTGGTTCATAAGCTTAGTATTCTCTGGTTAAGATCTTTTGTGTTTCCAAGGAAGATTGCATGATTGTTTCTATCACTTGTATGTTTGTTTGTTTCCTTCAACTCTTATGCTTGCTACCCAGCCTTGCTAGCCAAAAACCTATACCGAGAGGGAATGCTTCTCGTGCATCCAATCCATGAACTAAAACCTATGCCATTTATGTCCACCATGTCTACTTATTAGCATTATTTCTATTCCAAGTAAATTCTCGAGTTTTATCTATCTTCCAAATTAAACTTGTTATATGAAAACTAGTGAGTAAAGCTCTCACAAACTTGATGGCACACTTTATTTTCTTGTACTTAATAAATTTGAACCATTATGACTATCTTATGAAGCTTGTATGCTTACAAATTATAAGTTGAGAGTTAGCAAAACCATGTTATCATGGGGTCCACTTTCGACATTGCACTTATTATTTAGTTGATATCATGTTCTTTTGTTTATGTATGCCAGCGGTGTGAAATAAAATGGGAGCTTGTAAGCTCCTAGAGTTTGTATATGTGTTAGAGAAACACTTGGGCGGCTAGCCTAAGCCATGCCTAATCATGGTGGAAACTTGCAGCATAACCATAGTGGCATTCTATGAAGCATCCTCAATAAAAACCTATGCAAATAGCAAATAAAAAGATCACTGAGATGCTCACTGTCTGTTGCCTTGTCATTTTGATATGGGATAGCTCCTTTGTCATGGGGCAAGGGGTACCCCGTTGGCGGTTCTCTATGATACACATACACTTACAATGACAAGAACTTACCAGAGACCAAATTTGAGTAGCATGAGGTCTAGTACTCATACTCAAGGGGAATGAGACTTTTAACTTGTAATTTGTCAAGCATATAACTCATACTTTCCCTCACATTAACCTTAATCACTTCAAGATGCCTATGATAGGGGCAATGAGGGCTCAAAGCTAGTAAGTACCATAACTTTTGGAAGCTCTTTATGAAATTTGAAATCCCTGCTTCCCTCTGTGAAGGGCCTATCTTTTACTTTTTAGTTGAGTCACCTATTCCTTTCTATCTCAAGCAAGCATTTGAGTTGTTGTGATTCAATCATCCATACGATGATTTATTCAATCATGTTTCTTATGTTCCTTGTTTTGCACACTGCTCTTATCCGAGTGAATATTACTTTGAAGGCTATCATTGAAAATCTCATTATGTTTGAATCCTGCAATTTGTTAATCGTTCTTTGACCAACAACAAAGTTTGCCATTACCAATTATGATTTATTTTGTGTATCTTTATTGTGTTTCCTTTACTCATTGCAAGTTAAGTTGTATAATAGTGACTTGTTTTCTATTATGATTTATGTATTGATGAATGTTATGCTTCTTGTCCGTATTCTCTTTATCGACACTTCACTCCATAAACTTGTGGTCATGTTTATTGAGCTCAGTTTTCACTTGGGGACAAGCGAGGTCTAGCTTGGGGGGAGTTGATACGACCATTTTGCATCACTATTTTATATCATAATTTACTGTTATTCATTGATATATTTCATATTAAGAGAAGATACTTATGTTATTTCATCTATTTTTGCATGATTGATGATTTTTGGAGGATGAACCACCGAAGTCAGGATTCTGATGGAAAAAGAGCTGTCCAGATGTTGAAGATCAGAAAATCCCGGAAAATATATGGAAATTCCTATTTTTCTAGATGACGAAGGAGGTCAGAAGGAGCAGTGGAGATGGGCCACAGGGGGCCCACACCACCACCTGGCGTGGGTCCCCCTAGCCGCGCCACCAGGTGGTGTGGCCACCCTGGCCCACCTCCAGCATCACCCTTTGGCGTATATAATCCCCTCGAAACCCTAAGACTCGAGGAGAGACCACAGAAAGATTCCGCCGCCTCTGTGAGGCGGAAACTATATAGAGAGAAAGAGCTCTCCGACAGGCAGAAATCTGCCAGGGAAATTCCTTCTCGGAGAGGGGAGATCGTCGCCATGAACACCATCATCAAGCTAGACTTCATCGGGATCATCATCATCATCATATCCACCATCATCTCCACCAGCACCATCATCACCACTCCATACCGTTGTAACAATTGGGTTGAATCTTGCATAGTTCTTAGGTGAAACTTTCCCGGTGTTGATTACTTGTTGTAGTTGATGCTATTGAGTGGAACCATTGAATTATTGGTCATGTTCAGATTGTTACTTATCATTATTTCATCTCTGATCTTGATCCATATGATGTCTCGTGAGTAGTTCATTTAGTTCTTGAGGACATGGGAGAAGTCATGTTGTTAGTAGTGGAATTGTGTTGAGAAAGATTTAATGGTTTGATATTTAAGTTATGGTGTTATTCTTCTAGTGGTGTCATGTGAACGTCGACTACATGATACTTCACCTTTATGGGCCTAGGGGAATGCATTGTGTATTTGGCTACTAATCATGGGGTTGCCGGAGTGATAGAAACCTGACCCCCGTTAGGAAACCTTTGCATAAGGGAGTGTAGAATCTCAAAGTTTAAGGCCGTGGTTAGGTTTTTATCTTAATTACTTTCTTGTAGTTGTGGATGCTTGCAAGGGGTATAATCACAAGTATGTATTAGTCCTAGGAAGGTCAGTACATTAGCATAGGTTCACCCACACAACACTTATCCAACCAGAGAAGATTAATTAACTATATGAAGCGAAAGCACTTGACAATATTCCCATGTGTCCTCGAGAACATTTGGTCATCTTAAGTAATACAACTGGCTTGTCCTTTGCTAAAGAAAGGATTGGGACACTTGCTGCAATTATTATTATTGTCTTTTTATTTACTCGCGCTTTATTTATCTGCATTATCAAAACCCCCTAAAAATTTGTTTGCTAAGTATTTACAGAGAATTCCTGATCCAAACCACTTGTCAACACCTTCTTCTCCTTGTTGGATTCGACACTCTTACTTATCGAAAATACTATGATACACCCCCTATACTTGTGGGTCATCAGCTAGGCGTACCTATCACCCAATACGTTTGGGAACTAAAGTTATACGAACATTCATCTTGATGAGTTATAAAGTTCATTCATGAAAGTTTTCATGATAGGATGAATAAAAGGTTTACGTAAAATGTTTACTATACTAAAGATCTATAAAAGTAGAATCCAAAAGAACATGAATCATGTGATGATTGTGATCCACTTCAAAGTGTGAGTTTAAGGGTATTAGTGTTTTACTAACACACTTTAACCAAGTATCATGTGATTGGTGCCACTATTGATAATTGGTGACTCTTCTGAAAGAGAGGAAAACATTGAAAGAGAATCCTTAAATATAATTGGCACAAATTAATGGGCTAGAATTGTCCACATCAGGTATATACAAAATATACATATTATGAATGTATATTTGTTGCTTGTTAAACCTATGTAATTCTTTGGTATTAGATAGTAAATTGGTCGGTAAGAAATAGCATACAACAACTCAATATGAGAAATACATTGGTCCGAATAACTAGCAAAATAAAACGGTAATGTTGTTCATCGATAAACAAATAAAGTGTTATTTTGTTTGTCATCTACATCAAGAACCAAGCCATTAAGGTTTATTCTTATAATAATTATCAGGTTCTAGTATTGTGAGAACAAATTTTTGGTCAAATAATTATGGTATTCCATAGTTGATGGATGGACCATTATAAATCTTGTTGGTGAAATAAGAATCATAAAACTAAATGCAAAAGCATTGCAAGCCGAAATTATTGAAATTTCACTTAAATGTGACACCACCATTAAAGTTATATTGGAAAGAAAGACATGAAGAAACTCCATCTTGATGGAATTTTGGAGTCAAGTTGTTTTCAAACAAATTGACGCTTGTTAGACTTTCCTATAGATAACTAAAACTCTGTTCATGGGAAAATGTTGAACGGATGGCTAACTTAGTGGAATTAATACATATTGATGTATGAGGTCCATTATGTAAGACCATGTGTGTTGTATTATACTTCATATACTTCCACTAAGGACCTGAATTGATATATGAGTATATCTGTATAATAAGGAAGAAGTATAAGCCATTCGAAACATGTTCAAAGGATTTAGTGTGAAGAAGAAATCATCCATATTCACAGAAACAACACTATAAGAGTTATTGCATGTTCGAGTTTCTAGAGACTTTGATAAAGTCACTACGAATAAAGAAATCATCATAACAAGAAAATCAAGAGTTTATAATTGGATCATAAAAGAAGATTTGAGTTACAAGTTTAGCAAACATCTGAAAGTTGAGAACCTGTTTCATAAACTTGAGTTTTCCAGAACACCATAGGAGTATGGATTGTTTTGAGAATATAATCGAACCTAGCTAGTTTGACTTGGTGAAATCAAATATAAGCTGCCATTATGATTTAATAAATTATGCTATAGTGACATACCACTTTTACACTAGAAAGAGCAACATCATGATCCGATGAAATGGCAAGGGGTAAAACCCAGTTTGTCTTTTCTAAAATTTTGGTATGCTAGGAATATGTAAGTCTTTGTAGGTTATCACAATTTAATCATTGGGAATTCCTCCACCGTAACACTAAAGACAAAAGTGTTTGTCTCTAAAACAGTGAAGTTCTTTGAGAAGGAACTTTTCGTGAAAAGGTAAGCGGGAGGACAATAGAAACTTTGATGTGGTTATTGGAACCTAAGGGACATGACGAGAGTAGCGCAACATCGGAAAGTGTTCTGGAGGATACAACAATGCTCATGACTACCATTACTACAAATGTTGTATGTTCCAGAAATCTAAGTTCCTATTGAACCATGTGGATTGGGTGAGAATCAAATAACAAGATTTGAGGACAAGTGTCATTGTTGGACAATGATACCCCGAATACATGCAAAGAAGCAATGATGAGCCATGACTCCATTGAATGGTTAGAGGCCACAATAATTTGTGATAGTATCCATATATGAAAGTCAAGTTATGAACTTGGTAGACCCTCAGGAAGGCGTGAAGCTTTTAAAAGCGTAAATGATCTATAAATAAACAGATACAAGATGTTTATGTGTGTGAAATGTTCGACTTGTCGGAAAGTAGTTTACGAAAAATTTCAAAAAAATAACTGTGACTAAATTGGATCTTCCCAAGCGACATTTAGTCTATACAGATTATTATAGCAACTACTACATATTAAGATATGGTAGTTGAATAAGCAAAACAATGTTCTTCTAAAAGAATGGTTTACATTAAAAAGGGTTTTGTTAAATTGAAGGTTGCTAAGATATATGCAAACTTCAATGGTTGAAGTATGCATAGTGGAGTTGGAATCTTCACCAGTATGAAACTTTAAAGAGTTTAAGTTCAGCATAATGATGAAGATGCTTGTGTTTACAAGAAACTAAGTAGGAGTGTTAATACATATTTCCAATACTTTATGCTGATTAGAAATGATGTATCTTTAATTTTAAGAGAATTAAGAATTTCATTAAAATTGGATTTTGATGAAAAACTTAGGAAAACCCATATATTAGACATCAAAGTCTATACAGATATATTGAAATGCTAATATGGTTATGCTGAAGTACATATATGAAATATTGAATTAGTTCAATATGGTGGCATATTTGAGTGGGAGCTGTGTGAGTATCCTGGTGAATATTTTACAAGAAAAGTTTTTGCCACATGGTAGCAAGATCAATTGTGTTGACAATTGGTATGTGAAACCTCATGCATCATTTGATAAATCATGAATGCCATGATATGTATATATCTAAATGAGTCCTATGCTCTAAGTGTTAGGACGATATACCAGAATGATTCATAAGATGATCATTGGACAATGGTAATGATATTCTTGCGTTACTGACATGGGTATACTCTACAGGTACTCGATCTTGGTATATACGGTCTAAATGCGTACAGGCCCACGGTGTCGCCAAGGCCCAAACGAAGGATTCGAGTAACCTGTGGACTCTCGATTGCTTGAAGAACAAGAAGAAGCTAAAGATAGAAAGTTCAAAGGGAAAACCCTAAATTGTAACCGAATCGACTTGCTACCCGGGACCTAGCCTATCTATATAAAGAAATTTGGGAGGGCGTGAGGAGGACACGCAACCCTAGTTTCCACAACCCTCGCCAGATTGCATCTGCACCATTGTAACTTCGATTCCTTCGATAATTCCACGGCGGACAAGCGGAGTAGGGACCTCTACAAGGCACTGAACCTGGGTAAATCTTTGTCCCCAGTGTGCTTGTCATTGGCGATAGATGTCTCCAGCGCTCCCTCCTTCTCCAAAACCCAAGTCCATAACAATGGGCATTGACGAGTTAAACCCTCGTCAATTGGCACCGTCTGTGGGAATTGGGAGTGCTGATGTTGCGGCTTCTTCGGCCCCATCAACTGCGATCTACAACTCGCAACAGCGGAGATTCGCCAGCTCTTTGGTGCGTTCGACTTCACCGTCCACACGCCGGCCACTCTCCCGGCCTTCGAGTCCGTGGGCGACGGAATCAGCCTGGCGATCGGGAGCTTCCGCTTCCAAGTTGGTCAGATGGGCACACTTCGCATGCCTGATCAGCCGACAGCACCGGCAATTGCCCTAGCATCATGGTTTCCTCCGTCGATCGGCACCCTCAGCGAGCTCAATGCCCCGGCAACAGTTGAGAACACTGTCAGCGACAGCAGTCGCGACTCTGACCTGAGTGATCTAGCCACTGAAGGTGGAACCTACGGTTCCGAATCTGAGAGTTGTGGAAGCAGCAGCTTCCCCAATCACTTCATGTGCGCCGTCATCAACGCAGGCGACACCTCTGCCAACCGCGACAACGGCGGCAATCGCGGCAACGGAACCGACTCGCCTAACGGCGGCAATGGCGGCAATGGCGGTAACGGTGGCAATCGCCTCCCCGTTGACAACGGAGGGGCAGTCGAACCTCCAACCATAGTAAACGAGCAAACTGGTGAACGCGTCGTAATCAAGCTAACCGAGCAAGAATGGGCTCGCTGCCGCGAGGCCCTGTGAGGAACCCCTTTACCCCTCGGATCCCTGCAGGAACTGCTGATGGGTTATCACTGGCTCCTAAAGGAAGAATTCAAGTGCCAAGTACAAACAATTGCGCAACTCGAGGCGCGCAAAAAGGCGGCAGACGAGTCGAGCGTTCGCCGTGCTGGACTTTCCTCCTACGGAGGATCCTCCTCAAAGGGAAACGAGCACCTCGCCAAGAAGAGGCAGTCTCGGATGGCCCACCTCACCAAGAAGGAACACATAGAGGCCGCAAAGGTCCTCGACTTTGGCTCTATGACAGTCGACAGCAGGGGCAATGTGGTCCCCAAAACGCCGTAGACTGCGGTGACAGCGGCCACCATGTACCTCTTGAACAACCAACCACCAGCTAGAGACCCCCGAGCCACCATGCACCGATCTACGATCGCGGGCTTGGGATTAATCGAGGCCGCCCTTGACAAGGAGCCGACACCGGAGCCAAAGAAGGGCAAAGCGCTAGCAAAGCGGTACTCCTCGCCCTCATCCAGCGATGACAGCCATGACTTGTCTCGACGTCGCCGCTCACGACGACATGACCACGACTACGATGCACATGATGACATCACACAGCGCAAGATCGACAAATCAAGAGCACGACGTGCTCAGTCGACTGACTCAGAAGAGGAGGACGTGGAACTCTGCGGCGCTAGATGCTTCAGCAGATCCATTAGGCAGAAGTGAATGCCTAAAGGGTTCAAACTCCCGTCAGAGAACCCGAAGTTTGACGGTCTACAGGACCCCAAGATCTGGCTGGAGGACCACATCTCCTCCGTCAGACTCCATGGAGGCAGTCGAAGCACTGCCATGCAATGTTTGGACTATTTGCGAGGCGCCCGAGCATGGCTCAATAACCTCCCACGCGGATCCATCCGCAGTTGGGATGAGCTGGTTTACAGCTTCGTGCGCAACTTTAAGGGCACATACAAACGTCCCACATCAATCGAAGAGCTGAGATGCTGCCAGCAAAGATCTGGCGAATCGCTGCGCTCCTACATCCAAAGGTGGTCCATCATCAAGAACTCCGCGGAGAATATCTCGGAGGATCGCGCGATTGACGCATTCAACGGTGGTGTCCGCCGTTTAGAACTCAGAGAGGAGCTGGGCCGCTCAAAGCCCAAGACCATCGACCACCTGATGGAGATCGCGAATCGGTGGGCCGATGCAGAAGACTCGGTAAAGAATCGCGTTCACTCCGGCGAGGCGGATCTCGGCCTTGACGCGATCGCCGAGGCAAGCGTCGCATGCGCATTTACGACGACCGCGACGACGTCAACATGGTCGCGGCTGGCTATGCCGAAAGACGCGACGACAACCACAACAGCGGATACCATAGCGGCGGATACCGCGACTCTGGGAAAACCACACAAGTATGGCAACGCTGCACTCGCGACGAGGCACCCGCGAGCTCCATTGAGGACAAACTGTCCGGCCCATGTACGGTGCACTTCTACATCGACAAGCATGATGGCAAGAAGAAGTCCAGCCACCTCCTCAAGGATTGCCGCGAGTTCCTCAAGCTACATGAGGGACTGGTTCAGATGAACCGCAATGCAGTCGAAAGAGGCTATGGAGCCGCTCCAGGCGCCGTGGCACATGGCGCACCACCACCACCACCTGGGCCACCCCCGAACGGAGCCGCACCAGACCAGCACCACGGAGGCGAACCGTACCCACGTGCCATGGGCACCATGATGATCCAAAAGGGATGCCCCTCCAACAGGGTGAAGAAGGCCATCACTCGCCAAGTCAACTTGGCCACGCACTCGCCACCATCCACCACTGAGTACCTCAGTGCAAGCGAGTCATGCATCACTTTCGACAAGCGCGACCACCCGCCTTAGATACCCCGTCCAGGTCATTGCCCCCTTGTACTCGAGGCGCAAATTGGAGGCTTCGACATGAGTCGCGTCTTCATGGATGGCGGAAGCGGCATCAACCTCATATTCGCGAGTACTTTGCGAGCAATGAGAATCCCTCTAACCTGCCTGGAGGCATTGGACACAACGTTCCACGGCATCGTCCCAGGGAAAGGCGTATACCCCCTGGGAAAAATCAACCTCAACGTCATCTTTGGCACGCCGAAGAACTTCCGGCGCGAGCGCATCGATTTTGAGGTCGTCGACTGGCCCTCACAATACCACTTCATCCTCGGGCGTGTCGCGTTCGCTAGGTTCATGGCAGTGCCCCACTACGCCTACCTGCAGATGAAAATGCCAGGTCCCAATGGCGTCATGACGATCAACGGGAGCTTTGAATGATCTGATAGTTGCGATAGGGAATTCAACAGAATCTCCCAGTCCTTCGGCATGCAGGAGGAACTCACGAGATTGAAGGAGACGACAGATAACAGCCTGCCTCCCCTGAGCAGGCCAAGCTCACCTGATCTCTCCTTCGACTCATCTGTGCACACAAAGAAGGTGCAGGTCCACCCATCGGATCCCGCCAAGACGGCCCTCATCGCCAACAACTTGAGTCCCGCATAGGAACTCGCGCTCGTCGAATTCCTTCGTGAGAACTGGGAAATTTTTGCCTGGTGTCCTGTGGACATGCCAGGAGTTCCCAGGGAATTCGCCGAGCACGCACTCAACGTCAACCCCGACGTAAGGCCAGTCAAGCAAACAATCAGGCGACTGTCTAAGCCATGAGCGCAGGCAGTCGGGATGGAGATGAACAAACTCCTCGAGGCCAAGTTCATACGCGAGATCAAGGAAAGCACTTGGCTCGCCAACACGGTGTTGGTACCAAAAAAGGATACGGATATCCTGTGGATGTGTGTGGACTTCACTTCTCTGAACAAGCACTGCTCAAAGGATCACTTCCCGCTGCCACGGATCGACCAGATCATTGACTCCACCGCGGGATGCGAGCGCCTCTGCTTCCTCGATGCCTACTCAGGCTATAATCAAATTCGAATGAAGGAGGAAGATCAAGAGAAAACAGCGTTTACAACGCCCTTTGGCGTGTTCTGCTACAAAACAATGCCCTTCGGGCTAAAAAACGCGGGAGCCACCTACTAGCGGTGCATGCAGGCTTGCCTCAAGGAACAACTGGGTCGCAACATCCAAGTCTATGTCGACGACATAGTAATCAAGACCAAGGAAGAAACCTCTCTAATCGACGATTTGCGCGAAACCTTCGCCAACCTCGACCGCTACCGGATCAAGCTCAATCCGGACAAATGCGCCTTCGGCGTACCATCTAGGCAGCTACTCGGGTATCTCATCTCCGCGAGGGGAATCGAGGTGAACCCGAAGAAGATAAAAGCCATACTAGCCATGGAGAAGCCAAAGAACATAAGAGGCGTCCAGCAACTGGCCGGACGAATCGTGGCCCTCAGTCGATTTATTAGTCGGATGGGTGAAAAGGCACTGCCCTTCTACCAGCTCCTCCGCAAAGCTGAAAAATTCGAGTGGACCAATGAAGCGCAAGAAGCATTTGAAGATCTCAAGCGCCTGCTATCCACTTCGCCAGTGCTGGTGACTCCACGAGAAAGGGAACCACTGTTGCTGTACATCTCCGCCACCAACCAGGTGGTTAGCACAGTGCTCGTCGTCGAGCAAGCTGAGGAAAACAAGGTTCACGGCGTACAATGCCCAGTCTACTACCTCAACGAGGTCCTCATGCCAACAAAACAGCGGTACCTGCACTACCAGAAGCTGGCATATGATGTCTTTATGACCGCCCGACGACTGCGCCACTACTTCCAGGAGCACCCAATCGTGGTAGTCAACGACGCCCCGCTGGGACATATCCTCAATAACCCCGACGCCACAGGGCGAGTCGCGCTTTGGGGAATAGAGCTGTCTCCACGAGACATCACATACGAAAAGCGCGACGCAATCAAGTCGTAAGTTCTCCGTGACTTCCTCATGCACTGGATGGAGAACCAACTCCCGGACAAACCAGATATGTCCTACCTCTGGACAATGCACTTCGATGGGTCCAAGCGGAAGGACGGAGCAGGCGCAGGTGTTATACTGACATCACCTCAAGGGGACAAGCTAAAATACATCCTGCGAATGCAGTTCACAGCCTCAAACAACGAGGCTGAATACGAGGCCCTGTTGCACGGGATGAGGATGGCAAAAGCCTGCGGCGCCAAGAGGCTTATCATATACGGCGACTCCAAGTTGGTCGTCAACCAAACAATGCATGAGTGCGATGCACTGAACGACAACATGATCGCGTACCGCGACCTCTACGACACACTCGAAGAAGACTTCAACGGGTGCGAGCTACGACACGTAGGTTGCGAAAGCAACGAGGAAGCAGACGCACTCGCCAACGTAGGCTCTACCTGCGCCCCCATACCACTTGGAGTATTTCTCGAGCGCATATGCGAATGCTCCATCAAACCAAAGGCCGAAGAGAAGAAAGCAAGCGTAGCAATGGACTCGGGGGTTGCGCCACCCAATGAGCCGATGGCACTCGATGACTTGGAGCTGAACATAGGACTCGAGGGACCAATGAGCATCATGATGATAGAGCAATCCTGGACGCAACCATACATTACATACCTCCTCAGCAAGAGGCTACCGGACGATCCGACAGATGCACGGCATATTGCGCGTCGATCCAAGGCATTCGCCATTCTCAACGGTGAACTGTACAAGCGCAGCATCACAGGAGTACTACAACGATGCGTCTCCCTGGCTGATGGAAAAGCAGTTCTCCTTGATATCCATGAAGGGACTTGCGGGCACCACGCCGGCAGTCGTGCCCTCGTTGCCAAAGCTCTACGAGCTGGATTCTACTGGCCCACGGCCATGCGCGACGCCAAAGATATAGTCCAAAAATGCAAAGCTTGCCAGCGATTCGTAGACAAGCCACATGCACCAGGCGTAGAGCTACGGCCAATCCCGTTGGCCTGGCCCTTCGCACAATGGGGGCTCAACATGGTCGGCAAACTTCCAAGGTCCTCGCGAGGAGGCTACGTCTACCTCTTGGTCGCAGTCGACAAATTCACCAAGTGGATCGAAGCCATGCCAGTGACCAACCAATCAGGGCACAACACAGTCAAGTTCTTCGAGTCCATCGTCTACCACTTCGGAGTGCCGCACAGCATCATCACCGACAACGGGACGAACTTCACATCTAAGGAGTTCCAGGAATTCTGCGAGAACCTGGGAATCAACATCAGCTACGCCTCAGTCGCACATCCACAGACCAATGGTCAGGTGGAAAAAGCAAACGGGCTCATCTGCAGCGGCATCAAGAAGCGACTCCTCCGGCCACTTGAACAAGCCGCGGGTTGCTGGCCAGATGAACTGCAATCCGTACTCTGGAGCCTACGTACAAATCCAAACAGCGCCACGGGCTACACGCCATTCTTTATGGTGCACGGAGCAGAGGCGGTGCTACCCGCTG
This sequence comes from Avena insularis, assembly GCA_023614405.1. NCBI lineage: Eukaryota > Viridiplantae > Streptophyta > Magnoliopsida > Poales > Poaceae > Avena > Avena insularis. The sequence goes on from CM042696.1 coordinate 95,980,095, forward strand.
AAGTACGATACAAGGCGCCGCGCGTAGTCGCTTACAGCAAACAAGAATCATCCCTTGCACTCGAAGACTCCGTCGACCTCCTTGACGAAGCCAGGGAAATCGCCGCGGAGAGATCAACGATCTACTAGCAGAACCTGCGCAACTACCACAGTAGGAGGCTATGCCCCAGATCCTTCGTCGAAGGCGACCTGGTCCTGCGACTGAAGCAGCAGGGGCATCTCAAGCTCGAGTCCCCCTGGGAAGGACCGTACGTGATTACAGAAGTAATCCCAGGTGGCGCCTATCGCCTTCAAGATTTAGAGACAGGAGTCGCATACTCCAACCCCTGGAACGTCGCACAACTGCGACGCTTCTACCCTTAGTTGTTTTTTACTTTTACACTGCAAACAAGGCTACTCAGCCAAGGCTACTTAGCCACATATTGTACCTCGCACTGTTCTTCGAATAAATAAAAGCTAAGTGCCCCAAAACTTTGTGTTCTCCTTTATTTTGTCAATTTATGTACTCGGGGGGCTGCGCCACCCTATACACATCTGTTCTTCGAACCAAAACGCGATATCCTGAGTAGCTGGTACATCAATCGAACCCCTTAACACAACCTCAACCCAGCTGCAACGCACCTGACAGGTTGACAAGGGACTGCGATAAAACATGGCCAGGCTAACGAAAAGGACTCGCATAGTGCAACGCACCTCATGCTAACAAAGCTCTTTATACACATTTGACAATAAATTATCTACAACATCTATATGATCTTTACAACACAATTACACCTATGTGCAGGATACAAATTAGGCTACTACTGCAGCAGGAGAACGTTGGTTTGTTCCTCAAAGAAGTCGACGATCTCTTCTGCTGGGCGATCCACCGCTTGGTAGTGCGGCACCATATTCCAGGCAGAACCTGCTGGTGGTGCAGGTGGCCCAGACGTAATTGCTGCAACGTCTATGTCAGGCCTGTGCAATCGCACCATTGATAGAGCAGCCTTGGCACCGGCCACCAACTGTTGCCTCATGCATTCGCGAACCGCGGACAGATCCTGAAACTTGGCTAGGAGGGCCAGCAAGCTTGATGGAGTATCATCCAGCGGGAACAACGTCCGATAAATGTTCTTCAAGCATGACTGCGATTTCTTCAGAAAGAGCAGCACTCGTGACGCACGATCCTGCAGGGTCGCCAGCACAGTCGCACGATCATGATCTACCCAGAAGTATCCACTCTCATGAAGTTGCTCCTGAGTAAGATCATGCAGGCGAATGGCAATTCTATCCTTCTCCTCCTGCGGATGACGCGCGCTGACAACTACACGAAGCAGCAACAGCAGCATGAGTACAACGTACCACTGCGAGTAACTACAAGGAAAAGATAAGAACCAACAAACTAACATTTGAATTGGTCGCCCAGCTGCACCACCTCGCCAAGTAGATACTTCTCTCGGGCGGCGGCTTTTTCTGCCTTTGACTTCCACACGTCCGCATTGCCGCGGAGCACGGGCAACTCACGCTCCAGCTGCTTCACGTGATCACGCAGTCGCGAAAGCTAGGACAACTCATCTACCCTGGAGCATGAAGGTGCCACGGTATCATCAAGAGATGGTGAGTCCTGGGTCCCCCTCACAGGATCACTTGATGTACCCTACCACAAGTCAAGATAGAAGCAAATAAGACGACCAAATCAACACAACGACAAAAGGGTCAGATGCATTCAAGACCAGCATAAGTATCAGTAGATACACTCGCCAGCAGGCATGTTCTTAAACAAAAGAACATAAACTAATCAACTATTACAAAGCTACTAAGGATCAGCTGGCTTCTTCGACTTCGACGGCTTCGGGGGCTTCATCAAGTCCGTGGCAGTATCAGATGCCACTGACTTTCCGCCAGCCCCTGAGGCCGAAGCTTTCGCCGCCTTCTTGGCACGTTGGAGCTCCTCAGAATACTTCGCAACGGTATTTATCAAGTGACGCCCATATTTGCCACAGACAGTCGCGAAAGGAGCAAAGACTACCTGCTGACCGTCCGTGCCAACAGGCATCGCCTTCGACACCGTGGAAGGATCGATCTCGACTCCGTGGGCCTGCACCATGGCGAGTGACATGGTCGCGCCAGCCGCGCGGAGTGAGTTCTTGTAGGTGGAAGGCACACCCCCGATGAGTGACTCCACCAGCTCGTCCATATTATCGATCAGCTCCGCCTTAGGCATCAACTCCTCCCGGAGGCGACTGAGGGTGACCTTGGCCTTGGAAAGTGTATCCTGGATGGTGGCGCTACGGTCCTCGACTGCGGACACCGCACCCGCCAGAGCGTCATCGCGACGAAGGGCCTGTGGGTCAAAGCTCAAATCGCCAGCATCTGTACATAAACCCAAACATGGACCAAAACATCAGCGCCACCAGCAAAAACATTCGAAGCAGAGAAGGATAACAATATCCACAAGCAAAAATACCTGAGAGGGCCTTGGCGATTGAGAATAGTTGTTCTTCGAACAACTTTTCCCTGGCCGCAAAGGAAGCACGCAGATCCTCTTCACGCTTCTGCACCTCGTCACGCACTGCGATTGCCTCGTCGCGACCCTTCACAGCCGCGGCAAGTGTCTTCTCCATGGTGGCGGCGTTACGCAATAAGGCATTATGTTCAGCTACAGGACAAGCAAAAGTTGATCATCAGTCGACTATATCAAAAGGAGCAGACGAAGGAGACTAAAGTGTAGAATACTCACTTCCAACCACGCGGTGACGCGTCTCCAGCATTGCATGCTGGTGACCCATCGCCATCACCTTTTCTGCCAAGTGCGCGGCTTCCTTCACAAGGAGCTATAGCACAACCAAGGAATCAACAGAGGCAACAGACAACGTCGACTGCAAACTAAAACGAAGAAAATCTATACTTACATGGTCCTCCAGTGACTCCGAAGATGTCTGTTGTGCCGTCACCCGGGCAACCATTCGATGCTCCCCTGCATGGGGAGAATTGGAAGAGTTGTGCCCGGAGTAGGCCGCCACCGGAGGGGAAGGAGCACGCTCGACTTCTTCCTTGGCATTCGAGGTCGCGACTCCTGATTCCTTTAAAAATTGGACGTCGCCAGAAGATGACGATGCCTCTTGACTGCAAGATAACGACCATATCAACAAAATGGCAAACCCAGAGACAAGCCAAAAGGAAGCAAACAGAGAAGAATAAGTGCACTAGAAAGCTTACTAGTCAAACTTGTCAATCGCATCTTGGGCAATCGCATCTTCTTGCGAGAAGATGGTGCCACAGCCCTCACAGGAACGGTAGGAATTGGCGACTCTGCACCAACGCCCGTGCCTTCTGGAGTCGAAGGAGACGACGCTTCGGAGTCCTTGCTGCGCGAACGCTTGCGAGTATCCGGACTATCAGACTCGGGGGCTTCCTCCTCCACATCAGAAGGGACAGTCGACTCAAACTCATCCTCTTCCAAGGCTTTGCGAGGAATAATCCCCTTAGGGAGAGGGGGCATACAAGGCGACACCACCCAATCCTGCATACAGACAACAAAAATCAGCAAAAAGCAAGTAAGCAACAGAAGAGCAATCGACAAAAATAAGCTACTGCGTAGCACAACTATACCTCAGGAGGAGGATTCGAAGCATCAAAGGGAGGAACAACTGGTTCACTGGGAAGCACATCCTTGCCGGTGTACTTCGTGACCAGTCGAACCCTCTTGTCCACCTCACTCGCGGACATGCCATCGATAGACACGCGAGTGGGATCATCAGCGCCATCCCATTTAAACATGGGGTGGACTCTAGCTTGCAGAGGCTGGACGCGACAGCGCAGCCAAGTTCGGATGAGAGCGCAGCCTCCCTCCTCTTTACCTATGTGACTCTCGAAGTCGCAGACGCGTTGATACAGCACGTCTGTCTCCACGAGCTCGCCAGGCATGACTATGTTCTTCCAGGAGCGCATCCTCCTGCACGGCGTCGCAGGATCAAAGGGCGCGAGTCCAAAGTGCTCATCTTTGGCCATCTGATCATGGATGTAGAACCATTTGTCCCTCCACCCTTGGACGGACGCCGTGAGCTTGATGTCGAAGTAGGTGGCGGATGGGTCGACGTGGATTCCGCAACCACCTACATCGTAAACTAAAGAGCGGAATGCGGTGGCGCTTCAATTTGAAGATGCGCTTGAAAAGGCCAAAGTGTGGCTCGATTCTGAGCCAGCACTCGTAGAGTGTGATGAAGCAAGAGATGTGGAGGATCGAATTTGGGGACAGCTGATGGAGCTGGAGCCCGTAGAAACAAAGAAGACCCCTAAAAAAGGGGTGAAGAGGCAAGGAAAGACCGCGAATAATGAATGCAAGAAACATCACTCGAAAACCAGCGGGAGGAGCAGGAATGGTCTCACCGCTGGGGACGCACGCATCGGCGACTGCCGCGGATAGCACTCCGTCTTGGCGAATAAGACGGACATCAGACGCCTTGATGATGGAAGGGCGCCACGCACCATTCGTGACGCGGGTGCCCGCGACCTTTTCTTCCGCCGCGGCGGCGGTCTTTGGTGCCAGCGGCGGAGCCGCCCTTCTTCTTCGCCGCGGCAACAGTGGCCGCGGAATCAGTGGCAGCGCCTCCCTTCTTCTTCCCCATTGCACGACGGCGACGTGAGCGAAGAAAGTAGCTCGGGAACGAGCGGAGCTGGTCTAGTGTCGTGGAGGAAACGGGCGCAGGAAAAAGCAGAGGAGTTGCAGCAATGGCGATGGCAGCAAGGAAGAATGAGCACAGATGGGAAAATTACCGCCATAGCGCCGCTACTTAACCCCTGGAAGATGCAATCCAACGGCTAAGAAAAACCCTATTGGACGCGTGGCACACATCGTGTTGGACACGTGGAGAAGGGGAAGTGCAAACCATCCCTCCACTACTCCCATTACACACGGAAATCGAGGAGGCACAGTTAAAATAAAGATTACGCACGCCCAGTTAAATCAAAGTCAGGAAGTGGGACCCACTGCTCGTCACGTCCTGTCAAACTCGCTCACGCGGGCAACTGAGGTCATACAAGCGTCATCACTGACGTCATCAAAGCTACGGAGCAAAAAACTTCGACTCCTTTAGTCCTCGCTGGAGTCTTCGACTCCACCAAGCACTCGGGGGGCTACTCCCATAGGGAGCACTGGCCGCGCACCCTACGATTTTCTTTTTGCAGGAATAAGGACAATCAAAAGGAGAACCCAACCACTCGAAATACGATTCGATTATGGACATGGGTTACTCCTATAGGGAGCACCGGAAACAAATTCGACTGAAACAAGCAAAAGACGACAGCTGTCGCAAAAATGATTCTTTAGTCCCTGCCCGAGTCTTCGACTCAACCAAGCACATCAGTCGCAAAATGATTCTTTAGTCCCTGCCTGAGTCTTCGACTCAACCAGGCACTCGGGGGCTACTCCCATAGGGAGCGCTGGTCGCGCACCCTATGATTATTTATGCAAAAACTATGTGTCGATAACATCCACACTCGAAACTCATGGCGACACTGCCTCATAATTTTCCCTACAAAGAGACTGCATCTCCTGGGTCACCCGAATCGTCTCCGCGATGATAAAATTCGGATGCCGCGCTTACAGCGTGAAGGTAAGACCTGAATAAGGCCTGGCAACGCATTTAGCTGCGCACTACCAGAAATATATCCGTGCCTACAGGTACGATGAACATGCCTTGACGGACGCATCGAGTGCTCACACCCATATAACTGGAATTCGACTCCTGTAAGACCTCCGCGGCTTGGGTCGAGTTACGCCAGCACTTTTTCGGATTCGAGTCCGGGGACTCGAGTTCGAGTAGATTGCGTTGTTTCACCCTAAGGTGGTTAACTGATACCGATGCTTCAGTTATATCAGGCACGTATATCAACAATCCCTATGACACAATTAAAAGCAGTCGAAATATATACTCATTCAGGCACTCGAAAGACTTCAAAAAGTCCCCAGTCGAATCTGCGATTCCACTGGACACTAAAGAACTCTTGACATGGGTATACCCTACAGGTACTCGAGCTTGGTATATACGGTCTAAATGCGTACAGGCCCATGGTGTCGGCAAGGCCCAAACGAAGGATTCGAGTAACCTGCGGACTCTCGAATGCTTGAAGAACAAGAAGAAGCTAAAGATAGAAAGTTCAAAGGGAAAACCCTAAATTGTAACCGACTCGACCTGCTACCCGGGACCTAGCCTATCTATATAAAGGCTGGGAGGGGGCGGCGAGGAGGACACATGCAACCCTAGTTTCCACAACCCTCGCCAGATTGCATCTGCGCACCATTGTAACTTTCGATTCCTTCGATAATTCCACGAGCAGACAAGCAGGAGTAGGGACCTCTACGAGGCCTGAACCTGGGTAAATCTTTGTCCCCTGTGTGCTTGTCTGTTAGCCGATAGATGTCTCCAGCGCTCCCTCCTTCTCCAAAACCCAAGTCCATAACAATGGGCATTGACGAGTTAAACCCTCGTCGGTTACTTTGGAAGAAATAAGAATATGCTATGTATGTAGAAGTGATGAAATAGTTCAATGTAATGAGTTACATTGATGAAAATTTTATCACATACATAAATGATTTTTTATCTCAATTAGGCTATAAGGTGGAACAGAGTAATGGATGTAAGTTCCATAATGGATTTGGACTAGTTCCAAAGTTATAATATTGTGACAGATACTGCAATGATGGCTAAGTATATGAGTTCTTTATAAGTATCATATAGAGTTTTTTGTGTAAAATAGTTGTGTCATCAAAACTAGGTGCAGTTCCAAGTGGGCTATATAATCAAGACCTATTGTACGACAATAGTGTGAACATAGTTTTGGCTTAAGAAATTGAAGTCTCACCAAATGACTTAATTTATACAATGCCATCTCATTGGAGAATGAGTGATGTGTAGTGACACATAGACATCCAAATACATAGAGCTAAAAGTTTTAGTTATGTATATTGACTTTACCACAAGCAACACATGTGGATAATACCGGAATGCCATAGGTGTTAAAATACGTGAAGCAATAACTAGAATATTCACTATAGTGCAAGTGGGAGATTGAAGGAGATATGCCCTAGAGTCCAATTATTAAAATGTTTTATTGACATATCTCATTAGTTCATATTAGTTTTGTACCATTCTAGAACTTTATTAAGTGGAAACATTAATACATGTGTGACATATAAACAAACCAGGTCCCTAGTATCCTCTAGACTAGTTTGTTCGGCAGCTAATGATTGAGGTTTCCGTATCATGGACTTTACCATGTCAATTGACAACGAGGTCACTTATGAAGTGATGGACAACACCCAACTGCTAGTATTGCAATATAACCCAGTCACATAGTTCAGCATTGCAATATCTAGCAAAGCATAGTGATTCAGTCCTTCGACCGTGAGATCATATTAATCACTGTCTCCCTAAGTTGATTTGATCACATAAACCATCATGACCATAACTGGGTGACTATAAAGGTCCATCTCGGGTATTTTAGAGGAAATTTTGAGGCCTATGTATCAAGATCGAGATTTTCCCATCCGAGTGATAGATAGATACCCTGGGCCCACTCGGTGAGATTACATCTACAATTTTGCAAACATGTGACTAGGTCATAGGGATGTAATATCACGGGAAAGAGTAAATGTGTCTGTCGGTAACAAGATCGAACTAGGTATGTAGATCCCAAAGATTAGATTTTGGAAAAACTAGGTATCATAGAGCAAAGGGAATGAGAACTGACTTTCAAGGTTCTAGCGATCAAGTTATTTGTGGAATGCATGGGGGCCATTATGTGTTTCCATATACCGTTATTGGTCATTGATCGGAGAGGTGTCTCGATCATGTCTATGTATTACCGAGTTGTAGGGTGTCACACTTAAGGATAAAGACTCTTAGGGATTGATCCAAGATCGTAGGAGAAAAGAGAGAGAACTTCGGAATAGTTCTAGAGTAATACCAGAATGCTTCTGGGGATATCTAATGATGATCGGAGGGGTCCGAAAGGTGTTTCGAAATGATATGTATGAAATAATATGTATTTAATATTAAAATATTATTTAAATTAGATTTGTGGGGCAACCCACCTAATTGGGCCTCACCGGAGGATGCCCAAGAGGGAGTCGCGCCCTAGGTATGGCCAAGGAAGGCCGTCGTCCACCAAGTGGGATCCCCACCACGTGGGGTGCATGTGGGTCTTGTCGCCGCCTCCTCCACCTCCTCCCCTGATTAGTCCTACCCTGGGACTTTGTGGGAGATGGTGCCTCCCTTCCACCTGTATAAAGAGGAGCACCCCTCTCCCCAAATCCATGCCATCAATTGGCTAGTGCCTTCCTCTCTCTCCCTCTCCCTCATGTGTGGTTCCCAAGATTGGAATTGCATACAGGGATAGGGGTTTCTCCACCATACGCACATCGTCCTGCTGCTGGATCAATCTTCTTCCACTTCTTTGCTAGACCGAAGCCCGGGAGACGTCTCTACATCTTATTTGTGTAAGCCACGAGGCACTACCACTTGTGGTGCTTTTTCTTGGAGCTTGGAGCTTGGACTAGAGTGACTTGCGAGGAGCATCGTGACCTTGAGGTCGGGCGAGATCAACTATGTCATCCATGTTCCCCACAGAACTTTTACCGCGTTCGGTCTTCAAAGGTATGAACACCGAATCCCCGCTCGTTACTTTACATCTACATAGATAGATCTTGGCTAGGTGTGTTCGCATCATAGGTTTTTTTGTTTTCTGCCATAGAACCCCTTCAAACAATTGGGTATACCTTCTTTCATAGATCTGAAGGCAAAGTTTTCATTGCCAAGAATGGATCCTTTCTGGAGAAGGAGTTTCTCTCGAAATGTGTGATAAGTAGGAAGGTAGAACTCGACGAGGTTATTGAACCTTCTCTTCATAGAATGGAGAATAGCGCTCCATCGGAAACAGCGAGTGGCACAACGTTGGAAGATGTTCCGGTGTCAACTTCACCAAATTAAGAGGGAACAAATGATAATGATCATGAAATTCCGAAAGAGAACACTACCGAAACTCGTAGGTCAACTAGGACACGTGCAACTCCTTAACTATACGGTAATCCAGTCATGAATTTCATGGTAGATGGAAATGATGACCCTGTGACCTATGAGAAAGCGATAGAAAGTCCGGATTCTAGCAAATGTCTAGAAACCATGAAATCCGAAATAGGAATCATGTACGAAAACCAAGTTTCGACCTTGGCAGGCCTACCTCATGACTGAAAGGCCGCTGAGAATAAATGGATCTTCAAGAAGAAAACTAACCCTGACAATAATCTGACCGTTTATAAAGATCGAATTGTCGCAAAAGGTTTCTGACAAATTCAAGGAGTTGACTATGATGAGATTTTCTCTCCTGTAGCGATACTAAAGTCAGTTAGGATTATGTTAGCAATTTCTGCATATTCGACTATGAAATTTGGCAATGGATGTGAAAACCATGTTCCTTAAAGTAAACATTAAGGAAGAGTTGTACATGGTACAACCCAAGGGTTATATGTCGTGGTGGTGTCACGACAGATGCCATGGATAGGCTAAAGGTGGGGACAAGATGCACTAGAGGAATCCAGGGAGGGATAGTGTGGTGATTCCACACACTGATGTTTGTATTTGATTCACTTCCAAGGTTTACAAGTGCTCCTTGAGCTGTATTGGGGAGAGGAGGAAGAAGGAACTCTCTTACTCTCACCACTAGCTAGCCTTCAGGAACATACCAGTAAAACTCAACCAACTAGAGCTCAACTAGTGAAAGACCAACCCCTTCTATAGATGCCCTAGCCCTCCTTATATAAGGGTGGCGAGGTCTCCAATTAGGGCATACGTGGAGGCATATTCTAGTGAATATGCCTCTTCCCAAAATAGTAAGCCAACCGGGTCACTTTTGCCTAGCGTCATCCATGCAGAGGCTACGTGAGCCTCTGTGGCACGCGCGTCATCCGACACAGGCATCGTCACCCTTGTCGGCCACGCCTCGGTGGTCCTGGCCTCTGTCCACTTCGCTCACGCTCTGCGTACAGTTGTCACCTTTTGACCAGCGAGATACCTTCCTTCTCTTGCAAGCTTGATATAACCCGGATCATGCCTAGTTGATCCGGCCACACCTGTACCTGCATACAAGTTAGATAAGTCCTGCTGGCATATGACATAAGTCGGCCAGGACTCAGTTAGGCGGACATCCTCAAGTCCGGGTTACTCCGTGATTCGGCCTGCCTTGAGGTGACTCGGCCAGCATTCGCTTTGACCTTGCCGTATCTCAGCTAACTCGGCCATTATACCCCGGCGTGACCCTACCCAGGGGTATCCCCCCAACATTAGTCCCTCAAGCTGGTACGGTCTTAGTGGCCTTATCCGCTAAGGCCACAGCAGGTTCAATTTCACCGAACCTTTTGCTCCGAGTTACATCATATCCCGGATTTCATTGACTATCTTTTCCCTTGGCACATTCCGAGTTTTTACTCGCTGACCGGGTCATCCCATAGTTATCCGGGTTAATCTTCCTTCTCTTGTACGCTTCCCCACGTCCTACATGGAGGGTAATCATTATTTTGCCTGATTTTAAGGGCCTGCGCCGATTCTTGCCGATTAATGTCGTGTTCTTGTTAGCATGTCACATCGTGTCTGTCGCTTCGTTAACTATGTCACCACATCGCATCGTGGGATCTCCTGTGCCCTGTGGCCCTTCCTGTGGCTCGTTTCTGATTGGTTGATCTGGATTATACACGGCCACATCGTGTGTCCCATTCGCACAGCACGATCCCACTACCCCTCTAGGGTGTGGTTAAATAGGGGAGGGGCGCGCCCCTTGGGTCTGTTCCCCATTCTCGCGCCCCTCTGCCTCTTCTTCTTCTTCTTCTTCCCAAGAATCGCCTGCCCTTAGCTTAGCTGCCGCTGCCCGCTGCCGTGCTCACCTGCGCCCGCCACTCCCGCGCATCCCCACTGCCATGGGTCCGTGCCAGTCCAGGCCACTGCCCCCACCGCCGATAGGGCCAGTGAGGACAGTGACCTAGAAATGACGGATAAGGAACTCACCATCGCGGAGCAGGAGATGGAGGAGGACACGGAGAGCGCCGAGCACGGCGCCTGGGCGGGGTCTTGGGTATGCCAGGACGATCTCGACTGGCTGTATCACACACGCCATATCCCGGAGGGTGTGGTGGCTCGTCTCGCCGCCGAGGAACTCGCTCCCTCACCTAACCCGGGTGAGTTCGTGGTATTTCTCTCCCACTTCCAGCGCGGGTTTGGGCTCCCCGTCAGCGACTTTTTCCACGACTGGCTCAATACTTACGAGCTTTAGCCGCATCATCTTCCGGCGAATGCCATCACCTCCCTATCTGCTTTTGCTTCCACCATAGAGGGCTACACCGGACTATGGCCCACTAAGGAGCTCTGGATCCGGTTCTTTGGTCTGTGCCGGAACGTCATTCCGAATAGAGAGCTTGACCTGGAGGACAAGCAACTCACGCAATTCGGCGCTGCTTCCATCTATCCTTGGAAACAGTCCGTCTTTCCCCGAGTCACGAGGCTTGACTCTTGCAAGGGCTAGGCCCGAACCTTCTTTTATGTCAGAAATGGCACAACTGAAGACCTGATCCGGCTGTGCCCCTACGTTCCGGGTTCTCCTAATCCGAATCTCTAGGACCAGATCCCCAAGAAGCCCACCGTCCTGGCGAACCAAGTCAACAAAAGGTTCCAGGAGCTGAAGGATCTGGGGCTGCGCAACAAGGACACAATGGTCACATTCGTCCGCAACCGGATCTCTCCTCTCTAGAAACACACTCACAAGCTCTGCCACATGAGCTGGCGCCTTGACCCCAACCGGACCTCCTCATTCGAGTTGAGCAACACCGAGATTTTCCGCTGGGTCAAGGCCCTCTTCACCACCAACAAAAAGTTCACCATTGATTGGGAGTGGGGGATCGAGCACTTCTGCAGAGATAGGCTTCCTCCTGCGGTAAATCTCGTGCTCCAACTTTTTCCGAATTAAGTCTTATGTCGGAATTTATTGTATGTTTGATCCTTTCGCATTTTCTCTCTTAGACGTTCCTTCAGCAAACTCTTGAGGATGGCACCGAGCCTTCTCTCAAGTGGGCACCGGATCGAGATGTCCTGGACGAGGAGGAGCCGGATAAGGAGATGTTCCTTCCGTTTCCTGATGCGACCAAGCGACATACCGGTAAACTCTCTTCCATTAGAGATTGGCCTGAGGATGAAGATGATTCCGAGTTGAGGTGATGGAAGCATTTGACACTGTCCCCCTTTCTTACGCCTTTCCAGCATCAGCTAACCCCGGTGGGCAGATCCATGAAGATCCTCCCCTTGCTACGGGCGAGCTTGTCCTGGTCGCGCCAAAGAAAAGGGGAGCTGCATCTGCTTCTTCTTCCGAACCTTCCAAACCAGCGAAGAGACGAAAGAAGTCTGCAGACAAAGCTGCCACCAAGCCTACAACCAAGGCGATAACCCGGAGAGCTCGCAAGCCCAAGGAGCCTTTGACCTCTGATGAGTAAGTCATTTCTTCCTTATCCAATTTTTTGCTTCGTGATTTGCTATTCATTTGTTCTTCCTTTGTTATAGTTTCTTATCACTCATCATTTGATTTGGCAGGGCCATGGTGGAGGTTCCTCAGAGCGGATCTGGCATCGCCTCGCCGCTCTGACATAGCCCTTTTCCCCCTCATGGTGATGATTCTCGCCCGCTGAGCCCCATTCAGGAGGGTTCAGTAGCTGCTCCGGGTTCTACCCCACCTCGTCCAGAGGAGGACAACCTCGGATCAGGGGGAAGTGGCTCTGCCGAGGCAGCGGCAACCACCACTTCGGCTCCGCCGCAACCATCTTCATCCGAGATACCAACAACACCCCCGCCAAGACAAAAATCAGCACCAGCATCAGTGCCAGTACCAACATCAGCAGCACAAGCATTAGCAACAGCACCAACTCCTTCCGCCTCGTCCGAGTCTTCCAAGGCTCGGCGAGAGGGCACTAGTAGCACCAAGGCTAGCATTAAGGCAGCTCCCAAGGGCAAATCCGTCGCAGCAAATTCAACCTCTCAACAGCAGCCCAAGGGCAAAAAGGCTCCTGACACCGCCAAGGCAGTGTCTATCGAGGCTAGACAGCGCACACTTGTGTCTATGCTTTCGAAGAAAACCCCACCGACGAAGGACACGTCTGCCAGGTCAGCTGATGCGCAACTCATTTTGCACACGAGCCCCGCTGTTGCCCAGGTTGAAAGGAGGGAAGCCCATGCTAAGGGTTTGGTTGCGCCCCACATGCTTAGCGGAGAACGCTATCCTCTAGCCTTGATTGAGTTTGTTAACAACTGGAACAAGCGGAGTTCGTCCATAATGACGATCTCCCGGAGAAGTTTGGGCCTGCCGAGTTTGCTGCACAGATGAACACCGCTGCTAAGGCAATCAACCTTGCAGGTCGGATGATGGAGGTATGCTACTTCGCCTTTTCCTTAACATGTACTAGATATTAGTGATATAACCATTAGTCCCCGAGCCTCCGGGGGAGTAACTTGTTACTCGGCTGGATGCTCCTTAGAGAATTAGCGTAGCTCCTTAGTGACTTCTAATATGCACACACCTAGAGCCGGGTTAAGTTCCGCTTGGCCCGGATCTTGTACACTTTGAATATGCACACACCTAGAGCCGGGTTAAGTTCTGCTTGGCCCGGATCTTGTACACTTCGAATATGCACACACCTAGAGCCGGGTTAAGTTCCACTTGGCCCAGATCTTGTACACTTCGAATATGCACACACCTAGAGCCGGGTTAAGTTCCACTTGGCCCGGATCTTGTACACTTCGAATATGCACACACCTAGAGCCGGGTTAAGTTCCACTTGGCGGATCTTATACACTTGAATATGCACACACCTAGAGCGGGTTAAGTTCCACTTGGCGGATCTTGTACACTCGAATATGCACACACCTAGAGCGGGTTAAGTTCCACTTGGCCCGGATCTTATACACTTGAATATGCACACACCTAGAGCGGGTTAAGTTCCACTTGGCGGATCTTGTACACTCGAATATCCACACACCTAGAGCCGGGTTAAGTTCCACTTGGCCCGGATCTTGTACACTTCAAATATGCACACACCTAGAGCCGGGTTAAGTTCCACTTGGCCCGGATTTTGTACACTTCGAATATGCACATGACTAAGCTATCCTTTTGTACTCTTTTCAGGTGACCACCAATCGCCGGAGCGCTGAGTTTCAGCGTCTCTTGGATACTCACAAGATGCTGCGCATGAAACATACTACGCTTCTTGCCGAATACGAGAAAAGGGGTAAGTTTTCTCATTGGCATTTTTTCCATTTCTCTTTGTCTTTTTCCGCCGAACTAATCTGATATTCGGATTGTGCAGCCGGAGTGGAGGCTGAGAACATCCTTATGAGAAAAAATTTGGATCAGATAAAGGGTAAGTCATTTTGCTTAATCTCCCTCTATGCCCTATCTTATTTTCTTCTTGGCTCGGAAAATATTCATACCTCGGCTTTGCTGGGTCAACAAACTATTTCAGGATCTCTTGAAGATAGTGTGCTCGTGCCTGATATGATGCTGCATTTTCTCGAACAAGCAGGGCAGCACCAGGCCGAACTCAAGAAGAAGGATGATGAGCTTGACCTCCTCCGGACCAAGGATGAAGAAATTGCCAAGCTTAAGGCAGAGATGAAGAAACTCAAGGCGCTCCACAAATCTGAGATGGATAAAGCTGGCCAAGATTTCTCCAAAGAGCAAGAGCGTCTGAAGCTCCAAATTGCCAAGGACCAAGAATTGCTGAAAGAGGCCGACACTAAGCTTGAGTCGGCGAATGCTGAACTTGTGCAACTCCGGGAGAGGCGCGACAACTGCACCAAGGAGCTAACCCGGATCCACATCCATATTTCTCGTAAGTTCTTTTCCTTCAACGGACATTGATCTTTCCGGGTCTACTTCCTTTACTTAATTCACTTGTCTCGTTTTTTAGACAAATTTCCGGAGGGCGATGTCATTGCATCCAATGCCGTTACCAAGTTCCGCCAGTAGAGAGGTACTCCATCTGGTCCTGGCACCATTCCTCTTGATCTGGAGGATTTGATAGTCAGCTTGTCCTCCCGAGTCGAGATCGTGAAGAACTATGGCAAGGATATCTTGGATGTAGCGATCCGGATCTTCAATGCCTTTTGGCCTGAAGAATATACTCTGGAGGGGGCTACTTCTCTTATTGCCAAGCTCATGGAGTGCGAGACCCAGCTTGATCTTTGGAGGGAATCCGCTAGACGCGCCAGAGCTGAAATCGTCCTCCACTATGTGCTTACATGGTATGAAAAGATAAACCTGAAGCTTCTCGAGCGCATGCGCACCGAATCAAGGTGGTCCACTGACCCGGATTGGATTGCTCGGCGCAAGGCTTACGCCCATAGTCTCATTCAATATGCTCCCATCCATCAATGGAATGAGGGACCAAGTTTCCTTGGCGCTGTCGACGACGAATATGTCGAAGAAGGTTCGGGTGAGGAAGAAGAGGACGAAGCCTCGGATGTCGAAGAGGATGAAGACGAAGCTGAAGCCGAGGCCAGAGCTGCACCTGCTGGCGCCGAGTTACCTCCTCCTGCTGCTCCTTGATTATAAACACTTTGAAGTTTATCAGATCCCCGGTATGCCGGGTGCAAATGTATTAAGCACACCAGTTATATTTTGCTACTAAGTTGTTTGTGCCGGATTAACTTGGGCGTAGTCCCCGAGTTTCATTTTCTTGTTCCCCCAATTTCTTGGCTCGGCTCGTGTATACCTTGGTTCGGTTTTATGACTTACGAGTCCGAGTTTCAAAAATTGATTTAACAATACTTGGAAACTTTAGGATTAGCTCAAAATAATTTAGCAAAATAAAAACATGGTAAACATAAAGTTAGTCGAAATAACAAATGTTGGCTCGATTAAGTTCTCTTCCTTAGTCGTTTTTCGTGTGCTACGCAATTCCAACCTTATTCTCTTGCTTGCCATGAAGCTAAATCTTGTTGGACAGCAGCAAATCAAAGAGTTGTGTTTTTGGTGCTCACACACTACTAATCCGGCTTAGGTAGAAGCAACTTACGCCACCCGACATAAAAATAAATAACGAATACAGGTAACAACAAATACCACTAAGGCAGTCCCTGAGTTACTGCTCGAGGTGCCAAGATTTCATTGATAATCTCATTGTCGGCATACATACCGACATATGAGAGATTCGGATACACACACTTCTTTGCTAAGTGTAGAATGGTCGAAGTAGAGCTACATTCCATGGACGCTTAGATTCCTCGCCGGACCTGTCCGCCTTGTTCTTCTCCTGTGGTTTTGCATCGATGAGATAATATGAGTCATTGTGCAATGCTTTGCTCAGAATGAATGGCCCGTCCCATGGGGGGATAGCTTGTGCATGCCAACAGTATGTTGTACTAACTGGAGTACCAGATCACGTTCCCGGAAGACTCGGGGGTTAACTTTCCGGCTATGATAGCGTCGGAGATTTTGCTGATATATGGCGGATCTAGACAATGCCAATTCTCTCGCTTCTTCCAGCAGATCAACATCATTTTGCCGGGCTTCTCGCGCCCGGCTTACGTGTATTGGGTGACTCTGGCGAATCATGCTCTATAATTTGGTAATGTCTGACTTCCGCCCCATATACCGGAAAGAATGGCGTATAGCACTTTGTTGATCGATTCGAGTTGTTCTTAAGCTCCTGATGCTGGTAGTTCTTCTATCTAGCACCCCGCTGATCTTTGCAGTGGCTCAATGAGTCGGGGTTTTATCCCGGATAATACTAATCCATTGGATCTTTCCACTTATCCATTCGATGCGGGGTGGGGTACCGAGGCAACGTCCAGCTGGATCTTTTTATCTCGGCAGAATCGTGCAAATGCTCCTTCAGCAAAATATGTGCCATTATCTGTTATAATACTGTGAGGATAGCCGTATCTCAAGATGATATCTTTAAGGAATGTTACGGCCATAGCTCCATCACATTTTCTTATTGGCTTCACTTCAATCCACTTTGTAAACTTGTCCACCATAACCAAGATATGGGTCATATTTCCCCTTGCTAGTTTGAACGGGCCAACCATATCCAAACACCATATGACAAATGGCCAGGTGATTGGTATGGTCTTGAGCTCCGACATTGGCATATGTGTCTTGGTTGCATACCTCTGACAGCCATTTCATTTTCTCACCAAATCTTCTACTTGTTCTAAGGTACTTGGCCAGTAGAATCCATGCTGGAAAGCTTTTGCCACCAAGGCTCTGGATGAGGCATGATGCCCACATTCCCCTTGATGTATATCCTGTAGGATATCCAGCCCTTCTTCTGGGTCAACACATCGCTGGAGGACATTAGTGACACTTCTCTTATATAGTTCGGTGTTGATGATTGTGTACGCCTTCTTGGCGCCTCTGACACCTCTTCACTGGGCAAAGTTCCATCCTTCAGGAATTGAAATATGGGTAGCGCCCAAGTTGGTATAGCTCGCACTGGAAACTACTCCTCATCTACTCCCATTTGCTCCACCGACATAACCTCGGCCGGATCACGCTGCGCAGTCCCCGGGTTCTGCGAAGCAGTCCCCGGGTTTCCTGAACCACTTCCCACGTCAATGTCCATGGGTACAACTCCGGACTCTGGGTCTGCCGGGATATAGATTGAGTCGGTTTCTGGGGACGGCCTTATAGATGGTTTTCTGAGGTGCTCCAGTGCTACACCTGGTGGAATTGCTTGTCGGGTTGATCCGAGCTTCGACAATACGTCGGCAGCCTCGTTTTCCAACCGGGGTACATGGTAAAACTCGCATCCCTTGAAGTACCCAGATATCTTTTGCACATGGAATCTGTACAATGCCATGTTTGGATCAAGAGCGTCCCACTGCCCCGAGACTTGCTGAACTACCAAATCCGAGTTGCCAAAGCATTGGACCCGACGTATTCCAATTTCTTTTGCCACTTTGAGCCCATGCACAAGTGCTTCATATTCAGCGACATTGTTTGACGCGGCAAAATGGATTTCAGCACATACTTAAGCTGGTCGTTCTTTGGCGAGGTAAGTACCACTCCGATGCCTAACCCGGTTTTCGTCTTTGATCCGTCAAAGTGCATTCTCCAGTAGTTCGGATGTGGTAACGGTGGTTCGTATTGCATCTCGGCCCAATCTACGAAAAAGTCGGCCACAACCTGAGACTTGATCGCATCTCTCCTATCGTATTATGGAGCATAAAGGGCTAGCTCAATTGCCCATTTCACGATTCGGCCACTTGCATCCTTGTTACTCATTATCTCAGATATGGGGGCTTCACATTTCACTTTGATGGGGTGTTCTTCAAAGTAGTGCTTTAGCTTCTTTGCTGACATGTATACACCATATGCCATTTTCTGATAGTGAGGATAGTTTTGTTTTGATGCGGATAACACCTTGCTCAGGTAATAGACTGGCCTCTGCACCGACTTACCCTCTTCGTTGCGCTCTACCACCACCACTGCACTTACAACTCGGTTGGTTGTGGCTATATAGAGCAACATTGACTCTTTTGATAGTGGAGAGGCTAACACTAGTGCAATGGCTAACATTTTCTTTAATTGGATAAAGGCTTCGTTGGCCTGCGGAGTCCATATGAACTTATCCTCTTTTTTCATTAGTTGATAGAGAGACAATGCCTTTTCTGCCATTCGACATACAAACCGACTTAAAGATGCCAGGCAACCAGTGAATTTCTGGACATCGTTAAGACACTTCGGCAACTCCATTCGCTCTATGGCTTGGATTTTAGTTGGGTTAAATTCGATACCTCGGCTGGATACAAGAAATCCGAGTAATTTTCTAGCCGGGACACCGAAGGTACATTTTTCCGGGTTAAGCTTCATTCGGAATCGTCTCAGGTTCGTGAACGTTGCCTGATATCATCAAGGAGCGTTTTGCTTTCCTTGGTCTTTATAACCACATCATCCACATATACTTGCACATTTCCACCAATTTGATCGTGCAAACATTTTTGCATACATCTTTGGTACGTTGCCCCTGCATTACGTAAACCAAAAGGCATGGTGCGATAGCAATAAGCCCATACGGGGTGATAAATGCAGTCTTTATTTGATCATTCGGATTCAGGGGTATCTGGTGGAAACCAGAATATGCATCTATGAATGACAACAGTTCACACCCCGCAGTTGAATCTGTGACCTGATCTATCCTTGGCAGTGGGAATGGATCTTTTGGGCACGCCTTATTCAGGTTCGTGTAATTGATGCACATATGCCAAACCACTACAACATTCGGATCATCTTTCTTCTTTTCCACAAGCACCGGATTAGATAGCCAATCCGGGTAAAGCACTTCCATGATAAACCTAGCTGCGAGGAGCCGAGCTATCTCATCCCCAATGACTTTTCTCCTATCTTCGGCGAAATAGCGGAGAGGTTGCTTCACCGGCCTTGCTCTGGGTCTCACATTCAAAGAGTGCTCGGCCAACTCCCTCGGAACACCTTGCAAGTCCTGTGTGGACCAAGCAAAGATATCCCGATTCTCACGGAGGAAGTTGACGAGCTCGCTTTCCTATTTGTCATTTAACCCGACACCAATTGTTACGGTGCGCTCTAGGAACAAATCATCAACACTTTCTTCATATCCTTTGTTGCTTGAAACGAAACACTTCCATGCGGGTTACTCAGCGCCGACATATACTGTTGCGCGGACTGAGCCAGTCCCGCCTGTTGGGGATGTAACCCCAGGTACCCCAGAGTTGAGGCATAAAGTGATACAGAAGAGTAAAAAGTGTTGTTATAAGAGATGCAAGTAGAAAAAGATAATTATCTACGCAGATATGAAGGATAAAGAGAATAGAATAAAAAAAGAGGAAGGAAATAGTTCCAGGCCGAATTATCTTAAATCCGGCCTACACAGTACTTCCCTAGGCCGGATTAACCTCAAAACCCGGCTGGGCCGA
This sequence comes from Avena insularis, assembly GCA_023614405.1. Lineage (NCBI taxonomy): Eukaryota > Viridiplantae > Streptophyta > Magnoliopsida > Poales > Poaceae > Avena > Avena insularis. The sequence continues at coordinate 96,000,058 of CM042696.1, forward strand.
AGCATCCTCCCTTGGGTGGGCCGACATCAGCCAAAGTCGGCCCACCGCGGGCCTCCTTCCCCCTTGGCGCAAGCTCCCGCCAGAGTCTCCTCACACCGAACCACCTCGCCGACGTACCTTCTCTGCCGCCCCGACGCTTCCCCGCCATCGTCGCCCGGGTGGGACGACAGGGAGTTAGCGCGGCCCACCACGAGGCTTCCTCCATGTCGCCCAGAGCCAGCCAGGGGTAACCCGGGTGGGCCGGCACCGTAGCCTACCCCGGGGTAACTTCCATCGATCGCTCCACTTCTTCGCCTCTCTAGCGAATTCCCAGGTGGGCCGACTCAGCCAGCATCCCGGCCCACACCGGGTCGCCTTCTGTCTCCAACGACCAACTCCAGCCGGGCCACTTCGTTACTCTGGCTGGGCCACCCCAGGCCGGACTTACCTCAACCCCGGCTGGGCTGCTTGAACCTCGGATGGTATCTCCGCCTGGGCCGAATTACACCATACTTCGGCTATGAGCAGAGTAATTCGGCCGGGGCATTGTTCATCGCCTAGGTGGGCTCCATTTTACCCCCGGGCTGGATTATTTCCACCCATGTCCGAATTTCACTTCCCCGTGCCGAATTACTTCGTCCCGGATGTCATTTCTCTCGTACCTTGACCCACCAGCAACCTCTACATCGACATGCTACCAAGTCAAATCAAGCCTACGTCAGGTGCCAGTCTTGGGACGCCCCTGGCTCAGACTGGCCCCTTTGGTCCAAGATGCTAAGGAATATGCTGGGCATCTTGGGAGATACTAGGGAATATGCCAAGCATCTACTAAATATGCTAAGGAATATGCCGAAGGGATAAGACCAATGACTCAACAAAGGAAAAGCTGACTAGGCAAGCCCCACAAGACAGCTCATAGGAGTACTTTAGATGACATATCTTGTTCCCTGGGCTCCCCTTTATAAGGAGCACCAGGGGTAACGTTATAGGAGAGGCCCCTCGAAGGGCTCCTCTCCCCCTGCTCGCTAGGAGCATGGTTTCTTCTTCCTCTGCTCTCTCCATGAGAGGCATAAGAGTACAGCTCAAGGAGCACCATTGTAGCCACAAGCATGGCAAGATATATGAGATTAGATGCAGGAGTAGAGGTGTTATCTCACTAGGAGAGCCTCGAACCTGGGTATATCGTGTCTCTCTGAGTTCTTCCGTATGAGGTCTTCACTTCATCATCCCTCCCCGGATTCCTCCATCGTCCATTCGGCCCCAACTTTAGCCTATACTAGGCATCTGCCATGACACCACCACGACAGTTGGCGCCCACCGTGGGGCTGATAAGCGGCGCTGGTTGGGTTACCATCCGGACGGGAACATCTTCATCAAGCTCTGCTTCACCATCGATCAAAGTTCTCTGCATCCTCTTCCTCAACGTACAGAGAGCGGGGGAGTTGGCATACGAGCCTCCCTTGTTGAGGTGTCTCAACCTCCTCCTCAACCTCTTCACCAACAGTACAGTAAGTTGGAACTTAACCCTTTGGGAGTGACTCAACTAGATAACTCAACTAACATACACATGAGATACCCTGGATGTCACTCGGGGACTATCACCTAGTTGTTCACCCCAGAGATGAGATAACTCAACCCGGGGGCTAGCATGCGTGCCTTTTGAATCACCTAAGGGTAGAAAAAGTAGCTCGGGGACTCAGGGTTGCCGTGCATAGAACAATCACTCAGAAAAGACTTAAGATATGCCATGATCTCATATATGTCCACTGCTTTGTGTCTTCAAGCTATCTTGGACTAAAAAGTAGCCCACCAAGTCATGTTTAACTCGGATTTAACTCGACTCACCAAGTTGCGTAGTAACTAGAGTTATACTTCATCTTGCCAAGTTGCCTTGTAACTCGGATTTGACTTCGATCGGCAGATTACACGTAACTTCGGTTTTAACTCGGATTGCTATTTTCAGCTTGCCAGGTCATCCGTAACTCGGATTGGTGTGTGCATCACCATGCCAGGTTACCAGATAACTCGGATTTTACTTCAATTTGCCTAACTACAGGTTTCTAGGTTACATGGTAACCCGGATTTTACCTCGATTTACCTAGTTACATGGTAACTCGGATTTTACTTCGGTTTTCCTAGTTACATGGTAACTCGGATTTTACTTCAGTTTGCCTAACTACAGGTTTCCTAGTTACATGGTAACTCGGATTTTACTTCAGTTTGCCTAACTACAGGGGTAATTCAGATTCGTTTCAATTTCCTAGTTGAGGTAACTTCAGTTTTAACCCACTTACGGGTTATCTTATACCTCAAATCAGTTTGTTCCATATCTTGGATAGCATGTGCCAGTATATCATTCATTCATCATATCAAATCTCGGATCTATATCTCGTATCCATATCAATGGAAATATGCCACGATATCATGAAGTCATATCATAACTCTAAATCATATCTCGGATCAATATCTTGGATCCAAATCTTTGGCGGTTTGCTAGCCAATCATAAGGCCATATCATATCTCAACCAAATAACTCGGATCTAAGACTTATGTCAGATTCGAGTCAAGAAACTCAAACTCCCATCAAGTAACTCGGAGTTGAGTCATGAGACTCGGATTGGAATCTTGTAACTCGGATTTTGGGTCAAGTAACTCAAAACAGAGACTCATGTCAATTTTGAGTCATATAACTCAGCAATTATATCTCGGATGGGATAACTCGGATTACAATTCATAAGGCCAGAGTCGAATCAGGCCAGAAGCCAAAAGACTTACCCAAAGGGTTAAGGCGAGCGAATCAGGCGAAGCCAAGACTTACCCAAAGGGTTAAGGCGAGCCGAATTAGGCGAAGCCAAAGACTTACCCAAAGGGTTAAGGCGAGCCGAATCAGGCGAAGCCAAAGACTTACCCAAAGGGTTAAGGCGAGCCGAATCAGGCGGAAGCCAAGACTTACCCAAAGGGTTAAGGCGAGCCGAATTAGGCGAAGCCAAGACTTACCCAAAGGGTTAAGGCCGAGCCGAATCAGGCGAAGCCAAAGACTTACCCAAAAGGGTTAAGGCGAGCCGAATCAGGCGGAAGCCAAGACTTACCCAAAGGGTTAAGGCGAGCCGAATCGGGCCGAAGCCAAAAGACTTACCCAAAGGGTTAAGGCGAGGCCGAATCGGGCCGAAGCCAAAGACTTACCCAAAGGGTTAAGGCGAGGCCGAATCAGGCGAAGCCAAAGACTTACCCAAAGGGTTAAGGCTAGAGCCGAATCAGGCGAAGCCAAAGGCTTACCCAAAGGGTTAAGGCAGGCAGAATCAGGCCGAAGCCAAAGCTTACCCAAAGGGTTAAGGCAGGCCGAATCAGGCGAAGCCAAAGACTTACCCAAAGGGTTAAGGCGAGCCGAATCGGGCGAAGCCAAAAATACTTACCCAAAGGGTTAAGGCTAGAGCCGAATCAGGCCAGAAGCCAAAAGACTTACCCAAAAGGGTTAAGGCCAGAGCCGAATCAGGCCAGAAGCCAAAAGACTTACCCAAAAGGGTTAAGGCCAGAGCCGAATCAGGCCAGAAGCCAAAAGACTTACCCAAAAGGGTTAAGGTGAGAGCCGAATCAGGCCAGAAGCCAAAAAGACTTACCCAAAAGGGTTAAGGCCAGAGCTGAATCAGGCCAGAAGCCAAAAGACTTACCCAAAAGGGTTAAGGCCAGAGCTGAATCAGGCCAGAAGCCAAAAGACTTACCCAAAAGGGTTAAGGCCAGAGCCGAATCAGGCCAAAAGCCAAAAAGACTTACCCAAAAGGGTTAAGGCCAGAGCCGAATCAGACCAGAAATCATAAATTTACCCAAGGGGATTAAGACTAGAGACGAAGAAGGCTAGAGGTCAGGGATATATGAAAAGGACTACATGTCGGTAACAACTCTGGAGATTTTTTATTTTGAAGCCTATGCGTGATTCTGTGAATCCCACATAGCCTCGGGGACTAATGTTGGGGATGTAACCCCAGGTACCCCAGAGTTGAGGCATAAAGTGATACAGAAGAGTAAAAAGTGTTGTTATAAGAGATGCAAGTAGAAAAAGATAATTATCTATGCAGATATGAAGGATAAAGAGAACAGAATAAAGAAAAGAGGAAGGAAATAGTTCTAGGCCAAATTATCTTAAATCCGGCCTACATAGTACTTCCCTAGGCCGGATTAAGCTCAAAACCCGGCTGGGTCGAAGCATCCTCCCTCGGGTGGGCCGACATCAGCCAAAGTCGGCCCACCGCGGGCCTCCTTCCCCCTTGGCGCAAGCTCCCGCCAGAGTCTCCTCACACCGAACCACCTCGCCGACGTACCTTCTCTGCCGCCCCGATGCTTCCCCGCCATCGTCGCCCGGGTGGGCCGGCAGGGAGTTAGCGCGGCCCACCGCGAGGCTTCCTCCATGTCACCCAGAGCCAGCCAGGGGTAACCCGGGTGGGCCAGCACCGTAGCCCACCCCGGGGTAACTCCCATCGATCGCTCCACTTCTTCGCCTCTCCAGCGAATTCCCGGGTGGGCTGACTCAGCCAGCATCCCGGCCCACAGGTGTATACATCTCCAACGACCAACTCCAGGGCCGCCGTTACTTAATTTGGGCCACCCAGGGACTTACCTCAACCCCGGCTGGGCTGCTTGAACCTCGGATGGTATCTCCGCCTAGGCCGAATTACACCATACTTCGGCTATGAGCAGAGTAATTCTGCCGAGGCATTGTTCACCGCCTAGGTGGGCTCCATTTTACCCCCGGGCCGGATTATTTTCACCCATGTCCAAATTTCACTTCCCCGGGCCGAATTACTTCGTCCCGGATGTCATTTCTCTCGTACCTAGACCCACCAGCAACCTCTACATCGACACGCTACCAAGTCAAGTCAAGCCTACGTCAGGTGCCAGTCTTGGGACGCCCCTGGCTCAGACTGGCCCCTTTGGTCCAAGATGCTAAGGAATATGCTGGGCATCTTGGGAGATGCTAGGGAATATGCCAAGCATCTCCTAAAGATGCTAAGGAATATGATGAAGGGATAAGACCAATGACTCAACAAAGGACAAGCTGACTAGGCAAGCCCCACAAGACAGCTCATAGGAGTACTTTAGATGACATATCTTGTTCCCTAGGCTCCCCTTTATAAGGAGCACCAGGGGTAACATTACAGGAGAGGCCCCCGGAAGGGCTCCTCTCCCCCTGCTCGCTAGGAGCATGGTTTCTTCTTCCTCTGCTCTCTCCATGAGAGGCATAAGAGTACATCTCAAGGAGCACCATTGTAGCCATAAGCATGGCAAGATATATGAGATTAGATGCAGGAGTAGAGGTGTTATCTCACTAGGAGAGCCTCGAACCTGGGTATATCGTGTCTCCCTGAGTTCTTTCGTATGAGGTCTTCACTTCATCATCCCTCCCCGGATTCCTCCATCGTCCATTCGGCCCCAACTTTAGCCTATACTAGGCATCTGTCATGACACCACCACGACACCGCTACTTCCTGTATCTTTCTTTTCTCTTGCGCAATCACGAGTGACTCGGCTAGGTTAGACCCGGCTGACGCACACTCAATGGAACATTGGAAATCTCCAGCTATGGTAATTACTCCATTTGGCCCGGGCAACTTCATCTTCAAGTAACTGATGTGACAACTTTCCATGAACTTGTTCAGTGCTGGCCTGCCGAGTAACGCGTGATACACACTTTCTAAATTCACAACCTCAAACTCCAAGTTCTCAGTTCGGCAGTTATATCGCATGCCGAATAACACATCGACTCGGACTTTGCCAATGGGCTCACATGATATGCCTGGCACAATACCATGAAACGTTGTTCTGGTAGCCTGGAGCATGTTCTCCGAGATACCCAACTTGCGCATTGTATCCGCATACATGATATTGATGCTGCTGCCATTGTCTATCAGCACTTTAGAAAATCTCACATTGATATTTGTCCCGATGAATGTTGGGTCCAGCACTAACGCATACGAACCGGGGCTAGGCATAAGCTTGGGGTGATCCTTGATACTCCAGGTGATTTCCTGATCCGACCAAGGCATATACCTTGTCACTGCCGGCATAACTGCGTTCACTTCCATATGTCGGTGCTGCAAACTCTTTCTATTTGTTTCCTCTGTGGTAAACACACAGTAACTCTGGTGATGCTCTCTGTATTCATTTCTCCCCTCATTCCCGGGATACCTCTGATCTGGCTGAGGTTGGTTTTCTACCTGATGAACTGCATCTCTTCTTTCATGATTTTCATACCTCAGCGGAGGGAGAGGCAACATTAACTGTTGCGTGTTTGCTCTGGAGAGCAATTGCTGCCGGGGTAACTCCTGCCGAGGTTGATCGTTCCGAGGTGCCTGAGCATTCCCTAAACCACTTTGTTCTATCTTCCTCATCCACTCACATTGCCGAGTCGTGTGACCTATCCGGTTACTCGGATTTGGCGTGTGAAATTTACACGGCTGATCCAGCATTGCCTCATAGGTATACCTCGGACGGTCCTTCTTTTCTTGCCACTGTTTCTTCTGCTCTGGCGTCCAAGTTTTCTTGCCATCATTTCTTGGAGTCCATTGTTGCCCTCCAGTTTCGACCTGATTACTCCACCTGCAGGTTGATCCTGATTCACAGCAGCAACTTGTTGCGAACTGTATCTGTAATCCATTCTATCATCTCTTCTCTTACCCCGATAATCATTTCGCCGGGATGATCCGACTCCATCTCTCTGGTAGTACTCCTCATTTGACTCGTTTGACACAAGCCTAGGTTGAGTCGGATCACCCAATGCATATGAATCAGCAATCCGGATTGTCTCTGCCAGTGTAGTTGGCATATCCCTTTGTAGCCTTTGCCACAACATGCTCGCATATCTACATCCCTGCGCAAACCAGGCTATGGCCTGTGACTCGATCACGCCCTCGCATGAATTTCGCACTGTGCACCACCGGGTTAAGAACTCCTGGTCTGTCTCGTTCAGTCTTTGCTTGCACATTGCTATGGTCTGTGGCCTATTCGGCCTCTGATACGTGCTCGAGAAGTTGCTTACAAACATTTCCTCAAAATCAATCCAACTGTTGATACTTCCGGGTGGCAAATTGTTTAGCCATACCCTTGCTGGCCCCTCCAGCATTTGAGGTACGTATCTCACAGCCCATCTCAAGTTGCCTGTAGCAATCTTCACCATCGTAGCATAGTTGATCAACCAATCCTCTGGCTTTGTGCTGCCGTCATATGTTTGCGTGCCTCTGGGTAACTAAAAGTTCGGTACCGGAGGCTCCTTCATGATCCGGGGCCCAAAACACGCCGGACCCGGAGGACCTTGACACTCAATTTGCTCCGACCTATAAAGCCGGTCCAGCTTCAACCTGGCATCATTAGGCATCAAGTCCCTGCTTCCCAATCTTGACCCTATCACATGATAGTCCAGCCTTGGGTATCCTGCGTTCACCATTTCCGAATCACCATCATTATATCTATCTTGCTCTTGTGGAGCGCCTCTCTGTTGCATACCTCGGCCGGCACTTTGCTCTTGCCGTGGTATATTCCGCTGCTGCGGTTGCCCTTCCCCTGCCGAGTTGCAATGTCCGGCATTGCCGTTTACAACATTTCCTTGACCGGCATTGCCTTGGTCATGGTTACCTCGGCCAGCCTCACCTCGGCTGACACTTCGTCAATCATCATTTCCCTGTACTGCTTTTCCTTTCCTTGCCCTCGCCAGGTCATATGGGACTATCTGTTTGTTTCTCCTTGCCGAGGTTACCACCTCCTCTCTTCTTGGGTCTCCATGAGGGGATGATGCTGCTCCAGCTGATTTCTCCGGGTTACCTACAGCTGAATGAACAATTTTGGATGCCCCAGCCCTTGCCGGGTTTGCCCTGAGCAACTCTTCATTTTGTCTGTTCGTGATCCGAACTAACTCATTGACTCTTTCCTGCTGTCTTTGCCGGGCTTCACCCGTCAAGCCCTCTAATTCGGATGCAGCTGCATCTGCTGCTCTGAGGTTCTTTGCCGGGGTACTGTACTTTGGCACCCCCGTGGACAGAAAGTTCTCTGACTCCTCAACTCTAGTATCACCCTCTTTGTTCATTTCACTGATGAGGTTTTTCCCTTTTACTTTTACAGCATCTACCTTATTCGCTCTTGCGTACTCATGCAGTGTCATGTTCAACGACTGCTGAGCCGCGGCTATCTTTTTCACACCCTCTAGTATTTTCTGCCTAGTTTCCTCTAACTCGGCCTGTGCTTGAGTCGGATCTACTGCAGGTGCTATGGGGTTCTCTAGGCTATCTATTGCCTGCTGCAGCACATTCTCAGGCCTCTCTTGTGGAGGACCTCTACTTTTCCTTTGTGCCTTTGGTGTTACCTCCGGATCTGGTGCTGGATCCTTGCTCGCGCCAGCGCTAGGCGCGGTCATCATCACCTCGCGCGGTCGGGGGAGCGAGTGATACGCGCCCCGTGAACCACGCTAAGGGTTGGCTCGCCTCCCTCGACGACGTGCCACGGGTGAACGCACGACACATCGACAACGACGTAGATCTTGTGCACGCCGAGCTTGACGAAGAGGCCGTTGCGCGGGAGAGGTCGCTTACCGAAGCAGCCAGCGTTGTCGCTGACGAAGTCCAGCGCTCCAAAGCGCTGAACGAGCCCGGAGACGATGCGTTTGCCGGTGCTGATGAGGTTTCCCGTCCGGATCTTCACTCCTGCTAGCGCCGCTAGCCTTATGGCGCCATCGTGGTGGTGTCACGGCAGATGCCATGGATAGGCTAAAGGTGGGGACAGGATGCACTAGAGGAATCCAGGGAGAGATAGTGTGGTGATTCCACACACAAATGTTTGTATTTGATTCACTTCCAAGGTTTACAAGTGCTCCTTGAGCTGTATTGGGGAGAGGAGGAAGAAGGAACTCTCTTACTCTCACCACTAGCTAGCCCTCGGGAACATACTAGTAAAACTCAACCAACTAAACATCAACTAGTCAAAGACCAACCCCTTCTACAGATGCCCTAGCCCTCCTTATATAGGGGTGGCGAGGTCTCCAATTAGGGCATATGTGGAGGCATATTCCAGTGAATATGCCTCTTCCCAAAATAGTAAGCCGACCAGGTCACTTTTGCCCAGCGTCATCCATGCAGAGGCTACGTGAGCCTCTGCAGCGCCCGCGTCATCCAACACAGGCATCGTCACCCTTGTCGGCCACGCCTTGGTGGTCCTGGCCTCTGTCCGCTTCGCTCACGCTCTGCATACAGTGGTCACCTTTTGACCAGCGAGATACCTTCCTTCTCTTGCAAGCTTGATATAACCTGGATCGTGCCTAGTTGATCCGGCCACACCTGTACCTGCATACAAGTTAGATAAGTCCTGCCGGCATATGACATAAGTCGGCCATGACTCAGTTAGGCGGACATCCTCAGGTCTGGGTTACTCCATGATTTGGCCTGCCTTGAGGTGACTCAGCCAGCATTCGCTTTGACCTTGCCGTATCTCAGCTAACTCGGCCATTATACCCGGCGTGACCCTACCCGGGGGTATCCCCCCAACATTATATTAATCCTAAGGATGCTAACAAGGTATGCAAACTTCAGCATCCATTTATGGACTGAAGCAAGCATCCTGGAGTTGGAATCTCTGTTTTGATGAAGTCATCAAAGGGTTTGGATTTGTCCAAACTTATGGATAAGCTTGTATTTACAGAACAGTGAGTGGGAGCTCTATAGCATTTCTAATTTTATATGTGGATGACATATTATTGATTGGAAATGATATAGAACTTTTGAATAATGTAAAGGATTATTTGAACAGTAGTTTTTCAATGAAGACCTCAGTGAAGCAGCATATATACTTGGTATCAAAATCTATAGTGATAGATCGAGACACTTGATTGGGCTATCGCAAAGTACATACCTTGAAAAGATTTTGAAGAAGTTCAGTATGGACGGAAGTGAGAAAGTTTTCTTACCTATGTTGCAAGGCAAGACATTGAGTAAGACTCAAAGTCCCGCTATGGAAGAAGATATAGAAATAATGTATAAGATTTCCTATGCCTCAGCCATAGATCTATCATGTATGCCATGCTATTAGTTTGACTAGCATGTACCAATGTGATCTAGGTTCAGAACATTGGATAGAGGTCAAGGATATCTTTCAGTACTTAAGAAGAACTAAAGAAATGTTTCTTGTTTATGGATGTGAAGAAGACCTAGTCACAAAGTGTTACATTGATGCTAGCTTCGACACTGATCCGGATGACTCTAATTCACAATCCGGATACATATTTATCATGAATGGGGCAGTAGTAAGTTGGAGGAGTTCCAAGCAACCCGTGGTATTGGGATCACCGACAGAGGCGGAATATGTTGTTGCTTCGGAAGCGGCGCAGGAAGCGGTTTGGATGAAGGAGTTCATACCAGAACATGGTGTGGTTCCCAGCGTGTTTGACCCAATGGTCATCTATTGTGACAACAATAGAGCCATAGCCAATGCAAAGGAGCCAAGGTCTCACAAGAATTCCAAGCATATCAAGCACCAATTTCACTCCATCCGTGATAATGTCAAGGATGGCAATATAAAGATTTGCAAAGTGCACATAGATTTTAATGTGGTAGATCTGTTGACTAAAACTCTCTGTAGGGAAAAACATGATCAGCACCAGAACTCAATGGGTGTTAGATTCATCACAATGTAATCTAGATCACTGACTCTAGTTCAAGTGGGAGACTGAAGGGAATATGCCCGAGAGGCAATAATAAAATGGTATTATCTTATTCCGAGTTTATGATTGAAGCTTATCTCTCATGGTAGAATTGTATTTATAGGAAACGTTAATACATGCGTGTTTAATAAAAAAACCAAAGTTCCTAGTAATGCCTCCCATATATACTAGATTGCTAATTAATAGATGATCAAGGTTTCCTAATCATGAACATTGTATGTTGTTAATAACGGGATCATACCATTAGAAGAATGATATGATGAACATACAGCCAAAGTATATTTATCAATACGATCTAGTCATTAAGTTTACATTTCTACATCAAACGCATATGAAGTATTTCTAGTCCTTAGACCATGAGATCATGTCAATCGCTAACACTGGAAGAGTGTCTTGATAACATCAAACGTCACACCATAACAGGGTGACTATAAAGGTGGGTTCAGGTATTCTGAAAGTGTTATGTTGAGGTTCATGGATCAATAGTGGGATTTGTCCATATTAATATGACGGAGATATCTACTCTGGGCCCTCTCGATGATATCACATCAACACCGCTTGCAAGCATGTGACTAGGTCACAAGGATGTTATATCACATAACGAGTAAAGATTACTTGTCAAGAACGAGATCGAACTAGGGTATAGTTGATACCTGTGATCGGATCTTGGACAAGTAAAGTATCTCGAGACAAAAGGAATTGGATACGACGTTGATGGTTCACACGATCACAAGTCATCGTTGAATGTGTAGGAGTCAGTACGGATCTCAATGCCCCGCTTCTGATTATTGATAAGAGAGGTGTCTCTATCATGTCTGCATTATTCACAAACTGTAGGATAACACACTTAAGGTTCTCCTACACTAAGTGGTAGACAAAACATATCCGAGAATAATTTTTTTAGAGTTGAAATTGTTTCGATGATCACCGAAAATGTTTTGGGTCAAATCGCAGAAAATGGTTTCAGGTGCAATATCGAAACAATGCAAGAGGTTTTATGTGAATGTTTGTTAATTTAAGTAATTAACAAAATTATGAATAAAATAAATAAAAGAGTTTTATTTAAATAGAAAAATGCATTTATACTAATGGGTAATAAATGGATGTGAGTGAAATAGGTGTTTATGTGAGTGGGATGTGCACTCACATGAATGAGGGAAGAGGTGGGGGCACACCCATGGCCGGCAGCCAAGCCCCATGGGAAGCCTCCTCCCCCTATAAATGGAGCCCTCCTCCTCCTCCACTCTAGATAATGCACCACCTCCTCGTGAAGGTTCTCTTCCCCCTCTAGCATTTCCCCCATGGCCTTAGATTAGTAAGGTACATGTTATGTTGGATTCTCGGAGTAAGACTTATTTACTCCTTTCGATGCTCTACTATAGTGGAGGCACGAAGGTTGTCGGGAGCCGGACGTGTGACCGAGGACGAATACTCTGCTGCGTTGCGGCGTTCTTCAATATGATCTTGAGATCGACAAGTGATCGACTACATCACCAATGAAATCAGTTTTCATAAAAAGATTTTCGGTCTTCAAGGGTAAGTTATTCTGGTAACCCTCTTACTCGTTACTAGCATCTACTAGATTAGATCTTGGTGCAATTGGCATTCTTATCGTAGGATTTTTTCTATGCTAAGAACCCTTCAAAGATGCCAAGAGCTTAGTGGACGATGCATGATGGCTCGTCTCCTCACGAGCTAGAGTAATGCGCACCAATGCTTCCGCCTGCCTTCCATGGCTCCCCTAAAAAGGGTAGTGTCCCTTCCTCACTAGTGCACCAACTCCCCTCACCTCCTAACCTCTCCTCATATAGTTTCCTCCCCGACTTCCTCTCCGAATAAGTATGGGATAACATGACAACGAGATGACCAATAGAGGCAACGACACGCATAAGTTGCGACTACGCAACCTTAACATGGATGAGGCACCAGTACTAGTCAAGAACAACCTTCTTGTGTCGCTAGACTGGCACCTCCCCACTGGGTGGATCATCATTAACAACGGGTACACCATCCTGCCGCTTGCTCACGGTAATGATCTGGACATAGTGATCCGATAGTGCGTCGCATCCCCCGGCCAGAGCAATAGGATGAACCACTCTAGGTCGACGAATCCCTCTAGTTGGTTCTCGTCTAGGGGCAGCACAAGGAGGTCGTGGTGGCTCTAGCCATCCTGTTCAGTGGTGCTTGGAACTGCAAGGGTCGGCACCACTACCGGGACTACCTCGCACTAATGATTTCCTCGCCCGGCGTGGCTACTGGACTAGTCCTGTAGTGGATGCTGGCTCGTGATTGATGTCGAGCTCGTTCGGGAACCCCAAGAGGAAGGTATGATGAGCACAATAGTAAGTTTCCCTCAGTTATGAAACCAAGGTTATCGAACCAGTAGGAGCAAGGAAACACCTCCAAAGTATTGTTTCCAGCTTGGAATCCTACACAACACAACCACAGAACTTTGCCCCCAACTTACAGTGAGGTTGTCAATCTCACCGGTTTTGTTGAAAACAAAGGGTTAAATGTATTGTGTGGAACAAAGTAATAGCTTGTAGAAAGTAAACAGAAAACAGTAAACAGTTTGTAGATTGATAGTAAAAGAAAGGACCGGGGTCCATAGTTCACTAGTGGTGATTCTCCTTAATATAGATGACATGTTGGATGAACAAATTACAGCGGGGCAATTGACAAATATCGAGAAAGCATCATGCATATACTAATCATCTTGACTCCTATGAGATTTGATTGGGCATTACAACATTATACATAGACCGTAATCCTACTGCATCTATGACTAACAATCCACCTTCAGGTTATCAATCCGAACCCCCTCTAGTATTAAGTTGCAAGCAACAGATAATTGCGTTACGCATTGCGTGTAAAGTAAACAATACGATTATTCTATGAACAAAGGATTACAGTTTTCTCCCTAGTAGCAGCAACACATCTAATACCTTGGAGATTTCTGTCACTTCCCCAGATTACTAGAGGCATGAACCCACTATCGAGCATAAATACTCCCTCTTGGAGTTGCTAGCATCTACACGGCCAAGATATCTACTAACAACGGAGAGCATGCAAGATCACAAATAACAAAGACATGAAAGAATCAATAATCAATCTGAAATAGCATCTCATTATCCATTGGATCCCCGCAAACATAGCATGTATGATTACAAATAGATGATCTTGATCATGAATGGAGCTCACAAGATCTAGACATGGTAGCACAAAGGAGAAGAACCAACCATCTAGCTACTACATGGACTCGTAGTCCAAGGATGAACTACTCACGCATCACACCAGAGGCTTACATGGTGATGAATAAGGCCTCGAGGGTGAATTCTCCCCTCCGACGAGGTGCTAGGAAGAGCTTCAGATCCCTCCCGATCCAGGGATGGAGATGACGGTGGCTACAGATTCTTTCATGGAATTTTGATCGGGTACTTAGGGTTTCTGTATCGGAGGCATCTTATAGGCGAAAGCGAAGGCCGAGGGGGTGCCCTAGGCGACCACACCACCCTCTGGCGCGGGAAAGGCCTGGCCGTGCGGCCAGGTGTTGTGGGCGGCCCCTGGACCCTCTCCGTCTCGTATTCTGGCTCCGTGTCCCCCTCGGTGAAATATTGACTTTGGCTCTTGTCCCGTCCAATTCCGAGAATATTCATTTTCTGAATTTCCTGGAACCAAAAACAGCAGAAAACAGGCAAATGGTACTGTGGCATCTTGTTAATAGGTTAGTCCAAGAAAGTGTATAAAAAGTACTCCAAAGTGCGGACAAAACATAAGAAAGTAGATAAAAACCTAGCATGGAACATCAAAAATTATAGATATGTTAGCAACGTATCAGTGGACATGTGCCGCGGAGGTCTTCGAGCTCGTCTCCAAGAGAGATCTTTCTCCATATCCACCGCACTACGACCATGGACTTTCACTCAGCATCCAGCCGCCATGCCAGTCGAGCGACATCGTCATCCACTCACCACCATGCCAACTGAAGGACATCGTCATCCGCTCGCTGTTGCGCTAGTCGAGCTCGCCGCTACTAGAGCAAGAACTATTTAGCAGCGAGGACATCTCTGGAAAGGAGGTGAGGGAAGACACCACAGACTAAGAGGCCTTCCTCGCCTACATGGTGGAGGTGAAGAATGAGGAAGATGTGCCTCTCATATCGCTGAACCTCGATGAGGAGGAGGCTTTCCCCTCGCCATGGTGCAGTCCTATGAGTAGGCGCGACTCGAGGAGAACACAGAATGGGTGGCCACATTTGTTGCCCTGCACGCGTCTGTGCTGGCCTAGGGCCATTCTCCTCCATCATTGGTGCAGCCGCAGGTGGGGGTCCTTGTCATACCCCTATCTGCAACTATAGTGGATCGACCTTGGCTCTAGCGACAACGAGTAGGGCGTGGCAATGCAAACCATAGCTTCTCCTCCACCATCAATAGTATTTTTATTAAGTTTGTTTTAGGACAAATTTCATTCAAACTATGTAAAAATTACTAAATTTAAATGAATTTTAAAGTTAAATGTTGATTTTGAACGTTGATCGTTGGGCAGGTTTCCCAAACAACCAACAGTTTTGACAGGTTTCCGAAAGTCACCGCTTTCACAGTTGCCGACACCTTTGGGGCACCAGTGGAGATGCTCTTAGAGCATGAGCATCTCCATCGGTTCCCCCAACCCACCCCGAATGGCCTTTGGGGGTTAAGACCAAAAAACACCCCCACACATGTGCGCCCTAATCCCTGCCGGTAAATTGGGCCGCCCACCAATATGTCCAGAACCAGCTTGCCGCCCCGACACTGGGGATGCCGTCAAGGTGCACCATGTTGGATTTGTCGCTCCAGTCCCCCTTGCCAACGACCAAAGCAAAACCTCGTCCACCCCCATCCACCCCGCATCGCTCGTTCTTTCCTCGCACCTCGCCACCTCCTAACTCCGATGCGCTGCTCGCCATATCTACTAGGAGCGCACCCTTTATATGGTCGATGGTCAGCCACATTGCACCTGAGAGGACAATCATGTCAGCCATGTCCCAACATCATCACAGCTTTCTGGAGGGCCGCCTCGTGGCTAGACAATGCGTTGTAGAGCCATAAACCCCGACGAACTCGCCGCACACAGAAGGTGCTCGGTCAATCCCCAAGGTGAGTTTTCTTATATGACTTGGCTGCCTATAATTTTTTAGAGTTTGGTAGATTGAATCGTTTGTCCATTCACACTAGATATGGATAGCGACATTGAGCTCATGATGATGCAACTGATGCAAGAGGAGGACGATGTGCAGACCGATGAAATGGAGGGCATCATGATAACTAGGCGTATTCTTTGCCTACATGCATGGCTGTGAGCTCCTAGGCGAGGAGGCTCTGTGCTAGGGAAGAAGAGGAACAGAGTCTGACAACGGCTGACTGTCCCTCCCATGTTGGAGACCGATTATTTTCAAGATGATCCAACACATGGATCACTTGTATTTCTGCGCTAGTTTTGAATGAACAAAGATTTCTTTATAAATAGTATGCATGGCATGTGAGAGTTTTATCCCTACTTCATCTGCAAGAAAGACTACCAGATTGGTAGGTTTCACCTCTATCCATAAATACATAGTTGTATTGAGATGTCTAGCATATGAAGATCCTCTAGATACACAATATGACTTCTTATGCATGGCAAATCCACTACATTTGAGCTGTATTGAGATGTCTAGCATACGAAGCTCCTCCAGATACACAATATGACTGCTTAAGCATGGCAAGTCCACCACATTTGAGTGTGTACATGTGCTGCCATGTTGTGGTTGGATACTTTGGGTCCATTTATCTGAGAGCACCAAATGCACAAGGCACAACTCGGATATTAGCACATAATGTAGCTAGAGGATTTTTCTATGATGCTTGGAAGCATCGACTGCATGAGTTGGGGATGGAAAATTATCCGTTCTCCTAGCAAGGTATGTACAAAGATCATACTAGAGAATGCAGCGTGGTATTAGAGGCCGTGACGGATTATGTGTTGTGGATTTGACATGCTTTTTTTTGGCATGGCTGGATCTCATAATGACATCAACATGCTGCAGCAATCTTCGAGATTTGGTAGACTTGTTGAAAGTCGTTCGTCGGCGGTGAACTATGTGGTCAATGACAGAGAATATAGCAAACGCTACTACCTAGCCGATGGTATTTACCCTAGATTTGCCACTTTCGTGGACCCTCATACTGATGCGAGAGCTTGGTTTTCGAAATGCCAGGAGGCTTATAGGAAGGATATTGAGCGAGCATTTGGTATTCCCCGATCTCCTTTTGCTATCATCGGGTACTCTGCTCTTACCTGGTGAATGTTTCAAATGTGAGCGGTGATGAAGAGCGAGCACGATGCTCCAGTGGTTGTTGATCAACCTTTTGAGCACATGATCCTTCTTGCCGATGTTGATCACGAGGTGCTGGATGAGTTTGGTGTTTTTATTGCCATTCATCGAAAAATCCGCGATGAAAAGATGCACCCACAACAGATCCCGTGGACCTTTTACGGGTGCTCACAGGAATCGCACGCACTGTCCAATGGACCCACCCACGGGGTTTTGACCTATTTGAACTATTTAAATTATTGCGTGAACTACATTTGGTTTTATTGTAATAAACTACTCCCACCCTCTCAAAATAAGTGACATAAGTTTGTCTACATTCACATATATTTAGACACATTTTGGATACATGTGAATCTAAACAAAGCCAAATCACTTATTTTGGGACGGAGAGAGTAAGCTTTATTGAAATTTTCACGATTGAAACGTGTGAAATAATAAAATTTGATTGTTAGGCGGGTCATAGTAGAGAGGAATTGTGGACTAGTGTCATCCACATAACACTAGTCTAAGTTATCACTATAGTGTGATGCTACGTTAATATAACTAAGACTCTAATACTCATGCTATTATGAGGATGGAAATTTATGAAACCCTCCATATTAACACGGAGACTCTATCGGACAAATATCTTGGTCTACCTGCTTTGGTTGGGATCGATAGAAGTGACTCTTTTGAACATTTCATTGAGAGAATTATTCAGCGTATTAATGGATGGAAGGAGAAACACCTGTCTATTGGAGGTAAAGAAATATTAATTAAAGTTGTGGCATAAGCTATTTCAGTTTATGCCATGTCAGTATTCCAAATTTCCAAGGGTGTGTGTAAAAGGATGATGGATGCCATAGTAAATTTTTGGTGGGGCGACGATGACGATAGCAATAAAATGCATTGGTATGTATGGTGGAAGCTATGCTTTCCAAAAATAAAGGTGGTTTAGGTTTTAGAGACTTTCACTCTTTTAATTTGACAATGCTAGCAAAGCAGGCTTGGAGACTTATAAATTCTCCTGACTCCCTTTGTGCACGGGTCTTACATGCTAAGTACTATCCTAATGGTGATATCTTAATGGTTGGGCCGAAAGCGGGCTCATCTTTCACTTGGCAAAGTATTTTGGCTGGGTTAGCTACTTTTAAAAGAGGCTTTATCTGGAGAGTGGGTAACAGAAATACTATCAATATTTAGAGAGATCCATGGATCCAAAGCAGCCCAAATCGGAGAATTTTATCGCAAAGAGGAAATGTAGTTTATAAAAGAGTTTGTGAGCTAATTGATCCACATACTGGTCAGTGGGATGAAGAGTTACTTAAGGTGTGTTTGGTAGACTGGGGCAACCCAGATATTCTCCCCTCATCCCACATTTCGTTGTTTGTTAGGTTGGGTCGGTCCTATGGAGCAGTGCCCACCTCATACGAAAACACCCCCTTAGCCCTGCTCAGTTGAGAAGCTGAAATCGGGCTTCGCAACTCGGCACTGCCGAGTCCGTCCCGAAAAATTTCCACCTGCGCTCCGCACCTGGGCCGAAGCCACACGGGTCAACAGCCCCAACCCTCATTCTCCTCCCCCCACCCAGCTCTCTCTCACCCCTCTGTCACATCCGCTCAAAGGAGCACCGCCTCCTCCCACCGGCACCGTAGCAGGCCGACCACGCCCCGGCCAGCGCCTCCACGGCCAGCCATGGCCTCGACGAGCACGACCACCGCCGCCTCCTGCCTCGTCCACCGCGCGCGCCCCCTCCCTCGTCGACCGTGCGCGCCCCCACGCGTCGACCATGGCCACCGGAGCCCGAGACGACCTCGACGATGAGTCGCTGCAGGAGACTACAGAGGCTGGAGACGCCGCTTCTGCTCAAGGAGGACTGGGTGGGGTACATCGGCGTCTGCTCCCGCATCGGATGGCGCCGCCACGGACCGTCGGCTCCTCTGCCATGCGCTTGCCCACCGCGCTTACGCCCGCGCGTGCCTCGGCGGCCCAGCCTGCGGCTTTCGCCCACCGGCGCTTGCCTCGGCAGCGGCGCCGAAGTCTGAGAAGGGCCCGATTGCTTTTTTTCGTTTGTTCCTAGGGACCTGATTGCATTATATTTTTGTATGGCATGGCTCTAGTCATACAACTACACCAAACAGGATCTAAACTGAGCTCGGCTCATCTCACCCGACCTAACAAACACAACACAACTAGCACATTTGTCTGTGATGGGCATAGCTACACTCAACTTGTATGAGGTAAGATAGCCCACCCGGGCTACCAAACACACCCTTAGGGAACTCTTCTTAACAGTTGACGTAAATCGCATTCTGCAGATTCCTCTTAATAACCAAGGGTTTGATGACTTTATTGCATGGGCGTATACGAAACACGGAAGATACACTGTTCGACCAGGCTATCACCTGCAATGGCGCCATCAATTTGGGCCTTTCGTGGGACAACTGTCGCTCCCTGGCTCATCGGCGACTAACCCTGTTTGGAAAACCTTGTGGAATCTTAATATTCCCAGCAAAGTTAAAATTTTCTCTTGGCAAGCATTACATGGTATCCTTCCATTGAAGAGTATCCTTGCCAATCAGCATATTGGCAATCTGGGAGGGTGTCCACAGTGTAATCAAGGACCTGAAATTTTCAATCACCTCCTCTTCAAATGTCAAATTGCAATTGATTTATGGCGAGCTCTGGGACTAGAGGACTTGATAGAAGAAGCTTCGCAGGAGGACAGGGAAGGATCGGCTATTTTGGAGATTCTGATCCGACAAGATGATAATGTTCAGGTATTGGAAAATGTTGGACGGAGAGAATTAATTGTGGTCGCCTCTTGGTATCTATGGTGGATTAGGAGGAGGTGTACGCACAATGAAACTGTGTACCTGCTGGCACAGTGTAAAATGTTCATACTAGCAATTGTAGCAAATGCTTTAAAGGTATCAAAATATATTACCATAGATGACGCAAGTAAATGGAAAAGATCAGAGACACGACATCAGAAGGTAATTGTTGATGCGGCCTTCCATATTGATACCGTTTCTGAGGCTGTTGTTCGTGATTTCAAAGAAAATTTTGTGGCTGCTACTTGCAAATTCTTACCGCACGTTGCATCAGCTCATATGGCTGAGGAAATAGCAATGAAGGAGGGTCTTAATCCTGCCAACAGATTGTGATGCAATAATATTCTTGCGAAAGGTGATTCTCTTGAGATTATCAATGCATGCAATGGCCAGGACTCATGGTGGACGAAATCATCACCTATTATGGCTGATTGTGTGGTATCTCGGCTACAATTGGACAAGTCAAATTTCAACACTGCTTGAGGAATGTAAATAAAGTGACACATGAGATAGCTAGATTTTTTTAATGATAAACTATCTTGTAACTGGGACGATGATCCTCCTAGTTTTTTAGCTAACTTCCTCATAAACGATGTAACGATTGTCTCAAGGGCTGCAAGTTTTGACCCACTTTTTTTCCTTACCAGTGTACCAAAGGGGATTGGAAGATTTTAATGAGACGGTTTGCATGTCTAATATATAATGTTTAAAAAAAACATAACTAAGACTCTCTTTTTCAATTAATGACATGCCAACATGGCATTAATGTGATTCTAAGTTGCCGCTTATTACTCCCACAATGGTTGGCAACGTCGGGTTTGAGCAGCGCCTCGCAAAGCAACTGCGGGCGCGTTTGCCGGTCACGCCGGTGGAGGTGGTCTTAGCTAGTCCATCCCACTCTTCTCGCCGAGCCTTCTTCAGTTCTTCTCTCCCTCATCCCGTCAGAGGCACCCATCTTGTCCCAACCTCCTCTTCAGATCCTCTGCCTCTTCCGGCTGCTGAACTCTAGCAGCATTCGCAGTTCACCTCCACACATTCTCACCAAATGCGTGGCCGTCCTAATTAACCCCGCCGCTCACGATTCTTGTTCCGCTTTATCTTGAACTAGTATCGGTGTGTTCCAACGGTCGCCGAGATCCCAGCTGCGCCGAGCGACTCGCCACCGCCAGGCAAGGTAAATCCTCCTCCGAATTTCTCGCACCAAGCTCAACCGCATTCGCGTCATCATCGTTTCTCACATTTTGGTAGTACTAAAGTTCTCAATGCATGTCTAGTGAAAAGATGGGCATGGGCTGCGGAAGATGCGAGCGGAGGGATGAACTGGACTACTGCAATCTGGATGACCGGGAGAAATATTTCTTGATGTTTATGTTGGATGGCTGTCGTAGTGAGATGGTAAGCCACATGCCCCTAATCAACTGCAGTGTTCTCTTTTTTGGTTATGCCTGCAACCCATGTTCAGCTACAATGTTTTTTGTTTGTGTTCTGTGACAAGCTAACAGTAGGTCGCTTACTACTGCATATCCAAGTTACTCCTGCAAATTTGGTATAGTAGATTATTTCTGCTTATGATAACGCCATTTTACTGCGATGACAATAGAGAGTTCATTGTTGTCATTGTGTCCCTTCCCTTTATCTGGGCTGGAGACTGTCTCCACTATAAGATAAATCCGTTACTACTGAACTTGAATTTCCATGCAGTATTGTGTTGTGAACATACTATTCTCTAATTTACAAAAGAAAAGAAACATACTATTCTCTAATTTACAAAAGAAAAGTAACACACTATTATCTGGGACTTATTTTATTGCACCTTGAATTGATCCCCAAATCAAAGGCATTAACATGATAACAGACATACTAAATGCTGCATCAGTAAATGTAGAGAAAGTATGCTAGCACCTTTCTCCCCGTTTGTTTTCACATCCCTGTCAAATAGTATATGTTTTGCACCAGATTCAGACTTTGTATCCTCATAAGGTTTAAGCTTTAAACCATTGCTTTTGTTTCTGCAGACCGTCCCAGATGATTTTCTGAAACGATTCAGGGGTGAGATCCCAAGAGAGATCAAGCTAGAAACACGAAATGGTTATAGTTACACTGTCGAAGTTGCCAAGTATCCAGATAAACTAGTCCTTAGAGAAGGATGGGGGGCATTTGTCGAAGCCTACGATCTACAGATTGACGACTCTGTGGTACTTAGATACAATGGAAACTCTCAGTTTAAGGTCATAGTGTTTGATCGATTTGGCCGTGAGAAAGCATCGTCGGTTGTTGCAGAGAATGCTCCTCTCTCTACTTATGTGCAGGAAAGGATAATAGGCACTCCTGAAACATTGGGGCTTTCTCGTGGTCATTCCCAGCTCCCTCAAATGCAATCTCCTACTGAAAATGTGAACCATTCTCAGCCCGTGCGCACGCAAGTACCTACCGCAAATTTGAGATGTTCTGAAAGGCAGCCTCAGCCCATGCAAATGCTATCGCCTACTGCAAATGTGGACCAATTTGTTGGCCATAGTCAGCCCATGCAAATGACACCGCCTACTGGGACTCTCAATCATTCTAACCATAACCCTCAGCCCGTGCAAATGCAGTTGGCATGTGAACTTACTGAGAGACAGTCGAATCTTCAAAGGGATAACTCAGGTCATGGCAACAAGACCGTGGCGAATTCTTCAGGCATTCCCTCTCAGACTCTCAGTTCCTTCTTATCTTACCATGTGTGACTGTAGAGATATAAATCCTTTCAAATCACAGCTGACGCTAGCATGAATAATTTATGTATTCCGTAATATTTTTGTTTTCCTGCACAGGAGATTCTTTGTCCTCAACAGATGATATTGATGTATGTGGTACACCTAGATACATGCTCGGGTGGAAGACCCATCTAAGTGAAGCGCAGAAGAAGGAAGTTGACCAGAAGGTCCAACCTATGCATTTTGACAACCCAATCTTTGTGTCCATGATGAACAAGTGCAATGTTACGGGAGCGTTCACTCTAGTAGGTGTTTACTTTTGCTGTTGAAATTGCATTCTGCTACAAATATGCAGCAAGCCTTTTAAACTACAGTTTTCTGTTGAAAACACTATGTTGAATGCTTAAAGTAGTTAACCTTATGATACCTAAATTTTAGATCATATACCTTGTGGTATGATAATGACCTTGAATTGAGGCCTTTTTTATTCTGTACTTTGCTTGGATGCCATTATCTAATTGTTTTATCCCAAATCTGTAACTATAGACTGTCCCCAAACAATATGTCAAGAGATATTTGGGAGATAAGGAGCAAAGCATATGTCTTCAGCGACTTGGCAAGAGGTGGGAAGTGCAATTTGGTGGTCGCCCTGAAAAGAGAAGGATTATATTTGGTTGGCGGAAGTTTGTGAAAGGCAATGATGTTGAGATGGGTGATATCTGCATCTTTGAATTGTTGATGGAACAGAAGACTTGCACAATGGAAGTCCACATCATCCATGCAAAGGATATTGATACTTCCTCCAAAATTGGTCGCGACGGGGTCGAAGAAAGGCATAAAGATGCTACTAAAGAGGCAGATCATTCTCATTCTTGTCCTCATTTTAAGCAAATGCAATTGCATAATGAAACCGTGGAAGATTCTCTTGCTCAACCTCAGCCCATGCAAATACAGCCGCCTTCAACAGAAGAACGGCTACGTCTTCAAAGCGATAACTCTAGTCTTGGCAACAAGAGTACGTTGAGTTCTTCCTCCTCTTAAGTCATCTAGTGGCAATTAATGCTACCAGATGGTACCCGAGATACACTTTCTTTTGTCTTACAGATATATTAACTACATAGTTGTTTTCTTTTCTTTGTGGTTTGTTCAGGAGATTCTTTGTCCTCCGAAGATATTGGTCATGAAATAGACACTTTTCCTGGGTATGTCACTGCACGTTTTACGCGCCTAACTCAAGTTCAGGAAGAGGCAGTGAAGCAGAAGGTCCAGAGAATTCATTCTGGAATTCCAGTCTATGTGGCAGTGATGCAAAAGACCAATGTTACTGGAAGATTCACTATAGTGAGTTCCATATTTTATTCTTTGTCATGCTTCTTCCACTAGCACTTCGATCATGCATTTGACTAACTTGTATACAGACATAAAAAATGTATTAGAATGCTTTATGTTATAACCCGGTCGTACAATGTATTACAATGCACTTCCTGATTTGCCTGTCTAACTTCATTCTGTTCTCCATATCTGTAAATAGAGAATCTCCAATAAATATGTTAAGAAATATTTTGGAGGTGAGGTGCGGGACTTCTGTCTGGAGCGACTTGGCCAGAGGTGTCAAGTGAGGTTTGGAAGCAGGCCTGGTGATAAAAGGATTGTAAGTGGATGGGCAAAGTTTGTGAAAGAAAATGATGTGAAGACTGGTGATATCTGCCTCTTTGAGCCGCTGAACCATCGGAAATTGCCCGCCATGAAAGTGCATATTATCAGTGTGTCAGTTGACTGAAATGCCTCTTCTGCTTATTGTTTTGAGGTGGTGCTGGCGTCTTTTGTGTCTAGAGGATGAAAGTTACTCGGATTATGCCTCTGTAGTCCTTTATTTTGCTAGCATGTTCCTGGCTAACTATGTAAACGTACTTTTGGGTGTAATGCAAGTGTGTCTAAACTCGCAGCAAATATCAGTTGAGTTGACTAGTTTGTGGACGACTCCTCTGATCAGGAGTAGAAGATGTAGGCCTTAGTACCCAGATAACAGAGATTATCCTGTGCTGGAATCACATTTTGTGCTTCGATGCTGCCCCCTACTGTTTGTTATTTTCATTTACCTTTTCAACTGTGCTCTCTTGCCTGGGATGAGCTTTCTTCTTGCATTTTCCACAGTATCTGCAAATTAAAGTATCTTTGCGTCTCAAAAACCAGTGAGCTACAAGTTGAGCGTAGATGGGCACCAGTTGTAAGATCTTAAAAAACGATCTGGGCATTTCGTAGGCTTTCCCTGAAATTAATGTCAATTTACACATGTTTGAGGGGGATATCCTGAAGCGTTTCCCCCCAAAAGAAAGGATGTCCTTAAGTGTTACATATGTTCAACAGTTGTGCAAATTGTATCTGAACTTTGGAGTGTGTAGCATGTTATTGTTGAGAATATTAATATGTTGCCTATCATCTTTCCATCAGTTCAGACTTTTAGTTCAGATGCTAGTGCATCAATTCAATATGATATCAGATTCAAGAGGTCTCAAGTTTAAGACCTTGATCACGCAGTATTAAAAAAAAAGATTCCGCGGTCTGCACCAAACTCACGAAGGACTAAAATATCCTAGACGTGAAGGGGAGTGTTAAGAATATAATACACGTCTACCCCTTTCCATCAGCTTGGACTTTTAGAATAATTGACTAGGGCAACAATTCAATATGGTACGAGAGATAGAGGTCTTGAGTTCAAATCCTGACTAATGCAATATTAAAATAAATAAATATGCGGACACCCGAATTCACGTCTTAGGCCCATGAAAAAAAAGGCAACAGGCCTAGACATGAGGGGGAGTGTTGAGAATATTAGTATGTTGCCTATCGTTTTTCCATCAGTTCAGACTTTTGGTTCAAATTTCGTACAACAATTCAATAGTTATAAAATCTTTCCTCGTAAGAAACAATATCATAGCGTCTTAGAAGAATGTATATTAACATAATGCATAACAACAACAAACATATGTAAGTGAATCACACCGTGAATGCTCCAGACAAATTGTTGGAATTAGTGTGAATAGGTGTATAAGGCTACATCTGGACTAGAATATAGACCGTGCGGCTAGGTGTTGGAGTAGGACACATGTAAACCGAGTATTATATATAAAGGTTATGCAGGGTCGCCAAGTTATGCAAAATATGCTAGACGAATCTGTTATGCTAGACAGAAGATAACAAAGAGTCGACCCGGGTGCCCATGGCAGCAGGGGCGTAGACAGGCCCCAGGCTATAGGGGACTTGGCCTGGGTCGTGCGGGTGAAATTCTGCCTTAATTGTAGCCATAATTTCACGACTTGATACTGTTAACTACTGTAGCAAGGCAGTTGGCCCGGGGCGTGACTCCCGACTGGCTACGCCACTGCATGGCAGTTTTTACAAGATCAATGGTCATGCTGGTCTGGATGCGTCTGAAAGCGAGTGAAAGTTAGGGACTTTTGAAACTTTAAGATAGTAGTAATAATACTAATAAAACCATTTAAATTTTAAAGAAAATCTGAGATTTATTCATTAGAACATATACATTCTCACTACATACATCTAAAATGTCATTTCACAAGAACATACAAATTATCACTACATATGTTTGCATCTTGGAAATGCAAATTTTAAATTATGGGCTCCATGTTATCAAGTGGCCAAAACACCTCACTCACATATACGTTTTGATGTTTCTCAAACAACCGTAACATGGTTATTTTAAATCTCTACTACAAACCACACAATCTAAGGGCACGTATAATGGTGCCATCAATAGTGGAGCCAAAAACTATTCGATGAGTTGGCAGCTTGATATATTTCTTCAATTTGAACTGAAAGATCGATGAGCTTGTTACCAATAGGGAGTGTTGTTATTTTTTCTGAATACCCCACTAGATCTATCATTGGGTGCTTATCTTCGCAATGTCACTGAGAGTGAACACTATGGATTCATGAAAAAAACAACATGAAGAGGGGCTACTAATGAGTCAGTAAAGTAAAGGGTGTGCTCGTTGTTGGGCCTTGGACACTAACACGAGTGACACAGACGAGAGAGGAATAGTCTCCTTGAGAGGTGTGACCTCAGGTTCACGAACATGACAGCCCAGAGATGCATCGAAGATTCCCTTCAATGCTCCACACTTCTGTCAAAATCCTTTCCACATGCTCGAATTTTGGAAGAATACCATCCGAATCAGATGTTTGAACTGACCAACTCAAAAAGTAGGTCTCTCCTAGGGGTTTCTTACTTTGTGAGATGAGTTACAATTGAGCCATGTTTTTTATCAACCTTGTAAAAATGACCACCAATACCCTTGGTTGGAAGAAAAAACTAAGAGCAAAACCATCTATTTTAGAAACACCCAAAATAACCCTAAGGGGAAAGAAAAAGCAAGGGTGTGACCTTGTCTTATTTGGTCTATGCACTTGGTCCATGGAGGGGTAGTCCATGACACATGATCACTAATGAGTTTAGTGGGCTTCACTCTTCTTCATGTGCTTCTTATCTTTTTACCTCCTTTAGGCACCATGCTTTGATGCTTGTATTTTCTTCATCTTTGTTTTTTGTGCTTCTTGCTACGGTTAGAGGTTTCCCGATATGAGGGATCCCCCCATGTTAAGAACTATTTTTCAGTCTTACAACAACAACATGATGGAGGGGTGAGAACCGGAAAAAACTTATTTCTCTTAGCTAAAGATGATATATTCCATATTTGCGGTGATAAGAAATGACCTCTTAATAAAAAACATGACATTTTTTCGATAGGATAAGTATTTTCGTGGTCATATATGTCCAGTCTAATTTAAAACATCCTATAAGTTTAAGAGCGTAAAAGTATAGTTGTTCGATATGAATTATAGTGCATATATATTTCCATGCTATCGAAATGATGTGAAATGAATGGAAACAGACCATTCTATCAATCACATAATAACCCATTAGAGGACATGTCTGTAAAGTGTGCGTAAGTATAAAGGGTTTAGGGCCGTCACATTGCTACGGGGTGGACCTACCTAAAAGTGAAAAGTGAGATTTTGCTTATGTGGAGTGGAGCGGTAATTAAGCTGAGAGAGAAGTCATCGTATCTTGTTTAGACTAGTCATAGCGGAGTAAAATTGCTAGTAACATATAACGAGATGCAATGTCACATAAACATTTAGCTGACATGACATGTCATTAAATAAGGAAAATGAGTTTTTTGGAAATATATGATGTTACCATAACATCACACATCTAAATAATGAGTCTACAAACTAATAAATAAGATCTTGCACGACACCGCACTATGTTATTACACACTATGAATAGTGGTGGAGCTTTCCTGAGGATGTGCCACTCTCAAATGTTTTTGCATAACAATATTATAGGCCACCAGTATGTTTAAAGTTAATGAGAGTAACAATACAGATAGTTGGGAAGAGTAAATAGTCTTACATAAACAAAATATTATTCCTCCATCTAGAAGTAAGTGACTCGAATTTGTTTACATTCTCATGTATATACACTAAAACGAGTCTAGATGCATGTAAATTTAGACAAATCTAAGTCACTTAGTTCCCAAATAGAGGAAATACATGACTACCAATTTACGATTCTACTTTATGCCTTCGCATTGACATTTTTCTGGAGTTTTCTTCTTTCTTCTAAGTGGAATTTCGTGGCAGACTAGCTACAACTGATAAAAAGGGAACGCTGGGTGTGACAGAGCACAACAAGCACACCTGCTGGCTCCACTAGTAACTACGAAGGTAGTAACTTATACATGTTATTGGTCTAAATTACTTACCACTATAACTAGTCTTAGAATACGACTCTTATTGACTCTCTCTCTCGAGGAGAATTAATTAATCTATGGATCTCGTGTGACTCCCTCCCGAGACCTCTCCCCCATCCATGCATCAGCCTTATCCCCAATCCTCGCCACACATGTGAAATAATAATAGCTTATAGATATAAGGCCTTTCACAATTTGGTCTCTTGGCGCGTCATTCTAGGCAAAATGCTGATGTGGTATGTCGATTAAGGAAGAGAGATGAGTGTTGTATCTTAGCTAAGATATACTCCTTGCACGTAATCATAGGCAAAATAAGTTCATAGCCCAATCAAATGCATGCATGAGAAAAAACATTAAATTAAGATACAAACTCTAACAGCAAGTTCAATAATATACCCTGTAGCTCACTATAAACATGTTCCATGTCATTTACAGCTAATCTTATAGCCGATACATATAAATACTTGGTTATAAAGTATACTAATTTATCAATACATGATCCACGTTTTACTTTCAGAAAGTGTGTATGAGTACGTGCTAGAGCCAACTCTTAGCTTAGAGTCTTCTTATATTCTCATATTTCTTCCACCTCAGCAAAACTATAATACTTTTATTCTTATAGCCAACTAATTGTACCATATTGTACTTGCTCTAAGATACAATGTATATTCGAAAGGTTGTTTCTTAGGTATTTATAACTCCTCTGATAATGTACTAAGACACACTCCATTATGAAAGGCGTAACAACCAGATACCGTTCATTGGGAGGATCGTATCTAAACTTGTAATTAACACTAGTAATTAATATACAAGATACAATCTTTAGATAAGACCAGTCAAAGTGGAGAGTATCATATAGTAGTATCATGTATATGATACAATCTCCATAATAAATAGTATCATGTAATAGTACCATAGTCTTAATATATTTATTGTTTTGTAGAATCTCAATGTAAAATTTGTACATAATTTATTTGGATAAGTTTTTCTAGTTCTACACGCTATGATACCGTATCTACGTATGATACAAACACGATCTCTTTTATCATTAATTGCAGTGATATATAAGTATTTTGCATGCATTACATACGATCTATGATATCCTATTGGGGCTAGTCTAAGGTGCATTGTGAATGCTCTTATGTAATTAATACTAGTAACTAACACAATTTTTACATAATGTTGAGACATGAAGGATGCACACAAATGAAATAAAAATAAAAAAACACCAAATTGATTAACCACTAGAAGTAGCAGATACCAACCACCCTAAATAGCAACACCTGAACTATGAAAGGTCTTCCAACATCAACGACTACTAGATGAATCCAGCGCACTCCGTTGCGCTTTTCTCTGCTAATAGAGTTTAAATTTTATGGCATGTGTGCTCATTTGTTGGCGCATACATGATTTTGTTTTTAGATGGTTGTGGCATGCCCCAGAAAATACACAAGCGGAACTCGTACAGACGTCACAAAACTCTAAGAAATTCCATGCTTTCCTCAGACAACCGATCTAGCTCAACTGCTTCATGCTAGAAAACTTAAAAAACACAAGTAAGCATAGACCACACAGGTAGACAAACGACGACCAGCATCCCGATCAAAATGACCACACTGAAGCCTCTACAGCCTCCACCTTTTGGCACGATCTGCCGCCAAAGAACGCGAAACGAAAGATATAAATATCTCCATGCCTGCATGTTTATTGGACTGTCAAGCCACAAAAGGCACACTAAGATGCACGAAAATACCCACTGCAGCCAACCTCGCTGGCATAGACCACGCCAAAAAAAATGAAGACGCCGGCACCAGAGAAACACATGCAAAAAAGGCGTAGGACAAAGGCATTCAACCTAATCGAACCATGAGTACCAGAAACACGGCCACACACACGAAGACCAACTATAGAGTACGACGCACACACCGTCCAACTACACGCGCCGGTTAACCAGGCCACACTACTCTTGCCATCACCATGGAATGGGACGATGCTCCTATTTATGGTGACACAATTCCAGGGCTACAACTTGCAATCAAAACCCATGAAATACATATGGGACACTGAAATACGCATATGCCTATAGGTGCCATTCTACAGCGTTCTTTACCTGTAATTATAATAAAACATAATAAAAAAGTTTATTGTATATAGAAATAGTCTACGCTAACCATGTGGGATACATTAAAACTTTCAAGTGGCAAGGAGGGAAGAACAACATGATGCAAGCGTTGGGCACCACTAAAGGCATGAACTGGTTCTCTTTTTTTCTTTTCAAGAAAACCGTTGTCCATGATTATCAGCACACAGGGAGTAGTTGCCATTAAGCCAAGTGAATGAAGCAGTAAGATCAAGATAGACCCTTATTTCAAAAGATAAGAAGATGAGACATTCAATACTCTAAAGAAGTATCCTATAATATAACATTGTTGCTTTCTCTGAATTTTTTTCATGGACTTGGACTGACAATCTAGCACAAAACTGTACACAAACAATCATATATCTCTCTCAAGAAATGTAGAGAACTGGAGTCCACTCCAAACCCAATGCAGAGAGGATAAATATTTTTCAAAACAAGCAACTGCTACAGCACCATGTCTTCATACAGAAATATCAACCTTCCCTACACTCAGCATGGCCTCCGGAGTTCACTTTTTCCACATAACAGACACAGGAAAATATATACGGTTAGACATGAAATCAAACTAAGTCAAATTTAACATTAATGGTAATCTAGTTCCATTTCTTTCCTGATTGTGTTTCTAGGTGATCCTGGTGGGACTGATGTTCCTGCCAAAGATCAGAAGTTCATTAACTTCCCGGTAACCATAAGATTTATGGTGTTTGTAATCAAACAGCACATGATCAATGGAGGTCTTGTGCTGACGGATGTAAGAGATTGCCACTTTTTCTAATCTATAACTTGTGTTGGCATTTGCAGGTAAAAATTTGCGGCGCTTAAACTGCAGATAACACCATCAGGAATGTACTTAGATTACCAGCTGCAATCATAACAGAAAAAATATGTTAAATAAACCTTATTGAATTCAGCTCTCCTTTACAGAAATAACCTACCTACCGGATCCTCTAGGTCCAAACCAATTATTTGCAAACGGAAAAAATCTTGCCTAAAATCATTGCGGACCTATTTTGGATCTTATGATGCATTGGAGTACTCCATTCAGAACATGCTAGATACAAAGATATGCCACTCGAATATCAATAGAAAGATATTGTAGACGTTTTAACAACACAAGAGAAAGTCACCTCTCAAAGTTATAACTTATAAGACACACTAAAATGATGAACAAATCATAATGTTAGTATTTAGCCACTTAACAATAAAAGCTTAGTAAGTCAAGAAAAGACAATATTCACAACCTGTGGTCATCTTTTTATTTTTGCCATATCTCCTGTATATCCAGTAGCTGCATTAATTCTAGGTTTTGCCAAGTCAGTGTTTAATTAACATAAATCAGCAGTTATAAAACTCAATGTGACAACCAATATGGAATAATCTGAGAACCAACATTTTTCTCATCCTCCATCCATAAACATGGGAACTCATATCCACTCCCACCAATCATTAATGGATTAACTAAACATATGATCGAATAGAAACCTTGAACAATTGGCTTTGTAGGAAACGAATTTTTGCCCATGAGTGTTAATTGTTCCATGAAAGCAGCATACACATGTCTGAACAGAACTCTATATTTCTGAATCCCTATATATCTGTTTCTCATGTGATGGATACTGCTAACCATGAACTGGGGATAGAGGGGGAAGCAGAGGGGAAAGAAGGTTGAACCTCATCGGAAGCCTGCGCCGAAGAGGAGAGATCGGAGGAGGCGAGGCGCGACATGTTGCTGGTACCTGGGCGAGTGACAAGGTCGCGTGCGATGCTGGTGACGGCTGATTTCTCCTTCGACGGCGCTAGCGAGCTGGGCAACGGCGCGTGCGGCGGCAAGCTGGGCAACGATGCCTGTGGTATGGACAACGGCGCCTGCGGCGGCAAGCTGGGCAACCCCCAGAGACGCAAACGACCACCGCGGCCACGCCCAGCACCCTGCTCCCTCCAAACCCACAACACCACCACTTCAAGAAACCCGACATCACAGCAAAAGTACCACCGGACACAGAGACCAAACGGTGAAAGCGACCCCAAATCAACACCGCCGCCCACGGAACCGCTCCACCTAACCCCACCCCGGCGTCTCAGTCCTCACCGCAGCGACACATTAGCCCCACACAAACAGGCCCACAACTAACGACGGTGCCCCAATCTCTAAGCAAACCAACAGAGGCCTAATAAACAAAAAACGACCCAAACAACCGCCTCTCACTGGTGTAAAACGGTGCAAGCAAGGAGAGAGCTGCAAAACCAGGAAGCTTAGAGCTCCTTAGGGATATAAAGGGAACAGTGCATGCACAAGCTTTATCCAATCTAACTAGATCATAGGATTCACCCAAGAGGAAGTATGATCTCTCCACACAATGCCTTCTATATGGGAATGGCCAAAAGATCGCCAGTGCCACTAATGAAGGTGAGATCTAGACTTTCCACCCTGAAAATTGAGACCCGATACTTGAAAAGCACTAGCGGAAACAGTCTTTATCCGACGTTGCCTCCTTTTTTCAAGGGTACTACTGCAGTTTATGGTTTGCGTTATGACAACAACTAAAATTTCCGGTTTGCATTATGATCAATCATGAATATATTTATTATGAGTTTTTTTGTAGCAAGTTTATAAACTCTAATACTTATAAACTTATATTTTCATGAAATTTATTTTTAAAAAATTTAATTGGAAACGAAAAATTCACAATAGCGATTCTTCAAATACCAATCTTGAAAAGTGATTATACTAATTTTGTAAAATTATGTCTCTTCTAAGAAACTGAGATAATTCATAGAATTCTTAGGAAGAAAAATACTTGGTATTTTTCATGATGTTTAACATTTGAAAATTTTCTATTTTAAGTGAAAATAAAATATTCAACGATAACAATTCTAGGACTTTTATCTTCTAAGAAAGTCATAGAATATCCTGATACTATTTCTTTGAAATTTTGAATTCCTGATACGAATCTCTAAAAAAACCCTACACACAAATATGTGCAGAAAATCAACTATCAGGAAAAATCCTGGAAAATATGCCAAAAATCCTATTTCACCAGAAGACTCCCAGAGCCAGAATACGAGACGGGGAGGGGCTAGGCCCAAGCCACACCACCTGGCCGTGCGGGCTAGGCCTGGCCGCGCCAGGGGGTGGTCTGGCCGCCCTAGACACCCCCTTGGTCTCCCTCTTTGTCTATAAGTTGCCTTCTGACCTAAAAACTTAGGGGGTTCGACGTTTTTCCAGAAGGAGTTCTGCTCTGCCGCCACCACCAGATTCCACGATTCGGAACCAGAAACTCCGTTCTGGCACCCTGCCGGGACAGGGAATTGGAGGAGATCAGCGCCATCATCATCAGCATCGCTTCTCCATCGACCATCCATGTTTCCCCCATCTATGAGTGAGTAATCCCCCACTGTAGGCTATGGGGATGGTAGGGATTGATCGTTCATGTAATGACATCAGATTGTTAGGGCATGGTGCCTAGTATCTTCTATTAGTGCTTTTTGACTTTGTTGCGACTTGTTATGCTTAATGCTTGTCACTAGGGCCCGAGTGCTATGATTTCAGATCTGAACATGTTATGATTCATTATGATAGTATTGTTCTTGGTCTTATCTGCAAGTTGTATACACACGTTGTTGTCCGGAACCAATGGCCCCGAAGTGATAGAAATTGGGATAATCGGAGGGAATGGCTTTGATGTGAGGATCACATGTGTTCACGGAGTATTAATGCTTTGCTCCGGTGCTCTATTAAATGGAGCACCTTAA
The DNA here is from genome assembly GCA_023614405.1 of Avena insularis. NCBI lineage: Eukaryota > Viridiplantae > Streptophyta > Magnoliopsida > Poales > Poaceae > Avena > Avena insularis. Next base: position 96,034,261 of record CM042696.1, read on the forward strand.
TTGCCAGTAGTTCCCTTGAGGCCCCACCGCAAACGGGCTGGCAAGACAAAAGATGTTGTGCAAGTTCTCATTGCGAGCACGTATGACTATATATGGAACAGATGCCTAGGATTATCTAGTACTTGGATGCTTTATCTTATTTATCTGCAATTGCCCTATGTTCTGATTGCCATGTGAATTGTCTTGTCCATGCAACGCCCATCCATCCATCCCTATGCCTACCGCGCTAGAATCCTCATTTCGCTCACATTACTCATCTTTTACTTTACTCTTTGCTACTTTACTATTCCTACTACAAAACTGTTGCTACTGATAAACTGCTGTGAGCAAGATTGTTTCCAGGTGCAGCTGAATTGACAACTTAGTTGTTAAGGCTTATAAATATTCTTTGGCTCCCCTTGTGTCGAATCAATAAATTGGGTTTCACTTCCCTCGAAAATACTGCGATACACCCCCTATACTTGTGGGTCATCAAGACTATTTTCTGGCGCCATTGCCGGGGAGCATAATTTTATTTATCAAGTTCAGTTGGATTCATTATTTTTCGTTGCCTTCCATCCATCATGGGTAAGTATCGTGATGGCAAGGTCCCTATTTTACCATCCATTACAAGAAGAGGTACGGTTCTGAACACCTTTGTTGCTCTTGATTCACCCTCTGTTATGAGTAAGCTCCTTACACCACCACATGCACGTGCTACACAGACTACTACTACTGCTGAATCTGAAACATCTGATACTTATGATGTTGCTTCTACTGTGCTTGATAAGAGTGGTTCATTAGGTTCTTTCCTAGATGCTATGATTGCTAGAACTATAGCTGAAAATACTGAAACTCCTAATGAAGACACTACTACACCTGTTAGTTCACCTGAGTCTAGAGAGAGCTATGATATTGAAGACGGTTATGTTGAGATGACCGATGAATTTATTAAAGAATGTCAAAACACCCATGATAGGAGCACTGCTAAGAGTCTCCTTGAGAGGCGTACTATTAGGCCCAAATTGTCTCTTAATGCTAAGTTTGTTGCTTCTCCCATAAACATTAAAGATAAAGATTATAATTTCTCTCTTGATCTATCTTACATAGCTATTGTTGAGAAAGAACCTTTTTGTGGGACTAAGAATGGAAGTGCTGTAGCACATATGACTGAGCTTTCTACCATGAGTGGCTTGTTTTCTGATGATATTAAGATGCGCACTTACTTTGTTGCTAAGATTTTCCCTTTTTCACTAAAAGGGGAAGTTAAAACTTGGTTTAGTAATTTACCTCCTGGATCTATTGATAGTCCTGATTGCTTGATTAATACTTTCCTGCAGAAATATTTTCCTCCTAGTGATAGACATGCTATTTTGCAGGAACTTTTTGATTTTAAACAGGGAGAAAAAGAGATATTGCCTGAATCATGGGCAAGGTTTTGTGCTTTGATCCATGCACATGCTGGATGTCCCTTACCTAAGAATGAGCTTCTTGATATATTTTATAATGGACTAACCGAAGAATCTAGGACATACCTAGATAGTTGTGCTGACTGTGTTTTCAGGAATATGACTCCCAAGGAAGCTGAGGAATTAATGGCTAAAATAAGCAAGAATTATGAAGATTGGACTCCTCCTGAACCAGCTATACCTGAAACAATTATACCTGAACCCGCTATACCAGCGCCTATACCATCATCTAAGAAGAGGGGGGTTATTGAATTAAATGATGAAGTGATGAAGGAAGCTAAGAATGTCTTAAGGAGAAGGGAATTAAAGCTGTAGATGTCAAGAATTTACCTCCTATAGAAGAATTGTGTAAGCCAATTCCCCATTCATCCACTATTGAGGTACACTCTCTCCAACACTTTGATGAAGGTGATATCCCTTACTCTAAACCTCCTGATCAATGCTTAGAAGAATTCGATATTTTTATTGTTAAGCAGGATAATTTTAATAAAAGGGTGCAAAATCATCTAATGGAAAACACTAGAGATATTGTTGAGTTAAAAGATATTGTGGAAAGAACCTCTAATGATGTTAAAATGATTGTTAAACATTTTCAAATGGTTCAAACTCAAATAGATCAACTTATTAAAGTGCAAAAAGACTTGCTAATTAATGCCGCCAAAGAAAAACATGCTTATGAAATTAGAACTAGAAGTGGTGCTGCTACCCAGGATCCTCTATATCCTGAGGGGCATCCCAAAAGAATTGAGCAGGATTCTCAACAAGCTAAAAATAGTGGTACTACTCGTAAGAAAAGAAAAAAGAAACATAAAACTATTGTAGAACCCTCTGAACCTGCTAAAGATCCTAATAGTATATCTATTTCTGATGCTGAAACTGAAAGTGGTAATGAAGAAAATGATGTTCCTAATAAAGAAAAGGTTGAAGAAGAACCTAAAAAGCACACTAAGAATGCTAAATACACTAAAGAAGATTTTGTTGCTAAGAAACATGGTAGTGAAAGAGAGCCTTGGGTCCAAAAACCTATGCCTTTCCCTGATAAGAAACACAAGTCAAAGGAAGATGAACACTATAATAAGTTTTGTGAGTGGATGAAACCTTTATTCCTGCAAATTCCTTTGACTGATGCTATTAAATTGCCTCCTTACTCAAAGTATATGAAGGATATTGTCTCGAATAAAAGGAAGATCCCTAATGAATAAATTTCTACTTTGCTTGCTAATTATTCCTTTAATGGTAATGTTCCAAAGAAACTTGGAGACCTAGGGATTCCAACTATTCCTTGCTCTATTAAAAATAGTTATGTTAGAACTGCTTTGTGTGATTTGGGAGCAGGAGTTAGTGTCATGCCTTTTTCTCTCTATAAGAGACTTCAATTTGAAAAACTGATACCAACTGATATATCTTTGCAAATGGCTGATAAATCTACCACTATTCCTGTTGGTATATGTGAGGATGTACCTGTTCAAGTGGCTCATAATTCCTTGATACTAACTGATTTTTTTGTGCTTGAAATGCCTGAAGATGATAATATGTCTATTATTCTTGGGAGACCTTTTTTTAATACTGCAGGAGCTGTTATTAATTGTAACCAAGGAAAGGTGACCTTCAATGTTAATGACAAGGAACATACTGTCTATTTTCCCAAGAAGATTGATAGGACTTATGGTTTGAATTCAATTGAACATGTTGAGGGCATTCAAGCTGGAGAAATATATTGTCCCATATCAAGAGAAAAAATTGAAACTATTATGATTGGGACCATTGCTATCAAGGTTGAGGTAACATAATCATTAGTGGAATACAAAGTTTTGTTTCATATAAAATTGTTTTGGTAACAAGACCTGATCAACCTTGTTAACAAAAGGATTTCATTGAACAAAACAATGTTTTCACCATGATTATCTCCGCTTACTTCTATTCTATCCATTTTAGTTTTTTCTTTCGTTTAGTTTTCTTTTCTGTTGTTAGTTGCTTGCATGGTTTAGTGCCTCATCATATAGACCTATAGTTTCCCATAGAAAGGCTTGATCTTAATTCCATGATACAGCATAAATTTGTTTCTTCTTGGGCTAGTTTGAGTGAGTTGTCTTATGAAATAACCTTTGTCAAAGCTGGTTGGAGAAGGAGCAAGTCCGAGCGCGTTGTTCTTTTGCCTGCACCTGTTTTGTTTAACCTTGATAACAAAGTAGGATGGTCCCTCACGGAGGATGAGCTTGACACGTACTTGGGATAACTCTCCCAACAGGAGCAGGATACTAGAAGAGAGGTCACTGATGATTCAGTCCAGCCCTCGAATGAGGAGGAGTCTTCATATCAGCAGCCTACCTATGATTAGGGAGCTTCTTCTTCTTCCCAAGGGCCCAACTACGATCATGCTTACAATGACCCGCCTGCTTGGAACCCTTACTCGTATCTGGATTGACACCCACTTAGGCCAAAAGCCTAAGCTTGGGGGGAGGTACGCCAACATCACACTCATCTCCATATCATGTTTCGTCGGTACTTTGTATATTCATGTTTCGTTCTCTTTTTAGTTTTCATTCTTTCTTTGCTTTTTCTTTCTAAAACACAAAAAGACCAAATATATTTCTGTTGTTTCTCTTTGTTTGCTTCTTCTTCTTTTTGCCTTGGTTTGCTTTTTTGCTTTGTTTGAACTATTCAAAAAAAACCAAAAAGATTTTGCTTTGCTTGTTCTTCCTTTTGGTTCTTGCTTTAAAAAATCAAAATCACCAAAAATATTTGTTGTTCTTCTTTGGTTTTGTGAGTTTGTTGCAGGGTTCAGTAGTCCTCAGTGGAATTTGGTTTCATATTATTATTCAAGCCACACAAGTGAAGGGCAATAATGAGGATTAATGACAACTTGAGGTGTGGTAAGAGGCTGGTAACGAACTCTATTTGTTTTCATTTTTGTAGATATACTCATCATTGTGGGCATGCTTAGTCTGTTCATGTAGGGTGTATGTTATTCATGGATGCTTAGTAGTTCTTGCTTTCATATGATTAGTTCCAGCTTGCTAATAGTTTGTAGCATGTCATATGAATGTTTGCTTGCATTGCTCTATTCATAACTTGGTATGACACTATGGTATCCCCCTCTAAATGTTTCACTTGAATTGACTTGGCACATGCTCACACATGCATATGACTGAAATAAGTAGTTAAGCCTCGATGAATTATTTTGCCTCGGGGGTCTTGAATCACTTTTGTGCCATGATTAGTCCTGTTTTGTTGCAAGCATGATTATGACAGCTATTGCTCTCTCGTTTGTCGCTCCCTTACTATTGCTAGCCTTCACTTACACTGAGTATGTTTTACTCGTGTTTCCAACTCCCTAAAACCAAATATTGCCAAAAGTGTCCACCATACCTACCTATTAGCATCATTTGTTGTTCCGTGCATATTCAATATGCCTTGTTTTCTTCCAAATAAAATGTTTGCTTGTTATGAGAAAGTTAGTTGGTAAAGCTCTCACGAACTTGATGGCACACTGTATTTCCTGTGCTTAACAAACATGAACCATTGTGACTGTCCAACCATTGTGACTGTCCATGAAAGTTATATACTTGCAAATTATAGGCTGGGGATTAGCAGAACCGTGCTGTCATAGGGAACACTTTCAACACCTGTAAATATATACCTAGTTGATATCATGCTCTTTTGTTTGCAGATATCGTCGGTGTGAAATAAAAGGGAAGCTTGTAAGTCCATGGAGTTATGTATGTGTGTTAGAGAAATGCCTGGGCCGCCGGTCTAATCCATGCCTAACCATGGTGGAAACCTGCAGCGTAACCATAATGAGTATCTATGAAGCATTCTTCTTATAAAAAAAGAGAGATAGCTATTGAGAAAAAGAAAGAAAAAAAGGAGATTTGAGAAAAGAGGAATGAGAGAAAAAAAGCACCATTTTCCCATGGTAAATAAGAAGATTGCTGAGATACTCATTGTCTTCTTGCCTTGTCATTTTGATATGGGGATTCTTCCGTATCATCGGGCAAGGGGTACCCCATTGGCGGTTCTCTATGATACACAAGTATTTACGATGACAAGAACTTACCGGTAACTAAAGTTGAGTAGCATGAGGAGCGACCCTCGTACTCAAGGGACATGAGATTTCCAGTTTATAGTCTGTCAAGCATATAACTCAGATTGGACCTCACTCTCACCTTAACCATAATAAAGATACTTATGATAGGGGCAATGAGATCTCAAAGCTAATGAGTACCATACTTTCAGCATTTGGAAGCCTTTCAAACTATTCAAAACCTTTTTCATTTCCTTGTTGAGTCACCACCTATTCTATGAGCACTTTCTTGAGAGCATAGTTGTCATTCTTAGTATAATGTGCTTGTCTCAAAACTTGATTATTTGTGTTATGACTTTGATGCTTGTATCTTTGATATCTTTACTTCTAGTCTTCACCTGAACTTCAGAGGTGCCTTGGCATTCACAATCAAAGGAAAGCGAGATACCACTCTATCATACCTTGTTATGAGCATTGTAATGTTGCTTATGTTTATATTTCTTGCTAATTATTATTTTTGAGTTGGAATCTCTTCATAGCTTGCAATGCCTATTAAGTAAACTTAGTTGCACACTCCTTATTATGAATTGTCTAAGTAGTTGATCACATGCTAAGAATATATACATCATATGAAGCAACTGTGTTCATGAAAGTTTCTTTTATCGCACTCAGTTTTCAACTGAATTGCTTGAGGACAAGCAATAAGCTAAGCTTGGGGGAGTTCATACGTCCAAAACGTATCTACTTTCCCGAACACTTTTGCTATTATTTCTCCTCTAAACTTGTGTGATTTGGATGCAACTAACACGGACTGACGCTGTTTTCAGCAGAATTGCCTTGGTGTCTAGTTTTGTGCAGAAAATCAACTATCAAGAAAAATCCCGGAAAATATGTCAAAAATCCTATTTCACCAGAAGACTCCCGGAGCCAGAATACGAGACGAAGAGGGGCTGGGCCCAGGCCACACGACCTGGCCGCGCGGGTTAGGCGTGGCCGCGCTAGGGGGGTGGTCTGGCCGCCCTAGACACCCCCTCGGTCTCCCTCTTCGCCTATAAGTTGCCTTCTGACCTAAAAACTCAGGGGGGGTTCGACGTTTTTCTAGAAGGAGTTCCGCTCCGCCACCACCACCAGATTCCACAATTCGGAACCAGAAACTCCGTTCTGGCACCCTGCCGGGACGAGGAATTGGAGGAGATCATCGCCATCATCATCACCATCGCTTCTCCATCGACCATCCATGTTTCCCCTATCTATGAGTGAGTAATCCCCCACTGTAGGCTATGGGGATGGTAGGGATTGGATGAGATCGTTCATGTAATGGCATCGGATTGTTAGGGCATGGTGCCTAGTATCTTCTATTAGTGCTTTTTGACTTTTTTGCGACTTGTTATTCTTAATGCTTGTCACTAGAGCCTGAGTGCCATGATTTCGGATCTGAACATGTTATTGATTCATTATGATAGTATTTTTTATGGTCTTACCTGCAAGTTGTATACACACGTTGTTGTCCGGAACCAATGGCCCCGAAGTGACAGAAATCGGGATAACCGGAGGGAATGGCTTTGATATGAGGATCACATGTGTTCACGGAGTGTTAATGCTTTGCTCCGGTGCTCTATTAAAAGGAGCACCTTAATTGCCAATAGTTCCCTTCAGGCCCCGCTGCAAATGGGCTGGCAGGACAAAAGATGTTGTGCAAGTTCTCATTGCGAGCAAGTATGACTATATATGGAACACATGCCTAGGATTATCTAGTACTTGGATGCTTTATCTTATTTATCTGCAATTGTCCTATGTTCTGATTGCCATGTGAATTGTCTTGTCCATGCAACGCCCATCCATCAATCCCTATGCCTACCGCGCTAGAATCATACTGTTTACTGCTATTGTTACTACTGTCTTTACTTTACTACTGCTGCTACTTTACTATTCCTACTACAAAACTGTTGCTATTGATAAACTGATGTGAGCAAGATTGTTTCCAGGTTCAACTGAATTGACAACTCAGTTGTTAAGGCTTATAAATATTCTTTGGCTCCCCTTGTGTCGAATCAATAAATTGGGTTTCACTTCACTCGAAAATACTACGATACACCCCTATACTTATGGGTCATCAAAGACACATTGGCATTCTTCGAAAAGATGAAGGTTGAAGATCCAGATTTCTTTTACAAAATAAAATTTGATGAGGTGGACAGGGTTGAGAACCTATTTTGGATTGACAGCCCATCACAAAGGGCATACAAGTCTGGATACAATGATTGCATATCATTTGACACTACCTACCTAACGAACCGGTATAAACTACCATGCACTCCATTTATTGGGATAAATAATCATGGACTATCGGTTTAGCTTGGATGCGGATTCCTGCGTTGAGAGCTCAAGGACAACTTTGTGTGGCTGTTTCAAATGTTCAAACTGGCAATGGACGGCTTAGCACCAAAAAATATAATAACTGATCAAGACTCTACCATGGGTGCTGCTATAAGTGTTGTTTTTCTGGATGCAACTCACAGAAATTGTAGATGGCACATCATCCAGAATGCATGCTGAGAAAATAGCACCATTCATGGCCAATCACCTAGAGTTGCTCGACGCTTTTAATGCATGTGTGAACAACATCTTGACACCAGAGGAATTCGAGGAAGCTTGGATGCAAATGATAAATACTCATAATGTCTGTGACAACGTGAATCTGTTTTCATTATGAGAACAAATAAAGGTTTGGGTACCGACGTACTTTATGCATGCCTTTTTCCCATTCCTACAGACCATATCAAGAAGCGAAGGCTTCAACACAGTCCTCAAGCATTACGTCAAACCAAGCAACTCCATTTATGAGTTTTTACAATAGTACATGTTGGTACAAGATAAGATTTACAATGCTGAGCTGAAAGCAAAGACATATACAACTTTGACAGACCCAGAATGCTGGTGTGGAAGTATCATGGAGCGACAAATGGCAAAGGCATACACGAGGAAAGTTTTCTTTAGGTTTCAGAGTGAGATGCGAAAGAGCATGTCATACCAATGCGATCACCTCAACGGCTACCAGTTTGAACTGAGCATAACAGGGATTCCAGTCTCGCACTATGGCTACAAAAGTTATAGGATATTTGCAAACTGGGAAGAAGGAACCTATAAATGCAACTGCTGTAAATTCGATCGTAATGGTATACTATGCTGCCACATTATAAAAGTGATAACACACATAAAAATCCATCAGATCCGAGATAAGTACATCCTGAAAAGGTGGACATTGGACACGGAAACTATCCTAGCTGAACTAGATGACAAACATAATAAAGTAAAGAAAGAGATGCCAGAGGAATCAAGAAATATGATGGTGTTTGCATCATACAGACAAGAGTATGCCAGAGCTGCAAACATAGGAGTGAAGACAGATGATGGAAGGAAAATCACCAAGAAACACTTGAAGGAAATGAAACAAGAAATAGATGTGATAGCAATAAGAGAAGAGAGGAAGGCAAGAGAGGTCGAAAATGAAGCAATTACTATGCCATCGTCTCGTTCTCCTAACGACGCAAGCGTGCCACCTCCAACAACTGCCCCACCAAAAAGGGAACAATCGACAAGCAACCATGGAGCAGTTCAAACAACAAGCACATCAGGATCTCACATATCGTCAACAAAGCACATAAAGAACCGAGAGAAGTCAATAACAAAAGGGAGACCACGACAGATAGCAAACAAAAATCTGCTAGACCTTGCTCCAAAGAAATTAAAGAAATGCAGCCACTATGGTGCCAAAGGTCACACAGTAAAGAAATGCAAGGATATGTTGAAGCTGCTAGGATATCAAATCTAGACAAACCATGCAAAAAAACATATGCAGTAGAATGTTTATATAACACAATATCCTAAATGTTGTTCTCGTTTGTTGAGCGAACATATTTTTTTATCTGAAGATTTTTTCTACGTATGATACTCATGCTATACATTATGTAATTTCAAAATATTTATAATCAAAATGTATTCAAAACAGGTATAAACCATCCAACTATCCTATATGAACTTATAATTGGGATAGAACAAGAGTTATCAATACAGAACTGCTACAGTAATCAACCTTCTAATGAACAAGCCAGCAAAAGGTTATCCACCTAGCACAGAAGAAGTTACCAAGGTCACACACTAAAAGTTATCATGAAAATCAGCATGTAAGTTATCTATCCATTAATATGTAAGTTATTATGACTAATATAAGAAAACTTTACAAGAAAAAAGAGATTACAAATATTTATTGTAACAACTCGGCTTCATCGCTCATAGCTAACATTTAAAGTAGCTATTACATAATATTTCACATATGGGCATAATCGAGGTTTCATAACAACAACAAAAAATAGACATAAAGTGGGTAACTTCTATATCACAGTGTGGATAACTTACATAATATGATTGGATAACAAATGTGTGAGGATGTGGGTAACTTGGAAAAATACCTCAAAACTTGTTGTCTTCTAGAAGTGACCTCCAATTCAAAAGAACATTGCGAGGGTGGTTCAACCAAAAATATGTCATCTTTTTCTTAATTCCTAGCATCATATCTTGACAAATAGGAGGCACAACGCTTCCATTCCACAATTCAAGATTCTTGAGCATGAAGAAACCACAATCAGTGCTGAAAAATAAATAGAGAATAAACAATCGAATATTGATGATTAGACAAATCCCATAAATATATATGTATATATAACAAAATTATAACTAGACAAGAACATAAATCAATGATTGAACAATACGAAAAAGACAAACCTGCCATATTGCTTCGAAATAGGGACATGCATCAACTCAGAGTTTTCAATTTGTCTTCTTTAATCAAAATAATTAACCATATATATTCTCTTTACTGCATCCATTAGCTTAGTCGCTTGTTCAATTATTTCTACATTAGCTTCACCATGGAGCAAGTCAAGAATCTCAAACCTTTTGGCAGACATGTTAACATAAAGCATGTACCCGTGGCCCATTGGATCCTTTCTAGTCCGAAGCTCTTGAAAGGACAGCAAAGCAAAGCTACAAAAAACATGAAATATGAAAATAAAATAAGTAGGTGCACATGCAGGAAAAAAATCTTAACAGTGGTTACCCAGACAAAAATGTAGAAATTATCAACAAAACTAGCAATGTTTACCATACCTTATGACCTGAAATTATCAACTCCATAAAAATAAAAAAATAAACAAACAAATCAAACCACATACCATATGTTTGTGGCTGAGTTTGTAGTTGTCGTCTCTCCTGAACGACCTCCGAACAAGAGTGGCGGTAAATCTGCCCTCTAACAGATATTTAGTAACGATATAAGGAAATATAATTGTATTGATGGACAATTAGCTTGCATTGCGAAAATAGAAAGGCACACATATTATTTGAAAGTTCGACATATGGCATCACACTTCCAGCAAAATCACTAGTTGTCACCCACATTAGATCAATATTACACATCGGTGTGCTACAAAAAAGATAAAATATATATAATGATTAGAATGTAAGTTATTAGCTGTGAAACTAAAAGTTATCCACAAAAAATAGTACAATTGATCAAATAGTAGTAGTACAAATTATCAGACAAATAAGTTAAAGTTATCCAGAGTGAACTAAGAGTTATCTACAAAAAATAGCACAAGTGATCCACCAGCAGTAGTACAACTTACAAACAAGGTAGCAAAAAAAATCAAGTTATCCATAAAAAACAATATAAGTGACCGATGATAAAGAATAAAAGTTACCAACAGAAAACAATGAAAGATGGAAGCTGCAAAAAAAGATCATGGACATACTTCTTAATCTTCGACTTATTCTCGTCATGTGTGTACGCTAATCTTCTTATCAAGTGCATCTTCATCTGCAGTTGTGCTAATATGGGAGAACGGAGGAAGAAGACACTTAGAAGGGTGAATAAGTCTGATAGTGAGCAACCGCGTCGTAGGTGTGCATTGCCAGCGACAGCAGTAGGTAAAGTAGCACTAATACCAGGAGTTGAATAATTAGGGACAGCTGCAATAACATAAAAACAACAAAAAAACAAGAAAACAATTAATGCAACACAAGAATTATATGTTCAAACACAAAGAAGAACAAAACAAATTTTCTTTTAATACCTGTAATGGAACAACTATTTTGGTTCAATTGCTTTGTATCTTTGGTAAAGTTCCGAATAGCTTGATAACCAATCTTTTCAACCACCAAGTCATCGATAGAAATAACTGCATTTTCATCATTAACCGTCATTTTGCACTTATAATCAACTGTTTGTTGTTCCACTATAAAAAGAGTAAGGAAAGGACAAAAAGGAATTGTCCAAATGAACAAGGGTAAAAATGGAAGCACCCATGTAGAAAAGAAGTACCACATGTCTATCAATAAAGAAAAAATGAAATACATGAACAGATATTAAATAATAAGGATAATTTAATTACATCAAACGAACATAACGTCATATAATTTACAACACATATTGTTCCTCGAATAACATAACACAAGAGGAAAGTTCTGATAAACTATAACCTAAATTTAACCACGGGTAACACTACCATAAAAGAGAGCCTCCGTCATGATAGATCGCGAATCATATAGCCCGACGATCACAACGCCCCAAGCCCCAAACATCCATCGCAGCGATGATCTTCAAGTTTGACATCAGCTGAATAGTTAACTAGATTCACCAACACCCTCGTTTTTATCACCACCCGCGTTTGGTAAGTTCGTCAAGTTAACAGCTGCATAAAGTATGTCCCCAAAAAAGATAGGAAGAAAAAGGGACCAAACAAGAAAAACAATTATTGTTACTGTCATATAATTTAATGTTACACACATGCATACAAACATGTTAATATGTATATCATGACAACTAAACATATGACTGTAATTATACATCTAACATGGAGGTTTTCTTCCTAATATTGCATGAAGCTTAACACACAAAGAGAATAATGATGTTAACTAAACTGTGAGTTACCAATGCATATACGTATAGTAATCCACCAATTAGAGATACAATTATCCAATCATACATGAATAAGTTATCCACCCCTTAACCCAACATTGACCCAAGCATACAAAAACAGAGTAAGTTACCCACAAGAGTAAGTTAAAGTTACCAGCACTAATATATTAAAGTGACCCAGGGCTCATATATAAAGTTATTAAGACCACCAACTACACAATAATGATAAAATTCATGGTACACTATGAAACATAAAATAATTAATAACAGATGGTTGTATATTACAAACAAGATGCAAATAGAAAAAGCATATAATGAATTTATACGATGACATTTGAAATTAAACTGAGGTGTGTACCAGTGGTTAGAGAAGGTGCCGAAGACAAAGGAAGCACATCTTCTGCTTCAAAAATATGGAATAAATCACCAGAAGCAGCCGCGGTGTCATGAGAGCCAAGGACAGGATTAGAAGCAACAAGCGCAACAATAGAAAGTTCAGCAACACTTGGCACAGAAGTGGCATCAGCAGAAATAATAGCCATATGAGCCAAACGAGCAGGGGCACCAGTAGGAGGAGCAGGATCAGCAGGCGCATCAGACGAAGCAACAACAAGAGGATCTATAGCATGTTGAGGCTTCAACGTTGCATATCCAGTAATAACATTGAATGGGATACCAGCAGCAAGACTCAACTTCCCATCATGAGCAACCAATTTCGCCTTCTTGATGACCGTGACTCGATCTTGAGAAATTTGAGAAACACCATCAGCTGCGGCAATAGGATCTGAACCACTAACAAGTGACGAAGGACCATCAGATGGCCTGGACACAGGGGACTGCCTTCTCATAGGGGTCTTGAAAAGACACGACACAGGAATTAAGGGAGCAAAACTAACTGGTTGTACATCTCCCTGGTAACTTCCATCCAAGATAGAAGGCGCATCTTCATCTCCACCCTGAGTAGATAGATCCTCAACCGAGTAGACAGTGGGACTTGCAAGCATATCAACAGAAGTATCAGCTGTTGCAAGGTTGGTGAAAAGCGATGATGCTGGAACAAGCATACTACCATCAGGACAAATATAAGGACCTGGTGAATCATTGGCAGCAATCTGAGGATCACTTGTGGGCACAACAACGACTTCAACAACATTACCCGCTTGGTTTGCCACAATATCTACCACGCTGCTGCTAACAGACTGGCCACACGCAAGTTTCACCAATGGAGATTCTGAATCTGGTTGAACTTCAGTGATTGTCACATCCACAGATAATCCTGCTGCACCCGCACCTGACACGCTAGTGATAGACACATCTGCAATCGAAACAATATTGGCAGTTGTTTCTCCACCAGATACAGTAGCTTCGGTTGTCACCAAGTACATTTAAACCAATTGGATTTGCATCATCATTACTAGGTCCTTCGTCAAGAGTAGGTGAGTGAGTTGGAGACAAACCACCAATCTCTATCAAATCTCTATCATAGATGTAATCCCTCCTTCTGCAAAATGCTGTTTTGCCAACTATGGGGAAGACCTCGTAGCTACCGTCGATGTCTTTTTGGTAGATCAAATCCTATCTTGGACAATTTTTTAGTGAAATAAATAATCAACAATAATGATTACATGAGGTTAAACAAACAAAAATAAAATGCATACAATATACTCACTATAACTATAAAAAAAGTATTAAAAAGTGAAGTGGCCCACACTCACATACATAAGTTACCAGGTAGTAGTACTTGAATTATCCAGAGTAATTAAGACAAGTTATCCATGTAATCATTGTTTTATAAAGAAGGTAAAAGAATTGCTTGCAAAATAAATTTACAAACATGAAAAACATAAAATTTGCAACATAAGACAACATATAGGATATAAACATTTCATATAATATACGACACATGGCTAAATAAGAGCTCTATGATGAAATTACAGAAATGTTACTCATATGAACATAAAGAAGTTATCATATGAACTGCTATAGTTATCCATACTAAGAAGGTAAAGTTATCTAGTGAATAACAAAAAACACAGCAAATAACTGGAAAATGTAATATGCTGACTCATACCTCACAGAAACTACAGACCGCATCATCATAGGTGTGATGTCAAGCTCTTTACAGACAAGAGACTTGATTTCATTTTCAACATGATTAGCCGTACGCAAGTTTTTATTCCTAGCCCTTTCGTAAACATGAATCGGGGTTTGTTGTTGTCCAGAAATAATAGTGTCAGCAGGAGATTCAGTTGTCTGGTTTACATTGATGCGGCAAGTATCTTCAACCGGTGAGATATGATCTGCAATAGGTGACCTATCTCCGGTGCTAATATATCAGGAGCAACAAGTGATGTTGGTTCTGGAATGTTGTTCTGATCTTCAGTGGAATCCGGGTAAGTCAAAGAGAGCCGGAGATTAGAAGAACCACCAACACCATCACCTACCACACCCTTTCCCTTTCTATCAGCACAGACATAACGACCAACATCATCATCTCCACTTCTGTCTGATTGCAGATCTAAGGGTACATCATCATCATCCGAGCTGCTGCCATCTGAATCCGGCAGAATTGTGTCATTGGAAGGAAGAATCGAAGAAATAATTACACCACTCCGTGGAACATTCCTTCCACGAGTGCCAACACGAGTAGTCCTAATACCACGAGCAGCACTCGAGCTAGCACCACCCATGAAAATTCCTCCCATGGGTTGCCCAGCAGGCCGACCACCAAACTAACTAGTAAATTGTTTCGCCATTTCAGCATCAGCATTACCTTGCAACGCCGTCCATCCTTGCACGAGTGTACTCATCAAATCAAACAGCTTAGAGGCAAAATTGCCAGCAAGATTAGCAACCTGTGCTTTTTCCTACACAAGAGAAAAGAATAAAAATAACATGAAGAATAATAAAAATAGAGGGACACAAATTAACAGGACCAAAAAAATAAGTAAAAGCTAAAAAACATAAAATGCTACCTCGTTTGAACAACTAGGATCTGCACAAGTGTCAATCCATTTGTTAAACCCTTGGGCACCACCGAATAATCCAAACTTGATGTGATACCGAGACTTCAACTGCACGAACATAAAAAATAAAAATGAGCCAACAAAATTCCTTACACACCTTGTGACCTACATGATACCACCCAATAAACACACAAGTTATCCACAGTTTATGCTAAAAGTGATCAACCATTTTTCTAAATAGTTACCAACCATTAAAGCTAAAAGTTATCCACAAGTTAAAAAACAATATATTAAAAACAAACAAAATGTACAAACAAATTACCTCAAGCTTTCCATAGCTCTTTCCATCATTCTACAAATCAAACTTCAACACTTGATCAATTTGCTCTCTATACCAAATGTTTACAACATACCTCCCTTCCGGCAAATCAAGATCCAACCCAGTAACATCAAGGGAGTCGACATAAAGCAGCTGCCAAATACATTAAAAACATGAAAGAATACAATCAATCCACTAACTAAAATGCAACAGGTTTACACCATCAACTTTAGAAAATAAAAACATAATATTGAAACATTATAAGAATTAAGAGAAATGTGTACCTGCAATAAGAAAAGGCAAGTATGTGTATGATTTCCCTTAGAAAGCTCCTCATACAGCTGGTCAGCGACAAATTTACACCATTAGAACTTGGACACATTTGCAATATTGTGCTGCAGTGAGTACAAATGGAAAATAAACTATCAACATAACATCACACTTAAATATATATTAAACACAACCATAGATCATATACAAAAATGTTACCACCATGATAACACACAAGTTATGATCACATCAAAAAAAAGTTATCCACATAAAAACATATAAGTTACCACCAAGACAAAAAAGAAAAAGAAAAGAAGCACCCAGGGAAACTAACCATTATAGGGTAACACTTAGGACAAACATGGTTTCGGATGGTCGGTGACAATAATGTCAACATAATGTACATGATGTATGTTTGCTTGAATTCATCGCCATACGAAGTCATATCCTTCAAGATTTTGAAAACTCGAGTTCTTAGAGGGGTGCCACCATCATCAGGAAAAATAACAAGGGCAAGGGCACCTTGAATATCAGAATCAGAATAATACAGGACTGACACTTCACCAAGAGACAATTCAAAACAACTGAAGACAATATCCTCATTAAGCGGTATCCTTCCTTGGCTCAGGACAACAAATTCACGTGTGTGCTTGTCATATAAACCTGCGAACCAGGTCATAAGTGCATCATGCAACGAGGAACACTTGATGTCCAACATACTATCAAACTCCATTGCTTCAATTGCCGCCTTCTGATCATTTGATAACCATGTAAGAAGACTGGTAACAGCAGAAGGAGATGCCCTGTTCCTCCCACGTTTAAGGGCAAGTGGTTCTTCAAGATCGACAGTATCAGAAACAACCTTCCGTTTCCTCACCATCATGACTCCTACAAACAATTTAAGGATGAAAACATACACATAAGACTAAACATAACAAACAATCACAAAAAATACAACGGTACACACAAACGTATAGAAAAATGAATAACAACTAACAACATGCATCAATACTGGAAAATTACAACAGAGATGAAATAATGCTACAATGATAAAATATATAAAAGAAGTTACACAAAAACATATAATCTAATATTATCCTACAATAAGTACATAAGTTACCCATGCTCATAAACCAATGTTATCATGCAAAATGTTCAAAAGTTACCAACAGAGATAATCAAAAAGGTTAACTATTACACTACCAAAACATGGCGAGTGCTGCTGTTATCAGAGGATTTATTCTAATGTTACAAACATGGATATACTAAATTACCCACTTGAATAATACATAGTGTAGATCAAACTAAAGTTATCAGGTAGAAAACTGTAGTATTACCCATGCCAGTAAACTAATGTTATCATGCAATTTGATATAAAGTTATCAACTGATATAATAAAAAAAGCTATCAATTACAGAACCAAAACAAGGCAAATGTTGTTGTTATTAAGAGATTTACTCTAATGTTACAAACATGGATATACTACATTACCCACTTAAATCATATATAATGTAGTTCAATTACACAACCTAGCATTATCATGTCATCAGTACATAACTTACCAATGCTAATAAACTAAAGTTATCATGCAAATTTCTCTAAGGTTACCAACAGAGATAATCAAAAAGTTATTAATGACACTACCATCATAAGTTACCCATGCTCAAACACCAATGTTACCATACAATTTTCTCAAAACTTACCGACAGATATAAACAAAAGTAATCAAATACACCACCAAACATGGTTATTCATGCTGTTATCAAAGTATTCACTCCAATGTTACCAAATAGAGGTTATACTACATTACCCATTCAATTGTAGTTCTTACTTGTATATTATGATAGCATGAATAAATTATAGTGTATTACAAACAGGTATTGCAGTAGATCTATGATTGGGACAATTGCAGACTAGCATAAAGGGGAATCAAGTACTATAACAGGAATGAGAGATGAAATGATTCATATAACTCCCTCAAAGCAGCCATAACATCTAGAACAAGCCAGAATAAACGCCATATGGAACAGTTATAGAAGAGCAACAAGGCGATTCAAATAGTGGGGTGCGCACAGAACCAATAGTTCGAACGAGGGGGGGAGGGGGAGGGAAAATCACTCAAACAACTACCTCGAATCGGCCCTAGCAACTACAACCAGCCGGAATACATGCCGCCAACGAAACCGGCTAAAATGGACGAGTCGTTTTCATTAGAAAACAGAGGAGTACATAGAAGGGCAACGACGCGCGCATCCAGGATAAAATGGAGGAGAATAAAGGGAGAAATCATACCTACAACGCGTCTACGCAGCGACAGCAAGGCAGAGACGTCAAAATCGTCGGGAATCGCCGCTCAGCTCGAGAACACGGAGAAGCAGAGGAGGGGGAGTAATGGAAATGGTCGGGAGTAGTGGGGTGAATGGGAAGGGAGAAGTGGTAGGAACGGAGAGGCTGACAAGTGGAGCCCTCAGGTGAATAGTTGCCAGGATCATGTGTGCAACATTGATTTAGCAACCAACCGCGCGGCTTCGCCCCAGACCGTTGGATGAAGATCCGACGGCTATTGCCAGCCCACCAGGTTTGACACTTTTCAGACCGTGCTAAGAATAGAAAATTCAAAGAAAAAAGTTAGACCCAAACACCAGACAGCCACCACGTGAGCGTTAAAGGTTATTCCGTCGATGTTCTCGTAGATGTAGGATTACCGGGACATGTCTCTGTGGCCAAACCTCTCAACGGGGCTGATCCAAAACTACTTTATCACCGTGCGTGCGAGCCAACACATAGGCCAGGTCCGGGACACCAAGCTACCGGTGGTCCGATGGCATGCGCGAGACTGCGAGAGCTGCCGAGCTTTAAAGCGGCACGTATCCTGGTGTCCTGTCCTCACTCTCCCACGGAAGCAGCAGGGAGCCGCGTGGCGTGGCCCCTCGGCCAGAGGTCCTTCTCGTCTTCCCCGCTAGTAAGACTCATTCTCTCCCTCTTCCCCGTCGATAGCTCCTAGGCCAGCATAGCACTGTTCAATCCCTAGCAGCATCCAGAGTTGAGCGTCCACACCTCTGCACTGACGATTTTGCCCCGTTGATCTAGGGTATCGGTGTCCCTGTTTTCGCCAAGATCCCAGCTCGGTCAAGGCGCGCCCATTGACTCGCTCAAGGTAAGCCCTGCGGCCTGCTCCAATCCGATGGACTAGTTTTTCTTTCGTTGAATGCCCCAAAAATGCGGGCATTCCTCTGATCAATGTACTCAACCGTATCATTACCGAACTTCAATGCTGATGATTTTCAGCTAGATGTACCTACTCCCCACTCCTATTAGACATTTTTTGCTGGACCAAAAAAAACCCTGAAAAAAGTTACAGTACTAAGCATTATCTATATTACTTACTAAATACTCCCTCCGTCCAGAAATTAGTGACTTGAATAACGCTTCTAGATACCTGCGAATCTAGACAAATGCAATCACTTATTTCCGGACAGAGGGAGTACATGTTCACCTATATAGTTTTGCCATTTGGGAGAAACAAAAGTGAGAAGATTCTGTTATTAATATATTCGCATATATATTCTACCCTGTGTTCTTTTTGTAACTGTTCTTGTTCCGATTCTTTTTCGTGTGGTTTTGTATAATGTTGTACCACTCATTCTTTTTCTTATTTTTTTTTGTTATACATGGTAATGCCAAAAAGTCGTGTCTAAATTTACTGGGTGTACCTACTCCCAAGCTCAATCATAACATTCCATTTTAACATGATTAGTGAAGCAGATGGGGTGCGAAAGATGCAAGTGGAGGGATGAACTCGACTACTGCAATTTGGATGACCGGGAAAAACACTTCTTGATGTTTATGCTCGATGGTTGTGCTCAAGAGATGGTAAATCACATTCAAGCATACTACTTTTCCTTATTGGATTATATCTCCCCCTCACCCAGTACTCTGTAGTTGTTTATAGACATGCAATCTGTGTCTGCGGCTTTGCCCAATTCAAATGGATCAAGCTAGTTATTTTTTCTGAGCAATTTTTTGTAGGAGAAACCGTTTAAAAAGTATGGCACTGCAATTTTGTATACATTAAAAATATTTTCATGGGTTACATAAAGCTAAAAACAGAAAGAGAATTATGTTCTGAGCAAATAGTCATGTTCTTGTATTGTGTTGTGCCGGTTTACCAGATTTTTTCATCACATTCTTCTGTTCGATGACAACTAGGTCAACTTGCTTGACGTAGAACAGACCTACCTCTTTCTTTCTAATCCTAGCTGGTCATTGATCAAGATTAGTTTTAACATACATATTTATTCCATATGGTTAGTTATTGGCTTACTAAAAATGGAAGTTTTTTCCGGCAAAAAGAAAAAGGAAGCTTTTTAATAGATTTAACTGTCCCTTTCCAATCAATAGTTTCTCAATTAAACTTGTATTAACACTGAAAATACAACTTTCTTTTACCTTTTCATATGGCATTGATATAGTTTGCATGAATTATACCGACATTGCCTGTCCTCCTGGAGCATTCAAATAACAAAATGTGCTTTTGTGATCCTAATTATAGTTAGCTTATATTAACAATAAAATCCAAAAAATCCAAATGATGCATTACTCCAGGAATTTGGATTTATATATTCTGCTCATGACTATTATTTGTATTTAATTATAGTTTTAGCATTGAGTATTGGTTGACAGTATAGATTAAGTATTGGCTGTGTCACCATGCTGTTCTTTTAAGCTAGCAATTGTATTCTTTGCAAGCTGAAATTCCATATCGTAATTGATTATTGTAGGGACATAGCATACTATGCAAGTATGCATTCCATCTGCAACATTGTTTTCACTAAGGTCATAACATAAACACTAAATGCCTGGTTGGGTACCTAAGGGGACTTAGAAGGTTTTAATGAGGCGGCTTGCATGCTTAATATATGATGATTTACCTAAAAAAAACACTAAATGCCTGGTTGGGTAAAGTAGAGAAATTAGGCTAGCGCTTTTCCCTCATCGTGTTCTCAAGTCGAACGTAGAAATCTGTATTGCCCATATGATTCATTGTTTACTAACCTCACAAGGACCGTGCTCTTGAAGTTTGAACTACGTTTTTATTTCTAATTCTTGTTTCTGCAGATCATCACAGATGATTTTCTGAAAAGATTCAGGGGTGAGATCCCAAGAGAGATCAAGTTACAAACACGAAATGGTCACAGTTACACCATTGGAGTTGCTAAGTATCCAGATAAACTAGTTCTTCGAGAAGGATGGGGGGTATTCGTAGAAAGCTATGATCTACATATGGAGGACTGTGTGGTGTTTAAGTACAGAGGAAAGTCTCAGTTTGATGTCATAGTTTTTGATCGATTCGGTCGTGAGAAAGCATCATCTGTTATTGTGGACAATGCTCCTCTGCCTCCTCATGTACAGGAAGGGCACAACAGTGGTACTGAATATGTGGAGCGTTCTCATGGTCATTCTCAGCCCATGGAAACGCCATCGCCTACTAAATATGACAGCCGTTCTGAAGGGCCTCATCAGCCCAGGAGAGTGCAGCCACCCACTGAAAATGTGAACCATTCTCAAGGGCATCCTCAGCCCATGCAAATGCAATCGCCCACTGAAAATTTGGATAGCGTTGCTGGTTTCAGTAAGCCCATGGAAACACAAACACCTACTGAAAATGTGCACAACTCTTATTGCCATAGTCATCCCACACAAATGCAACCATGTACTGAGACTGTAGATCGCTCTAAATATCATGCTCAGACCGTGCAAATGCAATTACCACTTAGAGGTACCAAGAAACAATCAAAACTTCAAAGGGATTACTCAAGTCACAGAAACAAGACGGTGATGCCTTCTTCTTCAGGTAACTTCCTCTGAGACATTTCGTGCAGTTTATGATTATAGAGATACAGTTCCTTCCAAAATAAACCCGACTTTTCCATATTCTATTCATATACTGAGCACTAATTTCTTTTGTACACAGGAAATTCTTTACCCTTAGCAGATGATATTGAAGTGGGTGATACACCTAGATACACACTTGGGTGGAATACCAGTCTAAATACACTGCAGAAGACGGAAGTTGATGAGAAGGTCCAATCTATTCATACTGACAACCCAAAGTTTGTGGCTGTCATGAGGAATTTCAATGTTACAGGAACGTTCACTTTAGTGAGTACTGACTTATACTCTTGAAGGCGCATTCTTCTACAACTTTGACGCAATATTTTTAAACAATATTTTTCTGTTGATAGTACTGTTTTGAATGCGTTAACCTGTTAACCTTGTCATGGCTAATTTCTTGTTTCATATACCTTCTACTGGTTTTCACTTCACTTCAATGCCACTCTCTAATTAGCTTTCCCCCAATTCTGTAACTAGACTCTCTCCAAGCAATATGTCAAGACATATGTGGGTGATAAGGAGCGAAGCATATGTCTTCAGCGACTTGGCAAGACGTGGGAAGTACATTTTAGCAGTATCCCTGAAGTAAAAAGGATTGTAGGTGGCTGGCGGAAGTTTGTACAAGAGAATGATGTAGAGGTGGGTGATATCTGCATCTTTGAACTGCTGGAGATTTATGAGATCTGCACAATGGAAGTCCATATCATCCATGCAAAGGATTTTCGTAGGCCCTCCCACCTGAGAGTCGAAGAAAGGCGCAAAGATGCTAGTAAAACTGTGGAACATTCTCATTCTCGTTCTCAGCTTGTGCAAATGCAATCACCCTCGGTAGATAGAGAGAAACAAGTTCAGAGGGATAACTCGAGTCATGGCAACAAGAGTATGATGAGTTCTTCCTTCTCTTTACTCATGCTGTTCCTGTTACTAGAGATGCAGATCCTTCCAAATGATATATGGTATTGTCATCTTATACAGCTATATTGAGTAGCTTATTTTTTCTTTGTATAGGAGATTCTTTGATGTCAGAAGATATTGATCATGACACAAATGCTCTGTCTGGTTGCATGGGCGTGGGTTTGAAGCACCTAACCTCAATTCAGAAGAAAGCAGTGAAGCGGAAGCTCCAGCTTATTGATTCTGAAATTCCCATCTGTGTGGTCGTGATGCACAACAGCAATGTTACAGGAAGATTCTGTCTAGTGAGTTCCACTGTTAACTCTATAATTTCCTTCATTACAAATATTTGACCGTTTTGTGCATAGTACTTACTCTGCTAGTGATACAGTAGTGCATTTGTTATGTGGGGTATCACATACCAACATCGGCCCAAGCCGACAGGAGGTGCCACTACCGCTATTGAGGAGCAGGCAGCAGCCTCTGCCTAACTATATAATGTTTGGTTTTGTATTTCCTTCTAGAGCTTAGATCTATTTCCATGTTGCCAAGT
Organism: Avena insularis; assembly: GCA_023614405.1. Classification (NCBI taxonomy): domain Eukaryota; kingdom Viridiplantae; phylum Streptophyta; class Magnoliopsida; order Poales; family Poaceae; genus Avena; species Avena insularis. The sequence continues at coordinate 96,057,606 of CM042696.1, forward strand.
TTTCTTAGTCCCCAAGTTGATACTTTCCATCTAAGGGTTTTATGCATGGCTATATAATGCCACTCAGAGCCTAAATTCATTATAAACCAAGCAAGGAGTAAACAATGTATCGCTTCCCAGTCTATTTCCCTACACCAGCACTCTCGGACTCAGTCCGGGGTTCATACCAAAATAAGCCTTTTTAAACTTTTTTTTGAGACACCTGGGCCTTTTTAAACTTTTGTTCATGGAAAAAACACAATTTAGTATGCTGTAGATTCATAACCTGTTTTTGCAAGGTTATGTGTAATTTACTTCCTAGAACCAGTGAAGTACCAGAAGCAGTTTATGAAGTTATTCGATTATCTCACTTCCTTTTTTCTTTTTTCTTTTGACTACTTGATTATTTCACTTGCTGATTCTCTTGAATGCCATCATCTGACATTCCTTTTATTCTTTTCCTTATCTGTAACCAGAGCATCTCCAAGAAATATGTTGACAAATATTTGGGAGATGAGGTGCGGAGCATCTGGCTTGAGCGACATGGGCGGAAGTACCAGGTCACCTTAGGACGCAAGCCTAAGAATAACAGGGTTGTAAGTGGATGGGCGAAGTTCGTGAGAGAGAACAAGCTGCAGACGGGTGATATCTGCCTCTTGGAGCTGCTGAGGCATTGCAAGCTGCCTGCGATGAAAGTTCATATCCTCCGCGTGATGAATGCCAGTTGATCAACATTCTATCTCTACTGGTTGCTGTGGTAGTGGCAGTGCCTCTCGTGCGGTTAAACTGTAGTTTACGCGGTATGTGCGCCTGTGTTGCGTATTAGTTAGCTGTTGCATAATGATGGAGATGATCACTTGGACAGAGTACTTTTGAGAGTTAGTCAGCGATGAATTTCAGTTGTGTTGCTTAGTTTGTGGAGCAGCAGATGTAGGTATAAGGCGCTGACCTAAGCTGCGTTATTGTGACTTATGAGTGCAAAAAGTTATGAGTTATCGACGCTACCTTAAGTTTCAGTTGGTTATTTTCTCTTACATTTTATACTGCACATGTTCTTGGCCGCGGATGAGAGTCCATCTCGTACATTCCCTGCTCTGTCGCCAACCGTCCTTTTTCGTGAGTTTGTCGCCCTCACTGCCACTGCATGCCACATCAGTATTTTGCTGCAGGATGGCAAGGCGGAGAAGTAAAGATTTCTAAAATAATGTGCTTTTGCTACTTTGGCCATTCTGATGCAAAGGGAGGTCGTGCGTGGTGGATACCCTCGTCAGCCCGTGAGTGCGCCACTGGTGCCAGGCCCCACCGCAAAGCTAAACCTATCACTACAGGGACCGGTCACTACGCCACGGCCTGAACCGTCGGTATAGGCTAATAAGCCATTGGCGTAGTGCTAAGCCGATGGCCGGTGGTGTAGATGACAGTCCTTCCAGCTGCTCCCTCTAGCATAGTGACGATTGTCATCGGCGACCGGTTGATGCATATAAAATATATACATGAACTTTATAGTTTATTGTGTTAAAAAATTATTATGTAGAAAATTTATTATATTTATTGAGGCTCACTTACAAATAATTGCAAAAGTGAGTATTTATTCTCTTACACTTTGTTGTGCAGTAATTGCACAAATATGAAAAGAGTTAGCTCATTATGGTAAAGTTTGGAGTTTTCTGAAATCTGTCTCTATATAAAAGTTTCTAAAGATGCGAATATCGCGACCCAAAGTTGACGACTAATGGAAAAACATTCAACATTAAAGTTGTTGAAAATTTTGTGGTAATGTCGATTGATATAAGGTTAGTTCAAACCGGAATTCGTATGTGACTTACAAACCTGTTTTATCGAAGGGTACAAAAAAAGTTTCGAGAGTCCGAAAGTTTGTGACTTAATTGACTCAAAGTCCTTCCACACTTGATGGATTCGGCCAAGAAACGACTTTATGGACTCATTAGGGACGGAGGAGAAGCCAAGAAAGGTTCTAGAGGTGCCAAGATGACCAAGATGCATTGCAAAAGTGTATATAAAGAGGGGAAAACCTAGTTTTTGGACAAGACACCATAAATCATGAATTTTCCTCCCACTTGGATCCCATCTACAAGGGGGAGGGCTCCTCTATAGCACCAAGAAGCTGCTAGGAAGAAGGGGGTACAAAGGTTGCCGTGCCCAAGGTCGGTCGCCGCCCCTGTTGCGGGATGCCACTGCGGTTGCCTCTTTCTCGCTGTGGCTGCCTGTCCTCCTTGGGGAGGTACCTATCCATCACATCCTACATAACATCTTCATCATCTCTCTACTATAATATCTTGGCAAACATTATGTGTGATTCAATTTATTATTTTTCATATTATGGTGTCTATATGTCTATGTTTGAGTAATGATTTGTTCATGGAAATTGTGAAATAGTTCGATGTTGGTTGCATACAAGTATGTTATCTTCTATCATGGTCTATATAGATGTATGAGTGCACACATATGTTGGGAAATGCATAAGGTTGTCACAGTTGCATGTTACTAGGACGAGGGATGGCCTGAGGCACTTGACAGAAATTGTGTCCCAAGTGTTAAATATGCATGCTATATTAATTCATGCTTAATTAATGGGGGATAATTACTAGGACCTTGAAACTTACAATAGTGGTTGGAATTTATGTCTTAATAACTCCCTTGCTTGCACAGTTACACGCCACTCGGATCAATCACTAGGGGTGTAATTGCATGTTTAGACGGTTGCACCTATTATGGCTCCTCTCTAGAAGAAAAAATAGACTACCTTTATAAAAGCTATATGTGATGGTTACATGTGTTGATGCTTGACACTTTACCTTGAATAACCCATTGTGTGGTACTATCTAGGGCCTGGGTTTTTAATCATTGAGTTCTTTATGCTTCATGATATTTAGTATTTATGCATCTAGCAGGTATAAAACATGATGTGTTTTACTAATTGTGACAACCAAAACGAATGAAATAACAATTCGCCAGAACACTTTCTCCCTTGAGTTACTTACTTTTGCCTTACCTATTTTTACTTTACCTGTAGTAGTTTTACTTTGCGTATTTACCTTTAGCAATTTATAGTTTTCTAGTTAGCAGTAAAAAGTACATGATACCTTCTAGTTCATTGCATTGCGTGAAAAACCATATAAGTGATAGGAATTTAGAGAATAGATAGTTTACCTCCAGCTCCTCGTGGGTTTGACACTCAAATACTCATTGAATTGTTCTACAGTGATTCCCGCCCTTGGGGATTATCACTGGCATGTTTCCCCTCTTCCCCAACCTCGGTGTTGCATCCTCCTCCTCTGGCTTATATGTGTGAAATGATCGGTATGTTCGACTAGAGGGGGTTATTAGGCGACTAACAATTTTGTTTGCAAATTAGGATTCGCAAGAAAGTAGATTCTCTAGATATGCAACTAGGTGACAATCCTATATGACAAGGTACAAGCAAGCAAGATACAATAAATAAAGTTTAAGGAACCAGGTAACTACAATGTAGACTCTGAGATGTATTATAATATTTTATTCCTTTTGAGGAGAAGTACGTCTACGTTGGAGGCATGTGGTGCCACAAAGGATACGAATGCCATAAATGCCTCATCCTATTCCCCCACGTGTGTGCCACAAGGGGGGCACACAATCCTCTAAGCGGCAGCCTTAAAGGGTATGACTGAAACCATTACAAACTTGTTGGGGCACTTTCCACAACTCAATTGGAGTCTCCCAACAACCAACACGACCTGAAAGCTTCACAACACAAAGAACGAGCTTCGGGGCGACCTCTTTCGTCTAGGGTTCCAAGAACCCAAGAGTAACAAGTTTCTCAATGGAAAGTGGGGGAAAATCAAATCCCATTGGTGAAAGTGTAGATCCAGGTCTCCTTCCTTGATTCCCTAGAGGGCATCAAGTTCTGGTGGATAGTAAGGGGGATCTAGCAAGGTTGATCCCACGAGTAATGAAGGAGATAGAGTGGAAGTCATAACCTCTTCTTGGGGAGAAGACAACCTTTTACAGGTACTCTAGAAATAGAGCCGTTACTACCCACTTAGTCTGAAGTCTACAATACAACATGGGAAGAGTCTCTGGCTCGTCCAGAGTCTTCAACTTGGAGGTCGGAGTCTCCAACCTAGATCTAGTGGCTCGTTCAACATTGACACTGGTGGCCAAGCCATAGTCTCCGAGTCTGACATACTAGAGTCTATAGCCTACCACCAGTACCAGCTTGAGTTGAGCCCTAGAGACATGGAGCCAGAATCTCTAATCCTATCACATTAGAGTCTCCTAGCTAAGATTGAGGCAAAGGTAAAATTTTGAAGGATCTCTTCTAGGACTCAAATGGGAAGGCTAGTGGGATGCATGTGGGTTTGTGCAAGATTTGATTTCCCACGAACCTTCCAACGAGCAACCCCTCTTGATAATACGGTTTTTCTATGACTTAAACAACTTCAAAATCTATTGAAAACCATCTTGATCTTTTGACTTTTGATGGGTAGATGATGCATGTGAAATGCATCTATGATTTTTGTAGTTTATTAGGTTATATTCCTTCATTATTGAATCATAAAAGATGTTATAATCATGTTTTGTAGTGATTTTGGAGATTTTCCTAAAAGACCCCTTTCATATGTATTATAACTCTACATACAAGAAAACCCCTTTTTGCGTATTTTTGAATTTCAGGGACCTTCACGAACTCAAAAGTACCTGGGGTTTTTCTACTAGAGTTATTCATCGAAGGGAAGACCTAGAGCACTTGGGCCTCAAAGGGAGCCAGAGGAAGGCTGAAAGAGTGGGACCCATATGGCCTAATACCCTGGCCACATGGGAGGGGCCATATTTCCCTCGTGGATATGATGCCATTGATTATTTTTTCCCACGCCTTCGTCTTGACTAAAACCATCTATAAAAGGGCCCTGGATTGTGATACCGAAGCACGGTGCACCAAGGAGACATAAACACGAAACCGAGGATATCCTGCAAAGATTGGTGGGGGAAACGCCACTGGAATGCTGATGAGTGCATATTTGCATCATGTTTTACATTATTATTTTGCATTGTAGATGTAAGATTTTGGTATTTTATGGCGTTTGCGCGCATATTTTATATCCGTTTTCACCAGGATCAGGACAGATGATGGACCCAATGGATACAATTATTGAAGCAGTTGTACTATGGAGAAAAGGAGTAAAAAACAACGTAAATCGCTTATTTGGGAAATATTAATAATACCAAAAGAAAACCAGAAGCGAATAAAGGAGGCAGAGAGAATAACAACAACTATACGGCGGGAGAATTTTCTCCGCCCGTATAGCTTCGGCCGTATAGCTGGCACCGTCTCCGCCTCGTCAAATAGTTTCACCCCATGCAATTGGTTTGAGGAGACGACATACAGAACACCCAGAAATCATGAAAACCACACCTCCGAAAGGCATCTGGAGGGGGAACTCGTCCGCCAGGGATCCATCTTCACCCTGCGCAGATCCGGGAGGCTAAGGCATCGATCTTCATCATCCACCGCTGCATCACCACCATCTCCATCCATCCCATCTACATCTTGTCTAGATCTTGTTGTAATTCCTATACTCGTTGTGGATTTATACAAGTACTATTCATCTATGATTGTTCCCATTACTATTGCCATGATGTTGATTGCCTCCATGTTTGAGTACATCATTAGTTCTTGGGGAGATGGAGAAACCCTAGTATAAGATTGAAATTAGATAAAGTCTATTATGATATTCATCATTGTGACCATGTGTTAGATTCTCTAAATCTCGATGTTGGGAGAAGTCGACCTCTCAATATTTGCCTCTCGTGGGGACTTGATGGAGGAAACTACTTGTTGGTAGACGGAGGCGTGCTAGCACTTACAGTGACTATAAAGCTGTTAGCAATCCTTACGTATCAATTTGGTAAATCGAGGAAACTCACGGAACACTATCCATGCCATGGGTTACGTCCTACAGGATTACATCTCTTAATAGCGCAGTAATTCGATTGATGTCGATTGCTATCTATTGTAGTTATGAGGATGATGTGCGCAGCGGCTGCTGGCTAATCGTCCACATTCAGAGTTCCTCCCACACATACATAGTTGATAATATTCATGATGATAATCTTTATCTTAGATCTTTACAATACTAGTGGTGTATCCGCTACTCCCTGGGAACACTTTCCCTATTGCAGTTCTAATCTACATACGTGATACTTACTTTCTGTATTAAGTTACTTTGCTTTAATTTATTATTGCTCTTATACCAAACCCCAAAACACCTTTTTACACATTACTTGCATTTTATCTTGTTACTTGGAACTCTATCTAGCATTTCTATCGTAATATTTATCTCAAGAATTATTAGACTTCAGACTCCTGCTCCCTGTGGGATCAATATCTTTATTTCGAAACTAGGTAGAAACAATCTGTGCACTTGCAGTCATCAAGCTATTTTCTGGCGCCGTTGCCAGGGAGCTAAGCGTTGTAGGTCTTTTAGTTTTTGCTTATTTATTTTTGTCTTGCTAAATTTTGTTTTGAGTTACAGGTTTCCACCAACACGATGGAGATTGAGCATATGATTAGTGCTAACCCACTCAACTACTTTGGGAAGCCCTGTGATATTTATAAAAGAGACAACTCCAATAAGAAGACAAGGAGGTTTGAAATAAATCCTCTACTACTTAGTATTCTACATAAAAAGCAATTTACTGGAGATGAAGAAGATTCTGATCCATATGAGCATATTGCATGTTTTAAAGATATATGTGCCAGTTTTCTATTAACGGGATATACTGCCGATGAGGTAAGAGTTAAACTTTTTAGTCAAACTTTGACAAGTACAGCTCTCTCATGGTATAGATTTCTACCACCTGAAGCCACTACTACTTGGGATAATTTAGCTTGTGAATTTCTATCAAAATATTATCCATTATCAAAATCTTTTGGAATCAAACGTCTTATAATGACTTGGAAGAATCGTTCTAATGAAGGACTAGTAAGAGATTATATTAGGTTTAAAGATTTACTATGACTATGTCCTCATCACGATTTGCCTGAATGGTATTTACTACATATCTTTTATGGCGGTTTAATTGAACCTAATAAAATTGAACTAGACTCTTTCGCGGAAGGAGCCTTTATGAATCTTCCTATACCTAAAGCTTGGGCTTTACTTAATAGAATTCGTGACCATAGAGTTTCATGGAATTTTGGTCTAGGAAGTGAAGGAGGCGTAGAAATAGAGCATGATTGTATTCATGATTATAACAAAAAAGGCCATGTGAAAAAAATGTCTAAAGAACTTTATCTGGATTCAGATCTTGTGTTGAAAGTTATTAAAGCTTTTACAGAACATATTAAAGCTCCAAAGGAGGGTCCAGTCAAGTATGATCCACCACCTGAACTAGAGAAGAAAAGAGAAGATAAAGGAACACTTGCCTCCATAGAACCAACATATGAAGTGCCTTTCCCTAACACTGCTCAAAAGCATATTTTTGAATATGAACAGGCCAAAGCAGCACAGGAAAAGAGGGAAGAGGAAAGCATGCTAGAAGTCAAGGAACATCTGAAGGAAAATAAAGATGAAGAGGTAACCAAGGAAGCAATTATGGCTATATACTCACACTGTAACATAGTTGAACTTGATGTAGAGACTTCCATATTGGTTGAAGGTAAAACAAAGGTAAGAGATGTGGGTAAGCCTATTCTTCCCTGCATATTTAAAGAAACCTCTCATTACGGTTTATGTGATCTTGGCACCGAAGTTAATGTTATATCTTATGATTTCTACCTAGAAATAAAAGAAGAAATAGAACCGGCTACAATTGAGAATACTGATATAACAATTATGTTAGCCAATAAAAATCTTAGAATTCCAATGGGAGTAGTTAACAATGCAACTGTCACAATTGGCAACAAAAAATTTCCTATCGATTTTGTAGTTGTTGATATGCCAGCTGACACTTTTTCCCCTATTATATTTGGAAGAACTTTTTTGGGTGATATGGGTGTTTATGTTAACTTCAAGAAGGAGATTATGACTCTTCAGCTTGGGGGAACTGAAAATAAATTCCATTTTTCCAAATTTAAAGACAAGCCTCCACAAGCACAAGAAGAAGAGGAAGAGAGAACTATTGAGGAAATGGCAGCTCTTTTCTTAGGTAATGGAGAAGAAGAAATAAACGAAGATCCAAATTAAGAAGAAATAGTTATGGAGGACAAGTCCTTAGAAGAACTAGAAGATGAATTTGATTCACTTTGTATTTTGGGACCTCCAACTGATGAGGCTTTTGAAGAGCCAGAAAAGAGAGTGGACGAGGAACCACCACCCCCCAGAGTTGAAGACTCTACCAGATAATCTCAAATACATATTTTTAGATGATACCAATGAATTTCCTATTATTATTAGTGCTAAAATTTTAGAAGAAGAAGAAGAAGTAATCATGAGGATACTTAAGGAGCATCGCCAAGCCTTTGGGTACTCAATGGATGACTTGAAGGGTATTAGTCCCATGATAGCCGTCCATCGAATATTTATGGAAGAAGGTGCTAAACCAGTTGCGGAATTTAATAGAAGATTGAAGCCTAAAATGAAAGAAGTGGTAAGAAAAGAAATTGTACGCCTACTGGACACAGGTATAATTTATACTGTTAAAGAGAGTGATTGAGTAAGTCTAGTTCATTGTGTTCCTAAGAAAGACGGATTTACTGTTGTTCCTAATGAAAACAATGAACTAATACCTACTAGAACTGTTGTTGGGCACAGGATGTGCATAGATTTGAGGAAATTTAATAAAGAAACTAGGAAAGATCACTATCCATTACCGTTCATAGATCAAACTTTAGAAAGGTTAGCAAACCATACTCATTTTTGTTACTTAGACGGATATTCTGGTTTCTCTCAAATAGCTGTTCATCCAGATGACCAACTTAACTTTCATAGGTCCTTACGATTTACATGCTTACCGACGTATTCCTTTTGGTCTATGTAATGCCCCAGCCACTTTTCAATGATGTATGACTGCTATTTTTGTTGACTTCATAGAACTTATAATGGAAGTATTTATGGATGACTTTTCTGTCTACGGAACTTCATTTACTAGTTGCTTGGATAATCTCAAGAAAGTTTTGCAGCGTTGTGAAGAAACTAATCTTGTTCTAAACTGGGAGAAGTGCCACTTTATGGTCAAAGAACGTATACTCCTTGGACACAAAGTATCAAGTAAGAGAATTGAAGTGGATAGAGCTAAGGTTGAAGCAATAGAGAGAATGCCACCACCTAGGGATATTAAAGGTATAAGAAGTTTTCTTGGTCATGTGGGTTTTTACAGAAGGTTCATTAGAAATTTTTCAGGGATATGTAAACCTTTGACTAACCTCTTGCAAAAGGGAATGAGATTCAATTTTGATGATAAGTGCCTTGAAGCTTTTGATAAACTTAAAAATGCTTTAACTCGTGCTCCCACCATAAAACCACCTATCTGGGATACAACCTTTGACTTAATATGTGAATCTAGCGATGATGTTGTAGGAGTAACTCTTAGACAACATATTGGTCGAAGATTTAATATTATACATCATGCTAGTAGAACTCTCAATGGTGCCCAAAAGAATTACTCTAAGAAAGAAAAGGAACTGTTTGCTGTATTTTTCTCTTGTGATAAATTTCATTCTGATATAGTTGATGCAAAGGTGAGAGTTCATACGGATCATGATGGTTTAAAAGAACTCCTTGAGAGGAAAGAACATAAGCCAAGACTGATCCGTTGGATTCTTTCACTTCAAGAATTTGAGTTGTAGATTATGCAGAGGCAAGAAATAAAGATGTTAGATGCAGTGTCCATGCTTGCCCAAGAGGACACTAATCTTATTGAGAGGAACTTTAGTCTTGGTGATTTTCATTTACAAGAATTATTTGATGAACTAAAGTCAATTCCTCCAAGAGAGAAGGAGTCCTTGCAGTGGGAGGAACTTTTCATCCCCGATTAAGTAAGTGGTAAGTGCAAGGTAAGTGTTCTTACCCCAATACGTGATTTATTTTCATAATTTTTACTCTTGAAATTTCTATTTTCAAATTCCTTGTGTTTTTCTAAAGTTTTAGAGGGGTTTTACCAACTATACGAGTGGAGCTATACGACTGGAGCGGGAGCTCCCGCCGTATAGTTGGTCGTTAAACTCTCTGTATCATCTGCATGAAATTATTTTCGATATCTGAGCCTATACGGTCGCAACAATATGGCCGGAGCAAAAATTTCAGCCATATAGTTGGTCGTTAAACTCTCAGATGGTTTTGCTTTTTGGTTCCGATATCTATACGGTCGCAACTATACGACCGGAGCAAAAATTCCGGCTGTATAGTTGGTCGCAACTAAACTCCCATGCACTTTTGATTTTCGGTGTTTGTAACTATATGGTCACAACTATATGACCGGAAAAAAAATCGACCGTATAGTTGGTCATTAAACTCTCAGACACTTTTTGTTCGATCTTTCTAATTCATCTAAAAAATGTTATTGTCGGTTTTGAGTCGTGATTAAATCGACCTGGACTCGAGATATTTGGAAATATCTGCCCGGAAACAACTATACGGCCGGACCTATACGGGTCGTGCCCGTATAGTTGGTCATTATGTGGCAGGTTATTTCCAAATCCATGATTTCTTTTTCTATTCCGTTTGGATTCTTTTCTTGGACGACAATTTGGTGTTTCTCACGAGTTTACCAACCTCTGACCCCTCTTATATACTATCATTGTCTATCTCTCTAATCGAATCTACAGAAACCAATCTACCTCTTATTTCACGAGAGGGCTCTCAACCAAGGGATAGAAGTCAAGAAGAAGGACTCTCATGGAGATCGGGAGCAACAGCTACCAAGGCAAAGAGATCGAGACCATCCCTATAGAGTTCCTCGACATCGACCATGGGTGTCGGAAGAGGGACTTGAAGGCCCTGGAGATGAACATTGAGGAATTGGACAAGGAGAAGACAGGGACACCCAAACACCTTCGATTGCTGCGACTTTATCTTGATAAACTTGATGAAGATATCAAGCGGACAACCAAAGAGGGTTTCGCCATGAGTCTTAAGGCACTACAAACACTCCAAGATAGCAATGAGTTTATTAAGGAACAAGTGAAAGTGCTAGAGAGGAATAATCTTTTCTACAAGCTGCGTGTTAAGGAATTAGAAGTTGTCAATCAATCCCTCCGCCTTAGGCTGGCCCGTGAGGAGAAGATACCATGTGCCATGGCACCCCAGTGATCTACAACAATCACGGTATCAAATAATCGCAAGGGATTATTTGATCCCACCTAAATTGATTCCAAGCTTGGGGAGATCTTTAAGACCTTGTAATTTATCTTATAAGTTTTTATTATCCGTGCATTAGTTCAAACTAGAAATAAAGTTTGCAACATTAGAATTCCCTTCAGGAATAGTTGATCCCTTTTATGAAATTCCGAGTTTATTATTATATATGGAGCAATATTGAGCTTGTGTTTGCTTTATGGATATATGAATGTGTTGAGTATGATTTTACTTGCACTTGATGATAGCAATAGGAGTCTTCCACACCATTGGTATTAATGGAACACATAAAGATAATTTGGTCAATATGCTGTAAGATTACGGTTTGATTCAAAAAGAAAAATTATCTATACAATTAAGTAGAAAAAGAAAAACCTTGAACAAAGGAAAACGAAGTGCTATCTAAATAGAGTGTATACAGTTGGAATTTGATAATTGAGATCGTTGAACTTTGAATTACTACATGAAGTGGAATATATGGCTAGCTCCTTTGAACAGCAGTTAAAACAAAAGTGTGAGCATATATGCAAAAGGAAGAAAAAAAGAAGAAAAAGAGCGAATGTGCAAAGAGCAAATAGGCATATGCCACTGTATTGTAGTATGACAAAGAGACAATTTTGAGATTTTGAATCCCAAGTGAATATGTTGATCCTAAAACACTTGGGACTACCTCGTTAACTCATTCGGTTGAACCAGATTCTTTTACATTATGTTGAGATTCATCTTTTATGAACTATTGATAACTAAGGTGTGGAAGCCTTCCAATACTATTCAGATGGTTCAAGTAAGGTACTATTCATGAACTTATTCCCCTATATCGTACATGATAAACACATGCTGCAATTGCCTCATTTATTTTATCGACTCAGCTTCATGAATATGAGGATCACATCCATTAAGCTAAAATCTTGCTCGGGACGAGCAAGAGTCTAAGCTTGGGGAAGTTGATGAGTGCATATTTGCATCATGTTTATATTATTATTTTGCATTGTAAATGTAGGATTTTGGTATTTTACGGCGTTCACGCATATTTTATGTTCATTTTCACCAGGATTAGGATAGATGATGGACCCAATGGATACAATTATTGAAGCAGTTGTACTATGGAGAAAAGGAGTCAAAAACAATGTAAATCACTTATTTGGGAAATATTAATAATACCAAAAGGAAACCAGAAGCGAACAAAGGAGGCCGAGAGCATAACGACCAACTATACGGCGGTAGAATTTTCTCTGCCTGTATAGCTCCGGCTGTATAGCTGGCGCCGCCTCCGCCTCGTCAAATAGTTTCACCCCATGCAATTGGTTCGAGGAGAAGACATACAGAACACCCAGAAATCATGAAAACCTCACCTCCGGAAGGCATCTGGAGGGGGAACTCGTCCACCAGGGATCCATCTTCACCCTGCGCAGATCCGGGAGGCTAAGGCATCGATCTTCATCATCCACCGCTGCATCACCACCATCTCCATCCATCCCATCTACATCTTGTCTAGATCTTGTTGTAATTCCTATACTCGTTGTGGATTTATACAAGTACCATTCATCTATGATTGTTCCCATTACCATTGCCATGATGTTGATTGCCTCCATGTCTGAGTAGATCATTAGTTCTTGGGGAGATGGAGAAACACTAGTATGAGATTGAAATAAGATAAAGTCTATTATGATATTTATCGCTGTGATCATGTGTTAGATTCTCTACATCTCGATGTTGGGAGAAGTCGACCTCTCAATATTTTACTCTCGTGGGGACTTGATGGAGGGAACTACTTGTTGGTAGACGGTGGTGTGCTAGCACTTACAGTGACTATAAAGATGTTAGCAATCCTTACGTATCAACTTGGGAAATCGAGGAAACTCACGGAACACTATCCATGCCATGGGATATGTCCTACGAAATTACGTCCCTTAATAGCACAGTAATTCGATTGATGTCGATTGCTGTCTGCTATGGTTATGAGGATGATGTGCGCAACGGTTGCTGGCTAATCGTCCAAATTCGGAGTTCCTCCCACACATACATAGTTGAGAATGTTCATGATGATAATCTTTATCTTAGATCTTTACAATACTAGTGGTGTATCCGCTACTCCCTGAGAACACGTTTTCCATATTGTAGTTCCAATCTACATACTCGATACTTACTTTCTGTATTAAGTTACTTTGCTTTACTTTATTATTGCTCTTATACCCAAAACCCAAAACACCTTTTTACACATTACTCGCATTTTATCTTGTTACTTAGAACTCTATCTAGCATTTCTATCGCAATATTTATCTCAAGAATTATTAGACTTCAGACTCCTGCTCCCTATGAGATCGATATCTTTATTTCAAAACTAGCTACAAACGATATGTGCACTTGCAGTCATCAAATGCCACTGTCTCGCATCTTCAACCTCTCCAACAACATCTCCATCGATACCATGGTGAAGAGGGAGTAGTCCACCCCAGACTATGGGTTTGTGGAAGTAGCTTGTTCTATCTCTCTCTCATTTTATCAATGTTCTAGTGCCATATGAGCTTCCCAACATGATTATGGCCATCTATATGTAATCCCTTGTGGTGGATCTTTGGTTTTTATGATTTGAGTATTTGAGATTGGAATTTTCAGATCATGTTTGATGTATAAGTAGATGTATGTTATATAATCATTCTTGATTACTTTGTTCTAATCAAACTTGTATGACATGATATGATATGGTGAATACGTGCATTAGATGGAGTAATATGGTAGTATGGAACTAGACAATGATAGAAAGTTTGGGTCCTACTATGGTTTTTACCTTTACATTGTTACCTCACTAGGAATAAATGAATACAAAATGAATACAAGTACTACTATTTCCTAGTGACAATCTTAGGTTCATATCTTCTGACGTATTATTATGTATCCAACATCATGTCATAGAAGCAAAGGCAATACTATGTTTATTATTAATACTAATTTGCAGAGTGGGATCCCATGAAGGATTTCACAATGCCATAAAGGCTCACCTTCTTATCCGAGCCTACCCCACGAAGGAATAGCTCACTCACTCGTGGTAGACTTAAGGTAGTATCCAAACCCTCACAAACTTTCCACGGGGCAAATCACAAGCCAAATGCCTCCAGGCGACCCTAACCTCTCCTAGGATTCCCATGAACACAAGAGTAACAAGAGAACTCGATGAACTCAAAGATAAATGAAATATGTCTTAGCAGAAACGTAGATCATGACCTCCTCTTGCTTTCTACCAAATAGATTTGTCTTTGGTTGGATAGAATGGGAGATCCTCAAGATATGATATTTCAACAATGGAGTGAGACAGAGCTCACGAATATAGCAACTGAATGGTTGACGTTTTGTGTTGACCTAGAGCTCAACTACATGTTGTAGAGCGCGAGCGAGTAATTGGCACAACACTTAGGAAAGTCATATTCCGTAAATATTACACCCCTCAAAGTGGTACAACAAAATAATTGTAGATCCAACTAATTATGTATTTCGTATTCACAATAATATAACAATATAAGATTCAAGATCCTCCTCGGTCCAGTGAGGATTCACGTGTACTAATAAATTTTAAAATGCTAACTTGAGATACAATGGCACTTCTACGCTAAGTACAATCGAAGCGTTGCAACTTTATCGGATACGGTCTAGGTTGCTCAGCCCGACTATCCTACGCGTGTGAAACTATTCTTCTGATTCAACGATTCCTTCCACTGTTCCAAAGTCTATTCCGTAATCTACTCCTTCAATTTCTCTCGAGAGTTCAGGTTCATCATAATAAACCTCCTCTTTGGTGATGTCTTCTATAGTAGATGTGTCTTATAACTTTGTGGTACCTAAGCAAGGGTTAAAAAGTATAGATTGAGTACGAGCGTACTCAACAAGTTCTATGGTGGTTATTTGATACTCTATGTAAAGCCATGGATAAGAATCCTAGGTCTATTCTTAGTTTTCAAAATCAGATTTTTAGAAAAGGTAAGTTTTAGTCTTTAAAAAACTATGTCTCTTAGTCTTCACAGGTTGTATAGGATTTCACCGAATCCCTTCCCCATTGTGTTCGCAATCCTTTCCCAAGATAGGAAGTAACAGGTCACGTTTCATACGCTCTCGAGAGGAGCACTACTTTTTCCACAAATGACCTTAGCTTGAGTGCATAAAAGGGTATGTCTTTCCATTCAAACTTCCTTGGTTTGAGGCTCAGTCAAGATCCAAGCCAATCACTGTCCTTCGCCACGACCCCGCAGTCGACCCATTGTAACGAATTTCGATCGTGAGACCTACACTCAATTACCATCCCTTCTAATATGCTAAGTCGTTACCCTAGTACATAGGATAAGGACGTCAGGGCTTCCACCCGTTTATCTCCCCTTTGGATCTCAGCCCGACTTAGGATATGGGGACATACGAAACAAAAAAAAAGGTACAATTGACTTCTCTGTCCCATTTTAGAACTTGTGGCTAGCGCGTTATTATACAACGCAAGAATCACTGATTATATTGGTTGTTAATCCTAAGTGAATACCCAGTACAATGGAATCTTCACCATATGGCTTCCCAACCATACTTCTAACCATGATTCCATCGCCCACCATTTTAGATTATCCGACTACCCTAAGCCGATAATCCATATTTCATATTTATTATAAAAATAGTACTTTGCGCTTTTAAATGAAGGTGATAAATTTTTAAAAATACCTTTTCAAATATGTTAAACGACATGTAAGAATTCCCTTGCATTTATATATCACAAGTTTAGTCTCATCAAGGGATAACTTGCCTATTGTTTTCGACTTACTGTAATTCGGGGTTTGTATACTACTCTCGACCTTTGTTTATGAAAATAAGCATTATTGTCTAGTAAGGCAATTTATAAAATCCAAATGCATTCTTAAGGGTCCTAAATGTTTATTATATTTTAGTTGATTATTCCCTTCCCCCTATTTTAGGTGTTTAAGGTTTAGTTAAAGTATTTTCTAACTTTATTTTGAGTTTCTCATTAGAATTTTCATAAATCCTTTAGAGTCTTTATTCAATTATTACTAGGTTTATATATCACTAATATTAATAAATTCATTTATTACTCAATAAACATGAATATCAAAGGTTCATATTCTTAATGGATTATTTTATCATTTTTGGAATACTTTCTACCCTTTTTGGTTATTTAATATTTATTGTAAAGTTTTATTAGAGGCTTTTTAATTATCTTATTTTATAATTTCAGAAAAATGGGAATTCTCATTCCATATATTTTTCCTATTTGGAACTATTTTTTATTTTATTTTTATGGAATTTGTGTTTTCATTTATGGATTTAATTCTTTATTAATTGGTTTGTATTTTTCATGACTTTATAAATATTTGTAAAAATCTTCAAAAATTACTTTTTGGATTCTACTCATTTTTTATCTTTCTAGGGGTATTTTTATTTTATTTTTCTAAAATGCAATGGGGTTGTTTTTGGTTAAATGGGTATTTCTAGAAATGTGAAAAGACAGAAATGCCCTTGGGCCCACCAGTCATTCCAGTCACTTAAGTGTCTGGACCCACTAGGTCCACATGCTAGGCCCACCCACTCCATTCTCTCTCTCGCACTCGTTCCTCTCCTCTCTCTCTCTCACGCGCGTGGTTGATGCATTGGAAACTAGCATCGCCACCGCTCTGCCCGGCTACTTCGGCTGCCTCCAGCCACCTCTGACACTGCTCCTCTATCTAAACTACACCCCACCTCCTACTCTATCTTTGTACCGACTATATTTGTATCTCCCCCTCTCAGTTGGACGCTCGCTACCCTAACCCGATCTAGGGTTTCGAAGATGCGTCCCTTCCCCCATCTCCAGCATAACTCTAGCGCTCCCTGATGTCTATGCACTTCTAGTCTTGTAGACAGTTGTTGGGCCTCCAAGTGCAGAGGTTTGTAGAACAGCAGCAAGTTTCCCTTAAGTGGATTACCAAAGGTTTATCGAACTCAGGGAGGAAGTGGTCAAAGGTATCCCTCTCAAGCAACCCGGCAATCAAGATACAAGAAGTCTCTTGTGTCCCCAACACACCCAATACACTTGTCAGGTGTATAGGTGCACTAGTTCGGCAAAGAGATAGTAAAATACAAATGGTATGGATATAAGAAAATGGTGCCAAAAAATAGCTTGATGGCGTGGAAGAGACTAAAGGCAAACTGAAATAAAGATGGAAGCAAGCAAACATGTAACAGATCTTGTTGCAAACAGTGTTTCAATGCTTAGAAACAAGGCCTAGGGATCACACTTTCACTAGTGAACACTCTCATATAAATATATTATCTTCATGTTACTACCCTGAACTACTCTCCGGTTGGACACTCTAATCCATGGTAGGGCTATAACAACACACCTCAAAGTAAGCCTTTCCCATCTAGATAACCCCACACTGTCACCTTGAGCACCAGATGGTTCCAACAAACACCACAATTTTATAAAGACATCCAACTCCAAATATAACTCATAACAAGTATTTGTAATCTCTAGCCTAAGTGCCACCATGGTGTGCACGCTGTCACTTTCACACACATGGGGAGAGCAGAGATCTATTAAAGCACTTGAGTAGCAAGGTAGATCTACTTGATTACACAATATGATCATGCATAGAGAGAGAGAGATGAACACATAGCTACCGGTAGAACCCTTAGCCTCGAGGAAGAACTACTCCCTCATCATCATGGGAATCAGCAACAGCGATGGAGATGGCGGTGGAGATCAATGGAGATGGCTCCGGGGGCACTTCCCTATCCCGACAGGGTGCTGGAACAGAGACTTTCTGTCCCCCGAATCTCCTCTTCGGTGGCGGCTATGTGGAACTTTTCGTGGTTGGAGGCTATTCGATTTGGGATTTTCGTCCCAAGGGCTTCTTATAGGCAAAGGGGCAAGGCCGGTGGCCGGCCAAGGGGCCCACACCATGCCCTGGCGCGGCCTAGGGCTGCCTGCTCCAAGGGGGTGTGGCTGCCCTGTGGCCCCCATTTGTCTCTCCTTCGGACTCCATGTGTCTTCCGGTAAAATATTGACTTTGGCTTTTGTCCCGTCCAATTCTGAGAATATTAATTTTCTGACTTTCCTGGAACCAAAAACAACAAAAAACAGGCAACTGGCACTATGGCATCTTGTTAATAGGTTAGTCCAAGAAAGTGTATAAAAATACTCCAAAGTGTGGACAAAACATAAGAAAGTAGATATAAAACGATCATGCAACATCAAAAATTATAGATACGTTTGCAACATATCAACATCCCCAAGTTAACTCCTGCTCGTCCTCGAGTAGGTAAGTGATAAAAACAAAAGAATAATTTTTGAGGTGACATGCACCATCACAATCTTGATCAAGGCATTTATAAAACATTGATAGCTAGGATCGTAGTACTTTAACATAGCATGAAAGATATAGTTCTAACAATAAGACATGGCAACTATGTTGTAACATGAAAGGATACAAACAATCATCATGAATAATAATGCATTGAAAGACGTTTGTTTGTTTCACATATAGAAAACATAGCATAGTGGTATTCAACTTGTCCCTCATGGAGTAGCAAAACATAAAGGCATAGGACACCTTCAAAGTTCATAAGGGTGACTAGATACAAATAGTTGAAGAACAAACATATCAAAGTTATGCATCAATCAACAAGTCTTGGGACAATGCACATTAAACTAACAATGGCCACTATGCTCTCTCAATAGGTGCATAAAGATAGAAGATGGAGACTCAACATAAAAGTAAAAGAAAGGCCTTCATAGAAGGAAGCAGGGGTTCAAGTCTCATAAAGAGCTTCCAAAAATTATGGTACTTATTAGCTTTCAGCTCTCATTGCCCCTATCATAAGCATCTTGAAGTGATTAAGGTTAAAGTTAACAAACAATGGAGTATATGCTTGACAAAGTATAAGTTGGAAATCTCATGCCCCTTGAATACGAGGGTCGCTCCTCATGCTACTCAAGTTTAGTTACCGGTAAGTTCTTGTCATAGTAAGTACATGTGTATCATAGAGAACCGCCAACGGGGTACCCCTTGCCCGATGATACGGAAGAATCCCCATATCAAAATGACAAGGTAAGCATACAATGAGCATCTCAGCAATCTTCTTATTTACCATAGGAAAATGGTGCTTTTTTCTCTCTTTCCTCTTTTCTCATATTTTTTTCTTTTTCTCTTTTTCTCAATCTCTATCTCTTTTATTATAAGAAGAATGCTTCGTAGACAACTCATTATGGTTACGCTGCAGGTTTCCACCATGATTAGGCATGGATTAGGCCGGCGGCCTAGGCGTTTCTCTAACACACATACATAACTCCATGGACTTACAAGCTCCCCTTTTATTTCACAGCGACGACATATGTGGGCTCCCTGGATTATTCATCCGAGAAATCCCTGTTATGCATACATCCACGTTCCCATGATCAGTGAGCCGTGGAACATAACCGACATGCATCATTACAACATCCGAAACGTAACGAATTACAAGACTTACATAAATGCCATTCTGGCTACATCAACCTTAGCAGCGGAATATCATCATGCGTAGAGCCCAATAGTGCCTCACCCTATAGGCAACTGACTAGGAAGACGGCCTAGTTCGCTGGACGTCACCTCAATCTTCCGAAGCCGAACCTCTGAAATTCTAGCCAAGTAAATAGCCAGGGACACAGTCATGAGTACTTTTGAATGTACTCGCGAACCACCAAGATAAGTGAAACAAGGGAATGCAATTCTGGCTGTGGCGAGATAGCTCTATCTGGGGTTGCTTTTGAAAAGCCTACACTAACTTTCAAGTTATGGCATCTCCATATCTTTGTTGAAAAAGAGGTTTGAAAACATGCTTCTGTTTTATAAATCAAGACATCTCCGTATCTTTGTTGAAAAAGAGTTCTGAAAACAGTTTTGGAGTACAAACCCTTTTTAAACCTCTTCGACCACCTCGGGTCAAAACAAAACTTTTGAACTCGGGTTCCCTCAGAACCTTCATCCTCTTCGTACTTGTTTCCCAAACAAGCACAATTTGGGTACTCCTAGCCAACACCTTTACAACCGTCCTTGACCGTGGACACGGCTATTCGAATAGGTTATACTCTCCAGAGTTTACGCACTTTCCCCACAAGAATCAATACATCTGCCGGGATACAACCACGGCCCACTACCTCTGTAGATGGGGGTCTGGATAATCAAACCTAACCTTTCGCTTGTCGACCCTAGCAAAGGCATGCTTTTACTATTGGGTTTGTTCTCCCCTGCAACGAGTATGTGGCTTCCAGCCATAGTCCTGCCTTCCATACAGGCGCATACCCAAGCCGCAACTTGGCGTATACCTTAAATCTGGTGACTCCACTTCCTTCCGTACTCCAAGTCGTACCGTCCGCGGGAGACCCAATTGTTGCACCGGCCTCCTGCCAGTTCAGGCTCACTCTTGCCGAAACAAGCAACAGGCTTCAGATCCGAGATCTGGTAGAGCCTGCCCGGAATTCTAGGGATCTCTCCCTATAAGCATGGTAGAAGTTGCCTCGGCTAATGCGGACAAACTACGAGTTAAGCCCCAGCACCTGGGGTAATGTGGTTGCGCGGATAAAAATTGTTCCGGTAAAGGCGTAGAACATCCCATCAACTTCTCATTGCTCATCATCACCATTTCTTTCGTTAAAACATCTGCTTGGAACGATGCCTCTTCCCAAGGGTTTTACAAAACAGTTTAAAACCTTTGTAGTGGGGTAACTCCCCAAAACAGTTTATGTTTCTCAAAACCGAGGTTTACAACGGGGTAGGACGATAACGATCATACCCTCGATCTAAAGGGATAAAATGGTAGGTACATCGGGGTGGTGCCTCGAAGGACACGAAGTCATAACTTGGAGGAGCCAAGTTACTATTGCAGTATTTGTAAAACAAAACATGTAGGTAGATAATGCAATTTATAAAGAGGATATAAAACAGGTAAAAGAGAATAGGACATATATCAGAGTTCAGGAAAGGGTGGCTTGCCTATGATTAGCAATAAGTCCCTAGACTTCTTTAGATAACCGAGAATACCCAATAAATAATAATAATAAGAAGTTCCTTCCTTCTTGAGGTCAAACACTCACACTATCGTCGTCATCGGGTATACATGCAAGCAGACAAGTCCACAATCAATACAAGGCATACATGCATCAAACCATACAGCAAACAAATATAAGGAGTACCACTGAACTTGGGAGGTTTTGGAGATGTTGGGTATTGGTAGTGGAAATTACTTGATTGCCATTGTAGTGTTTCTCTCTTGGAAGATAGGTGTCTAGGATAGATATCATGAACTTGGATTAGGGTTCTTTGGTCAGTAGGCTACCAAAGGGTAACCATGGTATCCTCAGATAGGTATTGACAAGGCAAAACCACTACAAGTGGTTTCACTTGAATATCAATTTCCTAGATTTAATTATGATTTTTAAAGGGATTAAACTCTAGTTTGAGGAAATAATTCACCAAAGATTATCTGGAGCTCCAAAAATTATTTCCTTGGATGGTTTGATAGTATTTGCTGTACTGAACCACCTAGAGTCAAAATCAAGTCAAAAGAATTAACAGAATGCCCTTAGGAAATTCCCAAAGGCAGTTCTGTCTGGTTTTTCTCTTTTTCACCAGATTAATTCTACAGAAGCTATTGAGTTGGTTCCAAGGGCATGTGGTAGGCACTTGGAATACCTTTATGTAGAAATTGGTTTCTCATTTTGGAGTTGCCAAACTCCTGGAGTGATTTATTTAGTGAAAATACCCATTACAGAAGTATTTAAATCACTAAAATTCAACCAGAGCTCAACAAATTCTGAGCTGCTAGGGTTGGACAGATACTGATCCTAGGAGGTACTGGGAATTGGAATCAGGTCAATACCACATTTGGTTAGACCTGGGGAATTATCTAAGACAGAAAGTTGCTGTTTTTGTTATTTTTTCTAAAGGCATCCTTCTATTCACCTTGGCATCAGACTTGTGCTAGATGATAGCTATGTAAAATACCTCTCAGCAGGACTTTGTTTCAACTCAAAGGAGTGAGGCTAGCTCATAGAGGAAATTATTTTGTGCATAGGGTATATTTTAGTGGATTAGTGGCCAATAAATAATAGAAATTATTTTTGGCAAGGTTTAGGTTCTGCATGTTGCACAAAACATATAGGAACATGGTAAAAATTATCTCTGGTAAAAAGGAGTTGGTTTCCATTTTTAAATTGATTTAAACTAAGGAGCAATTTCTGGATCTAGACAGAAATGAATAAAAGAAAAGGTTTGCGGGCAGGGATCTGGGGCTACTGGGCCGCGCTGAGGAGATTCGGCCCACGACAGGGTGACACGGTGCGTGGGAGCCAGCGCTTGAACCTGGCAAGCAGGGCCCGGCGGTCAGCAAGAGGGGGAGGCTGAAACGGTACCGGTGGATCCCGACCGTCCGTTTAAGTGGTGATGGACGGCGCAGCGCCGTCGTCCACCTGGGCTCGCCGGCGACGTGAGCTAACCCTAGCAGAGGGTGGCGCGGGGCGGGGAGCTCCCCTGAGGGATCGAGGAGGGTCGGGGAGGCTGCAGGGCGACGCGGTCGACGATGCTGAGCAGATCGAGGGGCGGCACGACGATGGAGGTCCACTGGAAGCAGCTCGCGTGACGGCGGCCGAGAGCGACCTCGTCGGAGCTCAACACCGATGACGGAGGAGTAGGTCCTAGGCCAAAAGAAAAGTACTGTCAGGTAGAGGAGGAGGAGGGGAACACATGAGCTGACATGCAGAAGGAATGGAGCAGGGGAGAAGGAGCCTTGCTCAATTCAGTGAGGAGGCCGAGAGCTCTCCTTCTTCTTCTTTCAAGCAACACAGGGCAGGGGAGTGGAAGTGGAGCTAGGGGAGGGTGAGTGGAGGTGAGAGGGGGTAAATGAGGGGCAGAGGGCTGGCTGGGGTGGCCTCTGGTCTCTATACCAAGGAGGAAGGGGTATATGATGTAAAAGACCCATTTGGACATGGGGGAGAGGGGGTGCTGGCCAGGGATTGGTCTAGGGGTCGGTGGGGAGGGGTAGGATTGGTATTTGGTCATGCTAGATCAGAGAGGGAGGTGGTGGCAGCTGTGGTAATTAATTAGAGTAGATCCTTGTAAGATTGTGTTGTCTCTCTCTCTCCTTCTACTAGTCCAAGGGTAAAATGGGAAAAGCTGAGGTGGTGCTACAGTGCTAGTTGACCAGGGTTGTGTCTTGATGTTGAGGATAAGTATTGAACAAGTTTTGATGGAATTTGGAAATGGTTGGAGTAGTGGATTTGCTTAATTGGCAATTTTGATCCAATTGATGGTTGTGAAGGAAGTCCAAAATATTGCATTGGAATAGAGGAGTAAATGGTACTGGTGAGTAGATGAGGTAAAGGTAGACTCCTAGGATTTATTTGGGATTTTTTCAGAGGAGTTTTAGTCCTCTTAAATCCAATTACTCAAAAAGGACATAAGTGATTTTTAGAAGATCATTTGATCATTTTCCATTGGACAAGGATGGATTTTGGTTTGAGAGGATCCCAAATGTGAATACACACCTAGGGGCATTTTCCCAAGATTTATGGAGGCAAAAAAGTAGTTAAAACAATTATTATTCCAATTCAACCATTTAAGAAAATGGGCAAAAAGAAATAATAAAGCTTCTCAAAAATATTTATTTCTGAGATGGGAAGATATAGTATGATATATGGAACTCACTTGAGCCAAAAGTTGGAGAAGTGTTTTGGTAAAAACCAAACTTTCCTTTATGGAGGGAGTTTTGGAGATTTTGACTATAAAGGGAATTAAATGGATTTGGAGCCATACTAACTATGGGTAATTGTTGATAAATCTTGATGATCAAGGTAGGTGGTGTAGACAAGGTGTAGCAAGCATTTGCAGCCTTGTGGAATGAAATTCCAAATTGAATTAGATGGAAAACAAAGGGTTGATGATCTAGGGTGATGTTATTTTTATACCACCAAAACATGCTTGCATCTTGGAGCTCAGAGCTCACCTTGGTGCAAGGGATAGATGGGTGGGTAGACCAAGTCATATAGATGAACATGGCAGAAAGAGTTTGAATTAACTACAATTGAGGTGATCTAGAAATGATGGCAAACTTTGTTGAAACATAAGGCTACCATGCAGAAAGAGTCATGAAGCCTTCTAAACCAAGTGGGTTCAAGCAGCACAAAGATTCACTTGGAACAAGTGATGTAGGTTTTGATAAACATCAATGAGTAGATCACAACCATGTAGATAGTTGTTCCATAGGGGTTTGGATGGTGGTGTGAGCTTCTAGCAAAGTAGGCATGATGACTAGATTTGCAGGAAATGTTATTTTCTTGTCTGCAAAACCATCATGGACAAGTGGGTTGGAAGAGGATCTAACCAGGGGCCAACGTGGGCCTTGTTAGTCCTTAGGATGTTTAGCAATATGGTTGAAGTGCATTTCCAAAAAATGCACATGGTTTGAGAAAAGGAGGCATTCCAAAAGGTGATGTTGAAACTGTTTCTAGACTTGGCCAATTTTGGCAGTTTTGAGGATTTTGACTAGAGTAGGAGAGGGAATGTTCTTGGAGGGTTGCAAGGTATCAGAGCATTAGCAAGGGGGTTATATGGAAGTGTAGAGTGAGTAGAAGAGATCCATGCTTGGTATTGGTCTTCATGGACTTTGGAAACTTCTAGAATGGAAGTCCTCAGAATAGATCTGGTTAAGGGCTTTGGATGATCATTGAGTGGATAGGGATCACATCTAGGTTTGTAATCTTGCTTAGGGATGTGATGGCTTGGAAAACAACTTGATCCTAGTGATGAGCTCCTAGAGTAGCTCATACTACTTCCTAAGCAAACAAGTCAATCAGCAGATCAAAACAACTTATCAGACAGCAGATCAAGGCAACTCATCTTATAAACGATTCAACTACTACTAGGGTTACCATCAAGCTTAGCTTGAGGTAAGGTTGGGGCATTTTGAAGAGGTTGGATTTTGAATAAGATGGGAGTCCTTGGTATCTCTACCAAGAGTAGAATTTCAAATGCTTTGCAAAGAGGTGTTTTGGGGAATCTAGAGATAAGATTAGTTGAGTGTTCTGTCTTGAAAACATAAGGAGATTGTATTATATATCTCTCCATAGTTTTGTCAATGTAAGCTATCAAAATAGTTTTGGTTGCACAAGCATCTTGGCTCAGGTTTTGAAATACCAGAATGTTTGAGAATATGTAAAGTGAGCCAGGATAGTTTTTAGGTAAATAGCTTTTGTCAGCTGAGGGTGAGGTAAGGAGTAGCATGAGATATACTCTCATATGCACAAGTGTAGACAAACAATAAGCAAGCACTGCACCAATGCACAAGAAAAAGTTTTTGTTCCCCCTGATTTTTGCAGTTTGGACAACTAATCAGGGTTGCTGAAATTGGGATGTTACAGACCTTTCCCCCTTAAGAGAATCTCGTCCCGAGTTTCGGGAGAGTAAGGTTAGGGGATTTTCTTTGGAGGTAGTGCTAGGTGTTTCTTGCGTACTAACTTGCTGACTTTTTCTTCGAATCGAAACACCTTGACAGGAAGGTTGAACTTCAATCTTCTTGAAACTCGGGGGTCGAGCTGGCTTCAACCATGGTTGCAGGGAGGGACCTTCTTTCTGTAAGGGTCGATGGCGCTTCTCTTAAGTGGGTTATTGTATCCAAGTCTGTCTTAAGATCTGTGTCTTCGGGTCCCACGGTTGGATTTTCTTCTGGTAGAGAGGTAATCTATTTTGTGGGAAAGACGCAGTCTTTCCCCCTTAGGATTGGACTTGGGTAGAGCGGAGAGTTACCAGTCGGGGGCATCCTTATAAGGGGTGGCAAAAGATAGTTCTCGAGGTAGCGGACATCGACTTAAGAGAGGGTAGCATCATAGGCGTTGTTTCCGGGGGGGGACGTGGGCTAGTTTATTACATGTTGTGCTTGCCGATGTTCGGGAAGTCCTAGAGTGGGTTAAGGGGCTTCTCTCTTGACCTTTACTTCCACAGGGTGTTGTCGCTAGTAGATGCACGGGAAATCTTCAGTCTTGAGCTGCGGGGCAGCGAGCGGTAGGGTGGCCATCTTTTCTGAAGATAAGAGCCCTAGGGGCCTTCGGGCTTCTCAGTCGCGGAAGTCTTGACGGTTTTACCCTCGGGGCATTCTCGGCTGAAGTGACCGGGTATTCCACACCTGAAGCAGGTACCTATACTTCGGCGTAACTGTTTTGACGACTTGCCTTTGCTGGTACCGGGAGGTTGACGGGCCTTGCCAATGAGGGGATATATTGGGCATTTGATGGGGACATGGTCTTGGCCTTCGCAGAGGAAGCAAGTGATAAGTCAAGTTGGGAAAACTTTGGACGAATGAGGTTCTCCTCAGTTTGGGTAGTGGCCGGAGCATCTGTTGGCTTGGTGTCTTCCATCCCCGCAACGACTACATGCCTTCTTCGAGCTTCCGATCTTCATGGCCATCCTGAGAGGGGGGGTTTCATGTTGGTGGTACGCGTTCCGGTTGGGTCTGATGCCACGTATTGGGTAAAACATGCAAGAAGGAGAACAATCAAACAATCATAGCAATCCAAGGAAGTCCTTACATAACCAACCAAACTGCACCCGAAGGTGTCAATAGTACGTAAGCAGTACAAAACGCATTAAGGGACAATACATGACTCTACCCTATTGCTAGCTAGGCGAGTGTCGCAACGCGGGTGATTACTCAGAGGGTGTATCTGTGGAGTCGGGGCTAGCTTCTGGCAGATCAGTGGAGGTTTCCTGCGCCTTCTTGAGGGGCTTAAACCTACGGAGGTATTGACTGGCGGTGGTGCACTTCCTGCTTTTCCTGGGGGTGGCTTCCCTCGAGGTTCCTTCAGTTGCAGTTGTTCGTGCTTGATTCCTTTGTAGGGTTTCCAGAGCTTCTTTACGGGTGAGAATGGTTTGCAGGGGATGGAGGTCCATCTGGGAGTGGCGGTATTTGTCAATAATTGCTGTTAACGCCTCATTGCTAGAGTAGCTGTAACGGGTTTGAAAGGAGAAAGCAGGATATGCCAGGCTGGGGTCTTGAGTTCCTCCGGTGCAGTTGGCATTTCCCTTCATGGGGAGGTAGAAGGTTGTGGCCTGTCTCATCTTTGGGAGGGAGCTACGGATGCGCATCAAAGCTTCTCTGGCTACCAAGTCAATATCAAGCATGGGACTAGGCATCCGAGGTCCTATGGAGTAGATAGGGCTTCCATTGGTTCCTGGCTTGGCTAGTATGACAATCTGTCCCACATAATCTCCTAATTCCAGTCCCTTGTGGAGGGTGTCGGTAGGTTTCTGCTGGTAACCGCATAGTTGCATCGAGTCCCATAGGATTTGGGGAAATCCAATCTTCAGCCACTCTTCATCAATAGGCTCCATCTACAGAAGGGTTTAGGTTCAGGTTGGGTTAGTGACAGGTGTGCATGATTTTGAGATTATGAAAATCATATTAATGCGAGTAGTTTTCAAAATCAGAGGGGGAAAAGACATAAGCACTTTTGCAAATAGTCATCATTTCTCCCTTGTCTTTTAGAAAATAGGTTTGTCATTTCCTGTCTAACGTCCATGCTAACTAAGGTCTCCTACAGTCAGGATGGCTCTGATACCAAGTCTGTGGGCTCCCCGGATTATTCATCCGAGAAATCCCTGTTATGCATACATCCATGTTCCCATGATCAGTGAGCCGTGGAACATAACCGACAGGCATCATTACAACATCCAAAACGTAACGAATTACAAGACTTACATAAATGCCATTCTGGCTACATCAACCTTAGCAGCGGAATATCATCATGCGTAGAGCCCAATAGTGCCTCACCCTACAGGCAACTGACTGGGAAGACGGCCTAGCTCGCTGGACATCACCTCAATCTTCCGAAGTCGAACCTTTGAAATTCTGGCCAAGTAAATAGCCAGGGACATAGCCGTGAGTACTTTTGAATGTACTCGCAAACCACCAAGATAAGTGAAACAAGGGAATGCAATTCTGGCTGTGGCGAGATAGCTCTATCTGGGGTTGCTTTTGAAAAGCCTACACTAACTTTTAAGTTATGGCATCTCCATATATTTGTTGAAAAAGAGGTTTGAAAACATGCTTCTGTTTTATAAATCAAGACATCTCCATATCTTTGTTGAAAAAGAGTTTTGAAAACAGTTTTGGAGTACAAACCCTTTTTAAACCTCTTCGACCACCTCGGGTCAAAACAAAACTTTCGAACTCGGGTTCCCCCGGAACCTTCATCCTCTTCGTACTTGTTTCCCAAACAAGCACAATTTGAGTACTCCTAGCCAACACCTTTACAACCGTCCTTGACCGTGGACACGGCTATTCGAATAGGTTATACTCTGCAGAGTTTGTGCACTTTCCCCACAAGAATCAATACATCCACTGGGATACAACCACGGCCCACTACCTCTGTAGATGGGGGTCCGGATAATCAAACCTAACCTTTCGCTTGTTGACCCTAGCAAAGGCATGCTTTTCCTCTTGGGTTTGTTCTCCCCGGCAACGAGTATGTGCCTCCCAGCCATAGTCATGCCTTCCGTACACGCGCATACCCAAGGCGCAACTTGGCGTATACCTTAAATCTGGTGACTCCACTTCCTTCCGTACTCCAAGTCATACCGTCCGCGGGAGACCCAATTGTTGCACCGTCACGCCATTCAGGCTCACTCTTGCCGAAACAAGCAACAGGCTTCAGATCCGAGATCTGGTAGAGCCTGCCCGGAATTCTAGGGATCTCTCCCTATAAGCATGGTAGAAGTTGCCTCGGCTAATGCGGACAAACTACGAGTTAAGCCCCAGCACCTGGGGTAATGTGGTTGCGCGGATAAAAATTGTTCCGGTAAAGGCGTAGAACATCCCATCAACTTCTCATTGCTCATCATCACCATTTCTTTCATTAAAACATCTGCTTGGAACGATGCCTCTTCCCAAGGGTTTTACAAAACAGTTTAAAACCTTTGTAGTGGGGTAACTCCCCAAAACAGTTTATGTTTCTCAAAACCGAGGTTTACAACGGGGTAGGACGATAACGATCATACCCTCGATCTAAAGGGATAAAATGGTAGGTACATCGGGGTGGTGCCTCGAAGGACACGAAGTCATAACTTGGAGGAGCCAAGTTACTATTGCAGTATTTGTAAAACAAAACATGTAGGTAGATAATGCAATTTATAAAGAGGATATAAAACAGGTAAAAGAGAATAGGACATATATCAGAGTTCAGGAAAGGGTGGCTTGCCTATGATTAGCAATAAGTCCCTAGACTTCTTTAGATAACCGAGAATACCCAATAAATAATAATAATAAGAAGTTCCTTCCTTCTTGAGGTCAAACACTCACACTATCGTCGTCATCGGGTATACATGCAAGCAGACAAGTCCACAATCAATACAAGGCATACATGCATCAAACCATACAGCAAACAAATATAAGGAGTACCACTGAACTTGGGAGGTTTTGGAGATGTTGGGTATTGGTAGTGGAAATTACTTGATTGCCATTGTAGTGTTTCTCTCTTGGAAGATAGGTGTCTAGGATAGATATCATGAACTTGGATTAGGGTTCTTTGGTCAGTAGGCTACCAAAGGGTAACCATGGTATCCTCAGATAGGTATTGACAAGGCAAAACCACTACAAGTGGTTTCACTTGAATATCAATTTCCTAGATTTAATTATGATTTTTAAAGGGGATTAAACTCTAGTTTGAGGAAATAATTCACCAGAGATTATCTGGAGCTCCAAAAATTATTTACTTGGATGGTTTGATAGTATTTTCTGTACTGAACCACCTAGAGTTGGAATCAAGTCAAAAGAATTACCAGAATGCCTTAGGAAATTCCCAAAGGCAGTTTTATCTGGTTTTTCTCTTTTTCACCATATTAATTCTACAGAAGCTATTGAGTTGGTTCCAAGGGCAAGTAGTAGGCACTTGGAATACCTTTCTGTAGAAATTGTATTCACTCATTTTGGAGTTGCCAAACTCCTGGAGTGATTTATTTAGTGAAAATACCCATTACAGAAGTATTTAAATCACTAAAATTCAACCAGAACTCAATATATTCTGAGCTGCTGGGGTTGGACAGATACTGATCCTAGGAGGTACTGGGAATTGGAATCAGGTCAATACCACATTTGGTTAGACCTGGGAAATTTATCTAAGATAGAAAGTTGCTATTTTTTGTTATTTTTGCTAAAGGCATCCTTCTGTTCACCTTGGCATAAGACTTGTGCTGGATGATAGGTATGTCAAATACCTCTCAGTAGGACTTTGTTTCAACTAAGGAGTGAGGCTAGCTCACAGAGGAAATTATTTTGTGCATAGGGTACATTTTAGTGGATTAGTGGCCAATAAATAATAGAAATTATTTTTGCCAAGGTTCAGGTTCTGCATGTTGCACAAAACATATAGGAACATGGTAAAAATTATCACTGGTCAAAAGGAGTTGGTTTCCATTTTTGAATTGATTTAAACTAGGGAGCAATTTCTGGATCTGGACAGAAATGAATAAAAGAAAAGGTTTGCGG
Organism: Avena insularis; assembly: GCA_023614405.1. Classification (NCBI taxonomy): domain Eukaryota; kingdom Viridiplantae; phylum Streptophyta; class Magnoliopsida; order Poales; family Poaceae; genus Avena; species Avena insularis. The sequence continues at coordinate 96,088,412 of CM042696.1, forward strand.
GCTGGGATCTGGCTCTTGGGCTGGCCGAGATTCAGCCTGGCGAGGCGGACGCTTGTGGAGCCAGCGCTTGAACCTGGCAAGCGGGGCCTGGCGGTCAGCGAGAGGGGGAGGCCGAAACGGTACCGACGGATCTCGGCTGTCCGTTTAAGTGGCGATGGACAACGCAGCGTCGTCGTCCACCTGGGCTCGCCGGCGACGTGAGCTAACCCTAGCAGAGGGTGGCGCGGGGCGGGGAGCTCACCTGAGGGCTCGAGGAGGGTCGGGGAGGCTGCAGGGTGACACGGTCGACGATGCTGAGCAGATCGAGGGGCGGCACGACGGCGGAGGTCCACTGTAAGCAGCTCGCGCGACGGCGGCCGAGAGCGACCTCGTCGGAGCTCAACGCCGATGACGGAGGAGTAGGTCCTGGGCCAAAATAAAAGTATTGTCAAGTAGAGGAGGAGGAGGGGAACACATGAGCTGACATGCAGAGGGAATGGAGCAGGGGAGAAGGAGCCTTGCTCGATTCAGTGAGGAGGCCGAGAGCTCTGCTTCTTCTTCTTTCGAGCAGCACAGGGCAGGGGAGTGGAAGTGGAGCTAGGGGAGGGTGAGTGGAGGTGAGAGGGGGTAAATGAGGGGCAGAGGGCTGGCTGGGGTGGCCTCTGGCCTATATACCAACAAGGGAGGGGTAGATGATGTAAAAGACCCATTTGGACATGGGGGAGAGGGGGTGCTAGCCGGGGATTGGTCCAGGCGTCGGTGGGGAGGGGTAGGATTGGTATTTGGTCGTGCTAGGTCAGACAGGGAGGTGGTGGCAGCTGTGGTAATTAATTAGAGTAGATCCTTGTAAGATTGTATTGTCTCTCTCTCTCCTTCTACTAGTCCAAGGGTAAAATGGGAAAAGCTGAGGTGGTGCTACAGTGCTAGTCGACCAGGGTTGTGTCTTGATGTTGAGGATAAGTATTGAACAAATTTTGATGGAATTTGGAAATGGTTGGAGTAGTGGATTTGCTTAATTGGCAATTTTGATCCAATTGATGGTTGTGAAGGAAGTCCAAAATCTTGCATTGGACCAGAGGAGGAAATGGTACTCACTTGAGCTTCTCAAAAATATTTATTTCTGAGATGGGAAGATAGAGTATGATATATGGAACTCACTTGAGCCAAAAGTTGGAGAAGTGTTTTGGTAAAAACCAAACTTTCCTTTATGGAGGGAGTTTTGGAGATTTTGACTATAAAGGGAATTAAATGGATTTGGATCCATACTAACTATGGGTAATTCTTGATAAATCTTGATGATCAAGGTAGGTGGTGTAGACAAGGTGTAGCAAGCATTTGCAGCCTTGTGGAATGAAATTCCAACTTGAATTAGATGGAAAACAAAGGGTTGATGATCTAGGGCGATGTTATTTTTATACCACCAAAACATGGGTGGGTGGGTATAACAAGTCATATAGATGAACATGGCAAAAATAGTTTGAATTAACTACAATTGAGGTGATCTATAAATGATGGCAAACTTTGTTGAAAAATAAGGCTGCCATGCAGAAAGAGTCATGAAGCCTTCTAAACCAAGTGGGTTCAAGCAGCACAAAGATTCACTTGGAACAAGTGAAGTAGGTTTTTATAAACATCAATGAGTATATCACAACCATGCATAGAGTTGGTCTATAGGGGTTTGGATGGTGGTGTGAGCTTCTAGCAAAGTAGGCATGATGACTAGATTTGCAGGAAATGTTATTTTCTTGTCTGCAAAACCATCATGGACAAGTGGGTTGGAAGAGGATCTAACTAGGGGCCAAAGTGGGTATTGGTAGTACTTAGGATGGTTAGCAAGATGGTTCAAGTGCATTTCCAAAAAATGCAGATGGTTTGAGAAAAGGAGGCATTCAAAAAGATGATATTGAAACTGTTTCCAGACTTGGCCAATTTTGGCAGTTTTGAGGATTTTGACTAGAGTAGGAGAGGGAATGTTCTTGGAGGGTTGCAAGGTATCAGAGCATTAGCAAGGGGGTGATATTGAAGTGTAGAGTGAGTATAAGAGATCCATGCTTGGTATTGGTCTTCATGGACTTTGGAAACTTCTAGAATGGAAGTCCTCAGAATAGATCTGGTTAAGGGCTTTAGATGATCACTGAGTGGATAGGGATCACATCTAGGTTTGTAATCTGGCTTAGGGATGTGATGGCTTGGAAAACAACTTTATCCTAGTGATGAGCTCCTAGAGTAGCTCATACTACTTCCTAAGCAAACAAGTCAATCAGCAGATCAAAACAACTTATCAGACAGCAGATCAAGGCAACTCATCTTATAAACGATTCAACTACTACTAGGGTTACCATCAAGCTTAGCTTGAGGTAAGGTTGGGGCATTTTGAAGAGGTTGGATTTTGAATAAGATGTTAGTCCTTGGTATCTCTACCAATAGTAGAATTTCAAATGCTTTGCAAAGAGGTGTTTTGGGGAATCTAGAGATAAGATTAGTTGAGTGTTTTGTCTTGAAAACATAAGGAGATGGTATTATATATCTCTCCATAGTTTTGTCAATGTAAGCTACCAAAATAGTTTTGGTTGCACAAGCATCTTGGCTCAGGTTTTGAAATGCCAGAACGTTTGAGAATATGTAAAGTGAGCCAGGATAGTTTTTAGGTAAATAGCTTTTGTCAACTGAGGGTGAGGTAAGGAGTAGCATGAGATATACTCTCATATGCACAAGTGTAGACAAACAATAAGCAAGCACTGCACCAATGCACAAGAAAAAGTTTTTGTTCCCCCTGATTTTTGCATTTTGGACAACTAATCAGGGTTGCTGAAATTGGGATGTTACAACATCCATAGACAAAAGAGCATGATATCAACTAGGTACAATGTAAAAGTGCAATGTTGAAAGTGTTCCCCATGACAACATGGTTCTGCTAATCCCCAACATATAAGTGCAAGCATATACAACATAGATGACATAATGGTTCAAGTTTATTAAAGGCAATAAAATTAAAGTGTGCCATCAAGTTTGTGAGAGCTTTAATCACTAGTTTTCTCATAACAAGTTTAATTCGGAAGGTAGATAAAAATATGAATATACTTGGAATAGCAAATGCTAATAGGTAGGTATGGTGGACTCTTTGGAATAACTTGGTTTTTTTTGGAGTTGGATGCATGAGTGGGACTCATACTTGGTTATGGAGGCTTGCAAAAGACAGGGAGCGACCAACTAAGAGAGCAATAATGGCCATAATCATGCAAAGCGACAAAACATCATTAATTAAAGCATAAAGTGATATTACAAGTCGAAAACTAAAGGATCATAAAGGCTATGGTGACTTGGGATAGTCTTAACATGGTGTGAGCATGTGCCAAGTCAACCCAAATAAAGCATCAAAGGAGAATGCCACAATACTATGCTTTAATATGCTAAAACAACGCATGATTCTTTAAAGGCACATTAAGCAATCTCAATTGTTTATAACATGTCATGCTACAGCAAATATCACTAAGCATAAATCCAAAACAACACCAAGCATTACATGACAAAGCATAGGCCACAGTCAAAAACAAGCTCCTTTTTACCACTTAAGCATGAACTTTTCCTACTCTTTTCGAAACCAAACCAAACTATTTGAAAACTAATGTATGAAAGAGGGGGTCCAACCAATTTATTCAAGCAAACTAAGAAAACCAAGCAAAGGAAAACCAAAAACAAAAATGAAGACGCTCCAAGAACAACACAATTGTGCATGAATCAATAAAAATGAAGTGTTTGGTAGAACCTGAGATTTTTTATTGATGAAGAAGGGGATGCCATGGGCATCCCCAAGATTTAATGCTTGTACTTCTTGGATATTTCTTGGGATGACACGCGTGGCAACCCCAAGCTTGAGCTTTAGTCCATTCTTCATCTCATTTCATCATTCCTTCCATACACCTAAAATTTTTCCTTCATACAAAACTTCACACAATCTTTATTAGCAACATTAGTGCACTCAGGATAATAAGTCTTTGAGTTCAGTTTCAACACCAATAAAACTTCCATTAAAACACAAGCTACTGTAGCACTTCCCTCAAAAATCTCAATTCCCCAAAAGAACTCAAAAAGGAACCAACAAGGAGCAAATGCAAATAATGATAGAAATCTGTTAGAACAGACCAGCAGGTAAAAACCATTTTTTTCGAAAACCTTCTGTTGCTCAAATCGAAAAGTGTTGAACTAACGAAAGTTAGATAACAACCTGGGGCAGAAGCACAACAATTCATGCCTCAAAAAGACGTACAGAGATTTTACACAATTTTTTACAGTGAAGCACAAAAATCTGTTTCAGACAGCAACTTTTCCAAGCATTACTTCCCTCTCATTAGAGGTTACTCTTGGCACAAAAAGCAAATAAAAAGGATAATGAGCGGTTATTACATAGGTAATAACTTCCAAGACTCATCTAAAACTTTTGGGTAATCTCCCAATAAGTACTTTTCTTTAACGCCTTTAAGTTAGGCATGATAGTTTGAGAAGATGCTCACATAAGAAATATGATTTGAAGTAAAAGAGAGCGTCAAGAAGCAAATTCAAAGCACATTTAAATCTAACCCACTTCCTATGCATAGGAATCTTGTAAAGAAACAAGTCATGAAAGCAAAAAGCAACAAGCATAGGAAAGCAAAACAAGTGCAATTTCAAGACTTTCAACATAAAGAGGGGAAACTTAATATTATTGAGATACATAAAACCATGTTTCCTTCTCTCATAATAACTTTCAGTAGCATCATAAATAAAATTAACAATATAAATATCACATAAAACATTCTTATCATGAGCCACATGCATAAAAGAATTAATACTCTCCACATAAGCATAGTCATTCTTATTAATTGTAGTGGGAGCAAATTCAACAAAATAGCTATCATTATTATTCTCATCACCATAATCATCAAATATAGTAGGCATATTATAATCATAATTAATTTTCTCCTCAATAGTAGGTGGACTGAAAATATGATATTCATCATTGTAATCATCATATATTGGAGGCACAGTATCATCAAAGTAAATTTTCTCCTCCATGCTTGGGGGACTAAAAAGATCATTTTCATCAAAACTAGCTTCCCCAAGCTTAGACTTTTCCATACAATTAGCAATAATGGTGTTCAAAGAATTCATACTAATAATATTGCTAACTCAAGATAAATACTATAAAGCTCTCTAATTTTGTTGTTGTTTTTCATTAAGCCTAACTAGTGAAAACAAGAAACAAAAAGTCAAAATTGCAGAATCTAAAGGAAATTACTTCGAGCACTCACACTGGAGGATGTGAGTACCTTTTACCTTACCTCCCCGGCAACGGCGCCAGAAAATAGCTTGCTGGCGCGTGGTTGAAGTGGGAGCTTCTTTTCTTCAATCCCCGGCAACGGCGCCAGAAAATTGCTTGCTGGCGCGTGGTTGACGTGGGAGCTTCTTCTTCTTCAATCCCCGGCAATGGCGCCAGAAAATAGCTTGATGTCTACGCACTTCTATTCTTATAGGCAGTTGTTGGGCCTCCAAGTGCAGAGGTTTGTAGAACAACAACAAGTTTCCCTTAAGTGGATTACCCAAGGTTTATCAAACTCAGGGAGGAAGTGGTCAGAGGTATCCCTCTCAAGCAACCCTGCAATCCTGCAATACTTCTATTCTTAACTGGATTACCCAAGGTTTGTCACCAACACACCCAATACACTTGTCAGGTGTATACATGCACTAGTTCGGCAAAGAGATAGTAAAATACAAGTGGTATGGATATAAGACAACGGTGCCAGAAAATAGCTTGATGGCGTGGAAGAGACTAAAGGCAAACTGAAATAAAGATGGAAGCAAGCAAACATGTAACAGATCTAGTTGCTAACGGTGTTTCAATGCTTAGAAACAAGGCCTAGGGATCATACTTTCACTAGTGAACACTCTCATATAAATATATTATCTTCATAATACTACCCTGAACTACTCTCCGGTTGGACACGCTAATCCATGGTAGGGCTATAACATCACACCTCAAAGTAAGCCTTTCCCATCTAGATAACCCCACACTGTCACCTTGAGCACTAGATGGTTCCAACAAACACCACAATTTCATAAAGACATCCAACTCCAAATAGAACTCATAACAAGTATTTGTAATCTCTAGCCTAAGTGCCACCATGGTGTGCATGTTGTCACTTTCACACACATGGGGAGAGCAGAGATCTATTAAAGCACTTGAGTAGCAAGGTAGATCTACTTGATTACAAAGCTCATGATCTCAATATGATCATGCATAGAGAGAGAGATGAACACATAGCTACCGGTAGAACCCTTAGCCTCGAGGAAGAACTACTCCCTCATCATCATGGGAATCAGCAACGGCGATGGAGATGGCGGTGGAGATCAATGGAGATGGCTCCGGGGGCACTTCCCCATCCGGCAGGGTGCCGGAACAGAGACTTTCTGTCCCCCGAATCTCCTCTTCAGTGGCGGTGGCACTACGGAACTTTTCGTGGCTGGAGGCTATTTGATTTAGGGTTTTTGTCTCAGGGGCTTCTTATAGGCGAAGGGAAAAGGTCGGTGGCCGTCCAGGGGGCCCACACCATGCCCTAGCATGACCTAGGGCTGCCCGCGCCAAGGGGGGTGTGGCCGCCCTGTGGCCCCCCTTCGTCTCTCCTTCATACTCCATGTGTCTTCCGATAAAATATTGATTTTGGCTTTTGTCCCGTCCAATTCCGAGAATATTAATTTTCTGACTTTCCTGGAACCAAAAACAGCAGAAAACAGGCAACTGGCACTGTGGCATCTTGTTAATAGGTTAGTCCAAGAAAGTGCATAAAAATACTCCAAAGTGTGGACAAAACATAAGAAAGTAGATATAAAACAAGCATGGAACATCAAAAATTATAGATACGTTTACAACATACCACTCCCCACCATCGAGATAGCACCCAATCGCATATACAACGCTGTCTATAGCTTCCCTAGCAGGTGCAGGTCGAGATGCCCCTCTTGGGGTACTCCCTGTGCCACCAGTCGCCGCCATTGCTACTATTCTTCTTCCTCTACTCAACTAGTGGTGAGCTGCGCTCCTACTTTTTGAAGGTAAACTCCTCCCTCTCTCTCTTTTCTACAACAATTTCTACTGCTAGTTTACCTGGGGAATTTCCCCAAATTCTAGGGTTTTCTTCTCTATTCTTCCTAGTGACTTTGATTCTAGGGTTCATGGTAGGTTCTAGGTAGTTCTAGGGTATTTTGGATTATTCTAGTATGCTAGTTGTTGCCCTGATGCTTGACATGATCTAGGTTAGGTTCTGTTAATGTTGTTTAGTCTAGATTTTATAGTTCTTAGGGTTCAATATTTAGGGATATACTTATGTTAATTGTTGGATTAGTGTATGGTTGAAATTGTTGTTAGTCTTTAGTTGTTGGTGTTGATCCATTCATTCATGTGATCAATGTAGTTTTGCTTCTGCTTAGGGTTTGTTCTTAGTCCTGTTAAGTGGTGTTTGTCTAACTAGTTGTTTATCTAATTACAGTTAAAATCCATAACTCAATTGAGTTAATGGTTTATCAATTGTTCATAATTAGTTTTTCTTTCTCACTGCAGATATATTATCTGATATAATGTCTTTGACAATGTCTTCTTCATCCTCTGAACTTAAAGTTCTCAGGGGATGAAGATGATGCTGTTTAGGATTTCATTTCATATATTACTTAATAGTTTACCTTTGCCTCTAGCTACAATCTCAATCAATGGACTCTCAGCAACTTTGCACTTAGTAGAGATTGTAGTTAGAGGTGCAGGTTTACTGTTAATGTGGAGTGTTTCTCAATTCCCGGGTTATTTATATACTTCTTTTCTTAATTATTTTTGTATCATTTCTTAGTATGGTTCTTAGGAATACAATTTGTTCATTCATATCTCAACCAATCAATCAAGGTTTAATAGGTTGTGCATAGGGTATAGTTGCTTGGTTATTGTCTGTGATGCCTTTTCATTGAGTGTACACAGATAATAATCAAGCTCTTGTGCTTGTGCTTTCTTCCTAGTAACAAGATCACTATTATATATGATCTGTTGGTTCTAATTATTAGTATAGGGTTGTTATCCTACCCTTCCCTGGGTCGAAATGATCCCTAGATACTATTTTAGCTATTCTTCGATCCATCCTAAGATTTTCTAAGCTATAACCTTTGTAGATTCCTAAGGTTGCTTGGTGAAGATCTGTAGTGGCTTCCTTCTTCTCCCTCCTATGGTTCTTGAAGTATTCTTCAAGTTCCTCTCCTACTATCTTGCTTCTTCTCTCTTGGATCTCTCTCTATCTAGTGTGTGAGTGTTTTTGGTATGAGATCGATCAGTGAATTATGACCTCTGGGATTTCAGGTGGTTAGCTATTTATAGTGTTCCTAAATGGATGTGGTGATGACACCTATGCCATGCATTTAGGTGATTCACATGCTTGGGAAAGTGTGTAACCGCCTCTATGGTCTAACTTATTCATAAGTGGCATGTTACTTTCGGTGGTTAAGCCCATGCTGGCTTTAACTTATGTGAATATGCCAATTTTGTCATATGTTTGTTTGGTTCTTGTCATGTTCTATTATTAGTGATTTTCATGTGGATTTCACCCACGAGTCCTTGTAATTCCAATTGGATTATTATTCTTAGTCAGGTTACTATAAAGTTTGATTGCTTTATTATTCTCAAGTATCATGTTTTAAATTTCTACTATTCTAGGGTTCTAGGTAGTTTCTAAGGCCTGGGTATATCCTTTGGTCATTAATCATGTATTGTGGTTACTATCACTTCTATTGGTTTACATGTTTCATTTCTCATGATCTAAATTCCTGGGATTTTCTTGTTCATGGTAGAGTTCTAAGCCTGGGGTTTTCCTTTGGTTACTAGACTTGCTATGTGGTTGCTATGATTTCTATAGGTTTAGAATTTCCACTTGTTATTTAGAAATTCTGGAATGGGTACTATTTCTAAGTTTTTGGCCTATTTTGGGATTATGTCAGTGTACTTGGATGTAGTTATCTTCTAGGATTCTATCTGGTAATGGTCTAGTTTGGGTTTGGATATCTCTAGGATTTACTCTAGTTCTTATAATTTGGAGGGATGCACTGTTTAGTGGTCATCCTTGAATGTTTGTTGTTTTAGGATGAATCCATGGCTTGGGTAATTGATTTAGTTGAAGTATTTTCATCTTGTTATGGTGCTCATCTAGTTTGATTATTGGTTCTAGTTGGATTCTAACTATTACTGGATGTTGGCTATAGGTTCTGGTATAGTGTTCTACTGTTAGATATTGAATTCTTACTGTAAGCATTTGTTCATCCTGATTGGGTTTTGGTTCCTATTGTTCACTACTTATTACTTTGCATGTCGTTTCCTGGGTTTTTTATTTCGTTAGCTCAAGCCAATGTGATTCAAGACTTGTTCTTGGATCCTGTTTTTTTTGGATTCAACATTGATTTGGTTTTTCCTTAGGGCAAAACTTATATTTTAAATTTGATAAAAAAATATTTTGTATGTTAGTGTTTGGAGGTTGAAGGTGATCAAGTGTCAGCAAGGATAAGAGGTTTAGATAGGTAGTGTAGTTTTAGCGGATCAAGGTGAGATGAATAGTAGAATTTAGATAAGAAGATATATATGTTTTAGTCTCTAGTGTTTTCCCTTATCTCTTTGTATCAAACTTTGTAAATCTCAAACTTATCTAAACCGGCACATGAACCAGCCTACCGAACTGGCCACCGGACTACATGGTCCGGTAGGGCATAGTCATTTTGGTAGCAGAACCGATGCCTTCGGTTTGCTCGCTGGTTTCGCAGAAACCTCTCGAACATGCCAATTTCACCTAAGTACTATTCTATTCTCCCTTTTGTGTGATGGCTATATGGTGGTAGGATGTGTATAGGATATGGTAACATCCCCAACGAGCTCATTGAGACCATCCCTCTTAATAGTGTTGTGTTTCCTATCTGACTCAAACATAAATAGAGGTAAATATAACCAAAACACCGACTCTTCTTTTGAATAGAGAATGGGGGTCTCTCACCATCTTCTATCATCACTCGTGAACTAAAACATGTGTACACACTAGTATGTAACATTAGTCCACAATTTAGATCTGATGTCATGATTAACTAAAATAATGGTTAAGGGTAAAATACCCTTACATGCACGCTTAGGCATTGTTTAGTTCTCTCGTATTCGCTAGTGTAATCACGGGAATTGGAGGGGATTCTTCCAATTCCCGCAAAATCTCTATAGCCTGTTTACAGCCGGGTTTGGCCGGGATAATCTTGGGATATCCCCACAAATCCTATTATTTTTGTCTAGATTAAAAACTCTCCTCCATGGTAGAGTATTTTTGGGGAAGAGTATTTGAGAGGATTGGAGACTATTGTGTGAATACCAAATCCTCTCCTATCCCCAAAACTCTAGTGGTTAAAAATACGAGAAAAGTAAACAAGGCTTTAGAACGGGAATAATGCTTGACCTACCACATTGTTTCATTAAAGTCCCCGATCATCATCCACGGTGCATCCGACTTGGACTTTATTCCGCGAGGCATCATTCACATTTGATGCATATCTTGTACTCTCGGTTCACCATGCATAAAAGAACCACACCACTAATCTCCAACTGCACCCTCTTTTATCAAGACAACAATATGATGCATGTCAAATGAGAGCAGGATAACATCCACACCCTCCTCCCAGAATAGGTTCAGACCCTTAGATTTCCCTTCTCTCTTCACACAAAAATAGTATTTCATCTCGAGCATCCACCGCAACCTTCTAACAGGAAGATGAGCTTCAGACGATCTTGATATACCAATTCCTGAACTGTTTCAGGTTTCCCCAAACCCCGGTAGTTCCATCTGAAGAAATACATTAGGCCCGACGAGGCTCCTCAGATCTCGCCGATTTTTCCAATTCATTAGTTTTGTTTTGTTCCTTCAGAGTATTCACCCTTTTTCCATCTCTTAGAGAATTTGAATTACTATCATTCTCCTCTACTTCTTTGGTCGTTACTCCTGTAGCACCGCCAGTTTTCATAGCTTCGCTTGTTGGATTGTAAGTCAGAAGCAACTTCCCATTAGGTGCAACCAGCGCCTCCTCCTCTTCAAAATCCATTATTCTCTTAGATACACCCAACCTCTGTGCTACCCAGGTGGTTTTGAAGGGCTAAATGTAGTGCTCCTGAGGTCATCATTGTCCCCGTCACCTCTAGATTTTGGCTGATAAACACCCTCCCATCAATCTCCTCTGTCACGTTCCCATCCTCTATCAGAACCTCTTCCCCCTCTGCCTCCCATATCTTGTGTCTAGGTTGGGACCCTGCGAAACATCGACATGATCAGTGAAGGCAGGTAAATAATCCTCTCCTCTGGCCAAACTCTATCTCCACGCTCCTTCTTGATGTGACCCCTTTCCCACAAACATTGTAGTAGTCTGGCATCTTTTCATAATACAGCCTGAAATGTACCTTCCTTTTGATCGGAGTTATACTCGCCATTCTCGATATCGGCTTACGCACATCGATCATGACACACACTCGCACCCCTCTCCTGCACCTTTCACCTACAGTTCATCAATGCAGACGAACAGTCCTGCGCTTCAAGAGATGTTTGGAGATACTCCATGTTCTCGTCTTCTCTTTGAGGTCCAGAACATGACCCCATGTCGGGAAGAGATTTAGCTCAATAGAACCAGTATCAACCCATCCATCATACTCCCCCATCATCACCAACGACCTCCATGCATAACTCTTTCCTAGTCTGCAAGGCATTCAAATTGCATAGAAAAAAGTTCTCCTTGATTGATCTAAACTCTACCTCCTTGGACAAATTCCATGTTGCCCTCATGTCCCCATACAATGTGTCGTGGTTGAAGTTCTTGTGCTGAAGACTCGACCAAGGGCTAGCCACCTCGCCTTTTCCGCTAAGTCCTCAAGATCCTTCTCTAGGAGTATGTCCTCTTCCTCGTCTTATATGAGATTTAGCGGCATTATCAGCTCCTCGATGGGTGTTTTCCCGACTTGTCCGATCTCCTACTTCCCGCTAATTCAGATTGCCGAGGATTTCTCTGATGTTGCCACGGAAGTTGTAGATGAGTTCTCAGGTGCCATCAGTTTGTCCTTCTGCAACCCCTGCAATTCGGCCATCTCTATACAAGAGAAGCACACGAAGACATGATCTCTAATGGAGTCGGCAACGGGTCTGGCCCAGAGAGGATTTTGCGGTGGAACTCTCGGCAGTCGCCCGAGAGGATAGAAACCCTAGGTTACTAGGGGAAAATGCCTAGTATTATTGACTCCATGCAGCATCAAAATAGTGTGGATAGTACACCTTAAAGGATGTATGCATTAGGCAACTATCCTGAAAGACCAATCTGATGGAAAGAGACTAGACAATATATTTATATTCAACACTCCCCGCACGTCTAGGCTATTTTAGTCTTTAGCGTGGGTTCGATGTCGGTCACATAATCTTTTTTTTAATTCTACGTGAGCATGGTCTTAATCTCAAGACCTTTTGACTCTGATACCATAAAAGATTTATGTACTAGTCAATATCCCAAAAACCGATGAAAAAGACTAGGCAATATATTAATATTCAACATACCTAACGACCATATGGCAAGTCGAGCACGACTCAGAGGATTGATTTGGGTGTGGAAACAACTACGAGGAAAACGAGTGACCGATAGACAAACCCACCTAGAAGGTGGCTCTCGGACTTTTAAAGGGGTAAAAACTGACAAATCTTCTGCTAAATGGGATAAAACAGATGAATTTCTTTAAAATGGAGTAATTCATGTCTAAATTATTAAACTAGGGGTAAAAACTCAAATTTACTCTTACTATAACCACCTAAGTACTCAGATGTTGCTGCGGATTTTTATCCCTCTCTCTTGTCTGTGCGGTTGCAATGGAACAAAAATCTACGCATATGAACATTTTATAAGGGTTATTCTATCTTATGTCCACGTGGTGTCGTGCATAGAGTAAGTGTGTTTTCCATTAGCCCATCAGTCCTCACTCTCTAAAACCATATTGTGTGGCCTATTGGAGCTGTGACTCCACCCTTTCTCGGGGCCTCGCCGGTTAGAGAACTCGCACATGGCTGATGTTTTCTTGGTGTTTTCCACTCAAACAAGAACACGTGATTTAGTTGCTCTGCTGCAACTTGGCAGACCTAAAGGTTCTGTTCTTGATCTCATGTTACTTGCTTAAGCTTATACAGGAAGATTACACCGAGCAATTAAGCACATATTTTCTTGTCCGTACTCATGGTCAAAGGTTAGTTTCTACAGACGTGGCAATAACAACGCGAAGATTTGAATTTCTTTCGTACGTAGTAAAACTGTAGGTTAACAATGATTTAGCCGCCAAGGAGTGGCACCCAACAACAAAGTCAGGACGCCTGCAACCCAGCGCAAAGGGGAACAAAGTAGTACAGCCGCAGCCTGCAGGGGATTTATTTCTGATGTTTGTTCACGAACTAGCAAAAAGCCAAATTTGAGAAAGACCACCACGGCTGCTCTGCAGTAGCAATCATGGTGCCAGCTGCTCTGACCGCACGTGTACTACTCTGCACTAGCGTAAGAGATGAGGGGTCGGTTTCATCCATGCAAAACTGGTAAGCTTCAACGTGCAAGCTGAAAAGATCGAAAGATAACCGTTAACTATGAGGACATGTGTTGGGAATTGCTATTATCAGGGGATGTTGAGGCACTGTGGGATACTTCAGTTTAGTGGGCATGTATGTCATCCTAGTAATCAGGGTACGAATGGATACACATTACTCCATTCAATTTTAATTGAGGCAACAATGCCATACAATTAAAGCATTTTCGAGAAAACTTCCCACGCGTCATCTGGTAGGGTTACACAGGAGGTGACCCTGCTTTGGCTCTCATCGGTGCCCATTTCTCTCCCCTCATCGCCGCGGGATGGCGCTCTCGGACCTAGCCCAGATGGCCGGTGACGGCAGGATCCCCAACAGGTCGGTACCACGACGGTGTCGTGTGGCATGGCGTAGTGGTGTGGCGAGAGGAGATCCGCAGCGACTCGACTGACGACATCTGTCCCGATCCTAGATGAGGATTTCCTCAATAAAAAAGTTGCATCATGTGTTACTATGCCATGACATTGTGTTTAATTAATTTATCCTATTTGTGGATAAACCCCCACACGGAAATAAAACAAAAATATATTTGTTTGCCTATCACCGACTTTTTATCACCTCGAGCTCGCTGGTGGTAAAACCGGGCTTCATCTGTCAATGGTAGAAAGTTAATTTTAATTCTACTAGTGGCACCACTACTTCGACACGACAAGCCTCTCCTAAGCGGCAAAAGTGGCCTCGCGGAGCTCGCAACCACCAACCTAGTCGCCATTGCAGAACCGACGGCAGCACTGCACGGAGAACACCTTTGACCTCAAACGCCACCAAGAAAGAGAGCAAAGCAGGATCGATCGATGAAGCACCTGAATTCCTTGAAGTCGTCGACATGTTGAGGTGCTGCAATCATTATTGCATGCCAAGCATGCCGAAGCGCCACCATCGATGCTTTCACTTGGTATCCCTAAAGTCGCCTCTGTAGAACTGACGATAGCACTGCTTAGAGAACACCTTTGACCTCCAATGCCACCAAGCAAGAGAGCAGAGCAGCATCGTCCTTCCTCAAGGTCGATCGGCGAAGCACCTGGATTCCATGAAGTCGTCGACACGTGGACGTCAAGGTCGGTCCTATGTTTTGTGGGCCCCTAGGGTGAACTCTGAACAGTAGGCCTAACTACTACATAATATTATATAATGTGGTTTGCCAGTGACAAAGCTAGTAGGGAAGTATTGGGTGACATAACATGAAGTATGAAAGTTTGGGGGCGAGGGGACAAATGCCCCCTCCCCCTGAGTTGCACATAGTTCTGCCAGTGCTTTTTGCTGTATGGTTTTTTTTTAATCTTGTATACATATAGCCAGTCAAAATCATTCCGAGACTTAAACATTGATAGCATAATTTTCTTAGCAAACAAGATGCAATCATACATGGTGAACCCATCATATATCATACATATGTTCCGTCTCACTATGCGCATAGATGAAGAAAAACTAAGCACGGGAGGAATTTTATATAGGATAGTTTTTGATAACTACTACAACCAATTAGCAGGTCTGGAAGCAATTAAACAAAGGTAGAAGACGGGAATATCACGATAAGGGCACTCACGATTCCTTAAATTGACATATGTACAAAAATGATGTTTTTGCGACGCCAAAAAAATTTAGTGAAACCATAAGTATATATGTAGTACCAGCATCGAACTCTCAATTCTAAACCAAAAATTATAGGAGATCTAAATAGCTAAACAACTCTCGGTTCTAAACCAAGAACAATATAAGCTCTAACATATCTAAAGAATTCTCAATTCTAAACCAAGAATACTAGAAGCTCTAAAATAGATTCAAAAAACTATCGGTTATAAACCAAGTAATAAGAGCACTAAAATAGCTAAAAAAAACTCTCAACTCTAAACCAAGAACAATATAAGCTCTAAAATAGCTAAAGAAAAGTAAGAATGAATAGCTCTGAACAAAGTGTGTCGCTAAAGCCAAAACTAAACCTTTATTTTTCATACGCAAGTTATGTTTCTCACATGAAAAAAAGTTTGATACGAGACAATGGGTTAAGATCATCCCTTCAAGATTTTTTTAACGTCAAACCCTTGAGGACACTAGAATAATAAATATTATACAATATACAATTATCTACATGGGCCAAATTGGTTTTGTTGCCATACAAAAAATTGATACAGCTACATATATTGTGTTTTTTCTTAATGTGGTTTACGTCTAATTAGAACCGGATATTAGCAGGAGAGTATTGTATGTTTCCAAGTGAATGGAAATCAAGGTCTTATAGAAATGTGAAAATCCCCTCGGCCCCATTCTAGTTCTCGAAGTGCTGGGCTTTATTCATTCTTTGTTTTTTTTGGTATTTCGTAGGTCTATAAAAATCTGCCCCCTGTCTACCCTGGGCCTGGGCCTGGGCCGTCAACCTTCTTCTCCGGTGGAGGTGCTGCGATCATTATTGCATGCCACAGCTTGTCGAAGCGCCACCAGCAACACTTTCACGCTTGCATGAAAACGGAGATGGGGCCGGCTAAAGCAAACGTAGGGTGTCATGCCATTCTGGAGTTTTTCTTCTGTAGCTTGTCTTACCCACTTCGGGCTAGGCTTGGACGCTTGGTTGACGGATTCAAAAAGAAGGAGCTGCTGGCGTAGTGGCGCTCCTCTCTCCTTTTATCCGAAGTAACCCTAGACAGCAACGAGGAGAAGCAGAACTCAATGGATTACAAAAACTGAAGTAGGCTGGAAATTGCGCACGCGCGAGAGAAGTGTCTAGCTAGTAGCAAACACAAGAACAGGAGCTGGTGATGTTGGGGGTGATTTTTGGAGAGCCAAATCCTTTCTTCCCCTCAATCAGCACGGCCTCATCACTGGTCAGCACCAAGCTGCCGTCCCGCTCCGCACCTCAAGCTCCTCGTATGTCCCTCTTGCTCAACCAGATCGCGATGAAAGTGGTGGTGTTGGTCACGCTGTTGATGGCCTTTCAGGATTTTGTCTCTTCAGCGGCTGATTATGTTGAACATATAAGCAAATTACCATAATATTTAATCCGAAATAAGTAATAATAAATCATGACTATAAGTGCTAGAATTAATCTAATCATGTATACTAGCAGAACAAACGAACAGATCATATTCAACCAGAATAAACAGATCACATCTATTCCAAGAGCTAGTACAAGAAACTGCAACAGAAACTGAACTAGATAGAAACAGATTACGTACGGTGCTGGAGGAGGAATCGGGTTCGCGTTCAGGTTGGGGTTGAGGTTGACACCAGTGTCGTCAGCCATGGCGTCGATGTAGAGGCTGCTGATGTCCGGGAAGAAGTCCTCGTCGGGGAAGGAGTGGTCGGTCGACGTGATGCCGTCAGTAGTCACGCAGACGCGCTTCCCAAAAACCTGATCGCCCCTCACCCGTACAGGTTCACGAGAGGCGGTGGTTCCGGAGGCCTACTGTCCCGTCGTCCGGTGCACGCCGGAAGAGGGGATGGAGAAGGTGTAGCGGCGGCGCAAGGTTCTGGAGGCAGAGAGATGTGTATTTTCTCGTATTAGGGTTTTAGCCTAAGGCCGTCTATATATAGGCGCCGGTCGGGTAAGACGTGGGGCGTAGTCCACGTCCGAGTAGTAACAGCCCACGTTTCCGAAAAAACCGGAAACGGTTGACAGAAAAATAACTCGCACAATAATTTTCCCGAGCAGCAAAAAGATAAGATCGGCACAATTCCATAAACATGGCCTTGGCGTGGCGAGGCGAGGCGGGCGGCGGAGGAGGAGGAGCGCGCGTGTATGCCACTCCTCTTCACTCTCTTTAGGAGGTAGTGAAACACTCCACTATATATATTGGTCCAACTCCCTCTAAACTAGCAAGGTGGGACTAAACTTTGGTGCCACCCCTAGCTAGGCATGAATGGGCCAAGAGAATTTCAGAATTTGTAGGCTATGGGCCAAGGCCCACACCCAAATTCCAACAATCCCCACAAATTCTCATAGGCACATATCATCACATCACATCAATCAGCCCAGAGCATTGTTTATATACCAGTGCGAGGTGGAGACCTTAAGTTGAACTTCCACTTAGAACTTCATGCTACACTAGATTGCAACTTGAAGAGTGGACTATGCCTTGAACTACAAGGTTGGTGCGCACGAGTTTCACATAAGGTCTAGACCGATACCGGGCTGCCGCGAAGCTTCTCCGCGGTTTGGAGCTTATGCGTCATACTCCATGGCCTTTCATGAGTTTATTAGAGAGCACCCAACTCTCACGGACTGCGACGTTTGACAGTCAGACTCATATAGGTGTGTTCTTCAAAAGATGTTCTGCAGGACAACATCTTTGCTTAAACAAGCCACTCAGAACACATTAAGGTAAATACCAACCTGCCATGCAGAATAGGAGAGTATTGCATCTATACGGAGTGGTAGTATGCTATAAGGATACTCTCCTCCCAGTTGACCAACAGCTTGTCTCCCAACTCTACTTCACGGGATCTCCGATCACATAGAGCGGGTTACCACTGTGAGCAACTCAAAAAGTGGGTCTCAAACCCATCTCCCTCGATGCATTATCTATCACATTACGTGATAGACCCTTTGTGAAGGGATCTGCCAGATTTTTAGATGTTTGGATATAATCCAATGCAATAACTCCGGAGTTTCTCATTTTCCTGACAGATTTCAATCTCCTCTTCACATGTCTTGATGACTTCATATTGTCCTTAGAACTGTTTATTTTTATGATCACAGTTTGATTATCACAGTTCATAAGGATTGCGGGTATTGGTTTTTCAACCACAGGTAAGTTCATCAAGAGTTCACGGCCACTCGCTTCAACAAGGGTCGTGTCTAATGCCGTGAGTTCTGCTTCCATAGTTGACCTCGTTAAGATGGTCTGCTTGCAAGACTTCCAAGAAACAGCGCCACCACCAAGTGTAAACACATAACCACTCGTGGCCTTAGTCTCATCAGCATCAGAAATCCAGTTTGAGTCACTATACCCTTCAAGTACCCTTGGATACCCGGAGTAGTGAATCCCATAGCTCGCAGGTTTTCAAATAACGCAAAACCCTTTCAAGGGCCTGCCAATGAACATCTCCAGGATTTGAGACAAATCGACTTAACTTGCTTACAGCAAAGGAGATGTCAGCCTCGAAGCTGGCTAAATACATAAGCGAGCCAATAATCTGAGAATATCTCGGTGATCTTTAGCATCCTTAGGATCTCCCCGATTCTTTCGAACCAACACGCTAGGATCATATGGTGTAGGAGAGGATCTACATTCGCTATACCCAAAACGACTCAAGATCTTCTCCACATAGTGAGACCAAGCGGTGTTATCCCACCATCATCATCTTTCAGCAGCTTGATGTTCAATATCACATCAGCCACTCCTAGATCTTTCATCTCAAAACAACGAGATAGAAAGTCTTTGACCTCATTGATAACATTAATATTGGTCCCGAATATCAGTATATCATCAACATACGACATATAAGATGACTCCCTCGCCCCCACCATGGCGATAGTACACACACTTGTCAGCTTCGTTTACAATAAAGCCTTCATTAGTTAAAGTCCTTTCAAACTTCTCATGCCACTGCTTAGGTGCTTGCTTAAGACCATACAGAGACTTCAGTAACTTGCACACCTTGCCTTGTTGACCATCTATCACGAATCCATCCAGCTGATCCATATAAATTTCCTCATCTAACTCTCCATTTAGGAAAGCCGTCTTAACGTCCATTTGATGAACGAGAAGATCATGCGAGGCAGCCAAGGATAGCAGTACTCGAATGGTGGTCAATCTAGCCACAGGTGAATAAGTATCAAAGAAGTCTTCGCCTTCTTTCTGGGTATAACCCTTGGCAACAAGGCGTGCCTTATACTTCTCAATAGTACCATCAGGTCTAAGTTTCTTCTTAAACACCCACTTACATCCTACAGGTTTGCACCCATAAGGACGATCAGTAATTTCCCAAGTTCCGTTTGCTATGATGGAATCCATCTCACTGCGAACGGCTTCTTTCCAGTAGTCAGCATCTTGAGATGCATAAGCTTCTGAAATAGAAGTGGGAGTATCATCCACGAGTTATACAATGAAATCATCACCAAAGGACTTCGCAGTCCTTTGTCTCTTACTTCTGGTAGGAGCTTTACTGTTATCCTCCACAGGATTATCAGGGTGTTCTATCGAAATGGTGGGTTCAGGAATTGTGATTAATTCTTGACTAGATAAACTAGGCATCTCCTGATTTGATGAACTAGACGAATCTTTCATGGGAAAGATGTCTTCAAAGAAAGTCGCATCATTCGACTCCATGATTGTACCAACATGCATGTCAGATACCTGAGATTTCACTATCAAAAATCTATAGCCAATGCTATGAAATGCATATCCCAGAAAGACACAATCCACGGTTTTTGGTCCAAGCTTGCGCTTCTTGGGTATCGGCACATTCACTTTCGCCAAACAACTCCAAGTTCGTAAGTAGGAGATTTTCAGCCTTTTCCTTTCCCATTCCTCAAATGGAGTAATGGTTTTGTTCTTTTTGGGAACACGGTTTAGGACATGACACGCAGTCTTTATCGCCTCCCCACCATTCCTTGGATAGACCCGATGTATCTAACATGGCGTTAACCAAATCAGTTAGAGTACGGTTCTTTCTTTCGCCACCCCATTTGACCGAGGTGAGTAGGGAGGCGTCCTCTCATGGATAATACCATGCTCCGCATAAAAAGAATCAAATTCGTTGGAAAAATACTTCCACCACGATCGGATCAAGTCGCTTAATCTTTCGATCAAGTTGGTTTTCCGATTCAGCTTTATAGATTTTGAAGTGATTAAAAGCTTCATCTTTAGATTTCAGAAGATACACATAAGATCGAGTGGAATCATCAATTAAAGTCATGAAATATCGCTTTCCACCTTTTGTCAACTCACCATTCATCTCACAAAGATCTGAATGTATTAGTTCAGTTATGCCAAATCTGCACTACCTCGGTCTTGTGAGACTTGCGAGGTTGCTTAGCTTGCACACATACTTGACACTTGGAACTTTTGACAGTAGTAAATTTCGGAATTAAATTCATATCGGCAAGCCGCGTCATGCACCCAAAATTAATATGACAAAGTCGTGAATGCCAAATATTGGACTCACTATCATTGCAAACATGATTAATAACTTGAGTACATAAGTCTGACAAAGATAAGCGGAACAAGCCTCCGCACTCATAACCCTTTCCAACAAATTGTCCACACTTAGAAACTACAACTTTATTGGACTCAAAGACTAACTTAAAACCATCTCGACACAGAAGAGATCCGCTGACGAGATTCTTATTGATTGAGGGAACGTGCTGCACATTCTTCAGCTGTACGATCTTCCCCGAAGTAAACTTCAGATCCACCGTACCAACACCTTGAACAGAAGCACGTGAGCCGTTTCCCATCAGCACGGAGCCAGCCCGTTCGACCTGATAAGAAGAGAACATGGAAATATCAGCACATACATGTATATTTGCACCAGTGTCTATCCACCAATCAGGTGAATTACAAACTGAAAGAACAGTGGGAAATATACCGTACCCCGAATCCTTCATCTCAATATCACCAAGGACAACATTAGCGGACTTGCCACTATTTCCATGTGAACGCTTGTCAAAGCGATTGGGGCAGCTAGGAGCCCAATGATTAGGATCACCACAGACATGGCAGGATCCTTTCTTCTTATACTCAGTCTTCTTCTTGAAGTTGGTAGTCTGTGCGGCCTTGTTTTTGCCATCAAACTTTCCTTTGCCATCAGACCTGTTCTTATTCTTGAACTTGTGGGACTGGAAGTTGTTTTTCTGCACTACATGTGCGCTAGAACTTCCATCAAAGCCTCGAGGACGTGTATCTTTTGCTCTCGCCTTTTCTTCAACATGAAGAGATCCGATGAGATCCGAAACAGAAAACTCCTGTCTCTTATGTTTTAGAGAGGTAGCAAAGTTCCTCCAAGAAGGAAGAAGCTTGGCAATAATGCCTCCGACCACGAACTTGTCCGTAAGTTACACTTGAACTGCTTTCGAGTTCTTTGGCAAGGGGGTATCTGATGAGACTGATCCACGATGGGATGGTCATCTGTCATATTGTAGTCATAGAATTGCTCCATGATATACTGATTCGATGCTGCATCCGAAACACCAAACTTGGCGTCCAGTGCATCCCACGCATCCTTGCCATTATCAAATGACATATAGGTGTCAACAATGTTGTCACCAAGAATATTGAACAAAGCCCCATAAACATGGTGTCGACTTTCTGAAACGCTTCCTCCTGAACAGGAGAAAGGTCTCCCTCAGGTTTGCCAAGAGTGGCGCTATAGCAGCCTAGGTTTTCAACCATAGAACTGCTCGTCGCCATCTCTTATAATTGACACCGTCAAAAGGAGGCGGCCTTGTAGCCGCGGCTAAACCAGTTGAATTCAGTTGCCTATAATTAGGTTTTTGGATTGTCGAACATATAAGCAAATTACCATAATATTTAATCCGAAATAAGTAATAATAAATCATGACTATAAGTGCTAGAATTAATCTAATCATGTATACTAGCAGAACAAACGAACAGATCATATTCAACCAGAATAAACAGATCACATCTATTCCAAGAGCTAGTACAAGAAATCGCAGCGAAACTGAACTAGATAGGAACAGATTACGACGGTGTTGGAGGAGTAATCGGTTCGCGTTCAGGTTGGGGTTGAGGTTGACACCGATGTCGTCGACCATGGCGTCGATGTAGAGGCTGCGATGTTCGGGAAGAAGTCCTCGTCGGGGAAGGAGTGGTCGTCGACGTGATGCCGTCGATAGTCGCGAGCGCTCCCCAAAACCTGATCGCCCCTCACCCGTACAGGTTCACGAGGCGGTGGTTCCGAGGCCTCTCTTGTCGTCCGGTGCACGCCGGAAGAGGGATGGAGAAGGTGTAGCGGCGCAAGGTTACGGGCGAGAGAGATGTGTATTTTCTCGTATTAGGGTTTTAGCCTAAGGCCGTCTATATATAGGCGCCGCCGGTAAGACGTGGGCGTAGTCCACGTCCGTAGTAATAGCCCACGTTTCCGGAAAAACCGGAAGCGGTTGTGAAAAAAATAACTTCGCACAATAATTTTCCCGAGCAGCAAAAGATAAGATCGGCACCGAGGCACAATTCCAAACCCGCGTGGCGTGGCGTGGCGTGGCGTGGCGTGGCGGTGAGGCGGAGGAGGAGGCGTGTATGCCACTCCTCTTCACTCTCTTTAGGAGGTAGTGAAACACTCCACTATATATATTGGTCCAACTCCCTCTAAACTAGCAAGGTGGGACTAAACTTTGGTGCCACCCCTTGCTAGGCATGAATGGGCCAAGAGAATTTCAGAATTTGTATTAGGCTATGGGCCAAGGCCCACACCCAAATTCCAACAGATTATCCCCCAAAGTTTTCAAGCTGCAGCGCCAAAATCAGCTGCCCGCCGGTGGGAGAGTGGTGGAGCTCCCTCTGAACGGCACATGGGAGTATTTGTTCCATTGGTAAGCTTCATCGACTCATTTCTTAGCAGAGGAAGTCCTGGGTGGCAAAACATGAAGTATGAAAGTTTGGGGGGAGGGGGACAAATGCCCCACTCCCAAGTTGCACATAGGTCCAGTGTGGATATTTTTCATCTTGTATACATATAGACAGTCAAAATCACTACTACCAGACTTACACATTGATAGCACCATTTTCATAACAAATAAAATCCAATCATACATGGTGAAAACTAAGCATATGTATCGTCCCACTATGTGCATAGATGAAGAAAAACTAAGCACGACAAGAATTTTATACAAGATAATTTTTTATAACATACTACAACCAATTAGCAGGTCCGGAAGCAATTAAACATAGGTAGAAGACAGGAATATTATGATAAGTGCACTCATGATTCCTAAAATTGACATATATATATGTACAAAAATGATGATTTTATGAGGCACAAAAAATACAGTTAAACCATAAGTATATATGTAGTACGTCCTAGCATCGAAATCCCAATTCTAAATCAAGAATAATAGAAGATCTAAGTAGCTAAAGAACTCTCCGTTATAAACCAAGAACAATAGAAGCTCTAAAATATTTAAAGAACTCTCAATTCTAAACCAAGAATACTAGGAGCTCTAAAATAGCTTAAAAAACTCTCAGTTCTAAACCAAGAATAATAAGAGTTCTAAAATAGCTAAAGAGCTCTCAACTCTAAACGAGAACAATAGGGACTCCAAAATAGCTAAAGAAAAGTAAGAATGAATAGCTCCAAACAAAACGCACCGCTAAAGCCAAAAGTGACGCTTTTCTCACAACGCAAGTTATGTTTCTCACATGAAAAAAAAAGTTTAATACGAGACATTGGGTTAAGATCACTTCTTCAAGATTTTTTAATATGAAACCATTGAAGACACTAGAATAATAAATATTATACAATATAAAATTACCTACATGGGCCAAATCGGCTTTGTTGCCATAGAAAAAATTGATACAACTACATGTATATTATTTGTTTTTTGTAACAAACATACTATGGTTGATGTCTAATCCGAACGGACATTAGCAGGACAGTATCGTAGGTTTCCAAGTGATCGGAAATTAGGGTCTTAGAGAAATGTGAAAATGCCCTAGGGCCCCATTCTCGTTCTCGAAGTGCTGGGCTTTATTCATCCTTTGTTTTTCTCCTATTCTGAATTGGTTCGTACATATGCAAAGCTAGTGGGCTACATACACGACCTAAAGATATTTTCTCTAAGCTCTGCATAAAAATCTGCCCCCTATCCACCCTGGGCCTGCGCCTGGGCCATCAACCTTCTTCTGGTGGAGGTGCTGCGATCATTATTGCATGCCACAGCATGCCGAAGCGTCACCAGCAACGTTTTCACTTAGCACCCTTGCTTGCATGAAAATGGAGATGGGGGCGGCTAAAGCAAATCGTAGGGTGTCATGCCACTCTGGGGATTTTACTTTGTGGCTTGTCTTATCCACTTCGAGCTAGGCTTGGACGCTTGGTGCGTGGTGGACGGATTCGAAAAGTAGGAGCTGGCGCAGTGGCGCTCCTCTCTCCTTTTATCCGAAGTAACTCTAGACAGTAACGAAGAGAAGCAAAACTCAATGGATCATAAAAACTGAAGTAGACTGGAAATTGCGCACGCGCGAGAGAAGTATCTAGCTAGTAGAAAACGGAAGAACGGGATCTAGCTAGTGATATTGGGGCAATTTTCCGAGCCAAATTCGTCACCCTTCTTCTCCTCAATCAGGATGTCCTCATCACCAGTCAGCACCAAGCTGCCGTTCCGCCTCCACACCTCAGGCTCCTCCTCCGTCTGCTTGAGCCACGGTGAATCGCCACCGCCGCAACGATGATGACGACTGTACCTCCACCGCGATTGATCTCTGTGCTGTTTAAGGTAAGATGCTCTACATCTACACAAAGATCTGCATGTGTGCAGTTCTGCTGCTTCATGCCAGGGGTTTGTTTTTGTCAATTTAAGAGAACTAGATCTATCAATACTGCTATGAACATCTGCATAGAACAAATGGGTAAATATGGGAGCACGATCGATATCCTGTAGAAGAAAGGGCAAAGTCGGAATGAAAAATTCAGACAAATTCTTTTATCTTCTCTTGTGTGTAGTCTTCTTTTCACTTTAGCCTCTTGCTCAACCACTGGTTGGTGCCAGAGGATGGCTCTGCTAGATGCGCGCGCATGTCCACCCCTCTTGCGGCAGCAAAATAACGTTTCCTTTCGTCGATCTTGCAGAACAACGTTTCCTTTCGTCAATCGACTGAGACTTGCCTAGTTAGTGAATAATGTATCAATGTTTCATCCTAGATAATATATATAGTTATTACTCTCATATATAGTTGCTATTTCTACTATTGTTCTCACTTGTATCAGTGTTAATTTGTTTTTCCTAGGCCTACTTCCTCACGACCGCGATGAAAGGGGTGGTGTTGGTCAGGGCCAGTCCATGGATTCTGGGGGCCCTAGGGTAAAGTGACGCTAAGGGACCCTTATTTAAAGTGGCAAAGTTTTCCCAGGGTCGGGGGGTCAAAGGTCCCCTACTCTAGAAAATAAAGCTATAGATTGATGGCTGCAAGTGCACATATCAATTATAGCTAGTTTCGAAGTAAGAGTATCGTACCCACAGAGAGCTATTTGGTTAAGATCTTAATGCCCCTCGTCACTTTCCACCAAAGGATACTTATAAGCTGCTTTTGATCTTAAGTAAAGGGTGTTTGAAAGGTTTTTGGTTGAGTGCAGAAAAGTAATTAAAAGAAGTAAAAGAAAGCAGGTAACAAGGTTGTGTGAAAACGTGGTTAAACTCAATAGGGCTAAAACATTCTCGAGGATGTAGGACACACCACTAGCATGATATTATTATTATTTATTAAGATAACATACTTCTTGTGTCATAATATGTGTAGAGAGCTCCATAATAAGATGTTCACTATAAGGCTCGTAGGAAGCCACTTTATTGAGCCAGGACTGAGGTCACCTTTAAATAACAACTGCAATGTCTGAGAGTAATCACCCATACAAACCACCGCAATTAAGGGTATCCCCATGAATATCGTAATTATCTTAGGGAGCCTCTCTTTATCATCCTTTGACCATGTAGGTTGCTAACCGGCGCCAATTGTCACGAAGCTCTCCGGGCACACTTACAAACACATCCAAAGGATTTCTCCCTCACTTTAGTCCCGAAGGCAAATGATATGTGGCCGACTACATATATCATCTAAAGGTCATAGA
Source organism: Avena insularis (assembly GCA_023614405.1). NCBI lineage: Eukaryota > Viridiplantae > Streptophyta > Magnoliopsida > Poales > Poaceae > Avena > Avena insularis. Next base: position 96,114,811 of record CM042696.1, read on the forward strand.
ACGACCAGTCATATGGACACAAGAATAGATCATCTTTATTGCAACTTCATAATAGTGCTAGGGTTTCTCCATCTCCCCAAGAACGAGGGAAAACTACTCACACATGGAAGCAATCAACGACATCATCATAATCAAATGGATGGATAAAAGTACAAGCATAAATCTAGTTTAAACCACAATTGAATCTGGAATTACAACAAGATCTAATAGATGAGAGATGGGGTAGTAATGGTGATGGAGATGCAGTAGTTGATGATGAAGGGGATGATGCAATGTCCTCCACTGATCCGTGAAGCAGCAGGGATTTGCTCTTCTCCAAGTTCCTCCTTCAGATCCCTTTTTGGTGTGGTTTTTCGTGGTTCTAGTTTGATGTGAATGTCGGATCTCCCTGCCATCTTCACTAGGAGAAAGTATTTGACGAGGCGGATATGATGCTGTCTGGTTCGGGCTACGGGCGGGCTCCGCCCCTACAACTGGCCGTTATCACGGCAGATGCTTTTCTCACGTTTGGTATTCTCCCAGGTGGGAGGGTAAATGAATAAAATGACTTTTATCACTTAAAAATGTCATATTATAGCATAATATGACAGTTACAATTGATATGCTTATAAAAGACTTAGTGATTCGGGATCCTATTGAAACAAGGACAAAAAGGTGCGTGCAAACGTAGTGGAATACCAAAATCCCTATTCTATTTATGCAAAAATAAAAGGTAAATATGCTTCAATTTTGGACTCATCAACTCCCCCAAGCTAGACTCGTGTTCGTCCCCGATCAAGATGGTGACTTATGGACAATATAATCATGTTCATGAGGCACGGGTCGTTATAATAAATGAGGCAGAAATTAAAACAGGAATACAATATCATATGTAAAGTTACTTAGGAGGTATTATGATACCCTTACACATCACATGACTTAGAGCCTTCCACACCCTTTTACTATCAATGAAGTTATAAGAAGCTTTTAGTGATTCAACATATCATATAATCATAAAGTTAAACTAACTGAGCACTTGATTTCAGTAATGAATATTCATGATCATTCTTTTTCTTGTATATTTCTTTTTGCCTTGAGATTCTTTTGATAGCTGTTCTTTTATTTATCTTCTCTTCTTTCTTTATTTTTTAATACAAACACTTGATCATGCTCACTACTTTTATGGCTTTTAAAACTCGTGACTATAATATTCTACCAAAATTCTTCTTCTCATAGTTTAATCAATACTTTTATTAGTGTGGAAGTCCCTAAAATTATGACAGTTGTACAAGTATCATAACACTCAAGATAGTTTAATCATCTAATATAATAATCATGAATCAAAATATGACTTCATATATCATAAAGTCTCGAAACTTAACGAATATAAATCTTCTCTTGAATAGAAAGGTTGAAGTTGATGCAACTAATGCAAATTCTGGAATTAAAATTTAACATGCGTGCATGAAAGTAAACATGCTAAAACTGTAAGATAGATTACAAGGTCCTCACAGATCCTCCAAGCTTGGAATCAAGCCGGTGGGATCAAATAATCCCTTATGATTATTCAATATCATGGTACATCCTTGTAGGGTTCCGTAGCAGAAAACAAAAAATTCTAACTATGCAAACACTAATACCAGTATCTATACTATGCAGACATAAGTAACGGAAAAGTAAGAAGGTATTCATACCTTTGAAGTCCGAGGAACGGATTACGTAGGAAGGCGTATGTTGATAAAGACGAGCAGCTCCAAGCACCCCAAGTGTGGTGCCTCCGAAGTACTACACACGTCCGGTGTAGGCGGCGTCTTCTGGGCTCTGATCCAGCCGAGAAGCGAAAAAGGAAGATGGTGGACCGAAGGTCACATGACGGTAGTGTGAAAGTGGAGAACTCAAAACCCTCGAGGTCCTCTTCAATATTACGGAGAAATCCCCAAAGGAAATGAGAGAGAGAGAAGAGAGAATGGGAGGATTCCAAGGGTAAGGGTGACCCCTATATATAGTGGGAGGGGAGGGGCAGCACCCAAGGGGCAGGCGATGTGGGACTAAACCCCACAGCCATCTGCCACCAAGGGGGAGTCACCGGCCCTAGGTGGGACCCACTTGGGCATCCCACCAAGCCCTGGCCGGCTGGTCCTCCTCCCTAGGCGCCTTGCCCCTTTGGGCCTCCCCTTTGGGTGAGGCCCATTAGCAATGGGTTGCCTTTAAAAATAAAATGAAATATATTTTTTAATATTAATTCAACCAGTTAATATAAAATACACATATTATTATATTCCTTCACTCTCGAACTCCTTCCGGACCCCCCGATCAACATCGGGTATTACCCGGAACTATTCTGGTTTCTCTCTCTATTTCTCCTATGGTACCGCACCTATCCCTATGCGTCCCCACCCTTAAGTGTGACATCCTTCGGTTTGAAAACAATTCGGACATGATTGATACCTCTCTCATATCAATGATCATCAGCGGGACCTGGATGCCCATTATGACCCCCATGCATTTCACGAACCTTATCGCTCAAACCATTAACGTTGTTTCCTGTTCCCTTTTCTAGTTGATACCTAGTTCACCCGAGATTTGATCTTCGATATCTCCATACCTTTGGTCGGTCTCGTTACCGATGAACTTGTTTACTCGTTCCTATGTTGTTGCATTTCGTGACCCAGTCACACGCTTGCAAGTTTTGTTAATGCATCGCCACCGAGATGGCTACAAGTATCTATCCATTACATGGATTGGCAAATCCTGGTCTTGATATGTACTCTTCTACGCACCCCTTTGGGAAACCTGAGTGGCACCTTTTTGATCACCCATTTACGTTATGATACTTGATGCCATCTAAGCTCCCTCCAGAACGGTGATTTGCATTATCTCACAGTCCAAGGATCAGGTTGCAAGGTTTCCTTTGTTTATCATTAATGGTGAACTTTGTAACTAGATCTCATTATGATAGAACTGTTGGATGTTTGTATATCATATCATTCAACCAATGACATGACCTCATTGTATATTGGCATAAATGCCCATGATCTTGAAACACTATATCATCCTCATGACCCATGAGCTAGTTCACTAGAGGTAACTAGAGACATGATTTGTTTACATACCACACGTGTATTAACGTTTCTTATTAACATAGTTATAGCACAATATGAAAGTATTATGAACATATAAGAGATATATAAAACAATATATTTTATTATTTGCCTCTAGGGCATATCTCCTTTAGTCTCCCACTTGCACTAGAATACAAATTAATCTTGTTTATAATAGGCAGGAACCTAACACCGATGGCATCCTAGTGTTGCTCATGCTTGGCTTGTAGGAGAGATTTAGTCAGAGGATCTGCAACATTTAGATCTATGTGCACTTTGTAAATCTTGATTTCACCTTCGTCAACATTCTGTCGGATGACGTGAAACCGTAGCATGATGTGTTTGGCTATGGAATGAGTTCTTGGTTCCTTTGCATTTGCAATAGCGCATGTGTTGTCAGAGTTGATCGTCATGGGGGCTTGCGCACTTGGAATAACTCCCAATTCGATGAAAAAATTCCTTAGCCAAACAGCTTCATTCGCCGCATCAGCAGCAGCGATGTATTCTGATTCCATTGTAGATTATGCTACTACTGGTTGCTTCTTGCTCTTCTAGCTTATCGCCCCACCATTCACCAGAAACACAAATCATGTATGAGACTTCAAGTCATTAGGATCTGAGTGCCAGCTCGCATGCACGTAACCAGTTAAATTTAGAGCTTCATCATTTCCTCCATAGAATAGGACCATATCCTTTGTTCTATTGAGATACACTAAAAGAAAAGTTGGCTTTAACAACGGACGATTTTCGTGGTTGAAGGCCCGTTTTTTATGGTTAAAAAGTCTTCTGCAATGGATGCCCTTTGTGGTAAAAGCCTCGTCACAAAAAAATCTACCGCAGTTTTTTTTACCATGTCGGATCGCACCCTTCAGCCACGAAAACGTGTTCCGTCTTAGATCTATTCGCCAGCCGCGTTGACTGCTGACGTTATGCAAACCGCCATGTGGCAAATGCTGTTAACGTCCAGTTACGGTCGTTAATGGTAACAGAAACCGTGGTAGAAGCCTGACCCGGTCAAGGCCTGCTAATTATTAAGTAGGTCGGCCGATGAGGAGAGCCCAATAAGATTACGTCTATTTACTGTTTTTCCCTGCACTATTTGAAGTGGTCCCATTAGTGCAGCCCTCTGTGGCCCATACGATTTAAGTCTCGTTACTGTTTCAGACTAAAGAAGGCCCACCTTGGTCCAATAATATCCAGCCCATTAGTGGTCTCGCTAGTAGGTCTGGTACTGTTAAAGCCTACCGTCGGCCCGTTACTGTTCCTACAGCCCGTAGGGTCCGCTCATGTTCTACCCATTTAATGTTATGGCCTTTTATATTTCTGGGTTGCCACGGTTAGGGTCATTTACTGTATGGCCTTGTAATGTTTTGGCTTTTCACTATTTTGGCCTTTTACTATTCTGGCCATTTACTATTTAGGTATTTTACTTTTCGGGCCTTTTACTGTTCTAGACTTTACTGTTCCGGCCATTTACTCTTTAGGCCTTTTACTCATCTGGTTATTTCGCTCTTCTGGCCTTTTACTATGCGGGCCTTTTACTATTCAGGCATTTTATTTTTCATGCCTATTACTCTTCGGGCCCATTACTGTTCGGGTATTTTACTATTATGGCATGTTGTTGTTCAGATCTGTATGTTTTCATGGCATTGGCCTCTTATGAGGCCTACCAATATTCTGACCTGCCACTTATGGCCTTTTATTATTTATTAGGCTCATCTGTTGGCCGGCATATTTGCGTATTCTATTACTATGGCGCAATTCTTGTTTTAAATAGTCTGCTAATGGCCACGCTAGGATCACCCTATTACATCAACAACAAAAATTGAAATTTATTATAGACCAGAATTTTAACAAAAATAAGATGAAGCATTATAGAGACATCGCCAGACATGGATTGGAACAGGGTTTCTGCTATGAAGCTTACATCACCATACATGTAACAACTGGCATATTATGACAGCTGCAGAAGAGATTATCAAGTAGACGATCCGTCTAATCTTGTCGATCTTTTAGTTCTTGTATTTGTTCACGTGTAATCGTGATTATTCCATCTATTTTCTCTTTTTCTTGTTCAATTAAATCAATTGTTTGTAGTGTAACTGTAACACCTTTTTGTGCTAGAAAAACTAGAACAGTGGACCGATGCAAGTAATAACCACTGTCACTGCTGCTTTGTGAATTGACCTCAATACTTAATGTAGGATTCCTCTGTTCTGCTCCCATAGCTTCATGTGCAGCCTGAAACAAAGAAAACAAGTCAGCACAGCATACCAGCTAACTGGTGTCTATCTTATATGTAAAATAATTCTAATTTATCATTGGCCAGGAACAATCAATGATGAGCCTCATACATCTCTTTCCGAAATAACAGGAACAGTCGATATCCTGGACCGATGCATACATGTGCCAGTATTATAGCTACTCTGAAACAATCACTATAGATTATTTGTATGCTGAAACTAAGACATATTAAGTTAGAGTAGCAAAGAAGGCAAACAAACACCGTGTTTGTTGACAAAAAAATCAAAATTGGCATTGTCTAATATAACAAATCAAGAAATCAACATGTATGTCTCATATAGACTAACTAAATTAGTGTGTCAACGAATGTAGAAAATTAAGCAACTCGACTCTTCCCCTCATAAACTAATCATATCACTGTATAACGGAAATATAGAAAATATAATAAAAAGAGGTGTGTGAGATCCCTTCAGCTGCTTATAACTGGTCGAGATAACAAAGCATTAACCTAAAATATAAAAATAGCGTTTAAAATGGTCTATAGTATGAACTAGCCAGATAAGTGTGCATTTTGAAAACTTATAGTTAGACCTCCAACCACAGAAGGTGGCATTGTTTTAATTATCGAGAAACTATGATGGTACCGTAGAAAAAAAACAATATATCAAGTGTGTCTTAAATAGACTACCGGCATCATTTCATAGAAACAAGATATCAACCATTGCTTTTAGTAGCTAGATCATTCACATATTTTGATCATCGAGCCGGTAAATAAAAAAATAAGAGAAACAAAGAGATGAGTCATTTGCTACCAAAATAATAGTTAGATATAGCCAAAAAGTAGTACAAACCTTCTTTGTAATGCCTAGAACTATGAGAATGGATTTTGTACTTGTACACATGGGTACGTGAACTATCATGCTCACTCGTTACACTTTGAAATCTGTGCCACCGTTTTTCAGATTCCCCCTCCCTCATATTATATCACATGTGTCATCGGACAATTTGCCCTCACCATCTTGTACTTTTGGCCGGTCTACACGGTAGCCTTTTTTCCTCCCGTTATGGCGCTGCTCTCCTGTACCACACGGGATTCGTGGAAATAGCAGTTGGTCTACTGTACGCACGGGATTCCTAGGCCTTTTATGCTACGGGGAGAGAGAGTGGTTGTTCTAGTGGTAGACTTTTATGCTAGAGAGAGAGTACTGAAAAGAAATGATGATTTGGAACTGGCACGGTAGGTAGTTGGTACTCGTCTCTGGGTTGGTGGGCGCGAGGAGGACGGTGCCGTTGCGGGCGGTGAGGCTGTAGTCCTCGCCGGCCTTGGAGAAGATGCGCACGGCCATGGTGGATGGCTTGGGAGGCTCGGGCAGAAGCAGCACATCCTCCGGGTCGGGCATAAGCAGTCGTCACAGAGAACTCCGCCGCCAAGCGCCCGCGGACTTACCCTTAGGTGCCGGACTACGACGCCGACATCGACCTCAACCTGCGGAGAAGGAGAGGAACGTCAGCCAGCAGCCCTCACCGGACTACCTCACTACCTGCAGATGATGCAGTGAGACCGGATGGACGAGACAACGTGCGCCAGCCTCGTCACGTGCCAGCCTTCACCAAGCACTTCAACCTCGCTCCGGGCACGCTCCACCGCGCTGTCTCCTACGTGGACCGCGTCCTCTCGGTGCGAACCCTGCCCACGACTCGCATCGACTACGAGCTTCGCCGGCTGAGCGTCACCGTCGTCTTTGCCACTGCCAAGTACGAGCAGCGGAGCACCATCCCCAAGCTGAACGCCAAGGACATCGTCGCGTACTGCGGGTTCGCGGCAAGCAAGGAGGTGACCGACATGGAACGCGGCGTGTTGGCGACGCTCCGGTACGAGCTCGGCGGCCCAAAGACCAACACCTTCGTCGACCACTTCACCAGGAACAACCGTGGAGAGAAGATGTTATGGCTTTTGTGAAACGAATGTATCTAGACCCTCTTTAGTATTGGTAGAGTAACTTGGAGTAGTATTGTATGTATTTTTATTAGTCCAAGTTACTTCCCACCAAAAACAAGTAATTTATACTAGTCTCATACATATAACACTAGACTATGTTACTACCTCCAGAGTGCATATAAGCTCAATCATGATGGCGATCTCTAATATTATAATAGAATATAAATTAGCATAAAAGTGGATATACTTCAATCACCACCACGTAATCATAGTCTAGTTAACCTATATATATATATAGATAGATGATCATCAGTCAAATATAGCAAAAAGAGATGTCCACCATGATTGAGTGAGCAAATTGAGTTATAAATCAAGAGATTTACATTTGGTCTTTGTGCAGTACTGTTAAAGGTCATCTTGTTCTAATCATTGGCCTACTCATGTGGTGCCGACACTAGACAATATGACTACCTCCAGAGTGCATACAAACTCTTAAATATAGCAGAAAAATACTGTAATAGACTATAAATTATCATAAAAGTGGATATACTTAAATTACCATCACCTAATCATAGTCTAGTTGACGCATATATAGATGGATAGATAAATAGATAGATATACTTAAATCAGCACCACCTAATCATGGTCTAGTTAACGTATAGATAGATAGATAGATGAACATAAGTCAAATATAGAAAGAATAGATCATCACCAAAATCAAGTGAGCACATTGAATTATAAATCGAGGGATTTACGTTTGGTTTTTGTCTAGTCTTGTTTAAGTTCAATCTTGTTCTAATCATTAGCTGAATCATGTGGTGCCTCGTATAAACAAGCATCTAACAGTAAGCACATCTCAGTAAAAACAAGAGACTTACTATTTCTCTTTGTGTAGTCTCGTTCGAGGACATCCTGTTATCAGTTCGTTCTTTGAAAACATCCACCGCATCCAGTACTTGGATAGATGATCCATCTTCTTTATTGTGTCTCCTCTATATATAGGTTCAGGCCACTCATTCACATAAAATAGGTTTACATTCAGCAATAGGAAGCAACCGGTACTTACAAGATTGTATGGGCGATTCACTCTACAATTCTCCGTATTCCTTGTGAGAGGAAATAATATCAGATAGTGGTTGTTGCTATTTACAAAGAACTAGATAGACATTATAGTATAATCACTTGTGAAAACGTAGAGCAGGGAATGGTGAAATATAAACAAACATTTAAATGACATAAAGTTTGCCATGGCGACAAAATAGAATGCAGTTACAGTCACTCCTTAGCACGAATATGAGAGAAATTACAATGATTTAAGTTGTGAATAAGATTGCAAAAAAATATGAAAAGTGCCATAAAATTTGTCACGGTCAACAGAGCAGGCAATTACTGTACTAACATTTGGACGAACAAGATAGACATTACAATGTTATACCTCGTGAACTTATAGAGCAGGAAATGCAAACCCATCTGTGAAGTGACTTAAAATGCCATGAACTATGTACATAATAGAAGGTAGATACTGCTACTACATAAATTATAATTGAAAAACTTGAATTTATAGAGCAGGGCATGCAGATAACCATGTTAAGTGCCTCAAATTTTCCATGTAATACTACATCCAATCCAAAGTAAATAGCGTATAAACTTTTCGCAAGTCAATCGACACAAAATCTGACCAAGTTTGTAGAACATATCAGGAACATCTACCATGCCAAACCAACGCCATTTGATACATCAGGGCATATATTTTTATAGACGCAAATGCTACAAATTAACTCTTAATATATTTTTCTATGAGCTTAGTCAAAGTTATCATTATTTGACTTTAAAAAAGCATAGGCCTTGTTTTACGGAATGGATGTACTCCCTCCGTTTTAAAATATAAGATGTTTTAGCTTTGTGAAAGAAGTGTATCTAGACCACTTTTACTATGTAGGTTCATGTAGGTTTGGAGTAAACTTACATACTAAATGGTGTCTAGATACACTCCTTTCACAAGCTAAAACATCTTATATTTTGAAACGGAGGGAGTAGTACACAATAGGTGACAACTACTGTCAGAGCTTAACTGAAACAAATAACAATAGCATAACTTGCAGAGGGAATGCAAAACCAACCAGTTCTCGCAAAAAAAGTATTTTCCCGGTGACCATTATTGTCACCCGAAAATATGTGGTTGCAATTTCTATTTAAACACATGCAAAAGGTCGAATTGATTTGTTTTGGTCTTTTTGGCTTGGAGTTTTTTTTTGACAGAGAGAGAGCTTTCGGCTTGGGGTTGGCTGCGTGCCTATCGCCCAGTTTTTTTTTTTTTAATAATGACCGACGAGCGCTAGCCGCTAGGTATTATACCATCTGACTGTTGGGCCCACATGACCGATGAGTATATGGTAGGGACGTTGCGCTAATTGAAAGACTTGTCTGCTGTGGCAATTGAACGTGATTTATTTCGGGATATATATATGGGGGCAGGTAATGTGTTGGACATTCATACATTATAGGAGTGGTGACATGTTAAATTTGTGTTGTACTAATCTCCTAATTAAATCATGGCCTTAAATAATAGATCTGGCGGTTAATAATAATTTAGGTGATGTGGATCAACCAGGTGTCTCGAGAAACAACCTTATATTGCTTTTAGTATGTAATAGATACTTGTGATTTTTTTTGTTTCTGATAATTCTAATGATTTCTACTTTCCAGTTTAACTTCCGTGTACCTGTGTTTTATATTTGAGACATACACATAATGTACAATATTTGCATCTTTGTGGCCATTTCTTCTGTTGGTTATATGCATAGACTGCAGCTACCATGATAGCACACTCAGGTATATTAGTTTGCCAAAATTTCCACTAAGTTAAGATATCGTGTATTTTGCATTCTCCTTGTTTTTCTATGACACCCGAGTTTTTTCATTTCCCTTGCTATGTTATGTGGCTAGGCAATGAGAAACAAATATAGAGTTTGATTCTAACATGTATCTATTGCATCTTGTTTACAAACTGTCTTTTAAAAAAAAAACTTTTGAAACTTGTTTCTGCAGATCATCGCGAAAGAATTTGTTCAGCGTTTGAAGAGAGGCATCCCAAGACAGATTGAACTTGAAACACAAAATAAATGTATTTACATGATTGAAGTTGTCAAGAACCATGAAAAGCTTGTGCTTACAGCGGAATGGGGGAAATTCGTTGAGAAGTTCAGTCTATGGACGGGTGACAGCTTGTGCTTAAAGCGGAATGGGGGAGACTCAGACTCTCACTTTAATGTCATAATCTTTGATCAACTTGGCTGTGAGAAAGCTTTATCTGCCTCATTTGCGAGAGAGGTTCACAGATGCTACTGACACCGTGAACCATTCACTTCATCCAGCGAACCACATTCTTCTTCCTTGTCAGCCGGACCAAACGCAATCACCTATTGAAACTATGAACAGTTCTGATGGTCATGCTCAGCTCATTCTGACGCAGTCGCCTTCAACAACGAGCCACTTTCATGTTCATCATCACCACATGCAAATGCAGTCACCTGCTCAGACCGTGAGCTAGTCTCATGTTCATCCTAATCCCATTCAAATGCAGCCTCCTACTGAAACCGGGAACAGTTCTCGTGTTGATCCTCAGCCCATGCTAATTCAGCCCTACAGTGGAACTGTGAACTGTTTGCAAATGCAGACACCACCAATGGAAACACATCCACATCTTCAACGGGTTGAGTCAAGTCAGGGCAACCAGAATGCTTTGAATTCTTCCCCTTTTGAGTCATCAGGTACTGAAATAATACATATTCCTCTGAAAACACATCAAGTATCATCTTTTGTAGCTATATTTACTAGTTGTTTTTGACGCAGGAGATAGTGATAGCTTGTCAGATTCTTTCTCCTCAGAAGCTGTCCACAACGCATGTGATTGGCCTTCTTCTAGTCGCATCGTTCGAAAAAAGGCCAACCTAACCACAGTTCAAAAGCATCAGTTAAAGGATGGTTATATCACCACATACAAGACCAAACTAACTTCTGCTCAGCAGCAGCAGGTGAAGGCGAAGGTCCAGTCTATTCACTCAAAGATCCCTATATTTGTTTCTAAGATGAGCAGCGCCAACATTACTAAAGGATTTGTCCTGGTAAGTTCCACATTTTATTATTGGAACTTGGATGTGTGTTCTCCTTCGATCATGCACATGTCTTTTTAAACCTCTCTTTATAGATGAACACACTATTCTAAATAAAGCATACTCATAACCGGTCATACTTCAGTTTAAAATTTACATACAGTATTATTCCAAATAATGTATTTTTTTTTTGCTGAAATATGTAACAGACTGTCCCTGACAAGTATGCTGAGAAATATCTTGGAGATGAGAAATGCATCTGTTTTCAGCTACTTGGGGGGAAAGTGCGAAGTGAGTTTCAGTGATTCACGTGAGGATTATCACTCCTTCGGGTTGGAGCGATCGCCTTTATATGGTCGCTCTGGCTATGTAGAAATGATAAGGTTTTTAATGATATGAACTGTTCTCTTTTGCAGGTTATTTACATGTGCACAAATACCCTACGGACTTGGTTGGCACTACATCGTGTGGAGCATCGCGACCTTTTATGGAGGCGTGCACGCGGTTGGAGGATACGGCTCGGGACCTGTTTACCTCTCATGGATGGCAGCATAATCTCCAGATTGGCCCGCCTGCAACACTCTAGGCGTTCTTTGCTTTCAATCACTTTGGTTTTGTAATACGCATTCGTAGTTATATCTTTTTGATTGATTCTATGAACTATTATCGGCTGTGTGCATCCTAGCTATGCAGAGGCCGGATGTAATACTTATTTTAAGTAATAAAAGCTCCCTTTATCGAAAAAACGTGAGAATTATCAAGTTGTAGCAGGATGGAAAAGTTTGTACAAGACAACAATCTGAAGAAGGAGGATATCTGCCTTTTTGAGCTGTTGAGCAATCAGAGGAGCAGCATGGAAGTCTATATCATCCGTGGAAATGATGGAAATTGATTGATTTGCCATACTGCTGGTGTTGCTGAGTTCCTTAACGGTGGCAGACTCGCAATGTGTTTTGCTGGCTAGTACTACATTATTCCTGGTGATGGTGGTAGTTGTTTCGGATTGGCTAGTAGAGTTCTAGACAATTAGCCGATGCCTACTCAAGCTTACTTTTGATTCAATGTTGCATTACTGGAACCCCTTGCATTTAAATCTGGCACGTAAGGTTCATGGTGCTACAAGAATTGCTGTTTGTTCTTTCCAAATTTGCCTTTTACTGCTTATGTTTCTTGCTACATTGGTGGAAATTACATTAAGGTGATCTGATTCATGGATCTGAAAATTCATGTGTACGTTTCACGTGTGGTTGGATGGCTAGGAGGGTGGTCGTAGCCCTAGCCCACCAGAGTTCAAACTCCAGGTTTAACACTGTGTGTTGCATAAAAGACGGAATATTCTTTCAGTGGGAGACGACGTTCCCGTCGACAGCGAGACGCCCGTGGTGACTTCATAGGGGTGGGTGCATGTACGTGTTGTGAGTGTCTACGATTGTACTGTGTTTCTCAAAAAAAATATAACGTGACTGCAGTTCACTTATGTACTGTTGTGCTTGTTACTTCAGCCAGGATTCAGAGAAGAGAGTGGCAGAAGAGAGTTGATGTAGCAGAATATGACAGCTGTGTATGTACACACTAGTATCAAATACTAGTTCTATTATATAAACAAGTTAGTAAGCGACTCACTAGTCGTTTGATGAACTGGGTTTGGGGCTCTCACCGACAAAACAGACATCAGTGATCAGCAGGGGGCACACAACATCAGCTTCCGTCCGGTTCTGATTATTCGACAAACCAAACTCTAGCATAGGTAGATATCACCAATCTCCGAATGATTTTAAAACACACATCAAACAGTAAACAACGAAACGTGGCACCTCAAGTGGAGTGCGTTGGCGTCGGTGTCTTCAGCGAGGTGTAAACACATTTCCAAATGCTCAGTTAGTTTTGGAAGAAAAACAGACAACACGAATTACTGCCGGAAATTAGGTACAATGCAGTAAGTAGAAAGACCAGTGGACAAACTTATGGGCAAAATACGTCTGTCAACAAAGAAAACAAGATGATCCAAGATAGTTTACACGATTGAGCTGAAGTTCACTGCGACTCAGTTTACATCCATAGATATGGATATATAGTGCATCAGACATGATGCAGTAACAATTATCATCATCAGGCAGCAAACAAAGCAAGCTGATTGCTGGTAAGTAAGCTGTAGTAAACCCGAAACAACTACCACCATCACCGATGCCTACTCAAGCTTACTTACCTATGGTACCCAGACGCAAAATAAATGCAGTATCAATGACCATACACTTTTTCATGGATCACTTCCTGTCACACTTCATAGCCCTGATAATATGGACGTTCATCCTGCACACCTTCCTGTCATTGAGCCGTTCAAAGAGGCAGATATCACCAATCCGCAAGTTATTGTCCTGGACAAACTGTCTCCATCCATGTATAAGCCTCCTATCGCCACGAGTCGCAATATGAAGCAACATATCTGACCTCTTGCCCTTATGCTGAAGAACGACCCTTTTCCTCTCTTGTGGCAGGTACTTCACAGCATATTTTCTTAAAATAGCCTATCACAGATTGGAAAGGAAATAATAAGCTTCTTTGGAAAGTTTGAACCCAACTGTGTAATTTTTTAATTGAGAAATACAATTGTGCGATAAAAAATTTAGAAAATTATTCAAAGTGCTTGATCATATGACACAGTTAAGAGTGCGGGACTTCAGGGGTTGTCTGCATATTCTGTTAAGTGCTTCTAGTAAAAAAAAATGAAGTTGAACAGCATTGATCAGACAAAAAAAGTTCGGTAAACGGAATATATTCATATCAAGATGCATTGATCTGACCAAATATGTGATGCTTGCTTAGATAGAACATTGTACTCACAAGCCTGCATTTGGTTCTGTTAACATAGGTTTTACACATGATGGTGACAAGGATAGGGATGTCAGAATTGATAGCTTGGACAATCTCCTCCACTTTATCCTTTTGCAAAGGAGTTAGTTGAAGTTTAGATGCAATCATGTAAGGAGGCACATTATTTACAGAAACATCATCTTGAGAGGAAGAAGCGTCTCCTGTTTCATAAAAGGAAGAAAAAACAGTTATTCAACCTAGCTGTAAACATGTCCAACAAAAAATATTGTGATAAGTCACCTGGCTTCTCAGAGGGAGTGGATGAAGAAAGCGGCTCCTCCATGGAGTCGTCGAGAGATCGGCTAGAATGATGCTTAGAATAACTCTTGACAGTCCTAGTAGGACGAGGGTTGTTCATGTTTACACAAGATGATGCTTTCTCACAGCCAGTTGGATCAAATATTCCAACTTTAAACTGTGAGTCTCCCTTGTATCTGAATACCGTAAAATCACCCATTTTTAAGTCATGCTTATTGACAAATTCCACCCATCCAGATTGAAGGATAATTTTATCAGCACATCTTTTCACGGCAACTTCAGACACGCTACCATTCCGTGACTCCAGTTTGATCGTTCTAGATATCTTTCCTTTAAAACGTTCTGCAAACTTCTTGGGTATTGTCTGCAGGGAGTAGTTGAACTGTCAACAACAGCAGTGCACGACTGAATGCAACCTTGGAAAAATAATCTACGCATCTAAACTAAACTATATCGGCCATCCAGCCCCCTATGTTAATGTATCGGTTACCAGTAGTTTATAAGAAATTACACCCGCCATTGCAATTAGACTGAAACACTAGATTCATAGTAGCTTCCAGTCTAAGAATGACTGAAGTTTACAGGCCTAGTACTGTAGTACATTATCCCGAATCTACACAAATCTAAGAACATTAATTTGGATCGGAGGGTACATTTTTCACTAACTAGTGATTTCAACCTGATAGCATCTAAGTTAAACAGCAAAGTACAGAATTATCTATCTGTTAACATTTGTGTAGATTCTAATCCAAGGAACCGCAAGGGCCACACCATATGGTTGGGAGATAAAAGATACTTACCGTCTCATGCAGATCATCCATGATAACCTTGAAAAAACATTTGCCCTGATCATCCAAAATGTCCCAGTAGTCGTGCTCAACCCGTTGCCTGCATGTTTGGCAGGACTTGTCCATTCTACATTGCAGAAAGAGAAGAGCAAAAAAGAAGTAAATATTTGTAAATTAATAAAGGAAAGGATGTAGAGTAGATCATCCATGATGAAATCGGACCAGAAGGCATACACAGACATGCACGGTGCCACGGCTACCTGAACTGCAAGGAGCAGCAGAGCAGAGCAATCGGCCAGAGACAGGGCAGGCCAGAGGAGCACGCCACGGATGAACTGCAAACGGCACGGCGGAAAGACGCATCAGGAAGCATAAATCCAGCACTAGCGATAAAGAAAAGGAATGATCGGAGCAGAGCGGAGACAGAGCGGAGTAAGGAAGTGGAAGAAACCTGAGGAAGGGAGGAACGAAGGAAGGAAGAAGATGGCTAGGCAGCGGCCATTTTCTCCCGGGGAAGCCAACGGAACAAATTCTGGGCCGGATAGATAAAAGGAGAGACATGTATTGACCGCCCGTCGCCTCGGGGAGGCGACTGGTCGTGCCACTGCGCGCCTCCCTCGACTGAACCGCCGCCGCCAGAGACAATAGGGGAGCCGAGTCGACGCGGTGACCCTTCACTCCACGTCCCCAGCAATCCGGCACCCCAACGGGCACGGTGTGCCGTTCTGACTAAAGTCAAAAACCATCAGGTTTTGCTGTAAATTGTTGCACAAAACACTGATTTCATCATCCCCAGCAATCATGCGCTGCTCGTGGACCTGACTCCACTCCCCTGTCAAGTACAGGGATCGGCCGGCGATCGCAACTGGACACTCAAAGCATTTTGTTTCTCTACCTTCGTTTCTAGCTAGCCACATGTGGTAGATCGTCATCAACGTTATACTACTAGCAATCTCCTCATCCTTTGCAGAACCAAATCCATTCCAGTGGCCAATTCATCAGATCACGTTGATGATGGACGCAGGAAGGCGGACAAGCTGTTTGAACGGTGTAGAGCCGTCTCTTCCCGGCCATAGGCAGCACAGAATATCCCCCCTTTAATACGTCTACGATGAAGTTCAGCCCCCACCGCGAGTCTTGTTTTTCATAAGACGCGATACACCAATACGTATATAGAAGGGTCATGTTTTTGACAAACAGTCATCGATTGTGGTGCTTGGCCATGAAGGCTGAGCGAGGGGTGTTTAGTTCTCAAGAGGGCACCGTGTGCTTGATATCTGAGCTGAGGAAAAGTTAAAGTTTTCCTTTTAATCTAAAGACAGAGCGTGCCAAACAACCTCTTACACGAGTTTTAGACATGACATTAGATGTTTCTACATCATGGGCCTCATGGCTCACACAGAAACAGAGTCCTAGTCCTTCACCTCTTATCTGCTACTGCTGGTGAGCTAAAATTCCGATGACAGTTTTTTTTAGCAATTCCAATGACAGTTGAAACAGCAGATGGAAGTACAGCTTATAGCATGTCTCCTTGCAGCATATTTGATCACCTGCAGACATCCTAATCAGCGATCGTATAGGAACACAAAACGGTATTAGAGGCAGAGCAGAATTCAACTTTTCCTCAGCTCAGGTACTACAGAGTTTCTTAACAAACAATGTCAACAACCTTAACAAACGCACACACAGTTGTTCTGCAGTGGACTCTCTCATGCCAGGGTATCAGAGGGTTTAAGCCATACAGACCATAAGTAATTCCAGTAGTCAATAGGAAGAGCAATTTCAACTACTCCCTCCGATCCAAATTAATTGACTCGGATTTGTCCAGATTCGGACGTACCTAGACATGTTTTAGTGCTAGATACATCCGAATCTAGACAAATCCGAGTCAATTAATTTGGGTCGGAGGGAGTACTAGGATGCTTGAGCTACATCAGTACGCCCGACTTGCGCACGAAATAGACCCTCATCGCAAGACTTCCGGTGCTCCTCTTTGCAAAGAGGCAGACATCTCCCAGGCGCAGGTCATTGTCGGCGACAAACTTCGACCAGCCTGCAAGAAGGATTATACTGCATGGCCTGACGTGTAATGTTGTGTGCCACTCCTTGTTCTCCAGCTGAAGCGTGAGAGTTTGATCTCTGCTTGGAAGATAAGCTGAAGCATATTCCTTGCAGAATCCCTGGTTATAAGTATAAAAGTGTCAATGGCAACTGGAAAAAAATGACTATTTCAGGTCGGTGGCTAATTCAGCTGATAAGAAATGTGCTATGCATGCAAGTTTGGCAATGTAAATTGCAGAAGAGGGTCTTGAAATTTTATGAAAATAATAAGTGGCCTACACCAATCGACAAATCAAAGAGCCACATCCACATCAGCAGTTTTGCAAAAGAATGTGTTCGAACGCACCATAGAAAGGACGTTGCCACCAACACAACATTTGGTCATCACAGCCACATAGACGGGAACTTCAGATCCAATTTCCTGGACTTTCTCCTGAATTCTCTTCTTCAGCGGCCCATTTAGATTTATACGTTTTGCTAAAATATAGGGAGGCCTGGAAGGACCCTGAAGATTCTTGGACATGGGAGCTTTCTGACCAACCCCAAACTTCTCAGATGCTCGGTCATTCAGCTTGCGAGTGTCAAATCCTGAAAAATGGGCCATATGTTCTCGTATGATGAGCATCGCATAACCAGAAGTATTTGAAAACATGATAGAAAATGCGAGGTAATTAAATATAATGACCTGATTGTGTATGAGGGGATGATGTTGAAGCCATCTTCCTTGTTTTTACACCACAACTGGGTACTTGTTTCTTCCGCCCAGGTGACCTTCTAGCATCTTCCCTCACAATATAATCATCGTCAGAGCTGGTCAGATCAATAGTTTCAATTGTACGAGGGGGTGGATCAGTAATCTGAACTGAATCTTCAGCAGTGCTGGAGAAATCTTTCATGGCAGCGCTTGGAGAGGTTTTCTGGCAACCGCTTGGGTCCAGTGTGAGAACATTGAGGCAAGTTTTCCCCTTGCTAATGAAAATGAGGAGGTCCTTCTTTTGTATGTGATTAGCAGCTACAAAAGCATCCCAGCCAGATCGGAGGACAACCTGATCCTCACTGTGCTTGCTAGCACCAACACAGTGTATATGTGGCAATTAGGGGCTACTAGTTTGATATTAGTACTAGCCGTATCCTCTTTGAAATGGTCCACAAGCCTTAATGGTATGTTCTTCAGGAACAAAACAGAAAATAGATAAGAATATGCACCGCTCACAAATAGCAATTGGTCATATGAACTGGATTAGCTAACATAATAAATAATGATCTGAAAAAGATACAACTTACAATAAAGCAGTCCTCCAAGCTGACATTGATTTTGCCCATCACTGCCACATACAAGGGAATCTCAGACCTTATTGTGCGGACAATTTCTACAACTTTCTCGTCTTGTTCATTTGTTAGATGGCATCCATTTGCCGTGGTATAGTCATACTCAACTGGCGTATGAACTTGTCCTAGATTAGGCGCAGCTTGTTCTGCACATAAAGTTTGGTACAATTGTCACAAAATTGTTGCAGATTCAACATTTTAAGAAAAAAACCCGTCTAAATGTTCAGTTTACAATAAAGTCTGATGTGCAGCTTGTTCTGCACATCAAGTTTGGTACAATTTCAGTGATTTGTGAACCGGACTCTTTTCCCTTAAAAAAACTACCTACATAAAAGGTAATATCGTATTAATAATTTAATATAGACAAAATGTAACATAATTACAAATGGGATCTCCTCTGCTTCTGAGCAAACCGACTTTGACATGCTGTTGGTGATGCTTGTTAAGCCAAACAGAATGTATTTATACTCTGTTTGCTCACTAACCAGATATAAGATAAATACATTATAGATGACATTTAGAATATCGACTTTGATCATATTTTATTCAGCTACTATTCCAGTAATGTTCCCTGACAGTTATTTTGCCAATCAAAAGAGTGAAAATCTGAATATTCATTCCAATCTACAATTTTCTTCTGAGATGTTAATTTTCCATCTGTACTATTTCTACAGAAAATAAGGGCCAAATTATACTTTTATATTTTCTATGTTCTGTTACAATCAACAATCGTCACTGATATATACTGAAATTAATTCTTTATTTTAGTTTGCCTTCAAGTTGAATAGTTGATGCCGTGCTCATGTCGTTTTCTTTCCATCCCTCATTACTATGCCTATGGTTATGGATGTTTTGAACATAAGTTGTTTCCTCTGTTCCCATTTATGTTGCCTCTGAACATAAGTCGTCTCTTCACTCAACCTTATTTTGTACTTCCTCTGTTCCCATTTATAATACGTTTTGGAAAATTGTTAACTTGGCACATGCTATGTAAATACTACAAAATAAGGTTGAGTGAAGAGACAAAGAAAACAGCTTATGTCCAAAATTGTGAACTTGGCCCATGCTATGTAAATACTCCCTCTGTTCCCATTTATAAGACGTTTTGACAAGCTAAATCTTTTTTGAGACATATGCTGCTTATAGTTTGTTAGGTAAAAAAAAAACTAACCATTCAGCACAGGATGATTACAAGGCACATTGGGAGGAAATGCTCCAAAATTCTCTGAAGGTGGCTGAAAATAGGAAGCGTTCTTCTCGCAGCCGTCTGAATCAAGTATGTGAATCTCGAACTTGGAGTCCCCACAGTACTTGAACAAGAACGTGTCATTTTCTTCTATCTGGTGCGCATTAGCAAATGCATCCCAGCCAGACCGAAGAACTGCCTGGTCGAACTCGAAGTTCACCACAACATCGTTCATGATACCATTAGGAGCGTCGAGCTTAATTTTGTCAAAGATCCTGCCCCTCAGATGGGTCGAAATTTTTGGTGGTATATGTTGTTGTAGGACAAGGAGGATAATATGTTAGGAGTTATAAGTTTAACCATTCAAAGATTTTGGGACAGTGAGTTCTGAATATTTATAGGAAATGCATGCACCTTTTTCAGATTTCTTGACTAACCAATGACATGGCAAATTAACGGAAACAGATTCATACATTTGAGACACCACACTATGGGATGAACAAGAAAATGTATGCTTACGTGAAACCAGCTATCAGATTGTCATTATGGTGAAATAGGAGATTCACATGGTAGTTGACCAACAACATACTACTAAATCACTAATTATTTTATTCAACCATCACAAACTCTTCTCATCCAACAGTGTTTTATGTTGCCTTCTTATATTCTTAAACCACTTGATGCCAAACTATACCAGGAAAATTCAAGTATATCCAAGAACGCGACATTGTAAGAAGAAACAAAGCAGATGCCTTGTAAATTCTATTCTGAGAGGAAACCCTTTAAATCTTTAACCAAGGGAAGAATGGTTGGCTAGTTGCTGTATTATCTAGAGCAATATCCACAAAAAGTTCTTATCTGTAATCACCTGTCCTAAAACCCACTGATATCGGGAAACAACCCCAAACCAAAACCCTCAGGCCTTGTTTACTTGTAGTGTATTTCCACAACCAAGGGGTTTGATCATGTGAGGGGATTTGGTGAATCCTCCATTTCCCCCAATCCCCTCAATTCCCCTCTAATCCCAACCCCTTCTATATACTCAGCTTTGGGGATCGTAGGAGAATGGGCAAACTTGCAGCTTGAAAGTATGGAAAAGTATTCAAGCTTGTATGCAATTCTTTTGAACATAATGTAGCAGACATAAAGAAAATTACCAAATGCAACTGCCAATCTTGGTAGCAGAGGTCCAGGACAATAGCTTACACTCAAAGTTTAGAGTAAATTCCAGTTTTTACCCCCTAGTAAATGCCAACTTTTACCCCCTGTAAAATTTTGTGAGCGTTTTGACAGGTGGGTCCATGCCGTAAGTACGAGTGGTGTGCCATGTAGACTTGTTTCGGTTGTGGGGGTTTTCTCCTGGCAATTTTTTCTTTCAATCTCCCATCTTGATGTTGGTGTTTCTATAATCTGCACTACATGAAGAACAAGCTCGACTGGGCGTGGTAGAACGGTAGGGCTGCTAGTTGTGGTTTAAATAGGAACTATAACAGCTTCGTGATATTTGACTAATAGGCTCTTGCTTAGCAGATGTACTATGAGTCATATTCAGTTCGTAGCACTAGGATTTTGCTTGGCTTAAGGAAGACATGTTTTTTGTTCAGGGAAGACACGATTTAAGGAATATATAGGACTGGCTCATCCAAAAAACAAAACGGTTCAGCTCATGACCTGACCGCTTCTCGCGAGAAACACAAAGCAGAAAAAATACAAATTGGTATGCCACATTTACTAGACACCCCTGCCAAAACACCCACAAAACTTTACATTGGGGTAAAAATTGGCACATCTTTTGCTAAATGGGGTAAAAATTGGCACAACTTTCGCTAAATGGGGTAATTAAGATGAAAATTTGCTAAATAGGGTAATTAGTGTCAAAAAATTAAAACTAGGGGGTAAAAACTGGAATTCACTCAAAAGTTTATTATGACACATTTATGCTCTAGTAACAGAATAATCCAACAGCACTAAGACACTATTTTCTGAAGTATCCCAACTGATAAACTGAATCTCCCCTAGTACTGTTCAACACTGAGACGAACTGTAAAGACAGAGAATGCAGGAGGTGGGCCTAAACACAGTGGAGTTACTGTTACATGATAACCCTAAATCAACACGGTCTGTACACATGATGATTCTAAATCAACCCAAGTAAACAAAAGAGAGAGGAGGATGCACATATAGAAGCAAACAGAGAACTGCGGCTGCAAGAATCGAAGCTTAGGGAGTCCGGAAAGGGGTAACTCACGACGCTGTTCTTGAAATCATGCGAAGCTGCAACAGAGAACTGCGGCTTCTTGTGGTCCCAGTGGCAATGATCTCTCCACAAAGCACAGCTCTCACAAGCGTCGTCCATCTGGCCTCCCCTAACCACAGCAAAACCGCTCACAGATGAAGAGAAGGAGATGTGCTTCAAGAACGAGGTAAAGTGAAATCGCTCACGGATGAAGAGGAGGCAAGAACACATTACCTGAATTCTTCCTCTTTCTTCCCCTGGTCCTTGTGCTGCGTCGCCTCCCCTGGGCCGGAGAGTGGGGAATAATGGGGGTGTAGAGTGAAGGGGGAGGAGAGCCTATGCTCCTAGTCCTATGCCCAAAGATTCTTTCACCATTTTGCTCATCTGTACGGTCAGGAGCCTGTGCGTGAGCTTTGAACTCCCAAGCCAAAAAGGAAAACATAGTAGCTCTAGTAGTACTTGTAGCCACTGAACGACACATGGGCAAGGACACATAGCAGTATAGCACACACATGGGGTAGGGTGAAGTGTATAGCAGTAAATAAAAGCTACCCACCGCGGCAGGTGAAAACATCAGTTTGTGAGACATAAATCGACTCGAGTAAAGTAAATTTACTCCAATACTAGACTTCAGAGTATTGGGTTCCATGTACAAACCAATCCACCCCAAAGAGCTAAATCTGCAGAAGAAAGTGGGCACTGCACACATAATTCAATGTAGAGTTACACCATGGCAGCTGATCCAAATATTGGCTCTGAATATGACAGAGGCGCTGAAGTACATCAATGTCAGGGGCGCCTTCATCTTGTTCATAAGCATTCGGAAAATGAGTTAAACGTCACTCCACATCAATCAATTGGTACTGAAATTGTCCCAGACAGAAAGGAAATTCAGTACTCCCTCCGACCCAAATTAGTTGGCTCAAATTTGTCAAGATACGGATGTATCTAATATTAAATCATGTCTAGATACAATTAAATCTAGACAAATCAAAGCCAACTAATTTGGGTCGGAGGGAGTAGTTTAATCTTCATGTGGAAACAGAGATTAGTTATGCACCAGTCGTCCATCATGGTGTTGTTGGTACAAGCGATATTGGCACATGAACATGGTGAGAAACTAGAATTAAACAATTTATTTAAGGAACAAAATAGCTTATGTTGGAGGAACAATATCTGACTATAGAGTATCATCAAATGAATAAAAAAATGTCAGAAACCAGTATCAGTGATACTGATATCAAATGGTTGTCCAATTAGGACGTTCAGCAAAATCATTTAATTCTGCAAATCTCGTTTCAAAGGGAAAATTGTGAGCCCAGGCACACAAATACATCAGTGGATGAACAACTCAACTGATCATTAGGTCTAAATAAACACCAGAGAAGGTACCATGAAACAATGTCATATCCAGTTTGTTACTGAGATGAATAAAAAGGTTCCACACACCAAAATGGAAATTTTGGCGCTATTTTCGTGACAATTATAACTCTCTTTTAAAAAAAATTACCTGAGTCTGAAAGTGAAAATATTAAAACATCTACTCGGTTGACAAGCATACTAGTAATATTTTCTGATGTGATAACAGTGTTTGAGAAAAGTGAAACCAAAAAGAAAGAATAAACAAGGTCAAAACCCAACAAAAGAAATGTTACAAGTAAACTAAAAAAATGCTTTGTCACATGGGCAGCCCACCCAGAATTTTTAGAAAATTTCTATGACCAACTCTATATTGAGTAACTATAAGACATACGACCCGTACAACTAACTGAAATTCCTAATCCCGTATTCCGACTCGATGATGTCAGGTTGCAGGCACAGTCAGACGTGCCAATCAATTGCTGCTGAAATGCTCACAGCTAGAAAGGAAATTTAATAATCACACAGTTATGCAACGGTTAGACAACTTAGACACTAGAATTAGACAATTTAAGGAGAAAAATAGGTTATTTACAATATGTGATTATAGAGTATCATCAACTAACCAGAAAAATTGTCAGAGACCAGTATCGTTGATACTGGCATCAAATGGCTGTTCTCTTAGGGTGTTCAGCAAAATAATTTTCTTTTGCAAATCTCATTGCGGTTCCCCACCCCGCGAGCGTAGCAGGGAACCCTAAACACCGCCGCCACTGCAGGCCCTCTCCCCAGCTCTCTCCCTCCTCGTCGCCGCCGGAGAGCGCGGCCGGGCGAAGCTCGTGCGGCGCTGGCGGCGGCGGGGATGCTCCTTCTTCTCGCATGGGTACAGGGGTGGCGCGGGGCGGCGGCGGGGATGCTCCTTCTTCTCGCATGGGTACAGGGGTGGCGCGGGGCGGCCTTCCATGGCGAGGACGCGAGCCTGGTGGAGGCCTCCGGCGGCGGGGGCGAGCTGGGCTGGCGGCGGCGACGCCGGAGGTGGTGGTGTTGTGGTGGCGTCGCTGGCGTCAGCTGTGGTTCCTGGTTGGGGGCGGTGGATGAGGTGTGACAGCGGGCGGGGAGGCCGCGGCGTCCTTGATCCCCTATTCGTGCGTCGGTCAGGTCAGCAGACCGGCTCAGTGACGGACGGCAGCGCACGGTGGAGCTCCTGGCGGGGATGGCGAAGTGGTTTGCGGCGACTGTGGCCCTGGTGCTGCAGCGTGGCTGCGGGTGCTTTACGGGCCTGACCTAGGCTCGGCCAGGTCCGATTTGGGCCTGGTGTGCTCCTATGGCTGCGTCCGGTTGGCAACCGTCTTCGGCGGTGGAGGATGGAGTACTCCGATGGGTTACACCATGGCTGACGGGGTGCGACAAGGATTCGAGCCGGCGCGCTTGGATCTAAAGCATCTTTTCCACCCTCCTGCTATTGGATTTGGTGCTAACTCACCTCTCTCGATCCACAATGTGTTGGTTCTCGTGACTGGATGCCGAGGTGGCGACCCTGGAAGGAGAGGCTGCATGGGTGCTCTTGGCAGGCAACATCGCAACAGTGGTGGCCCTCCCTTCGGTCATGTGGGTGGCGAGGGGTTTGGCAGCGGGTGATCATAGTCAAAATCTAGAGACTTCGTGTTGTTTCTCCGATGGCACGAGCGAGGATTTGAGCGAAAGCTCCGCACTTTGGCGCCGGCGACGGTGATGCCTGCGGATACCACTACCCTGTTGGGGGGCGTTGCTTTTCATATCCTCTCTGTGACTAGGTTATGGGTGAAAACTCTAGCCCGGTGGGCTCGGCGACGACGGCGCGTCACGTCGTTACCCTCTTGGGGGCATCGTCGGGGAACTCAGGTTTCATCGGTGCAGTGCGTTGGAGTCATCGTTGGCGTGAAGCTTCTTCGACTTCTTCGGTAGTCTAGGTTGCCTCATGTTAGATGGCATTTCATGTTTTCATGTTTGACTTTGAGTTGGTGGCTCGCCGTCATCCCACATGTCGGTTTTCTTATTGACTTGCTTGTATGAGGTTTTCCTCTCCACTATGTACCGGTTCGGTCTTTTGACTTTATTTATAAAGCTGAGTGAAAGCTTATATATCAGTGGATGAACAATTCAGTTAATCATTAGGCATAAATAAACGTCGGAGAAGGAATCATTAAAGAATGGCATGTCCAATGTGTTACTAATAATATAATAAAAGATGATCCACACAAAAAATGGAAATCTTGGCGCTACTTCTCATATATTCTACCTCGGTCTGAAAGTGAAAAATCTTTAAGTCTTTTACTCTGACAAGCATACTGCTAGTTGTTTCTCATGTGATAATAGTATTTGAAGAAAGTGTGGCCGAAAAGAAAGAAGCAATAATCAAGAGAGGTGCTCAAAAATTCGAATAAAATGGTAAGGTAAACAAACAAAATGCTTCGTCTATCAAGATAACTAGCAGAATATGCACTTCGTCGCGATAGCTCGCTTGACCACTGGCATGCAGTGATTCTTTTCGCTCTTCTTTTGTTGCTGGGTATGCGACTGTTGCTTAGGTCTAAATATTTTTATGAATGGTCGTCCGAGATGCTCAAAGGAATCACAACAACTCAAAGTATATCATGGATTCAAATGTATAAAATATTTGGCAGTTGAAAAGAATCCCGAACATCAAGCATCTGAATTTAATACTATACAATATTATTGGGTACATGTCAAATGTACAAATATAAAATATTTTTTGTGGAAAAGAGTCCCTAATAAGCCATAAAACTTCAGAATGTAATATAGTGTCATTGTCCTAGTAGATGTGGCCTATTACATAACAAAGTATGGTACCCATCAACATATAAACATTAAAATTCAAGATTTGCATCTGATTAAACATCTAATAACCAGGTATCGAGGTTGTAGTCCATAACTTTGCAATTGTAAGATTTGATTTTAAAATGCAAGATTAAGTCGAGGCCTCCCACAATAAAGATAGATACTTTCTAATTGAAAACCAAAAGCGCAATGTGACTATTTCACTTCAGCATCTAAGTGAATCAAAGAGAAGCTATAATAAAATACAATATGAAACTAAAGAAATATTTCAGGGCAAGAACAAACGGTATAGATTCTTGTAACATCCCAAAAAATTTAATCAAGCTTATCAATCTCTAATCACCCAAGTTTAGGGTTAACAAAAACTTTTGTTATTAAAATGGATGTGAGTGCATGTGTATGTTGCATTAGTGTTTGAATGATTGCAATTGCCTTGTTTGATGGTTACCATTGTTAAGGTTTAGTCTAAAGATGAATACTACATCCTCTAGGTCAATTACAAACAGAATCAAGTAAAAAGAAAATCAATTATAAAGACATATAAGCAAATGGTTATTTTGGCCAAACTTATCCACTCGACCACTTTGAGTGTTTAGTAAAGGATTTCTAACAGAAACATTTCCCAATCTTTTCACCCGTTGCTAGACCAAGTAAAAGTGAATCTAAGCAAACTTTATAAAAGGACAGAAACAAATTTCAAAGCTATTTAAAAGGCATTACAAAATTAAATCAAGTGTATGTACTAAGACCACCACTTTTCAAAAACACTCAAATCAATTCACCTCGGCATTTCCCAGCAACCACAGACTGCTAAGCAAGCAACAAGATCACTCACCAAAATTCATTCAAAATTTTGAAAGTTGAATTCACGGCCATTTGATCGAACACCTGGCAGGCACAGTACAACCTCACCAACTATTCACTATTTGGAGCTATCAATTGCTCATCCTATGTACTGCAATCAACACATTGAATTGTCCTAGATCATCCCTGGTACTTGGCCAATGCAAAGGAGAGGCATCACTGGCCACATTGACCAGTGCCACACCCGTACCGAGTCGGCCATGTCGGTCGAGCACGAACCACTCATAGCAAGCCGCGCCGCCCTCGCCCACGATGTCCAGCAAGTCGTTGTCACCTCACCGCCAGCCCTATCCACCCCTTTACCCAAGGCGAGAAGTGGAGATGCTGAAAGCCGCACGCCCATTTACTCCCCCGCCATGTCGAGAGCACGACGGAGCGCCGCAAACGCCTCGCTTGCACACGCCGCGCCTCGCTCTCTCCGCCCGTACCCACGATCGCCGTAGCCCCAGTGAGCACCCAGACATGACCGTTCGCCGCCGCTCGCCCCGTGACCACCGTACCAAGTGATGAATGCCTGCATACCCGCCTAGAGCACCGACGTATCCCGGCCAATGGAGACCGCCCCTTGACGTGTCGTCACTCACATGACGATCGCCATAGTCCCCTGCACCGACCCATGCCATCCGCCGTGACAAACACGACCTGTAGCAACGTCGCCAGAGTAGCCAGACCATGCCGCACTGCCTATACCCTGGGTGTATAAATAGAGGCCACCCTAGACCTCTATCTCCACACCATTCCACTCCTCTCTCTCTCCACAACACCCTAGACCTTTCCTCGGAGCAAGGCGAGCACCAGTCCGCCAGAATTTGACCGGAGTCCGCCACAGCAGTCGAGGAGGGGAGCCGTTGATTCGATCACCCCAGGAGCTGTCGTGACCGCGCCTCGAACCGCCGTCGATGACAACCCCATTCGCCCCCGTCATCGACCTTAGATGGATCCCAGGTGAGCCTCACACGACCCCCACCGTCGTGTTAGGGTTAGAATCTCGCCGGAGCTGTTCGACGTAGACGATGCATGTCAGCCGTTAGATCCTAGTCTAATCGTAGCGCTGAGATTGAACGATACCGTTTCGGTTTAGTTGAGTCACTGACGTGTGGGACCATGTTGTCAGCAGCCCACTGCGCCAGCACTGTGTAGTTGGGCCGGCCCGTTTACTTTCCCGCGCAGAGCCCGTGGATTCAAATAGACTCTTTCCATTTTAGTTAAAACCAGATTCTGTTAGTAGATTCAAAAATCAATTCAAAGAGATTCATTGAACCAAAGTACATGTTTCCAATTTTGTTGGAAAGATATTGAAATTATCTAATCACTCCCGTTGGATGCAACCCAATTGGAATTATAGATCACCTACATTAAAAATAACAAGGCAGAAACTTTTGGCACTTCAAACATTTTTCTAAAATAAACTATAAATGCTTTTGAGATGATTCCACCTCTCAAAAATCACATTTGCAATGCTCTACATGAATATGTAAAAATATTTGGTTTTACAGATATTAAACTTGGACTAGTATTAAAAGAAGGCTATATAGGTTTTTCTAGTCATTTAAATATTATTAAATAACAATATTAAAACTTGTAATGCTTGACCATCATTTTAAATCACATTCCCAAGCTAGAGAATATATGGTGAGGACATGGTCCATATGAACCTATATTCTAGTTGGAGAATATTAAATCTTAAACAATTTCAATGAGTAGAAATTACTTTTCTCAAATAAAAGAAATAAGAATGTATTGAAATTCCATATGATGATTGAGATGATGCTAGATCATCTAGTAGGAGCCCTTGTGTGCTAAATAGAAGTAGTGGAGTGTTTGGTGATTGTGTATATTGAATGTGTTTATAGACGCTAGTACCGACCCGGGATTCAACAAAGAGGAGTACTTCGAGCAGGAGGAGGAAAACTTCAACGACTGCAACAACTGCTCTGCTCAAGGCAAGCTATCAATGCAAGCTAGAACTATGCATGATATATATGCAAGACCCTTATACCAGATGCATCAGGCATACCTGGTTGTGCAACTTTACCAATTCCCAGTTTTACTCCAAGCTTTACTTTCCCCTTCACTACAGTTTCTTACTTATTAATGATTTATGATTAGTGGAAACTAGGTTGAGTCCCCTCAAGATCATAGGATTAATCTTGGATACTTATAATAGATTAGCACCCTCAATTAGTGAATACCCTCAACATTAGTGGCTAGTGCTAAGCATAAAACTTGATCACTTTAGATGGGAATACTTAGTAAAAATGATTATGAAAACCTTGGACTGATGATTCATTCTATTGAAATGTTTTGACATGTGTTGTGAAACACAATGGTTTGAGGATGAATTTGTTTAAGGCATGAGCCTTTACTTTAATAAAAACTGATGGTTGGGTTCGGATGCGATACCATTCCAATTTTACGGTACAACCATAATACCTGAGTTGGGTAGGGCTTGACTGGAAGTTTATATGTCTTAGTATGGGTTCCTGATACATTGCAAATGTATCCATAATTTTTGATGTTCCATGCTTGGTTTTATCTACTTTCTTGTGTTTTGTCCACACTTTGGAGTACTTTTCATATGATTTCTTGGACTAACCTATTAACAAGAGCCACAGTGCCAGTTGTCTGTTTTTTGCTGTTTTTGGTTCTAGGAAGTCAGAAAATGAATATTCTCGGAATTGGACGGGAAAAAGCCAAAGTTGCTATTTTACCGGAAGTCATCTGGAGCCAGAATACGAGACGGGGAAGGGCTGGGGCCTGGCCACACCACCTGGCTGCACGGCCAGGCCTGGCCCGCGCCAGGGGGTGGTCTGGCTGACCCCAGCACCCCCTTGGCCTCTCCTTCCGCCTATATATTGCCTTCGGGACCAAAACCCTAAGTACCCGATCAAAAATCCATGAAAGAGTCTGTAGTCGCCGTCATCTCCATCCCTAGATCGGGAGGGATCTGAAGCTCTTCCCGGCACCCTGCCGGAGAGGGGAATTCACCCTAGAGCCTTCTTCATCATCATGCAAGCCTCCGGTGTGATGCGTGAGTAGTTCATCTCTAGACTACGGGTCCATGTAGTAGCTAGATGGCTGGTTCTCCTCCTTTGTGCTTTCATGTCTAGATCTTGTGAGCTCCGTTCATGATCAAGATCATCTATTTGTAATCCATACATGTTGTGTTTGCGGGGATCCGATGGATATTGAGATGCTATTTCAGATTGATTATTGATTCTATCATGTCTTTGTTATTTGTGATCTTGCATGCTTTCCATTGTTAATAGCTATCTTGGCCAAGTAGATGCTAGCAACTCCAAGAGTTAGTATTTATGCTCGATAGTGGGTTCATGCCTCTGGTAATCTAGGGAAGTGACAGAAACCTCTAAGGTACTAGATGTGATTAAAACTTGTAATGCTTGACCATCATTTTTAATCACATTCCCAAGCTAGAGAATATATGGTGAGGACATGGTCCATATGAACCTATATTCTAGTTGGAGAATATTAAATCTTAAACAATTTCAATGAGTAGAAATTACTTTTCTCAAATAAAAGAAATAAGAATGTATTGAAATTCCATATGATGATTGAGATGATGCTAGATCATCTAGTAGGAGCCCTTGTGTGCTAAATAGAAGTAGTGGAGTGTTTGGTGATTGTGTATATTGAATGTGTTTATAGACGCTAGTACCGACCCGGGATTCAACAAAGAGGAGTACTTCGAGCAGGAGGAGGAAAACTTCAACGATCGCAAGGCAAGCTATCAATGCAAGCTAGAACTATGCATGATATATATGCAAGACCCTTATACCAGATGCACCAGGCATACCTGGTTGTGCAACTTTACCAATTCCCAGTTTTACTCCAAGCTTTACTTTCCCCTTCACTACAGTTTCTTACTTATTAATGATTTATGATTAGTGGAAACTAGGTTGAGTCCCCTCAAGATCATAGGATTAATCTTGGATACTTATAATAGATTAGCACCCTCAATTAGTGAATACCCTCAACATTAGTGGCTAGTGCTAAGCATAAAACTTGATCACTTTAGATGGGAATACTTAGTAAAAATGATTATGAAAACCTTGGACTGATGATTCATTCTATTGAAATGTTTTGACATGTGTTGTGAAACACAATGGTTTGAGGATGAATTTGTTTAAGGCATGAGCCTTTACTTTAATAAAAACTGATGGTTGGGTTCGGATGCGATACCATTCCAATTTTACGGTACAACCATAATACCTGAGTTGGGTAGGGCTTGACTGGAAGTTTATATGTCTTAGTATGGGTTCCTGATACATTGCAAATGTATCCATAATTTTTGATGTTCCATGCTTGGTTTTATCTACTTTCTTGTGTTTTGTCCACACTTTGGAGTACTTTTCATATGATTTCTTGGACTAACCTATTAACAAGAGCCACAAGCGCTTGTCTGTTTTTTGCTGTTTTTGGTTCTAGGAAGTCAGAAAATGAATATTCTCGGAATTGGACGGGAAAAAGCCAAAGTTGCTATTTTACCGGAAGTCATCTGGAGCCAGAATACGAGACGGGGAAGGGCTGGGGCCTGGCCACACCACCTGGCTGCACGGCCAGTTCGGCAGCGCCAGGTGGTCTGGTGACCCAGACCCCCTTGGCCTCTCCTTCCGCCTATATATTGCCTTCGGGACCAAAACCCTAAGTACGATCAAAATCCATGAAAGAGTCTCAGAGTCGCTCATCTCCATCCCTAGATCGGGAGGGATCTGAAGCTCTTCCCGGCACCCTGCCGGAGAGGGGAATTCACCCTAGAGCCTTCTTCATCATCATGCAAGCCTCCGGTGTGATGCGTGAGTAGTTCATCTCTAGACTACGGGTCCATGTAGTAGCTAGATGGCTGGTTCTCCTCCTTTGTGCTTTCATGTCTAGATCTTGTGAGCTCCGTTCATGATCAAGATCATCTATTTGTAATCCATACATGTTGTGTTTGCGGGGATCCGATGGATATTGAGATGCTATTTCAGATTGATTATTGATTCTATCATGTCTTTGTTATTTGTGATCTTGCATGCTTTCCATTGTTAATAGCTATCTTGGCCAAGTAGATGCTAGCAACTCCAAGAGTTAGTATTTATGCTCGATAGTGGGTTCATGCCTCCGTAATCTAGGAAGTGATGAAACCTCTAAGGTACTAGATGTGATGTTGCTACTAGGGAGAAAACAACAATCCTTTGTTCATAGAACAATCATATTGTTTACTTTACACGCAATTCGTAAAGCAATAATTCGTTGCTTGCAACTTAATACTGGAGGGGGTTCGGATGATAACCTGAAGGTGGATTATTAGTCATAGATGCAGTTGGATGGCGGTCTATGTATAATGTTGTAATGCCCAATCAAGTCTCAAAGGAGTCAAGATGATTAGTATATGTTGTATGCTTTCTCGATGTTTATCAATTGTCCCGCTGTAATTTGTTCACCCAGCATGTTATCTATCTTAAGGAGAGCCACCTCTAGTGAACTATGGACCCCGGTCCTTTCTTTTATATACAATCTACAAACTGTTTACTACTTTGTGTTTACTTTCTACAAACTATTACTTCCTTCCATTCGATACGTTTAATCCTTTGTTTTCAGCAAAACCGGTGAGATTGACAACCTCATCGCAAGTTGGGGACAGAGTTCTGTGGTTGTGTTGTGCAGGTCTCCACGTTGCTACTAGCACCGGTAGTGCGCCCTGCCAAGGCTTAGCTAGCAACACCTTTGGGGTGTTTCCTTGCTCCTACTGGTTCGATTAAACCTTCGTTTCATAACTGAGGGAAACTTACTGCTGTGCTCATCATACCTTCCTCTTGGGTTCCCCAACGAGCTCGTTAATACACGAGTCAGCAAGTATTTTTCTTGCGCCGTTGCCGGGGAGTCAAGGACATCTTCACAAGGGAAGTCCCTCATAACCAATCTCTTTACTTTGTTATTTTTGTTTTGCTTAGTTTCCTTTTGTTTTGTTTGCTTGTTTCTTTATCAAAAACACAAAAAAATTAGTTTTACTAGTTTGCTTTCTTTATCAAAAATACAAAAAAATGAGTACTCTTGAAAACACTAAGTTGTGTGACTTCACTAGCACCAACAACGATGATTTTATGAGCACACCTATTGCTCCACCTGTGCCTGAAGCTACTTTCTTTGAGATAAAACCTGCTTTACTCAATCTTGTTATGAGAGAACAATTTTCTGGTATTGGTAATGAAGATGCTGGTGCCCATCTAAATAACTTTGTTGTACTTTGTGAGATGCAAAATCATAGGGATATAGATGGTGATATTATTAAGCTTAAATTGTTTCATTTCTCTTTGAGAGGAAAAGCTAAAGAATGGTTGAATTCCTTAACTAGGAATAATATTGATTCTTGGACTAAATGCAAAGATGCTTTCATTGGAAAATACTATCCTCCTGCTAAGATTATATCTATGAGAAGTGAAATAATGAAGTTTAAACAATCTGATAATGAACATGTTGCTCAAGCTTGAGAAAGAATGAAATCTTTGGTAAAGAATTGTCCCACTCATGGACTGACTGCTTGGATGATCATCCAAACTTTTTATGCAGGATTGAACTATTCTCCGAGGAACCTATTGGATTCTGCTGCTGGAGGTACCTTTATGACCATTACTTTGGGTGCTGCAACAAAACTTCTGGATAATATGATGGTTAACTATTCTGAATGGCATACTGAGAGAGCTCCACAAGGTAAGAAGGTAAATTCTGTTGAGGAAACCTCCTCCTTGAGTGATAAGATTGATATTATTATGTCTATGCTTGTTGATACATTGCAAATGTATCTATAATTTTTGATGTTCCATGCTTGGTTTTATCCACTTTCTTGTGTTTTGTTCCAACTTTGGAGTATTTTTATTATGATTTCTTGGACTAACCTATTAATAAGAGCCACAGTGCCAGCTGCCTGTTTTCTGTTGTTTTTGGTTCCACAAAAGTCAGAAAATGAATATTCTTGGAATTGGACGGGACAAAAGCCAAAGTGCCTATTTTTCGGAAGGGATCAAGTGCCAGAATATGAGACGGAGAAGGGCTGGGGGCCGGCCACACCACCTGGCCGTGTGGCCAGGCCTGGCCCGCGCCAGGGGGTGGTCTAGCCGACCCTAGCACCCCCTCGGCCTCTCCTTCCGCCTATAAGTTGCCTTCGGGACGAAAACCCTAGGTACCCGATCAAAAATCCACGAAAGATTCTATAGTCGCCGTCATCTCCATCCCTAGATCGGGAGGGATCTGAAGCTCTTCCCGGCACCCTGCCGGAGAGGGGAATTCACCCTGGAGGCCTACTTCATCACCATGCAAGCCTCCGGTGTGATGCGTGAGTAGTTCATCCTTGGACTATGGATCCATGTAGTAGCTAGATGGCCGGTTCTCCTCCTTTGTGCTTTCATGTTTAGATCTTGTGAGCTCCGTTCATGATCAAGATCATCTATTTGTAATTCATACATGTTGTGTTTGTGGGGATCCGATGGATATTGAGATGCTATTTCAAATTGATTATTGATTCTATCATGTCTTTGTTATTTGTGATCTTGCATGCTTTCCGTTGTTAGTAGCTATCTTGGCCAAGTAGATTCTAGCAACTCCAAGAGTTAGTATTTATGCTCGATAGTGGGTTCATGCCTCTGGTAATCTGGGGAAGTGACAGAATTCTCTAAGGTACTAGATGTGTTGTTGCTACTAGGGAGAAAGTAATGATCCTTTGTTCATAGAAAAATTGTATTGTTTACCTTACACGCAGTTCGTAAAGCAATAATCTGTTGCTTGCAACTTAATACTGGAGGGGGTTCGGATGATAACCTGAAGGTGGATTATTAGTCATAGATGCAGTTGGATGGCGGTCTATGTATTGTGTTGTATTGCCCAATCAAGTCTCAAAGGAGTCAAGATGATTAGTATATGCATGTATTGCTTTCTAGGTGTTTGTCAATTGCCCCGCTGTAATTTGTTCACCCAGCATGTTATCTATCTAAGGAGAGCCACCTCTAGGGAACTATGGATCCCGGTCCTTTTACTTTACATACAATCTACAACTGCATCGCTTTTTTGTTTACTTTCGCAAACTTTTACTTCTTTCCATTCGACACGTTTAATCCTTTGTTTTCCATAAAACACGGTGAGATCGACAACCTCATCACAAGTTGGGGACAAAGTTCGTGGTTGTGTTGTGTGGTCTCCACGTTGATACTAGCACCGTAGTGCGCCTACCAAAGCTTCAGCTAGTAACACCTTTGAGGTGTTTCCTTGCTCCCTCTTGGTTCGATTAAACCTTGGTTTCATAAATGAGGAAACTTCTTCTTGTGCTCATCATACCTTCCTCTTGGGGTTCCCAACGAGCTCTACATCAACACCATGCACCAAGCACTTTGCTGGGCGCCGTGTATTGAGCCATCAAGCGATTTTCTGGCGACGTTGCCGGGGAGTCAAGGACATCTTCACAAGGGGAGTCCCTCATAACCAATCTCTTTACTTTGTTATTTTTGTTTTGCTTAGTTTCTTTTTGCTTTGTTTGCTTGTTTTGTTCTTCAAAAAAACACAAAAAAAATTAGTTTTACTTGTTTGCTTTCTTATTTGAGAACCCAAAAAAATGACTACTCTTGAAAACACTAAGTTCTGTGACTTCACTAGCACCAACAACAATGATTTTATGAGCACTCCTATTGCTCCACCTGTGGCTGAAAATACTTTCTTTGAGATAAAACCTGCTTTGCTCAATCTTGTTATGAGAGAACATTTTCTGGTATTGGTAATGAAGATGCTGCTTCCCATCTAAATAACTTTGTTGAACTTTGTGAGATGCAGAAGCATAGGGATATAGATGGTGATATTATTAAGCTGAAATTGTTTCCTTTCTCCTTGAGAGGAAAAGCTAAAGAGTGGTTGAATTCCTTAACTAGGAATAGTATTGATTCTTGGACTAAGTGCAAAGATGCTTTTATTGGATAATAATGAAGTTTAAACAACTTGATAATGAGCATGTTGCTCAAGCTTGGGAAAGAATGAAATCTTTGGTAAAGAATTGTCCCACTCATGGACTGACTGCTTGGATGATCATCCAAACTTTTTATGGAGGATTGAACTATTCTTCAAGGAACCTATTGGATTCAGCTGCTGGAGGTACCTTTATGACCATCACTTTGGGTGCTGCAACAAAACTATTGGATAATATGATGGTTAATTATTCTGAATGGCATACTGAGAGAGCTCCACAAGGTAAGAAGGTAAATTCCGTTGAAGAAACCTCCTCCTTGAGTGATATGATTGATATAATGAAGTATATGCTTGTTAATGGGAAAGCCCATATTGATCCAAATAATGTTCCTTTAGCCTCTTTGGTGGCTCAAGAAGAGCAAGTTGATGTGAACCTCATAAGAAATAACAACTTTGGCAACAATGCTTATGGTAATAATGCTTATAGGAACAATTTTGGTAACAACAATTATAATCCATATCCTCCCAACGATGGTAATGCTTATGGAAATTCTTACAACAATAATAAGAGTGCTCCCTCTGAACTTGAAGTTATGCTTAAAGAGTTTATTAGTAAACAAACTACTTTCAATTAAACTATTGAGGAAAAACTCTCTAATGCTGAAAGAAATATAGCATCTTTGGCTGAAGCTCAATCTTCTTTAAATAAAATGGCTGCTAAACCTGAAACTAATGACAATCCTTTTGTAGCTACTAATGCCATACAAGTAAGAATTGATGAAGATGTTAGACTATTAGCTGAATTACATGCTAAGTGGAAAGAGAAGATAAAATTGCTAGAAACATTAGTGTTTCTACTATCACCACCACTAGTGTTGAGGCTAGTAATAGTGCTACTACTTTAGATGATAAAGTTGATTTTGATCTTGATGCTTGCAACATATCTGAAGTTATTAAGTTCCTACAAAAGCTTGCTAAAAGTCCTAATGCTAGTGCTATGAACATGGCTTTTACAAAACACATTACTAATGCTCTCATAAAGATTAAAGAAGAAAAGATGAAACATAAAGCTTCTATTCCTATAAAGCAAGAAGATGGTTGGGAACCCATCATTAATATGAAAGTGGATGACTTTGATTTCAAAGCTTTGTGTGATCTTGATAGTAGTGTTTCTATTATACCTAGAAGGATTTATGATATGCTTGATTTGCCTCCTTTTGAAGATTGTTATTTGAATGTCCCACTGATGCTAATGCTAAAAAGAAACTCAATCGAGTCTTAATGATGTTCTTATTATGGTTAATGATTCCTATGTCCCCGTTGATTTCTATGTTTTGGATGTTGAATACAATGCTTCTTGTCCTATTACTTTGGGAAGACCTTTTCTTAGAACTGTTGGTGCCATCATTGATATGAAAGAAGGCACCATTAAATATCAACTCCCACTCAAGAAAGGTATAGAACACTTCCCTAAAAAGAGAGAAAAGATTTCTTTTGCTTCTCCTATGAAAACAAAATTTGGTCTTAATGCTTCTTCATTTGAGAACACTTGATTCTTTCTTCGCTTCTTATGCCTAACTTAAAGGCGTTAAAGAAAAGTACTTGTTGGGATATAACCCAAGAGTTTTAGTTGAGTCTTGGAAGTTATTACCTCTGTAATAACCTCGCTTTATCCTTTTTATTTGCTTTTTGTCCCAAGAGTAACCTCTAATGAGAGTGAAGTAATGATTGGGAAAGTTGCTGTCCCGAAACAGATTTCTGTGCTTTACCATAAACATTCCTGAGAGAGTTCTGTATGTCGGATTGAGCTGTAATTGTTTGTGCTTATGCCCCAGGTTGTTATATAACTTTAGTTAGTTCAACACTTTTTGATTTGAGCAACAGAAGTTCTTCGAAAAAATTCGTCTTTACCTGTTGGTCTGTTTTGACAGATTTCTGCCATTTTCTGCATTTGCTTCTTGTTGGTTCCTTCTTGAGTTCCTTTGGGGAATTGAGCTTTTTGAGGGAAATGCTACAGTAGCTAGTGTTCTAATTGAAGTTTATTTGGTGTTAGAACTGAACCTTGAGACTTATTTATCTTAAGTGCACTAATATTGCTAATGAGATTGTGTGAAGTTTTGTATGAAGGAAAAATTTCAGGTGTATGGAAGGAATGAGCAATGAGATGAAAGACGGACTAAAGCTCAAGCTTGGGGATGCCACGCGTGTCACCCCAAGAAATATCCAAGAAGTACAAGCGTCAAAGCTTGGGGATGCCCAAGGCATCCCCTTCTTCATCAATAAAAATCCCAGGTTTCTTCCAAACGCTTCATTTTTATTGTTTCATGCACAGTTGTGTTTTTCTTGGAGCGTCTTCTTTTTAGTTTTTGTTTTGGTTTTTAGTTTGCTTTGGTTTGCTTAGTTTTATGAATAAATTGGTTGGACCCCCTCTTTCATACATTGGTTTGCAATTAGTTTGGTTTGGTTGGAAAAGAGTAGGAAAGTTCATGCCTATGTGGTAAAAAGAGCTCGTTTTTGACTGTGGCCTATGCTTTGTCATGCCATGCTTGATATTGTTTTGGCTTTATGCTTAGTATTATTTGCTGTAGCATGACTTGTTATAAACAATTGAGATTGATTAATGTGCCTTGGAAGAATCATGCGTTGTTTTAGCATATTAAAGCATAGTATAGTGGTATTCTCCTTTGATGCTTTATTTGGGTTGACTTGGCACATGCTCACACCATGTTATGACTGTCACAAGTCACCATAGCCTTTATGATCCTTTAGTTTTCAACTTGTAGTATCACTTTATGCTTTGATCAATGATGTTTTGTCGCTCTGCATGATTATGCCCATTATTGCTCTCTTAGTTTGTCGCTCCCAGTCTTTTGCTAGCCTCCACAACCAAGTATGAGTTCCACTCATGCATCCAACTCCCTAAACCAAGTTTTTCCAAAGAGTCCACCATACCTACCTACTAGCTTATGCTATTCCAAGTATATTCATGCTTTTGTCTACCTTTCACTTGTTATGAGAAAACTAGTGATTAAAGCTCTCACGAACTTGATGGCACACTTTACTTTATTTCCTATAATAAACTTGAACCATTGGGTCCTTCTTTGTTGCGTATATGCTTGCGCTTTATAAGTTGAAATTAGTAGAACCATGTACCATGGGGAACGCTTTCAACATTGCACTTGTACTTTGTACCCCGATGATATCATGTTCTTTTGCTTACGGATCCCGGCGGTGTGAAATAAATGTGGAACTTGTAAGATCATGGAGTTTGTATGTGTGTTAGAAAGCCTGGGCGCTAGCCTAAGCCATGCCTAATCATGGTGGAAACTTGCAGCATCACCATAATGAGCACTCTATGAAGCATCCTCAATAAAAACCTATGCAAATAGCAAATAAAAAGATCGCTGAGATGCTCATTGTCTGCTTGCCTTGTCATTTTGATTATGGGAAAGCTCCCGTATCATGTGCAAGGGGTACCCCGTTGGCGGTTCTTAATGATACACATATACTTACAATGACAAGAGCTTACTCGTGACTAAAGTTGAGTAGCATGAGGATCGGTCTTCGTAAGTAAAGGGCATGAGATTTCGGTTTATAACTTGTCAAGCATATCCTCTTAGTTGTGTCACTTTAACCTTAATCACCTTCAAGATGCTTATGATAGGGGCAATGAGAGCTGAAAGATATAAGTACCATAATTTTTGGAAGCTCTTTATGAGACTTGAATCCCTACTTCCTTTTACAAAAGGCCTTTCTTCCACCATTATATTGAGTCTCCACCTTCTATCTTTATGCACTACTTTGAGAGCATAGTGGCCATTCTTAGTTCTATGTGCATTGTCCCAAGACTAGTTGATTGATGCATAACTTGTTATTGCTTGTTTGAAACTATTGTATCTAGTCACTCTTATGAACTTTGAAGGTGTCCTATGCATTTATATTTGCTACTCTATTGAGGGACAAGCTGAATACTATTATGCTATGTTTTCTTTATGTGAAACAAACAAACATCTTGCAAAGCATGTTATTCATGAATCTTTTGTTTGTGCCTTTTCATGTTGCATCTTAGTTTCTTTGCTTATTGCTAAACTTT
Organism: Avena insularis; assembly: GCA_023614405.1. NCBI lineage: Eukaryota > Viridiplantae > Streptophyta > Magnoliopsida > Poales > Poaceae > Avena > Avena insularis. Next base: position 96,155,015 of record CM042696.1, read on the forward strand.
GTCTTTCATGTTATGATTGAAGTACTTTGATCCCAGCTTTAAGTTTTGCAAATACTTTTGATCAAGTTTTTGATGGTGCATGTCACCTCAAAAATTATTCTTTTTATCACTTACCTACTCGAGGACGAGCAGGAGTTAAGCTTGGGGATGTTGATACATTGCAAATGTATCTATAATTGTTTATGTTCCATGCTTGGTTTTATCCACTTTCTTGTGTTTTGTTCCAACTTTGGAGTACTTTTATTATGATTTCTTGGACTAACCTATTAACAAGAGCCATAGTGCCAGCTTCCTGTTTTCTGTTGTTTTTGGTTCCAGAAAAGTCAGAAAATGAATATTCTCGGAATTGGACGGGACAAAAGCCAAAGTGCCTATTTTTCCGGAAGGGATCAAGTGCCATAATACGAGACGGAGAAGGGCCAGGGGTCGGCCACACCACCTGGCCGTGCGGCTAGGCCTGGCCCGCGCCAAGGGGTGGTCTGGCCGACCCCAGCACCCCCTTGGCCTCTCCTTCCACCTATAAGTTGCCCTCGGGACAAAAACCCTAGGTACCTGATCAAAAATCCACGAAAGAGTCTATAGCCACCGTCATCTCCATCCCTAGATCAGGAGGGATCTGAAGCTCTTCCCGGCACCCTGCCGGAGAGGGGAATTCACCCTGGAGGCCTTCTTCATCACCATGCAAGCCTCCGGTGTGATGCGTGAGTAGTTCATCCTTGGATTACGGATCCATGTAGTAGCTAGATGGCTGGTTCTCCTCCTTTGTGCTTTCATGTTTAGATCTTGTGAGCTCTATTCATGATAAAGATCATCTATTTGTAATTCATACATGTTGTGTTTGCGGGGATCCGATGGAAATTGAGATGCTATTTCAGATTCATTATTGATTCGATCATGTCTTTGTTATTTGTGATCTTGCATGCTTTCTGTTGTTAGTAGCTATCTTGGCCAAGTAGATGCTAGCAACTCCAAGAGTTAGTATTTATGCTCGATAGTGGGTTCATGCCTCCGTAACTGGGAAGTGACAGAAATCTCTAAGGTACTAGATGTGATGTTGCTACTAGGAGAAAACAACGATCCTTTGTTCATAGAACAATTGTATTGTTTACCTTACGCAGTTCGTAAAGCAATAATCTGCTTGCAACTTAATCGGAGGGGTTGGATGATAACCAAGGTGGATTATTAGTCATAGATGCAGTTGGATGGCGGTCTATGTATTATGTTGTATTGCCCAATCAAGTCTCAAAGGAGTCAAGATGATTAGTATATGCATGTATTGCTTTCTCGGTGTTTGTCAATTGCCCCGCTGTAATTTGTTCACCCAACATGTTATGTATCTAAGGAGAGCCACCTGTAGTGAACTATGGATCCCGGTCCTTTTACTTTATATACAATCTACAACTGTTTACTGCTTCGTGTTTACTTTCTGCAAACTTTTACTTCGTTCCATTCGATACGTTTAATCCTTTGTTTTCCGCAAAACACGGTGAGATTGACAACCTCCAAGTTGGGGACAAAGTTCTGTGGTTGTGTTGTGCAGGTCTCCACGTTGCTACTATCACCGGTAGTGCGCCCTGCCAAAGCTCAGCTAGTAACACCTTTGAGGTGTTTCCTTGCTCCTACTGGTTCGATTAAACCTTGGTTTCATAACTGAGGGAAACTTGCTGCTGTGCTCATCATACCTTCCTCTTGGGTTCCCAACAAGCTCTACATCAACACCACGCACAAAGCACTTTTCTAGGTGCCGTGTATTGAGCCATCAAGCGATTTTCTGGCGCCGTTGCCGGGGAGTCAAGGACATCTTCACAAGGGGAGTTCCTCATAACCAATCTCTTTACTTTGTTATTTTTGTTTTGCTTAGTTTCTTTTTGCTTTGTTTGCTTGTTTTGTTCTTCAAAAAAGCACAAAAAAATTAGTTTTACTTGTTTGCTTTCTTATTTGAAAACCCAAAAAAATGACTACTCTTGAAAACACTAAGTTCTGTGACTTCACTAGCACCAACAACAATGATTTTATGAGCACTCCTATTGCTCCACCTGTGGCTGAAAATACTTTCTTTGAGATAAAACCTGCTTTGCTCAATCTTGTTATGAGAGAACAATTTTCTGGTATTGGTAATGAAGATGCTGCTTCCCATCTAAATAACTTTGTTGAACTTTGTGAGATGCAAAAGCATAGGGATATAGATGGTGATATTATTAAGCTGAAATTGTTTCCTTTCTCCTTGAGAGGAAAAGCTAAAGAGTGGTTGAATTCCTTAACTAGGAATAGTATTGATTCTTGGACTAAGTGCAAAGATGCTTTTATTGGAAAATACTATCCCCCTGCTAAGATTATATCCATGAGAAGTGAAATAATGAAGTTTAAACAACTTGATAATGAGCATGTTGCTCAAGCTTGGGAAAGAATGAAATCTTTGGTAAAGAATTGTCCCACTCATGGACTGACTGCTTGGATGATCATCCAAACTTTTTATGCAGGATTGAACTATTCTTCAAGGAACCTATTGGATTCAATTCTGGAGGTACCTTTATGACCATCACTTTGGGTGCTGCAACAAAACTATTGGATAATATGATGGTTAATTATTCTGAATGGCATACTGAGAGAGCTCCACAAGGTAAGAAGGTAAATTCCATTGAAGAAACCTCCTCCTTGAGTGATAAGATTGATATAATTATGTCTATGCTTGTTAATGGGAAAGCCCATATTGATCCAAATAATGTTCCTTTAGCCTCTTTGGTTGCTCAAGAAGAGCAAGTTGATGTGAACCTCATAAGAAATAACAACTTTGGCAACAATGCTTATGGTAATAATGCTTATAGGAACAATTTTGGTAACAACAATTATAAGCCATATCCTCCCAACGATGGTAATGCTTATGGAAATTCTTACAACAATAATAAGAGTGCTCCCTCTGAACTTGAAGTTATGCTTAAAGAGTTTATTAGTAAACAAACTACTTTCAATAAAACTATTGAGGAAAAACTCTCTAATGCTGAAAGAAATATAGCATCTTTGGCTAAAGATCAATCTTCTTTTAATAAAATGGCTGCTAAACCTGAAACTAATGATAATCCCTTTGCAGCTACTAATGCTATACAAGTAATAATTGATGAAAATGTTAGACTATTAGCTGAAAAACATGCTAAGTGGGAAAGAGAAGATGAAATTGCTAGAAACATTAGTGTTTCTACTATCACCACCACTAGTGTTGAGGCTAGTAATAGTTCTACTACTTTAGATGATAATTTTGATTTTGATCTTGATGGTTGCTAAAAGTGCTAATGCTAGTGCTATGAACATGGCCTTTACACAACACATTACTGATGCTCTCATAATGATTAAAGAAGAAAAGATGAAACATAAAGCTTCTATTCCTATAAAACAAGAAGATGGTTGGGAACCCATCATTAATATGAAAGTGAATGACTTTGATTTCAAAGCTTTATGTGATCTTGATAGTAGTGTTTCTAGTATGCCTAGAAGGATTTATGATATGCTTGATTTGTCACCACTTGAAGATTGTTATTTGAATGTCCCACTTGATGATAATGCTAAAAAGAAACTCATGGGGAGTATTAATGATGTTCTTATTATGGTTAACAATGCCTATGTCCCTGTTGATTTCTATGTTTTGGATGTTGAATGCAATGCTTCTTGTCCTATTACTTTGGGAAGACCTTTTCTTAGAACTATTGGTGCCATTATTGATATGAAAGAAGCCACCATTAAATATCAACTCCCACTCAAGAAAGATATAGAACACTTCCCTAAGAAGAGAGAGAACATTTCTTTTTCCTCTCCTATGAAAACAAAATTTGGTCTTAATGCTTCTTCATTTGAGAACACTTGATTCTTTTTGTTGCTTCTTATTCCTAACTTAAAGGCGTTAAAGAAAAGTACTTATTGGGAGATGACCCAAAAGTTGTAGATGAGTCTTGAAAGTTATTAATTTAGTAATAACCGCTCCTTATCCTTTTTATTTGCTTTTTGTGCCAAGAGTAACCTCTAATAAGAGAGAAGTAATGATTGGGAAAGTTGCTGTCTCGAAACAGATTTCTGTGCTTCACCGTAAAAATTCGTGTAAAATCTCTGAACGTCCTTTTGATGCGTGAATTTTTGCGCTTCTGCCCCAGGTTGTTATCTAACTTTAATTAGTTCAACACTTTTTGATTTGAGCAACAGAAGATCTTCGAAAAAATTCGTATTTACCTCTTGGTCTGTTTTGACAGATTTCTGCCATTATTTGCGTTTGCTTCTTGTTGGTTCCTTTTTGAGTTCTTTTGGGGAATTGAGCTTTTTGAGGGAAGTGATACAGTAGCTTGTTTTTTAATGGAAGTTTTATTGGTGTTGTAACTGAACCTAAAGACCTATTATCTTGAGTGCACTAATGTTGCTAATAAAAATTGTGTGAAGTTTTGTATGAAGGAAAATTTCAGGTGTATGGAAGGAATGAGTAATGAGATGAAGAATGGACTAAAGCTCAAGATTAGGGATGCCACGCGTGTCAGCCCAAGAAATATCCAAGAAGTACAAGCGTCAAAGCTTGGGGATGCCCAAGGCATCCCCTTCTTCATCAATAAAAATCCCAGGTTTCTTCCAAACGCTTCATTTTTATTGTTTCATGCACAGTTGTGTTGTTCTTGGAGCGTCTTCTTTTTCGTTTTCATTTTGGTTTTTCGTTTGCTTGGTTTGCTTAGTTTTCTGAATAAATTGGTTGGACCCCCTCTTTCATACATTGGTTTTCAAATAGTTTGGTTTGATTTGGAAAAGAGTAGGAAAGCTCATGCTTAATTGGTAAAGAGAGCTTATTTTTGACTGTGGCCTATGCTTTGTCATGCCATGCTTGATATTGTTTTGGATTTATGCTTAGTATTCTTTGCTGTAGCATGACTTGTTATAAACAATTGAGATTGATTAATGTGCCTTGGATGAATCATGCGTTGTTTTAGCATATTAAAGCATAGTATAGTGGTATTCTCCTTTGATGCTTTATTTGGGTTGACTTGGCACATGCTCACACCATGTTATGACTGTCACAAGTCACCATAGCCTTTATGATCCTTTAGTTTTCAACTTGTAGTATCACTTTATGCTTTGATCAATGATGTTTTGTCGCTCTGCATGATTATGGCCATTATTGCTCTCTTAGTTTGTCGCTCCCAGTCTTTTGCTAGCCTCCACAACCAAGTATGAGTTCCACTCATGCATCCAACTCCCTAAACCAAGTTTTTCCAAAGAGTCCACCATACCTACCTACTATCATATGCTATTCCAAGTATATTCATGTTTTTGTTTACCTTCCAAATTAAACTTGTTATGAGAAAACTAGTGACTAAAGCTCTCACGAACTTGATGGCACACTTTACTTTCTGCATTTAATAAACTTGAACCATTGTGTCCTTCTTTGTTGCGTATATGCTTGCGCTTTATAAGTGAAATTATCAGAACCATGTATCATGGGGAACGCTTTCAATATTGCACTTGTACTTTGTACCCCGTTGATATCATGTTCTTTTGCTTATGGATCCCGATGGTGTGAAATAAAAGTGGATCTTGTAAGATCATGGAGTTTGTATGTATGTTAGAGAAACGCCTGGGCCGCTAGCCCAAGCCATGCCTAATCATGGTGGAAACTTGCAGCATCACCATAATGAGCACTCTATGAAGCATTCTCAATAAAAACCTATGCAAATAGCAAATAAAAAGATCGCTGAGATGCTCATTGTCTACTTGCCTTGTCATTTTGATTATGGGATAGCTCCTATATCATGTGCAAGGGGTACCCCATTGGCGGTTCTTTATGATACATATGTACTTACAATGACAAGAGCTTACTTGAGACTAAAGTTGAGTAGCATGAGGTTCGATCCTCGTAAGTAAGGGGCATGAGATTTCAGTTTATAACTTGTCAAGCATATCCTCTTAGTTGTGTCACTTTAACCTTAATCATCTTTAAGATGCTTATGATAGGGGCAATGAGAGCTGAAAGCTAACAAGTACCATAATTTTTGGAAGCTCTTTATGAGACTTGAATCCCTACTTCCTTCTATGAAGGCCTTTCTTCCACCATTACATTGAGTCTCCACCTTCTACCTTTATGCACCTACTTTGAGAGCACAGTGGTCATTCTTAGTTCTATGTGCATTGTCCCAAGACTAGTTGATTGATGCATAACTTGATATTGCTTATTTTAAACTATTTGTATCTAGTCACTCTTATGAAATTTGAAGGTGTCCTATGCATTTATATTTGCTACTCTATGAGGGACAAGCTGAATACTATTATTCTATGTTTTCTTTATGTGAAACAAACAAACGTCTTGCAAAGCATTGTTATTCATGAATCTTTTGTTTGTGCCTTTTCATGTTGCATCATAGTTTCTTTGTCTTATTGCTAGAACTTTGTTTTTCATGTTATGATTGAAGTACTATGATCCTAGCCTTCAATGTTTTACAAATACTTTGATCAAGTTTATGATGGTGCATGTCACCTCAAAAATTATTCTTTCTTTTTATCACTTACCTACTCGAGGACGAGCAGGAGTTAAGCTTGGGGATGTTGATACATTGCAAATGTATCCATAATTTTTGATGTTCCATGCTTGGTTTTATCTACTTTCTTGTGTTTTGTCCACACTTTAGAGTACTTTTCATATGATTTCTTGGACTAACCTATTAACAAGAGCCATAGTGCCAGCTGCCTGTTTTCTGCTGTTTTTGGTTCCACGAAGTCAGAAAATGAATATTCTCGGAATTGGACAGGACAAAAGCCAAAGTCGCTATTTTACCGGAAGTCATCTGGAGCCAGAATACGAGACGGAGAAGGGCTGGGGCCTGGCCACACCACTGTCAGCGTGCCGGCCTGGCTCAGCCCGAGGTGGTCCGCCAACCCCAGCACCCCCTCGGCCTCTCCTTCCGCCTATATATTGCCTTCGGGACCAAAACCATAAGTACCCGATCAAAAATCTACGAAAGAGTCTGTAGCCGCCGTCATCTCCATCCCTAGATCGGGAGGGATCTGAAGCTCTTCCCGGCACCCTACCGGAGAGGGGAATTCACCCTAGAGGCCTTCTTCATCATCATGCAAGCCTACGGTGTGATGCATGAGTAGTTCATCTCTGGACTACGGGTCCATGTAGTAGCTAGATGGCTGATTCTCCTCCTTTGTGCTTTCATGTCTAGATCTTGTGAGCTCCGTTCATGATCAAGATCATCTATTTGTAATCCATACATGTTGTGTTTGCGGGGATCCGATGGATATTGATATGCTATTTCAGATTGATTATTGATTCTATCATGTCTTTGTTATTTGTGATCTTGCATGCTTTCCATTGTTAGTAGCTATCTTGGCCAAGTAGATGCTAGCAACTCCAAGAGTTAGTATTTATGCTCGATAGTGGGTTCATGCCTCTCGTAACTGGGAAGTGAAACCTCTAAGGTACTAGATGTGCTGTTGCTACTAGGGAGAAAACAACAATCCTTTGTTCATAGAACAATCGTATTGTTTACTTTACACACAATTCGTAAAGCAATAATCTGTTGCTTGCAACTTAATACTGGAGGGGGTTCGGATGATAACCTGAAGGTGGATTATTAGTCATAGATGCAGTTGGATGGCGATCTATGTATAATGTTGTAATGCCCAATCAAGTCTCAAAAGTGTCAAGATTATTAGTATATGCTTGTATGCTTTCTCGATGTTTGTTAATTGTCCCTTTGTAATTTGTTCACCCAGCATGTTATCTATCTTAAGGAGAGCCACCTCTAGTGAACTATGGACCCCGGTCCTTTCTTTTACATACAATCTACAAACTGTTTACTGCTTTGTGTTTACTTTCTACAAACTATTACTTCCTTCCATTCGATACGTTTAATCCTTTGTTTTTAGCAAAACTGGTGAGATTGAGAACCTCATCGCAAGTTGGGGACAGAGTTCTGTGGTTGTGTTGTGCAGGTCTCCACGTTGCTACTAGCACCGGTAGTGCACCCTGTGAAGGCTTAGCTAGCAACACCTTTGGGGTGTTTCCTTGCTCCTACTAGTTCGATTAAACCTTGGTTTCCTAACTGAGGGAAACTTACTGTTGTGCTCATCATACCTTCCTCTTGGGGTTCCCCAACGAGCTTGTTAATACACGAGTCAGGAGTTCCCTTGCGGAAAAGGTTGAACTGAGGCTACCTCGTGATGAATGTCCACCTATGCAGTACCCTAGATGATAGATGGTCATGGTTGGGAGGCCAAACTCATAGGGGAGGTGCCTATACTAGGGTGTGTAATTGAAAGGTTAAGATTGATTATCCACATACCAAGTATGATGATTCAGGGTTATCCCTGACGGATGTATCGAATTTGCTGGTGAAAGTGTACAATCTCTGCAGAGTGTCAAACTATTCGAATAGTTGTGTCCGCGGTTATGGACAGTTGGAGTGGCCATACTGTTCCGTTGTCAGATGTTTACAAAATGATTTGAGACTTGAAAGATGACTTTGACTTGACCACAACAGAGTTGTGGACATGAAATTTGAGTTCCCCCTTAAGTGATGTAGAGAACTAAATTAGGTCTTTACTCTTGAATCCTTATAAAATAAACCTGGCTTTTGCAAACAAACCTAGAGCTTAAGACTCCTACTAGATTTTACCTTACTTATGCTAGTGTTAGTTTGCGAGTACTTAAAGAGTACTCATGGCTTTGTCCCTGGCTATTCCGATGGCCAGACTATGAGGAGGATTACTCGGAAGATGGACAGCATGAGGTCTATGACAACTAGGATCATCTCCCATCGTCAGCATTGCCTGTGATCATGAAGATGAAGCCCCGCTGCATTTACTTTCCGCTACTTTGATTGTATTAAGACTGGATCATGAGATCCTTTATTTGTAAGAACCTTATTACGATTTGTAATGGATGATGTACTGTGGTACCACTTCTGTTATGTCTCGCAAAAATGGTAATCCTAGGATTGTGATGTACGGCATAACAGGCATCTAGACTTAAAAATCCGGGTGTTGACAATCCCTATAAGGGAAATACTGATTGATATGGTGGAAGCTAGGAAACTTTCTACAAATTCATACCGATGGCGGCAAAAAAGGCATGTCAAAGGCATTGACAAACAAAAATGGTACACCGTATTTTGCATCTCATGAATTGAAAATGCACCAACTTTAGATTTAAACCACAAGAGCACATATAACCTTCTCCATGACCAACCAATATTCTTTAAGATGTAGTAATGGCACAAAACTAAAATATGAAGAGAAATCTTATACATTTGGTCTGGTCCTAGCTATATTCCAGCTCATTTCCTTGTGTGGTTGTTTGTACACTTAGTGGATGGAAACATTCAACGAAGGCATGGCTTAAGTCCAACAAAACATGTCATTCCCGGACATTAAAAGTTCTGTTGGACGGAAATTGACTGCAAGTAGTTCTCAAACATGGATTATATATATGATCAATCTTAATACTACATTATGCGATCGGAAAGGACAATGGGTTGAATGGCATGGGACAAAGCATGTGATAGGAAGTACCTTAATTTACAGAATCTGCCAACGGCATTGGTTTTCAGCAATCAACTATCATGAAAATATACCCTATTTGATGGTGAATGGCAGTACACATGGCTTTTCATTCAATAAAATTTGATGATGGATACATCAAATTGAATGCAAGAAATTGTGCATTGTAATTATTGAAAAGGTTAAATAATAGTATAACATTTGTTCTCGGTGAACAACCTTTCATGCATCCTCCTGCAGTCGCACTTTTCTATAGAGTGCAAGTACGAAGACCATCATGTTTTGAAAAAAGAAAAATATAGTGAATCATACCACATCGGAAGCTCCTTTGTAAGCTGCAATAAGAGAACACATGTAAACGTCCTACCAAGGACATTGTGTAGCTGTTTTTCTTGATGTGGTTTGTCATAAGAGGACCTATAAATCCCATGACACATTGTGTTCTTGAGAAACATAATAATAATCACCTGCAAGAGTCCCTCCTAGAAGCATCGAAACTTGGCACAAAAGACATCAGTTCGGTGTGCAAAAATAAAATCCAATAAACTTGGAAGGATACCTTCAATCGTTAACATTTCTCTGGCATCAAATCAATCAAATTCAAAAAGACTATGTGCGCAAAATGTACACAGTTTACACTGCCATGTAATAATATCAGAATGTATATATAAACACAAGATACATAAACTGATAGCAAAAGTACCAACCACAAAGGATGGAAGCAAATGCAACAACTGAGAGGTATGCTTGAAAGGAGGTTTCATCCCTACTAGATTAAAAGGGAATAACATTCAGGTAGGACGATCGAGCTTGTGTCAATGTTGGATACATCAGGATTTGGTGTCAATACACACATCCGAGGAAATACTCAACTTACAATCAAATTTATATAATTGTTTACTATTATATATTTTGTTTCCCACAATTGGTTCAATACTAACATCCCAATATTAATTCCTTCTGATCAGAGAGTAGTATTGTTAACGTCAAATCATACAGATATAGAAGAGAAAACAAAAATAGTGTTGTGCATCACCGTAAGTTTCATTCGTTACACAACCCTATCAACTAAACAGCTACACCACGGTAACAATTAATCAGCTAAACTTTATTCACTCCTAAAAAGGTTAACTGAAAGGAGGAAATAATTTCTCAGCATGTTAGATATTTCTTCATCAAAGTTCTCTAACATGCAAATAATAAATAGGTAGTTGAACTCCTTATACCAATAAATAAATAAATAAATAAATAACTTCACCAACATTAAAAGAAGATGAAGCTTTAAATATACACAATACATTTGTTTTGCAAACGAAGGCACCCGAGATAAAAAATGATAATTTTGTGAACAACAACTCAAGGACATGTTAAAATGTTTGTTTCAACTTAGAAGTGGAGTAGAATCTATCATGTCCATTTAGGACAAATGAACTGTCATTTTCTTAAACAACAACAAAAAATTAAGAGTGGTGTTCCTACTTCTTATGGGTGAAAACATGGCAGTGTTTATTTTTTGATATTTAAATGCACAAAATAGATCTTGGGAACATACATAACATACATAGATCTACCTTACCTTGATGTGCTTCTTTATTGCGATCACGATACTAGTATATAACTTGGAAGTCAAACTTGTCCGTAGCTGGTACTTGATGACTGCAAGTGCATATATCAATTGTAGCTAGTTTCGAAATAAGAGTATCGAACCCACAGAGAGCTATTTGGTTAAGTTCTTTATACCCCCATTACCAAAGGATACTTTGTAAGCTGTCTTTGATTTCAAGTAAAGGGTGTTTGAAAGGTTTTTGATTGAATGCGGGAAAATAAATAAAACAAGTAAAATAAAGTAAGTAACAAAAGAGTTTGGAATGGTGGTTGAACTCAATAAGGCTAAAGCATTCTCGGGGATGTAGGATACACCACTAGCATGTTGTAATTAATCATAATTAAGATAGCATATTTTTTATGGCATGACATGTGTGGGGAGAGTTCCATGATAATATGTTCACCGCAAGGCTCGTAGGCAGTCACTTTCTTGAGCTAAGTAATCAGGTCATATCTAAATAACCACCGCGATGTCTGAGAGTAGTCACCCATACAAACCACTGCAATTAAGGGTCTTCCCGTGGATATAATAATTAGCTTAGTGAATCTTGTTGGGGATATACTTTTCGGGTTTCCTCACTGTTCCTCACTGACCAGGGTGGCCCACTTCGGGTTAGAGCTTTGCTTCACGGGCGGCCCAGTCAGGGAGAAAGACGGAGTCCAATCCGGCTACGGGAAGGCCCAGAAAACTTACCGACTTAGACCCATAATATTACTTGTAGTTCAAGATGTACTCTATAATCGACTCTCAGACGTAGCCGGATAGATCTCTCTTGTAAACCCTAGGCCAGATATCTATATAAGCCGTCCTAGGGAGAGCCTTTAGGGCAACCCAATACTTTAGACCCTCAACTCGCACATGCGAAACCCTTGTAACCCATATTCTGGCTCTGCCGTATTACTGGATTGCTAGCAGGAGTAGGATCCGTTCAAAGCCGACGAATTCGAACCTGGGTAAACTTGTGTGCTCACCGTCCCGGGACACCGTACGTCTCACACCCCTCTCTTCCGCACGCCTCGAGGACCCCCTCATGGTGTACTTGTCATCAATCCGACGACAGTTGGCGCCCACCGTGGGGCAAGTGAGCTTCAGATCTGCGTTCCGAGCGGAATCTGCAAGAATCGGAATCAGCAAGACTATCGCCGTCAGTCGCATCCTCTACGCCAGCGACGTCCCTCTCATCGTTCTCGACGAGACTTGGATTCCGGCAAGGGAGGCCATGACTGCCTACACAATCATGTCTTTTGGTGAGATCAATGTTTACATCGGTTTCGCTGAACCTGCCCAACCCACCCTAGCGGTGATGATAGAGGCGGAAGAATCTTCTGGGTCCCCTTTGTCCGCGGAGGCGGCAGAGTTCCGGATCTCAGAAAACCCTAATCCCACCCAGCCCGCACCAGTTGCGGAGATAGTGGAGAAATCCGAGCCTGAGGAAGACCTAGCGGACCAAGTCGAATCTAGAGTGGATCTCCCCGGAGAAGCCGGATCCTAGATTGACCCACCCGCGGAAGTCGAAATCCAGGAGGAGCACGTCAACGACACTGATTCCGGCTCTGATGATGCCGGGAGAGACATACCTTTCCTAAGGTACACACTAAAACGTATGATACTGCAAGGCGAAAGCGCATATGCCATCCTCGAGACCATCAAAAGTTTCGATATGGCTGATCGCGAAAGCCGCAGGTACCTTAGGAAGCACGCGTCACACTTTGTCGGATACGTGGGATCCGGATCTGGCTCAGCCGATGCTAGAGAAAACACCGACTCGGTGCTGGAGGCAATTGGAACAAACACCGACGTACCCGCATCCTCGGATGAATCGATGACGTCATCAGATTTCCGAAAGTTCTCCGCGGAATATGAAGAGGAATACAACTCCAAAGCTGCAGAAGAAGGAGAAGCCATGGATGAAGGATCCAGGGAACACTCTCCCAAAACGCAGGATGATATGGACGTCAGAGATAATCCCGAGGTCCAGATGTCCGAAAGTACCGATCAGAGCTTGACTCCAGGAAACGGACCCAAAGCCGTCTTTGCTACCGGCACTGCCAAGAAGGCAAAGAAGAAGAAGAAAAACAAGACCCCGGCAAAAGACCCTCTGATAGAGGAGGTGATTGCCGAGGAATACGAGGAAGACTCGGATGGAGCACTTATCCTAGACGAGCCGAAAAAAGAAGCATCGGTGGATGGACACGTGATCACTGAAGGTGCACGTAAACTCATCGATGCCGCATTAACGACACCTATCCCTACAGCTGCAGAACTTACTGCAGATGAGCTGGACGAAAGGGCGCAAGCCCTAGAAGCGCGTCGTCAACAACTCCTCGATGAAGCCAAAAACATCGAGGTGGAGAAGAAACGCATGTTAAACAAGGAATACATGTCTCGTCTATATCAGAAGACACGGAAGCGTCACATAGATGACAACCAATTCCCACGTGTTCGTGCCGTCCTTTTTGGAGATGAGATGGGGAAGCCACGGAAGAATAGCAACGGAGATTGGGTATACCCAACACCAGTACAAAATACCGTGGCAGCCCGAGAAATTCTATCGGCTAATCCAGGACCAGAGGAGATCTGTTTGGGTATCAAGCTACTCAACAAGGGACTGGAGCAGCAAAAGGTCGCCCTGTCCGGAAGTCAAAAACTGGTCTCAGATTCTGACCAATGTCGCACAGATCTGGCATGGGCTGGTGTAACACCCTCAGAATCGGCCCTATGCAAGTTTTAGCGCTTCCCGCCAAACCCGCATAGAAACGATTCAAAGGTGCCCACCAGGCACTTGCGTGCGGGTGGAAAACGAAGTAATATCATTACACAATAGTCCTCGATGGAACCCACAAAACGTATGTATACAACAGCGACTCAATGAGTCAAGAATACAGATATACAGTACAAAAATCCAAATCACCTAGAAAACGATATAGCGTCCGAGTACGGACAAGATGCAAATTGAGCTAAGAGCCCTGAAGAATAACCAATGGCGTCCATAACCCTGCCCAGGCCAAGCCGGAAGGGTAACCCTGCTAACAACGTCGATCTCAAAACCTTCTTAAACAAAAGGGGTGCCGAAAAAGGGCAAAGGAAAAAGAGAGCGGTCGATCGAGGCCGATGCACGAGACTAGAATCGGCGGTCTCGCCTCGCCACATAGGTATGGTGGACTGAAGCGGCAGCGCAGCATGCACTAAACAACCTATAGAGACTCGATACAACTGGCGGCTATCAGAGAGGGGCAAGAAAGACCTATCCGGATCCAACCTGATACTACCACCGAACATACCCATCCTAGTATTCCCCCTCGATACCAACCGAGGAAGTCCACCGAGGAACTCACACAGTTGGCAGTTTTATTATTCAGTTATCGTTGCATCAATTACTAGTCAGGTATAGATAGTCATCCTGATATAATAAGCAGTGGGCACTTTTAGTTAACCATTCCGTTGTAGTTGCATCACTTACTAGTCAGTTACAATTAGCATGAGATATCCCAAAACCCAGTAGTTGTTGGTACTTTTATTTAGCCATTCCGTTGTAGTGGAGCTGATTACTAGTCATAATGGATACCAGTCAATTTATAACAGTAAACTTTAGTTATAGTTGTCTATGATCGAGAACTGTGCTCCAAGTCGTCCATAACCGCGGACATGGCTTTTCGAAAAGATTTAACCCTGCAGGGGTGCACCAAAGTATCCACATGCACTTCGACCCTTTTTGCCAGATCAGTTAACATACACCCATCGGTATGTCGGCGGGGCCTAAGTCATGACATTTCCCAGACCCAAAGCAAGTACATGGGGGCCACCCCACTAAGCTACCCGCAACAAAGTCGGCCGGTCTCCGAGACGGACTCAGGGTTTGTGTAGACGGCTGTAAACGACTGGGAACCCGAAAGTGTGACTGGGCTTGTCGATACAGCGAAAACGTGTCACGGTCCTAAACAGTACAGGTGCTCCACGCACAATCTTAAATAAAGCAGTAAAGCATGGCATAAGTACAGGATAGTAATAAAGCCCCAAACTACTTTGTGGCCCCCGGTACAATACTTTGAAATCAGGTACTAAATCGATGGGGGTGCCCACACACCCCACCTATGGTTAGCGCGCTCGATCTCGGAACAGGTGTTAAGAACTCGGGGTCCTACGGGACACCAGTGAGCGGTTAAAAAACCAAATATTATCTATTACCCACCGGTGCCTCTACATTTACCTACTTCAATTTTAGTTATTAATCAGTAATTAAAGCCATGATCATCTCCAACATTAAACATGCGGCAATACTCCAACAACTGTGGTACTTGACGACACGCAACAGCACTTGAGCAAGCGACTACGACGCGCAGGTCCAACTATCTACCAACCAACAGGTAATAGGATGTGTCCAAGGCAATATAAGGCTGCAAGGAATATCCCGGGTACGAAAACTAGAGCATCGCAACACAGATAGCAATAGATCAACAGGAGGGAATAAATACTATAAAAGTAAGATAGGTAGAAAGGGGGAGGTGCTCGCCTGAAAACATTGCCGAAGGTTCATCCGAAGGTCGGGGCGAAGCTCACGTCAACTCAACGGCCTTATCCGCGAAGAAGCAAAACACTAGAAGAAACACCGGATGCAATATTTAATACTACGACAAAAGATCCAGCATGCTTATGATATGATGCATGGCATGGCAAAGATGCGATGCAGCTAGGCAATATTAAGCGGAACCAGGGTCCCGACAATTAACTAAACGGTTCAAGTTGTTTAGCTACCCTGCAATTTAAATTTGGCTTAGCATGGCAAAACATGGCATCGGTTCGCTACACAAATTTAAATGGAGTCCGGAATAAGATAAAGATATCCCGCATATCGACTCCATATTTAATTATGAAGTGAATCGGCATAAGGCTCCCAAACCACACGATATGCATGCGAGATGAACAATTAATATGCAACAAGATGATAATGTAATATTATAAAAATAGGGTCTCGGATAAAGGGGTCACACATCTGGGTTCGGCAGATCTTGGGGTTCCGAGGGTTCCGGGTCCGGTCTCAGGGTTCGACGGGGATCAGGTGCGGATCAGGGCTACTAGGTCCGAGATGAAGAGCTTGGCGTTCGGCGTCCTTCGGTTTCATGTCGACGTGCTTGACGCCCAAGATGGAGAACTCGGCGTTCCGGGGAGAAGACCTTGGCGTGTCGAGGGCTCGGCCTTTGGATCCATGTCGGTGCACTCGGTGTTCCGGGTTGGAGATCATGGTGTTCCATGATGAAGTGCTTGTCGTTCCGGTGACGATCTTGGCGGTCTTCGGATCCGGGTCTTGGCGTGGCCTTCGGATCACCGGGATCGGGCTTCGGGGTCTCGGTCATCAGATTTGTGAAGGAGATCTTGGCGTGCCGAGGGTCTCGGTGGGACCGGTCTTCGGTTCCAGGAAGGAGTTCTTGGTGCTCTGTGAGGTAGATCTTGTCGGTTCCACCCCCAAAGGTCTTGTGGTTCCATGACGGAGATCTCCGGGTTCGGTTCGCGGTTCCTCGTCGACGGTTCGGGGTCATGGTACCCGGAAGGAGATCTTGTCGGTAGTCCTTACAACTTGTTCTTGGTCGATCTTGTCTTTAGCCCCACACCGTATTCTTGTCTCCAGAGTACCACCACACAACAATACTCGCACAGGATCTGCACTGAATAGCTAAAAGCACTAGGGCACACACGCGGCTAGGAGAAGGACGACCGGACTTGACACGAGGGGAGGGCGGTGTCGGCGGTTCTCTGCGGGGTGGCGCGACGGCCGGCAGGGAGCAGGTCGGTGGTTCTCGAGGAGGCGACCGGCGGCGCGGTGGTTGGGGAAGTGTGCGGGGCCGAGGGAGAACGGGCGGAGGTGGTTGAGGCCGACGGGGCCAGCGCAGAGCTCTGGACCGCGCGGGACAGAGGGGAGAGGGCGGGGACGCGTTGGGGACGGGGGCGAGAGGGGAACGCCGAGGCGAGATAGCAGAGGCCGGAGAGAGGAGACCGCGGCTCGGCAGCGCTGGATGCGGTGGCACGGTACGGCGTCGATGCGGCTGAAGGCGAGGCGCGCGAGGCCGTCCGGAGCCGAGCACGGCGGCGGGCGACGCGGCTCTGCCACGGCAGGAAGAGGGGGTGGCGTCGCTGCACTGGGAGAAGCAGAGGGAGGCGGAGGCGGAGCACTAGGGGAGGTTGGTGGCGGCCGACGCTGGAGGTGAGGCCTTCATGAAGGCATGGATCGAGCCGAGAGGGAGAAGGTTCTGGCGGGGTGGGGTCGGCGTGGACGGAGGGGCTCAGGAGGTGGGACTGGCTGGGCAGGGGGAGCAGGGAGACGTGACGGGGTGGGTGGTTGACCAGGCATGGGGTGTGGCGTGCGTGGTGTGCGTGTGTGTGTTTGTGTGCTTGGCGGCGGGTAGGGAAAAAAATGGGGTGGTTGCGGCTGGATGGGTAGGAGTAGGTGGGGTATGGTTGGTCTAGGGTTAGGGTTTGTCTAGGATAAACTAGGGTTTGGTCTAGATTGGGTCCTACCGGCTGGGCCTTTGGGCCTGGCCGGCTTAGGTCGAGGTTTTGTTTATTTAAAATATTTTGTTTTGTTTCTTTTGTTTTATAAAAAAAATATTTTTGTAAATAATTTTACATAATTGAAATAGCAAGAAATATATTTTTAATAAAAGGGAAAATGTAATGTAGAAAATAATATAGGGTTTTTTTTTCAAAATAATTCGAGGCAAAGTATGCATGATGGTATCATGATGATGCAAAATAAAATAACAGACATTTTCTAATAGTAGTTTTTATCCGGGGTGCTACAGCTGGCGTAAGATCCCATTACGTCCGGGCGCAGTATCATCACCCCAAACGCCGGGAAGACAACTATTCAAGAACCGGATCTTCAGGACTGCATCACAAAACTTCGCGTAACTAGAGCAACGTTGCCCCAGCGGCCGAGAAAGACGCCATCGCTGCCCTGAATCCGACGAACCCTCCCCGACGAGAATCTAAGGATCGAAGGGGAGAAGATAAAGAGAAATGTCGAGAGGAGGATCGTCAGAGAATTCCACCTCCTAGACATGAGAACCGTCCGGCTGAGCCTCACCATGGTGGGAACGACGGACGAAGAAACGACGGAAACCATGCTGGTACAAGCCGGCAGGGGGATCGTCGTAGTCAAGGTGCTCCACCCTCTCCACCACACAGTCATCACAACGGCTCCCATGGAGGGAAAGGAGGACGACATGGCGGAGGAGGTGGTGGCAAAAGCCGAAGTCCGGCTCCACGGCACCGCAGCCACAGCCGGCATTCGGGATGATCTCTATCCCCGAACGATGCAAGGCACAGGATCAACTCCAACATAGAGGCTCAGGCTATGAAAACGATGACGTGTACATGGGCCCAAAGTGCTTCGGTCCACGCATCACAGCTACAAAATTCCCGGAAGGATTTGCTATCTCAAGACATATCCAAGCCTATGACGGCATTGCTCGGCCAGACACCTGGTTATAGGATTTCTTCCAAGCCTGCTGCATTGCCAAAGGCGGAAACACCCTGGTCGCAAGTCGATATCTCCCACTTATGTTGCGGAAGACGGCACGATCATGGCTCAATGAACTTCTGGCGAACACCATCCATAACTGGTATGATTTGCAAAGCGCGTTCTTTCGGAATTTCGAAGGCACATATCGGAGGCCCTGTGCGGTTGGAGACCTACAGCGTTGCACCCAGAAAGCTAGAGAAACTTGCCGAGATTACCTCGGACAATGGATCGACACCAAGAACTCCTGCGAAGGAGTAAATTATCAAACTACGATTGAAGCTTTCATCGCAGGTCTCCCTATTGGTTTACCGCGCCATCGCTTGAAGTGTGACAAGGTCACTGATTTGGGAGAGATGATAGAAATAGCAAGAAAGTATGCAGACACCGACAACGACGCAGAAGGACTGCTCAATGCCCTAGCTGTGCCTCAGTCGGCAAAACAACCAAAGCAACAAGCTCAGAAGCGCAAAAATACCTCGGAAGAAAAACCCAACACGGAAACATCGGTAGTCACTACTGTTTCCAGGTCTGGAGGACGAGGAGGACGTGGCGGAGGCCACGGGCGTGGCCGTGGGACATCTAGGGTCCAAGGTAGAGGATAACAACAACCAGGCAAAACCTACTCTTGGGCCGACATTGCCAATAACCCATGTGTGCATCACCTAGACGCCAATGGGGGCTCGTCCCACACCAACGCTGAATGTCGTTTCAATGATGACATCAAAAGAGATGACACCGCGGGCTACAAAGCTAAGCGGAAGAAGGGAAAGAAAAATCCCGAAAAAGACAAAGATACCAAGGAAGATTGCGACATGGAGGAAGCTGATGCTTAAAATCCCAAGTCGGAAGGGAAGAAGACTTTTCCCACCAAGAAGGACACTTATGTCACCTTTCTCGGATCTCAACCAGCAAAGGTCAAGAAAGCAGTTCTACACGAGCTCAATGCAACAGTTCCGGCTGTCCCCCAATATCTGGACTGGTCGGAAGTGGCAATCACGTTTGACCGCGATGATCATCCGCCTAAGTTACACAGGCGAGGAAAATGCGCCTTAACCGTCAACCCACTTATTGACGGTTATGGTTTCTCCAAGACCCTCATGGACGGTGGTAGCAACATCAATATTCTCTATGTCGAAACGCTACGCCGGATGAAGATCTCGGAGATCCAGCTGAACCATAGCTCTGTGATTTTTCACGGAGTTGTCCCAGGAAGACAAGCTAATTCCCTGGGAGAGATCACTTTGGATGTTACCTTTGGAACTCCAAAGAATTATCGGACGGAGGCACTTTCCTTCGAAGTGGTCCCGTTCAAGAGTGCATACCACGCTATATTCGGACGTCCGGCTTACTGGGCTTTTATGGCTCGTCCGTGTTACATTTACAATATGATGAAAATTCCAGGTCCCAACAGCGTGATCACCATCAGGGGAGACCCGAAGAAAGCGCGAGAGTGCGAGGATGGAAATGCCGCCTTTGCCGAAGCCGTGCTGCACGCTCAGGAGTACCAGGAGATCAAGAAGAGCATAGATCCATCCGAGATGCCAGCAACGAAGAAGGAGGTGACTAAGCCAAATCTAGAGTTCAAGGCATCAGTAGAGACGAAGAAAGCACCGTTGAAGGATGATGATCCCTCCAAGGTGACCCAGATAGGCATAGGCCTAGATAGCGCATAGGAAAGCGCGCTCGTCAAGTTCCTCCAAGCAAATCAAGATATCTTCGCATGGCAGCCATCTGACATGACCGGAGTACCTAGGGAACTTGCCGATCACTCTCTAAATGTAAACCCGAACGCTAACCCGTCAAACAGTCCTTACGACGATTTGGCGATGAAAAGCATAAATAGCTAAGGAACTAGCGAGGCTCGAGTTAGCCGGATTCATAGAAGAGGTCATCCACACAGAGTGGTCGGCCAATCCTGTAATGGTCCCTAAAAAGGACACCACTGATTTAAGGATGTGTGTTGATTATACTGCCTTGAACAAGGGTTGTCCAAAAGATCCGTTCGCTCTGCCTAGAATTGACCAAGTTATCGATTCTGGCGGGCTCGGAGCCTACTGCATTTTCTCGACGCATATTCCGGTTATCACCAAATCCGGATGAAGGAATCAGACAAAATCAAAACTTCATTCATAACCCCCTTCGGAACCTTCTGTTTTGTTACGATGCCCTTCGGGCTGAAGAACGTAGGAGCTACGTACCAGCGCACGATGCAACATTGCCTCCATGACCAACTCGGACGCAATGTACATGCATACGTGGATGATATCACGGTGATATCCAAAAAGAAGGAAACACTAATTTCCGACATGGAGGAGACGTTCGCCAATCTACGAAAATACAACATCATGCTTAACCCGAAGAAATGCTTCTTTGGAATACCAGCCGGAAAATTGTTAGGTTTTATCGTGTCTCAAAGAGGCATAGAGGTGAACCGCGACAAAATCAAGGCTATACTCAATATTTCCAGGCAAACTCGCCTGAAGGACGTACAAATATTAACTGGTTGCATTGCTATGGTCAGTCGATTTGTAAGCCGGCTTGGTGAAAGAGCCGCATCATTATACAAACTCCTGAAGAAGACCAAAGATTTTATGCGGGTCGAATGTCAAGCTGCACTACAAGACCTGAAGAAAGTACTCTCATATGCTCCTATCCTTGCAGCGCCGGAACCTCAGGAACCAATGTTGCTTTATATTGCTGCGACGAATAAGGTCGTTAGTATCATCATGGTGGTGGAGAGACCAGAGGAAAATCAGGAACACCTGGTGCAGCGTCTGACTTACTTTGTCAGCGAGGTCCTGACAGAATCAAAACAGCGATATCCGCACTATCAAAAGTTGGCTTACGGTGTTTTCCTAGCATCTCGTAAGTTACGACACTATTTTCAGGAGCATCGAATTACCGTGGTGAGCAAAGCTCCCATGAGAGATATAATCAACAACATGACGCCACGGGCGTCGCCAAATGGGGCATAGAGCTCTCAGCTTTCGATATTGAGTACAAACCTCGGACAACAATCAAATCCCAGATCCTTGCTGACTTTGTCGCTGATTGGGCAGAGACGAAGGAGAATATGATCCTCCCTGAGTCGGAATATTGGACCCTCTTTTTCGACGGGTCTAAGGCTCGAGGGGGCTCGGGGGCTGGCGTGGTGCTCAAATCACCCCAAGGAGATAAACTTTTATACGTGTTGCAGATCCACTTCACAGCGACAAACAATAGTGCCGAGTATGAAGCACTGCTGCATGGAATCCGGATTGCCAAGGATATTGGTATCCGACGTTTGATGTGTTACAGAGATTTGGATCTTGTTGCTCAGCAAGTCTCGGATATTTGTAATGCAAATAAGCACATGGCAGCATATAAAGCTGTCGTGGATGATCTATCCAAATCGTTCGAAGGGTTTGAAGTTCAACACATCCCTCGAGCAGAAAATGAGGAAGCAGATGCACTATCTCGAATAGGCTCTGCGCGGAAAGAGGTCCCAGATGGCGCATTTTTAGAGCACCTCAAAGTCCCCTCGATAAAGGGAGTAGATGAGGAATATCCGACCAAATCCGACTCACCTTTGATAGCAGTTCTGGCTGTAATTCCCAGCTGGACTCAACCCTACCTCTATTATTTGGTAGATGGCAAATTACCCGAAGACGAGGTGCTGAGCCGGCAGATTATCCGATGAGCAAAAGCCTATACTATTGTTAAGGGTGAGCTCCATAAATGGAGTGTTTCTGGGGTTTTTCAGCGCTGTGTATCTCCGGAAGAAGGAGTGGACATCTTAAGGGAAATCCACGAAGGCGAGTGTGGTCACCACGCTGCAGCCAAATCTTTAGTGGCAAAAGCTTTTCGACATGGATTTTTCTGACTTACAGCTCAGGCAGATGCCGAACGATTAGTCAAGACATGCAAATGCTTCCAAAAGTATGCCAAGCAAGCTCATGTTCCGGCTGATCAGCTGCGAACAATACCTATAACATGGCCTTTTGCGGTCTGGGGTCTTGATATGGTAGGACCTTTTAAACGAGCTCCAAGTGGATTTACTCACCTCTTAGTGATGGTGGATAAATTCACCAAATGGATCGAGGCTAAACCTGTCACTAGTTGTGATGGAGCAACAACCAAAAGATTTGTCGAGGATGTTATAATCCGGTATGGTTATCCGCATAGCATTATCACAGACAACGGGAGTAACTTTTCTATGGGAGAACTGGCCGAATTCTACGATTTGCAAAATATCCGGCTTGACATTGTGTCAGTCGCACATCCACAGGCTAACGGACAAGTTGAAAGAGCAAATGGTTTAATTCTACAAGGCCTGAAACCAAGACTCGAAGCACCGCTACGACGTGCTGCGGGGGCTTGGGCAGAGGAATTACCCTCTGTAATTTGGAGTTTACGAACAACTCCGAACAAGTCAACATGATACACACCTTTCTTCTTGGTCTATGGCGCAGAAGCAGTTCTTCCTAGTGATTTAATTCATACTTCTCCTAGAGTGGCCGCGTATATTGAAGAGGATGCCGAGATTTCTCGACAAAATGATCTCGACTTAGTCGAAGAAGTTCGCGTCATTGCTAAAATGAGATCTACAGCCTATCAGCAGAAGTTACACAAGTATCATAGCCAGAGAGTACGAAATAGATATTTCAATAAAGGTGATTTGGTTCTTCGGCTTGTGCAACAAAGAAAGCACAAACTTTCCCCAGTATGGGAATGGCCCTTTTTAGTTAGTCGACTATTGCACAATGGATCGTACTACTTAACTGACATGAGGCCAGTCAAAGAAAGACCTGCTACTAAGAAGAGAAAGAGAGCTGGAGGCAGTACAAATCCGGATGAGTTAGACAGACCGTGGAATATTGCTCAGCTACGTCCCTTTTATTCTTAGTTTATCCTTCTTTGTAATCATACATATGTACATGTTCTGTGAGAAATAAAAGTTTTGGTTGCCTCAAAGTTTTTCTGAGAAGTTTTTACCATCTTATTTCCTAATGATCATGTCATAGTCGGAAATCCCAGAATGCTTGAAAGTACTTTATGCTCATGTTCGTTCTGGTCTAGATTTCCGATTCTAAAAACTGCTACCTTCGGGTATAACTCTAAAGTTTCTAGTCTTTACTCTGGTTATTTGTCTGATTGCTGAATGCGGGCATTTTCCGAGTAGTGAATTGTTGGTACTGGAAGCCAGCTTTGTTTCCGAGTTTAAACTGGTTTAGCAATTGAGCCCCGTTGCTCGGCAAAGTTTCCGGCAGAAGGTTTAGCCGGCTCACGAAAGGGACGAGGCGGAAAGCCAGATAAACGATAAGTAGAGACGAAAAAATATAAGTGCTTGTGTGAACATTTCAGGCACGCAAAAATCTCAAAGCCGAAAAGTGCTGAGTAGATCAAAAGCTTAGCACTTGCAAGATAAATGTACTTAATATTTACTATCGCATCAGGTTTTTTCCGGAATAATACATAAATTTCTGGTCTATGATGCAGGAGGAGATGAAGGATCTGCCGGCTCGCTGGTCACTCCGCCTTGATATCGTTCCGAGATGTCCACATCCGAGGTGGTGCGTTCATCGTCGGAAACTTCTTCGGTTTCTTCTGCAGGAGGAGGTGGAGTATCCACGCGGGTGAAGAAGGGGATCTCGTAGCTAGTCAGATCAACTACGTGGCACCCGTATCCGGCACATGAGTGCATGATGGCTTGAAGGCCCTGCTCCTGGCCGTCTTCGTCTACCTTGCAGTACCCTCTGGTCACTTGCCATATCTCCATGTTTCCATGGTGGCTCATGACCATGGTGAGAGCGTTCTGCGTAGCAGTCTGTGCGTAGGACATGTTCCAGTCCCGAACAAGCTGTGGCATCCCCTTGGCCCTGTCCCGCACCTCAAAATCTGACATGCTTGGCATGTCCGGAATCCTGAGAGACTCGCCAATGTCCTCAAGGGACTGGCGGTAGTCATGAAGAATATCACCGACTTGGGTAAGCCGGTGAGTGCGGGGCTCGGACGAGGAAGAGTCCGTCAACTTCAGAGGACCTATACACAAAACAAGTTAAGAGAAAAACCGACATTGATAGAAGTCGAGGAAAAAGATAAGTCAGAGAGGTGGAACGTACCAAAAATGACGTCGTCAATCTTGGTCTTCTCCTCCTGGAGACTCTGGAGTTCAGCCCGGAGCGCCTGGGATATGTCCTTCTCTCTGCCAAGCTCATTCTTGAGATCCGAGATTATTTTATACTGAGCAGCGATCTTGCGATCACACTCATCAGTGGCCATGGAGGAGGTTTCAAGGACTTGAGCTATGCTCTTTTCATGATCTGCCTTGAGCTTATCCAGCTCTTGGCGAAGTCCCTTGTTCTCCACCACCAGGGTCTTGAGGTTCTCGGCCTCTTCAATCATAGCGATGGATTGTTTCACTAGCGCTGTAAGTCAAAAAAGAACAACAGTTCAGAAAAATTCGATATTGAAAAAAGCAAAAACAAGGTTTGAATCTCGGAATGTTTACCTTCGGCTTCATCTTTGGCTACTTTGAGCTCAGCATTTTTAAGCCGGAGAGCTTTGATCTCTCTCCGCTTATCACAGACATTGGTCAGTAATTCCTGGTTATAGGAACATACTTTCTGTAAGTCAGAATACCCAAAGTCAGAAAGTTACTTAAGACTCGGGCTAATATTTTTGCTAAATATCAGCACGAGCCTTGGGGGCTACACTAGTTCGTTCTTTGGCATCCTAATGAAGCATAAACTCGGATTCTATATCCTACTTCATGCTTGGGGGCTAGAGGATATGATATAACATAATGGAAAAAACAAGAGTTGGAATTCTGACTTACATATTGCTCGCGGGTGAGTTTATCTAAACCCGCATTCACTTCAGCAGGCACCTTCTCGGCAAGAGTAAGAGGGATCACTGGGGCTGTTGGAAGCTCGCTAGTCCTAATCCTCTCGTCGCGAAGGCGGACTTGAGTGAGAAGGTCAGAGAACTTGACGTCCGCTGCTTCTTGTGCTTCCTCCTCGGGGGATAAATGGCTTTTTTCCAGAACTTGCCTGGCTAGCCGCTGGATCTCCTCTGCAGATTTCCGGGTCAGGCCAAACTTGGAAAGACCCGGATTGCTGAGGAGGTTTTCGGCGAAGACCTTAGCCGAGGGATCATTACCCAAAGAGGGTTCACCCTTATCTTGAGCTGACGCACCCACGGTGACGTCAGGTTGCGACCCAAGGATCGCAGGCTCCATTTGAGGAGCCGGATCTTCTGCAGCATCGACGAGATAACCGGAGTTACAGAAGGTTGAGGGGCCGGAGTCGGAGGAGCCACAGCAGGGGAAGCTATGGTAAGCTTCGTCTGACGCAAGGGCTTCGAAGAAATCCCTCTCCCCTTGCCCTTGATGATCGATTTTGCTCTGAGAAGGTAACAAAGTCGGAAATGTTACATCTCGGAAAGGAATTTGAGTAAAGAACAAAGGCGGAAAGTTGTGACTGAAAGGATACCTCTTCACGACAGGCACCTCCTTTGTGCCAACCGCTACTGTCGGAGCTTTGCGCTTCTTGAGCGCAAGATCCGGCAGTGGAACTACTTCCACCTCCTGAGAGAACTCCGGAGGGTATCCTTCGAGTGGAGCAAGTTCCGACTCGGGGATGTCAGCAAGCTGAAAACAAGAAAACATATCAGTATTGCAGTATAACTCGAAGATTGAAACACATAAAAGGTGTGATGATGGAAGCTTACCGGCACCACGGGGTTCTCCGCCATGTGCATGTCCAGAGAAACCTCCGGAATCCTCCTTTCGATCCGCTCCTTGATCAGCCACTTGATTTGGCTTATGTAGCCTTGAGTGGTGTAGGCTTTGGAACTGATGCGGAGGGAGTCAGTTGGAGAAGACGTGACGGAGTGCATCAGTCTATCCCCGTGGTACTGAAGTGGCTGGATCCGACGTGAGACCCAGCACTGGACCAAGTCGGATCCCTTCAGACCGCTGTGCTTGATCATATATTTGATCCGCCTCTTAGCAAGGATCAGATCATAAGTGAGAGCCAGAGCAGCCTCGTCCCAGGAAGGCTAGGCCGTGGCAGCTCTGTCGACAAAAGACGGCAAAGCAGTAGCTTTGCTGGGGGCTGGAATATTCCTATGGTAGAAAAAAGTGGCTGACCATTGTTTGACCGAGTCACTGGCAAAAAAATTGAGATATGCCCGGTCACGTCTAAGAGAAAAGCTAATAGTGCCGGTGATGTAAGGAACACCGGCAGTGATGGAATTCCTCCGGACATGAAAATAAAACCGGAAGAGAAGCAAACTCGGCCTAATGCCGAGAAAGCCCTCGCAAAGCGCAGCATACGCACTCATTTCTAGAAGTGAGTTGGGAGGAAGATTGTGGAGTTGAACTCCGTAATGATCTATCACCTCGGAGAAGAACTTCGAGGGAGGAAAATACAGACCTCGGTCGAGATGGGTGCCGAAGTGGACCCGCTCGCCGTCGAGCGGGTTGGGGATGGTTTCATCGGAGCCGCTCCGCCAGTCGCCGGCGGGGAGAAGCCCCTCCTTCTCCACGTTCTTGAGGCCCGTCATTAAGGGCGAGGGATCCAGATTCCCCGGTAGCTCTCCTTTCGGCTTCTTTGCTTCCGCCTTGTTGCCGCCAAACCGGAGGAAGAAGATGATGAAGCCATTTTCTCTGGTGAGAGGGTGACCTTAAAGGGGCAGCGCTGGGAGCTCTGTTGGGGGAGGACGAGGAGGCTCTGTGCGTGCAGGAAGATTGGGAGGAAAGGAAACGGCAAAGGACTGGTGGAAAGGAGAAGAAGTAATCCGAACCCCTTATATCCACCTACTTGCGCCAAGATTCGTGCAAACACTACAGTGTAACCGCCACATGTCGTGGAAAGAACTGGGAAGGACCCGCGCGATGATTGCGTCGCCTCGATCTCCACGCACGCATTGAAACGGCGCCTCGGTTCCGCGGACCGTGGACCCACCAACGGTCGTGCTGACGGAACGCCTGTCAGATGACGTGACTTGACCATGCTTGTGTCAGGTGGCATTAGAGACCAAGTTCCGGCTTAGTTTAAAATCGAGCTAGAAAATCCGAGTAACCTACTGATAGGTCTGACTTATTTTTAAGACCCAGATCGTATTTTTTGTTGTGAAGTTTCAGGAACCCTTCAAGATTCTGCAAGCCGAAGATCAAGCTAGACGATGATAAATCCGAATTTGGATCTTGGAGGCCTCCGGGGGCTGCTGTTGGGGATATACTTTCCGGGTATCCTCACAGTTCCTCACTGACCAGGGTGGCCCACTTCGGGTTAGAGATTTGCTT
This sequence comes from Avena insularis, assembly GCA_023614405.1. Taxonomy (NCBI): domain Eukaryota; kingdom Viridiplantae; phylum Streptophyta; class Magnoliopsida; order Poales; family Poaceae; genus Avena; species Avena insularis. Next base: position 96,182,951 of record CM042696.1, read on the forward strand.
CACGGGCGGCCCAGTCAGGGAGAAAGACGGAGTCCAATCCGGCTACGGGAAGGCCCAGAAAACTTACCGACTTAGACCCATAATGTTACTTGTAGTTCAAGATGTACTCTATAACCGACTCTCAGACGTAGCCGGATAGATCTCTCCTGTAAACCCTAGGCCGGATATCTATATAAGCCGTCCTAGGGAGAGCCTTTAGGGCAACCCAATACTTTAGACCCTCAACTCGCACAGGCGAAACCCTTGTAACCCATATTCCGGCTCTGCCGTATTACTGGATTGCTAGCAGGAGTAGGATCTGTCCAAAGCCGGCGGATTCGAACCTGGGTAAACTTGTGTGCTCACCGTCCCAAAACACCGTACGTCTCACACCCCTCTCTTCCGCACACCTCGAGGACCCCTTCATGGCGTACTTGTCATCAATCTGACGACAAATCTCTCATTATTCCTCCTTTGACTGTGTAGGTTATAAGCTAATGCTTGTCGTCACGAATAACACTAAACATACTCCCAAACACGTCATAAGGATTTCACCCTCTCTTTAGTCCCAAAGGAGAATGATATATGGCTAACTACACATACCATCTAAAGAGAGAGATCAAACACAATATCATAAATAAATAGATCATGGACATAAGTAATAGATCATCTTTATTTCATTTCATAATAATGCTAGGGTTTTTCCTTCTCCCCAAGGATGAAGAAAACTACTCACACATGGAAGCAATCAACAACATCATCATAATTAAATGTATGGATAAAAGTATGGGGATGAATCTAGTGCAAACCACAATTGAATCTGGAATTACAACAAGATCTAATGTATGGAAGGTGGGGGTAGTAATGGTGATGGAGATGCAGCGGTTGATGGTGAAGGGGATGATGCGATATCCTCCAATGATCCATGAAGCAGCAAGGATTTTTCCTTCTCCAAGTTCCTCCTCCAGATCCCTCTCTAGCGTGGTTTTCGTGGCTGGAATTTTTTGTGAATGTCGGATCTCAGATCCGTCTTTGTGAGGTGAAAATATTTGACGTGGCGTATGTGCTTCCACACGGTATGGGCGGGTGGTACGGGCGGGATCCGCCCGTACCAGTGGTCGTTGAGATCCCTAGAGCCTTCTCCACGCTTGCTAATCTCCCAGGTGCGAGAAAAATTAATTAAATGACATTTATCACTTAAAAATATCATATTATAGCATAATATGATAGTCCCAATTGATATGTTTATAAGAGACTTAGTAATTCGGGATCCTATTGAAACAAGGACAAAAGGTGCACGCAAACACAGTGAAATGCCAAAAAACCTACTCTACTTATGCAGAAACAAGAGGTAAATATGCTTCAATTTTGGACTCATCAACTTCCCCCAAGCTAGACTCTTGCTCGTCCCCAAGCAAGATGGTGGCTTATGGACAAGGTCATCATGTTCATGAGGGAGGAGCCGTTACAATAAATGAGGCAAAAATTAAAAAAAATACAATATCAAATGTAGAATTGCATCGTGAGTTTTATCACACTTTTACACATCACATGACTTAGAGGCTTCCACATCTTTTTGTATCAGTAATGTTATAATAATTTTTTAGGGGTTAAACATGTTATAGAATCATAAGGTTAAATCGGTTGAGCACTTCATTCGAGTAATGAAAGATTCATGATCATTCTTTTTCCTCTTTTTTTCTTTTTTCAAGCTTGTACTTTCTTTTGCCTTGAAATTCTCTTGATAGCTGAATCTCTTTTTCTCTTTTCTTTTCCTTTTTTTCAATAGAGCTACCTGATCATGCTTACTACTTTTTATGGCTCTTATAAACCTAAACCTGTGACTATAACATGCTACCAAGGATTTTCTTCTCATAATTAATCAATACTTTATTGGTGTGGAAGACCCTAAAATCATAATAGTTGTACAAGTATCATAGCACTCATCCTAATTCATTCATCTAATATAATAATCATGGATCAAAATATTACTTCAAATACCATAAAGTCTTGAAACTCAATAGATATAATTCTTTCCTTGAGCAAATGGGGTTTGAAAATGATGCAACTAATGCAAATTCTTGAATTAAAACCTAACATGCGTGTAGTAAGGTAAACATGCTAAACCTGGAAGATAGATTACAAGGTCTTCACAGATCCCCCAAGCTTGGAATCAAGGCGGGGAGGATCCCAAAAATCCTTGTGAGTACCTACTCCTTCTTGGGGTGAAGTAATGATCATATTCTTCTTCTTTGAGGCTGGAAGCATGAGCAATACACGCAAATAAATTGGATAATTATGTGATACTAACATGCTACACTTTAGTTATCTTGCATAGCATCTTCCTATAGTTGGGCATCTCAACAATATTCTTAGTCAAGAGCTTAACTCTACCATCGATATCATCGACCCTCTTTTTGAGGTCCTTTCCCATCATCCAGTAGGAGTCAACTCATTCTCCAATAGTTTCGACACAAGCTTTGAAAATCTTTTCAAGGTTCTCGATCTTGTCTCTAATCTCCTCCTGGTTCCTCTTCTCAGAAAGAAGAAAAACGGGATGAGATTTGAGAGAGGATTCACGAAGGTTATACCTGTAAGGTTCGAGTGGGGGTTCTTCTTTGTTCTTCCTTTGTTCCACGTGCCTAAGCATCTCCGGTTTACGCGGAAACATGTCCTCCCAGTTGGAGAGTGAAACCACTTGAGTAGACTCTCTAGTTGAGGAAGACGAAGAATCCCTCTCAAGTTCTCTTCCTTTGACTTGTGTCGTCGGTGCCTCTTCCTTCTTGGTCCGTATCTTCTTAATATGAAAAGGATGCATGGTTCTTGAATGATCAAGTGAGATCTAATGTGTCATAGTAGAAGGCAAAGAAGGATGAACCCTAGATCTGAAAGGCGGTGGCAAAAGGCAAAAAGGAGAAGAGGAGAAATCAAGAAGGAAAATAAACTTAGATAAAAAGAGGCTGATGTTGGTCGCGAGTAACGGTATGGGCGGGCCCCATCCGTACTGTGCGCCCGTACCGGCACCTTACCGACCTTATCTCTCTTTTTTTTGACACAAACAAACGAGGAAGGCACAGTGTTGGTAACGACCTACTGTACGGTAGGATGCGACCGTACGTCCTAGTCGTACCACAATTCGAAAACAGCCACAGGGTACTAACGGTTTAACGACCACTGGTACGGTCGCACATGCCTGTACCACCCAGTCGTACCGTACTTCGAAAAGCAGAAGAAAACTGGAAGTAATACTGATGGCCCAAAATATATCGAGCTCGTCGGGGAACCTCAAGAGGAAGGTATGATGAGCACAACAACAAGTTTTCCCTCAGTATGAAACCAAGGTTTAATCGAACCAGTAGGAGCAAGGAAACACCCTAAAGGTGTTACTAGCTGAGCCTTGGCAGGGCGCACTACCGGTGCTAGTAGCAACGTGGAGACCTGCACAACACAACCACGGAACTTTGTCCCCAACTTGCGATGAGGTTGTCAATCTCACTGATTTTGCTGAAAACAAAGGATTAAACGTATCGAATAGAAGAAAGTAATAGTTTGCACAAAGTAAACACAAAGCAGTAAACAATTTGTAGATTGATAGTAAAAGAAAGGACCGGGGTCCATAGTTCACTAGAGGTGGCTCTCCTTAAGATATATAACATGTTGGGTGAACAAATTACAGCGGGGCAATTGACAAACATCGAGAAAGCATACAAGCATATACTACTCATCTTGACTCCTTTGAGATTCGATTGGGTATTACAACATTATACATAGACCACCATCCCACTGCATCTATGACTAATAATCCACCTTCATGTTATCATCCGAACCCCCTCCAGTATTAAGTTGCAAGCAACGGATAATTGCATTACGAATTGCGTGTAAATTAAACAATACGATTGTTCTATGAACAAAGGATTGTTGTTTTCTCCTTAGTAGCAACAACACATCTAGTACCTTAGAGATTTATGTCACTTCCCCAGATTACCAGAGGCATGAACCCACTATCGAGCATAAATACTAACTCTTGGAGTTGCTAGCATCTACTTGGCCAAGATAGCTACTAACAACGGAAAGCATGCAAGATCACAAATAACAAAGACATGATAGAATCAATAATCAATCTAAAATAGCATCTCAATATCCATCGGATCCCCGCAAACACAACATGTATGGATTACAAATAGATGATCTTGATCATGAACGGAGGTCACAAGATCTAAACATGATAGCACAAAGGAGGAGAACCAGCCATCTAGCTACTACATGGACCCATAGCTTAGAGATGAACTACTCACGCATCACACCGGAGGCTTGCATGATGATGAAGAAGGCCTCCAGGGTGAATTCCCCTCTCCGGCAGGGTGTCGGGAAGAGCTTCAGATCCCTCCCGGTCTAGGGATGGAGACGACGGCGGCTACAGACTCTTTCGTGCAATTTTGATCGGGTCCTTAGGGTTTCCGTATCAGAGGAAATATATAGGCGAAAGCGGAGGCCGAGGGGGTGCCTGGGGCAGCCAGACCACCCCCTGGTGCGGGCTAAGCCTGGCCACGCGGCCAGGTGGTGTGGCCAGGCCCCAACCCTTCTCCGTCTCGTATTCTGGCTCCAGGTGTCCCTCGGTAAAATAATGACTTTGGCTTTTGTCCCGTCTAATTCCGAAAATATTCATTTTTTGACTTTCCTGGAACCAAAAACAGCAGAAAACAGGCAGCTGGCACTATGGCTCTTGTTAATAGGTTAGTCCAAGAAATCATATGAAAAGTACTCCAAAGTGTGGACAAAACATAAGAAAGTAGATAAAACCAAGCATGAAACATCAAAAATTATAGATACATTTGCAATGTATCAAATACAGTGTGTAACGACCACTGGTATGGGCGTGTACGCCCGTATGACCCGCCCATACCAGGTCGAAAAGTAGCCTAGAAAAAACAGAAAATCAAAAGGGAAGCAAAGAATACAACAAGAGGATATGAAAAGTTTCTAGAAATACAAAAACAAATCATCTAATCTGGTTACCTTACTTTTGTTTGATGTATTCCTCAACCGTAATTAAAGGGACTACCTCCGCCATGTTAACTTCCCCAACTCTATAGTGTTTCAAACATTTCACGTTAACAATCCAAGATGAAGAAGGAGTATTGTTTTTCAACTTTACCGCCCCCGAGGTGTATGCTTCCTCTACTTCATACGGTCCTTCCTACTTGGATTTTAGCTTTCCTGCAAAAATCTTAATCCTAGAGTTGTATAGCAAAACTTGATCTCTAGATTTAAATTCCTTTTTCTCTATTTTTATATCATGCCGTTTATTTACTTTTTCCTTGAATATCCTTGCATTTTCATAAGCCTAATTTCTGAGTTCATCTAAAGCATGAATATCTAAGAGACGTTTTCTCCCACAGTTTTAAAATCAAAATTCATGGTTTTAATGGCCCAACAAGCCTTATGTTCTAACTCTAAGGAGAGATGGCAAGATTTACCATATACCATCTTATATGGTGTCATTGGGTTCTTGAATGTTGTGCGATGTGCCCATAATGTGTCATTCAGCTTCATAGCCTAATCCTGTCTTGACTTATTCACCGTCTTCTGAAGTATGACTTTAATTTCCCAGTTGGACAGCTCCACTTGCCCACTATTTTGTGGGTGGTAAGGTGAGACTACTCTATGATTGACTCCATATTTTTGAAGTATCTTTCTGAAAGTACCCTTCATAAAATAAGTTCCACCATCAGTAATCAAAAATCGAGGTGCTCCAAACCTAGGAAAAATGATGTCTTTAGTCATCTTGATGGAAGTGGCTACATTTGCATGAGAAGTGGGTACAGCTTCTACCCATTTGGTAACATAGTCAACAACAACAATAATATGAGTGTAACCATTAGAGGAAATAAAAGGTCCCATGAAATCCATTCCCCAAACGTCAAATGGTTCTATTATGAGGTTATATTTCATAGACATCTCTTGTCTTTTTCCAATGTTAATCATACGTTGACAAGCATCACATTTCCTAACATAATCATGAGCATCCTTGACCAAGGTCGGACAATAAAATCACGATTGTAAGACTTTGACAGTTGTACAGTCACTAGTGTGATGCCCCCATAAGGACTATCATGTCATGCTTTATTAATAGCTCTCATCTCGTGGTCAGGTACACATTTTCTAATTACCCCATCAATTCCATGCTTGTATAAATAAGGATAGTCCCAAAAGTAATGCTTTAAACCATTAAGGAATTCCTTCCTTTGATTATAGTTCATTCCTTTTGGTAGAAACTTACCTACAAGAAAATTAGCATAATCCGCGAACCATGGATCATGTGACTCTACAACTGCAAGATATTCACCAGGCATAGATTCGTTAATAGGAGTAGGGTCTTCTATAATACCCTCCATACGTGAGAGATGATCGGCAACCAGATTATCCTTACCTCTTCTATCAACTATTTACAGGTCATATTCTCATAGTAACAAGACCCATTTAATTAGACGGGGTTTCGCATCTTTATTAGCTAAGAGATGACTTAAAGCCTGATGGTCGGTGTGAATTATTAAGTTTGAATTGATAATGTAATGTCTAAACTTGTCACAAGCAAAAACGGCTGCATATTTCGATTGGGAGATATGGCACATGGATGTCAAAACTGCTTTCCTTAACGGGAATTTAACCGAGGACATGTATATGATATAGCCTGAGGGTTTTGTCGATCTGACTGGTCCTAATAAAGTTTGCAATCTTAGAAAATCCATCTATGGATTGAAGCAAGCAAGTCAGAGTTAGAACATCCGTTTTGATGAAGTGGTCAAATCGTTTGGCTTCATCAAAATCGAATAAGATTCTTGTGTATACAGGAAGTTTAGTAAAAGCTCGGTTGTTTTTCTGCTACTGTATGTGGATGTCATATTGATAGTTGGAAACAACGTTCCAATGTTGCAAGAAACCAAGGATTCTAAAAGAGCATGTGAGCCCTCATATGTGGTTTTAGTAATTAATGTCAATCTTTATGGACTAATGTTTGTATTAAGTTGCTGTAAGATCCCTCCTTTGTAAAGGAAAAGATCCCTGTGATTGCAATGCTAGTCCCTGGATCAATGCTAGCATCCACAGTTTAAGATGAAGTACACAGATACAAAGGTCGTTTATTACAGTCATTCCAGAGATAAAACATAGTCTTTTACAACTCAGGGCCAAAGGCCTAATACAAGAGTTTATAGAATAAGTAAATAAACATAAGTCTTCATCTTCATGTGCCATAGGCAAGCATGTTGAGTGTAGACTCATGACTCCTATTCATCATCGGAGTAACCTGCAACATTACAAGTTACAGCCACAGAGGGTCAATACTTTGGAATAGTATTGGCAAGTGATACCTTAGTATATATATTAAGTGGACTATAATACTATATGCATTTGGCTAAGTGGAGCTTAGGCTTGCATTGCTCAAAATAGATTTTTCCTTATCATTTGAAAACACTAAGTTTTTGTTTGGCACAAATCACCCAAGGCATCTACCAATCAAAGGCTGAAGATCCACTCAGGGCATCTACCAATCAAAGACTGAAGATCCTTTTAACCCTTCTTCACCCACAAGATTTTACTTAGAAATTGGGATGAGGAGATTCTTGATAGCTTCCATGTCTTGATGCTCAAATTGTCCTTTACCAGGGACATGGCTAAGTACTTAGGTTTTACACTCTGCAGAGGTGGTGCACTTTCCCCACAAGACTTGGTTTCCCAAGACAAGATCTTTCAGAAGCCTTTCCTTAGTCAAATGGACACGTTCCAACCTATCATTCCCTCTACCACCAACTGTCCAAGAGACTAAGTTCTAGCAACCTATATGATCATGGCAGAGCCCATATTGCCAAGTGGTTGCACTTGAAGCTTCTCAACATTTGACATCTCAAATCTCTTTGTTCCTGGGTGGCCATCCACAAGTGAGATACACAAGCCAAGTCCATGGCCTTGTGAACCACTCAACACAAACCATTCCTTCCATTCCACCCAGGTGATTCATTCACTTAGTTGTTTTATTAAACAAAACATAAGTCCACAGACTTAGAAATTTTTCCATAGTGTGAATATATAAACCACCCTTGTTTTCTAGTAGCTAGGCTAAGCATGGCATGACAACTTATCCTTAGGGAATTTTCCTAGCAATTCTACCATTCTAATCTACATAGGATTTCCCATCATATCATTTGACAAAAGTAGCATGCATGCCTTAGCAAAATATCTAATGCAAGTATAAAATATAGGAATGGAATATTCATGAAGATATCACTTGCCTTGGTAATGGGGAGAGTAGCACTCTTCACAGTCACAATCACTAGCAAAATCTACACACACAAAGTTGTAGCACACAATTACACACAAATATATACAATCAAAAATAATATGAATGCATGCATGCATGAATTTACTAAGTGGTGATTTTGAAAACTCTACCAAGCAAGTGCATGTTTACAGAAACTTAACAAGCCACAAAAATGTCAACACAAACTTATTTAACCCTAAAACAAAATACTAAACTAAAACTATACTCAAAAATAGCCTTAAACAAGTTTCTACAAATAAAGTCATTCTAATGGTTACTATTTGCTAAACACATTGGATATTCAGAAAGGTCTTGTCTCACTGAATCCAACGGTATAAAGTTTGCAGAAATCTAACGTGGCATTCAACAGTTATAAGCATTTGAAAATTGGATCAAAATCTGCTTTTAAATCTGTTTTTAGTTCTAACCCTAGCCACGCGTCGCGCTGTGATTGGCGCGTACCGCTTCGGTTGGATCGCGCTTGGCAGCCGCAGGATTTAAACAGATCGTACGCTCCAGATCGCGTACCGCTTCGCAGTTAAGTGAATCTATCCTAGCGCTCGGATCTGGATCTAACGGTGCTCGTTCAAACGACCATGTCCTGGCGGTAGCGGTGTCGTGGCCGGCGGGCGCTTCGGTCTACTGCGCTTGCGTTCCAGGTCGTCCGCGAGAGGGAGAAGGGTCATACCAGGTTCGCAAGAGGCTGCTGAAGCTCAAGGTAGCATCGGTTTGCGAAGGGGCGCTCGGATGTGGCTGAGAGAGCTCGTCGGAGTTGTGCACGGCGTCGGGTGGTCGTTGTCGGAGTCGTTGCCGAGGTTCCGCGTCGCCCTAACACAAGCCAGAGGGTTTAGGAGATGCGCAAGGCAACTGCGAACAAGCTCGTGTAAAGGAAAAGGCAAGGGGCGCACGTGACTTACGGAATTTGGTCGCCGGAGTCGAGGTGGTCGTCGGTGCTTGCGGTGTCGAGCGGAGCAGCGACTGGGGGCGTCTGGGATGAACTAGTGGGGTCAGGAGGTGCGCAAATACTCACTGAGCAAGATAGCATGAATGAGAGACAAAGGGGAACACGAGGCTCACTGGAATTGATCGCCGGAGTGGGCTCTGTCTGGGGCGGTGCGAGGATGATTGAGGGCAGCCTGGTGGCGGAGTGAGCGAGGTGTTTTGGGGAAAATGCTCGCGAGGCAGAGAGGGTCTTATAGCCAGAGGCTCGACAGGAAACGCCCGTGGATTAATGCCCAATTAAGCTCGGTATCACTGCGGAAACGGTCAGCGGCGGAGATCGTGCGCGGAGTCAGGGGGAAGACGATGCTGACGTGGAGGAGGCCCGCTTGTCAGCGAAGTGCGCAAGGTGGAGGTGGGGTCTGTCTGTCAGCGACTGATTGCGTGCGCTCGCGCGTGAGAGAAGAAAAGGAGAATCCCCGGGTGGGCTTGATGGGCCTGTTTCACTGCTGGGCCAGATTTCAGCCGCGCGGCCTTTTTCCTTTGTTAGCTTCTTTTCTTTTTCTAATTCTATTTTCTGGAATGATTTTAATATGAATTCAAATCCTTTTTGAATTCAAACAATTCTGGGGATTTTTGTAGGGTACTGTGGTTTCAAAATCAGTCAATTAACCATGTGGTTACCTTGCTAGGGCTTGGTCAAGCTTGGGCTTCAAATAAACAGAGACTTTGCTTCTATTTTGCAAATGTTTGAAAAGGTTTTGAAATTATTTCTAAGTTGAAAACTTTGGTTAGAATGCTACACCTAAACTATCCAACAAAGGAGGCAAGCAAACAAGTTCCTAAACACTCAAGTCTCAAAGGGTGATGGCCAAAAGAGGTAAATTTGTTCACATGAAATCATAGCACAAACTTCTGTTTCTAAATGATTTTGAGAAAAACCCTAGATGAATGAAGGATGCAAGGATGATATGAATGAGTTTTGAAATATGATTTTAGGGATGTTACAAATCTAACCCCCTTAAGATGAATCTCGCCCTCGAGATTCGGATTGGCTAGCAAATAGGTGAGGGTGGTCTTTCCGAAGATCATCTTCTCTTTCCCATGTTGCTTCCTCTTCGGAATGATGATTCCATTGTACTTTGCAAAATTTGATAGTTTTTGTCCTTGTGACTCTTTCTGTGGTCTCAAGAATCTTGACAGGCTTTTCTTCATAGGTGAGATCACTTTCTAGTTGAACTTCTTCCAAAGATATAGTATCCTTCAAAGAAGATTCTTCCATTTCTGGGTGACATTTCTTGAGCTGACTCACATGAAAAACATTATGGACTGCTGATAAAGATGTTGGCAGTTCGATTTCATATGCAGCTTCTCCCTTGCGACTTAGAATGTTGAATGGTCCAACATATCTTGGTGCCAACTTTCCTTTGACTCCAAATCTTTTCACTCCACAAAGTGGTGATACTCTAAGATAAGCTCTATCCCCAACTTCGTAGGTGACTTCTCTACGCTTAGAATCTGCGTAGCTTTTCTGTCGAGACTGTGCTATCTTCAACCTGTCCCTAACTAATTTGACCTTTTCTTCGGCGTCTTTGATAAGATCTGGTCCAAACAAACTTCTTTCTCCCACACCATTCCATAGCAATGGGGTGGTACACTTTCTTCCGTAGAGAAACTCAAATGGTGCCATCCCAATGCTAGATTGGTGACTGTTGTTGTAAGAGAACTCTGCGTAAGGCAGACTTTCATCCCAACTTGCTCCATAGTCTAGGGCACATGCCCTCAACATGTCTTCAAGAATTTGATTAGTCCTTTCTGTTTGTCCATCAGTTTGAGGATGAAAAGCAGTGCTGAATTCCAACCTCGTTCCTAAAGATTCATGAAGTTGTCTCCAAAAGTGAGAAGTGAGCTGAGTTCCTCTATCAGACACAATACTCTTAGGTACACCGTGAAGGCATACAATTCTGCTCATGTAAATTCTGGCTAACTTTGCACTGGTATAAGTTGTCTTTACGGGTATAAAATGAGCCACTTTAGTTAGGCGATCCACTACTACCCATATGGAATCATACCCTGACCTGGTCCTTGGTAATCCGGTAATGAAATCCATACCAATATTTTCCCACTTCCATTCAGGAATAGGCATTGGTTGAAGCAATCCTGCTGGTTTCTGATGCTCCGCTTTCACTCTACTACACACGTCACACAAAGCAATGTGTTCGGCGATGTCCCTTTTAAGGTTATTCCACCAAAATCTTTCTTTCATATCCATGTACATTTTGGTGTTTCCCGGGTGAATAGAATACGGAGAGTTATGGGCTTCTTGTAGAATCAGTTTCCGCAATTTCGGATCTTGTGGAACACAAATACGTTTCCCGTGCCATAAAGTACCTTGTTCGTCTATGTGGAAACTTTTAGCTTTCCCTAGGCTAATCCTTTCCTTAATCTCTTCGATTTCTTTATCCGTCTTTTGGGCTTCTTTAATCTTATCCAACAGAGTGGGTTGAACATCCAAAGACATGAGATGTCCTTGGCACAATCTCAACCTGAGTTCCTTGAATTGCTTACACAAGTCATCGGCAATTCACCTTTGGTAAGGCCATTTACAAACGCCTTACGACTTAGAGCATCTGCTACTACATTTGCTTTTAGGGTGGTATTGCAAACTCAAGTCGTAATCCTTGATAAGTTCTAGCCATCTCCTTTGTCTCATATTGATTTCCTTCTGGGTGAAGATATACTTCAAACTCTTATGGTCGGTGAATACTTCACAACGTTTTCCCAAAAGGTAATGTCTCCATGTTTTGAGTGCATGGACAACAGCGGCCAACTCTAAATCATGAGTAGGATAATTTACCTCATGAGTTTTGAGTTGTCTCGAGGCATAAGCCACAACTTTTCCGCCTTGCATAAGTACGGCACCTAATCCTTGATGAGAAGCATCACAATACACTTGGAAATCCTTTTCCAAGTCTGGTAGGCACAAAACTGGTGCTGACACAAGTCTCTTCTTTAATTCCTGAAAGCTGAGTTCACAACCTTCAGACCAAGCAAATTTCTTATCCTTCTTTAACAATTCTGTCATTGGTTTAGCAACCTTTGAAATTTTTTCAATGAATCTTCTGTAGTATCCCGCTAAACCAAGGAAACTACGAACCTCTTTTACGTTCTTAGGAGATTCCCATTCTGTTACAGCTGAAACTTTAGCAGGATCAACTGCTACACCATCCTTTGTCATAACGTGACCAAGAAATCCAACTTCCTCTAACCAAAACTCACACTTGCTGAATTTGGCATAAAGCTTATGTTCCCTCAGTTTCTCAAGTATCAAGCGTAGATGTCTTTCATGCTCTTCCTTGCTCTTGGAGTAGACTAAGATGTCATCGATGAAAATGACAATGAACTTGTCGAGAAATTCCATGAACACTTTGTTCATCATATTGATGAAGTATGCTGGAGCGTTGGTTAAACCAAAAGGCATCACAGTGTACTCATACAATCCATACCTTGTGGTGAATGCTGTTTTAGGTATGTCTTGCTCTCTTATCTTGAGTTGAAAATAGCCTGACCGAAGATCAATCTTCGAGAACACACATGCTCCTTCTAGCTGATCAAACAAATCGTTGATTCTTGGCAAAGGATATTTGTTCTTGATGGTTACCTCGTTGAGCGAACGGTAATCTATGCATAATCTTTGAGTTCTATCTCTCTTTTCTACGAACAAAACTGGAGCTCCCCAAGATGAAGAACTTGGCTGGATGAATCCTTTCTGCAATTGTTCTCCAAGTTGTTTCTTGAGTTCCTTTAGTTAAATCGACATTTTATAAGGCCTCTTTGCTCTTGGTCCAGAACCTGGTACCAAATCTATTATAAACTCTACATCTCTATCTGGTGGCATTCCCGGTAACTCTTCCGGAAACACATCCGGATACTCACATACAATTGGCACAGTGTCCATGCTAACCCCCTTAAGAGAATTCAGCTTACTTCCTTTAGATTTAAAATTGGACTTGAATTTTATCCTCTTACCTTTAGGGGTTGTGAGTGCAACAGTATGATTGGCACAATCTAATACTCCCTCATACTTAGCCATCCAATCCATTCCCAAAATCACATCCAATCCTTGGGAATTCAGGATTATTAGGTTCACTGGAAACTTATGTTTTCCAAACTCTATGACTAAATCATGACATCCTGAATTTACTATCATTTCTCCACCAGGAGAACTTACTCTTATAGGACACCCAATGGTTTCTACCGGTAGTTCATTTCTTTCGACAAATGCTTTTGATATGAATGAATGAGATGCACCAGTATCAAAGAGTACAAATGCTGAGATGGAATTGAGTTTGAACTTACCAGCAACAGCATCAGGCTCTTCATAGACCTCCTCCACATTGAAGTGGTTAACCTGTCCTTTTTGGAAAGGATTGGGCTTGTTAGGTCCTTCAACTTTCTTTTCAGGGCACTCATTAGCATAATGCCCCAGCTTCTTGCATTTGAAGCATTCAACCTGACTGATGTCCTTTTTAGGCTGGTTTCCACTTCCACTTCCACTGTGGTGGCTCTTATGTCCACTCTTGTGATTCTTGTACTTATCATTGTCATGACTGCGATGATGCTTGTTGTCATGACGGTTGTGGTTGTGGTGCTTGTTAAATTTCCCATGCTTGTGGGATCCTGAGCTGACACTATCATCATAGTGAGATCGTTTATGAAATGATCCCGAGTTTTGCTTGTCGGAGTGTTTCCTCTTTCTACTCTCGACTTGCTTCATTTTATTCTCCACAATAACAGCCTTGTCACACAGCGACTGATAAGTTGGAACATATGCCACAGACAGCTGCAGATTCAGCTCATCATTCAAGCCTTCCAGAAACTTTTCCTTCCTTTTGGCATCTGTGTCAACCTCATCCGGTGCATAGCGCGCCAGATTGTTGAACTCTTCAATATATTCAGCCACGCTGTGGTGGCGCCGCTTGTGAAACTCCTTCTTTTTCAGGCTCATCATTCCTGGTGAGATATGAGTAGTGCGAAAGCCATCCTCAAAGATAGCCCAAGTCACCTCATCAATAGGAGTGGTGATCTGGAAGTTGTCCCACCATGCGGCGGCTGGCCCTTCCAACAGATGTGCTGCGAACCTGACTTTTTCAGCATCCGTGCAGCCTACGGTCACTAAGTCTTTGTTCACAGAACGTGGCCAATCATTGGCCACCATGGGATCAGTCGTTCCTGAAAACTTAGCTGGCCTCAGACGCAGAAATCTGGTGAGCATATCAAAACCCGGAGGGTTGTTGTTGTTGTTGGGGTTGTTATTGTTGTTGTTGGGGTTGTTGTTGTTGTGGTTTTGGATGAATGTCGTCATCATTTGCATAAGATGAGTCTGCGCATTCATCATCTGTTGCATTTCCGGGGTAATGTTGTTGGGGTTGGGGTTTGCGCGACGGGGAGGCATCTGTGGTTTGTTCATATAGAGATAAGAATGAGATACCCTTACATGATTCATGCACAATACATTACACAAGCAAACACATAGCATGCAACACAAGGATAAAAGCTCAACAACAAGATAACAAAAGTCTCAAAGTAAAAACACACAAGTGGCAAGCCATCCACATGTCGGATGGTCCAATAATAAGTTCACAAATAACGAGTACGATAAATAAAGATAACTGAGTAGTCAAGTCTACTCGTCAGCATCAATCTCCTCCTCGACAAAGGTAAGACCTACGTTCTCCATTGCGGTCTTGTTCTCCTCGATAGTAGTGGTCAAAGAGTCGATCTTGGCCTTGAGAGCCCTATTCTGGGAACGAAGTCTCTCAATCACTGTCTGTTGCTGCTCTAACTCGAAGTCCTTGGACTGCAGTTCCTCGGTCATGTCCCGAATCCTTTTGTTCCTATCCTGGACACGTTTCTCTTGACTCTTGAACTTACGGTCTTGGGTCTCGAACTTCGCCTCCATCTCCTTGACTACCTCGTCCTGCTGCGCGAAGAGCTTGTCCTTCTCGCGAAGCTGCACCTGGAGCTCGTCATTGCTAAGCATGACGTTGGTCCTGTCAGTATCCACGTGCCTAATAAGAGTCTCTAAGTCCTGGAGGTACATGCGTATCGGCTCTGCAGTGGCCCTCGAGTCGTCCTCAAAGTCGATGGACTCTCCGTCATCATCACGCCTTCCGAAGGCGTGGAAGTGAGTGCCTCTAACTTGTCGGGAGTGACGGCCTAACAGTCGTCCTATCAGGTCCTGCATGACAACCTCCATGCCTCTCTCCCTGTCATCGTGCATAAGCTTGAAGACGATGGCCTCCGTAGGCTCTGCGTCTGGCCCCGGTTGGTTCACCTTGAAGCCCCAGAGGTCCTTCCTCTCAAACTTGGTGAGTGGGTGCACCATAATGGTGGGAAGAGGGAGATCGAGCAAAGTAGTAAGCTCTACGATACGAGGACCAAAACGGGTAACCTGGAACTCCTCAACAGTGCTGATGGCAATAGGCATCTATTTATAAGATTGAAAAAGTTAGAACAACACAATTAAAATAAACAAGACAAGCATTCATACATATCCATGGAACAAAAAAATCACACAAGTCATGCATACATGAATCCATTACATCAACCAAGGTTCAAACTTATTTAAGGTATCATTTGGAAAAATAGGGTGATAGGTGGTGGTCCAACTAACGAAGTGCGTTTACAAACCTATCTCACTGGATCTGGTGGCTAACACAATGTTCCTAGAGGCAATCAGCCTATCTTGTTCACATGCTTCTATCACTAAGTCTATAATATCTCCCCTTAAGGTTTGGTTGGTGACTTCCAACTCTTGGGTATGTTCCTTCTCCTTCTCTAAGTCTTTTTGGAGGTTGAGCATCCTGCACTTGACTCTAGCACTTAGTTCTTTGATAGTCTTCCAAGCTGCTTCTTTTGCTGACTCAAAGAATGTGGTGTGCATAAAAGTGTTGGTGTACATGCAGAAGCCTCTTTCTTTGTGGTTGTCTTCCTTGTTTTTGTACAAGTGAAGTTGCACCCACCAATACTCCACTCCTTCCTCCATCACTGGAAAGCCCTTATACACAGCTGCACCATGTGCTTCCATTGTCTCCATGAGGTCCTTGAGAATCTTGGGAAACTCAGTCTCACACTCCAAGGTCATGGTCATGAGTGGTCCTCTCTTCACGGCTTCGTTGATGGAGTTCATCTACAAATAGAGATGAGAATGAGAAGATTAGAAAAGTTTACGAGAAGAATAGACAAGTGTAGAAGTAGTTAAAAAATTTCCTTAGTGGTTTCCAATCCTAGGGTCAAAATCCTACAGGCAACACAGTGCTCTGATACCATCTGTAAGATCCCTCCTTTGTAAAGGAAAAGATCCCTGTGATTGCAATGCTAGTCCCTGGATCAATGCTAGCATCCACAGTTTAAGATGAAGTACACAGATACAAAGGTCGTTTATTACAGTCATTCCAGAGATAAAACATAGTCTTTTACAACTCAGGGCCAAAGGCCTAATACAAGAGTTTATAGAATAAGTAAATAAACATAAGTCTTCATCTTCATGTGCCACAGGCAAGCATGTTGAGTGTAGACTCATGACTCCTATTCATCATCGGAGTAACCTGCAACATTACAAGTTACAGCCATAGAGGGTCAATACTTTGGAATAGTATTGGCAAGTGATACCTTAGTATATATATTAAGTGGACTATAATACTATATGCATTTGGCTAAGTGGATCTTAGGCTTGCATTGCTCAAAATAGATTTTTCCTTATCATTTGAAAACACTAAGTTTTTGTTTGGCACAAATCACCCAAGGCATCTACCAATCAAAGACTGAAGATCCACTCAGGGCATCTACCAATCAAAGACTGAAGATCCTTTTAACCCTTCTTCACCCACAAGATTTTACTTAGAAATTGGGATGAGGAGATTCTTGATAGCTTCCATGTCTTGATGCTCAAATTGTCCTTTACCAGGGACATGGCTAAGTACTTAGGTTTTACACTCTGCAGAGGTGGTGCACTTTCCCCACAAGACTTGGTTTCCCAAGACAAGATCTTTCAGAAGCCTTTCCTTAGTCAAATGGACGCGTTCCAACCTATCATTCCCTCTACCACCAACTGTCCAAGAGACTAAGTTCTAGCAACCTATATGATCATGGCAGAGCCCATATTGCCAAGTGGTTGCACTTGAAGCTTCTCAACATTTGACATCTCAAATCTCTTTGTTCCTGGGTGGCCATCCACAAGTGAGATACACAAGCCAAGTCCATGGCCTTGTGAACCACTCAACACAAACCATTCCTTCCATTCCACCCAGGTGATTCATTCACTTAGTTGTTTTATTAAACAAAACATAAGTCCACAAACTTAGAAATTTTTCCAGAGTGTGAATATATAAACCACCCTTGTTTTCTAGTAGCTAGGCTAAGCATGGCATGGCAACTTATCCTTAGGGAATTTTCCTAGCAATTCTACCATTCTAATCTACATAGGATTTCCCATCATATCATTTGACAAAAGTAGCATGCATGCCTTAGCAAAATATATAATGCAAGTATAAAATATAGGAATGGAATATTCATGAAGATATCACTTGCCTTGGTAATGGGGAGAGTAGCACTCTTCACAGTCACAATCACTAGCAAAATCGACACACACAAAGTTGTAGCACACAATTACACACAAATATATACAATCAAAAATAATATGAATGCATGCATGCATGAATTTACTAAGTGGTGATTTTGAAAACTCTACCAAGCAAGTGCATGTTTACAGAAACTTAACAAGCCACAAAAATGTCAACACAAACTTATTTAACCCTAAAACAAAATACTAAACTAAAACTATACTCAAAAATAGCCTTAAACAAGTTTCTACAAATAAAGTCATTCTAATGGTTACTATTTGCTAAACACATTGGATATTCAGAAAGGTCTTGTCTCACTGAATCCAACGGTATAAAGTTTGCAGAAATCTAACGTGGCATTAAAAAGTTATAAGCATTTGAAAATTGGATCAAAATCTGCTTTTAAATCTGTTTTTAGTTCTAACCCTAGCCACGCGTCGCGCTGTGATTGGCGCGTACCGCTTCGGTTGGATCGCGCTTGGCAGCCGCAGGATTTAAATGAGATCGACGCTCCAGATCGCGTATCGCGCAGTTAAGTGAATCTATCCTAGCGCCGGATCTGGATCTAACGATTGCTCGTTCAAGCGACCATATCTGGCGGTAGCGGCGGTGTGGCCAGGCGAGCGCCGGTTCACGGTGGCGCTTGCGTTCCAGGTCGTCCGCGAGAGGGAGAAGGGTCATACCAGGTTCGCAAGAGGCTGCTGAAGCTCAAGGTACCGTCGGTTTGCGAAGGGGCGCTCGGATGTGGCTGAGAGAGCTCGTCGGAGTTGTGCACGGCATCGGGTGGTCGTTGTCAAAGTCGTTGCCGAGGTTCCGCGTCGCTCTAACACAAGCCAGAGGGTTTAGGAGATGCGCAAGGCAACTGCGAACAAGCTCGTGTGAAGGAAAAGGCAAGGGGCGCACGGGACTTACGGAATTTGGTCGCCGGAGTCGAGGTGGTCGTCGGTGCTTGTGGTGTCGAGCGGAAACGGCGACCTGGGGCAGTACAGGATGAACTAGTGGGGTCAGGAGGTGCGCAAAGACTCACTGAGCAAGATAGCATGAATGAGAGACAGAGGGGAACACGAGGCTCACCGGAATTGATCGCCGGAGTGGGCTCTGTCTGCGGCGGTGTGAGGATGATTGAGGGCAGCCTGGTGGCGGAGTGAGCGAGGTGTTTTGGGGAAAATGCTCATGGCGAGAGAGGTCTTATAGCCATAGGCTCGACAGAACGCCTGGATTAATGCCCAATTAAGCTCGGTATCATCGCTTGACGCAGCCATGGCGGAGATCGTCTTGTGAGTCGGGGAAGACGATCTTGGCGTGGAGGAGGCCGCTCGTCAAGTGCGCGCAAGGTGGAGGTGGGTCTGCATCGTCGCCGATTGATTAAGGTCTTTCAGCGTGAGAGAAGAAAAGGAGAATCCCCGGGTGGGCTTGATGGGCCTGTTTCACTGCTGGGCCAGATTTCAGCCGCGCGGCCTTTTTCCTTTGTTAGCTTCTTTTCTTTTTCTAATTCTATTTTCTGGAATGATTTTGATATGAATTCAAATTCTTTTTGAATTCAAACAATTCTGGGGATTTTTGTAGGGTACTGTGGTTTCAAAATCAGTCAATTAACCATGTGGTTACCTTGCTAGGGCTTGGTCAAGCTTGGGCTTCAAATAAACAGAGACTTTGCTTCTATTTTGCAAATGTTTGAAAAGGTTTTGAAATTATTTCTAAGTTGAAAACTTTGGTTAGAATGCTACACCTAAACTATCCAACAAAGGAGGCAAGCAAACAAGTTCCTAAACACTCAAGTCTCAAAGGGTGATGGCCAAAAGAGGTAAATTTGTTCACATGAAATCATAGCACAAACTTCTGTTTCTAAATGATTTTGAGAAAAACCCTAGATGAATGAAGGATGCAAGGATGATATGAATGAGTTTTGAAATATGATTTTAGGGATGTTACAGTTGCACTTGTAGGAATTGTCCATTGGCATCACTTGGACCGATGAACACAAGGTCCAAGTAAAGGTTTCCCCATGGTGTATGGGGAGCAAAGTGCAAGTCTTCATCTAGCAAGCGCAAGGAAGAGGAATCAAGAAAGGTGTTCCATCTTGAGAAGGGCAAGATCGTCTACATTGTGCAAGGCAAAGGTATAATCTTGATAGGTTTTCCCTTTTGCCAGTCTCATGTTGGTAGTTGTGAGACCGGGTTTAGGATAGATAACCGTACTATCAAGAGGGGCTCTCGAGTTAGTAGCTCGATCATATCTTTCGGAGAGGTCTCAAACCATTGCATTCTTAGCATCATGATTCTTGGTTGTTTGTTGGATCTTATCCATGTTTGGTTCTAGAGATTGTGTTCAATACAAGCTCTATTTCATCAAAAATAGATCTCCCCTTTATATCTTATTGCGTTTTTGATCTCGGAGGTTTTCAGGATCCTCACCAAGAGAGGTATCTCACATTATAATACTTGATACATTCT
This sequence comes from Avena insularis, assembly GCA_023614405.1. Classification (NCBI taxonomy): domain Eukaryota; kingdom Viridiplantae; phylum Streptophyta; class Magnoliopsida; order Poales; family Poaceae; genus Avena; species Avena insularis. The sequence goes on from CM042696.1 coordinate 96,203,263, forward strand.
CACTTGGTGGTATCCAATATTTCCAAACTCAAGATATTGCTATTTGAAGTTTCCCTCTATTTGTGTTTAAAAACAAAAGGAAAATATGGAAAAGGTTATACTGGGTGGTACTACCAGATCCGATATCGGCCGCCCCTGTGCGCCCCGCTGCTCTCTTCCTAGCCTAGTAGTGTTGCAGGCCAGTCCGGCAGTACTAGCCCAAGTGATAGTACTGCCGGGCTGGCTGGTACTACTAGGCTAGCATGCCTTGCTCGCCTAGCCTACCGCCTCCGCTCCACTTGGGCCTGCTCTTGCCTGCGCGCTCGATCGTCCTCCCGCGCCCGCTCGGCCACTACTCGCACATGCTCACTCGTGCTCGCTCTGACGCACCCTGCCCGCCTCCCGATCCCATGTGCATATCCCCGATCCTCTCGCCTCGCTCGCTAGGTCGACAAGTCACCAGCGTTTTCCTTGCTGCCCACTTCACTCGACAGGTGCGGGAGCGGTAGTACCGGCTGTTGGAAATATGCCCTAGAGACAAATAATAATAAGGATTATTATTAGATTTCATAAAGTTTATGATTAAGTTTTATATCATGCTATAACTGTATTGAAAGGAAACGTCAATACATGTGTGATATATAAACAATCAGGGGTTCCCAGTGAAACTCTAGTCACTAGTTCATTGGTCAAGAGATGATCAAGGTTTCCTGATCATGTGGCATTTATGCCAGTTGGAAATGGAGTCAACTCATTCTGAGAATGAGATGATGAACCAATACCCAACCTAAACATCATGACCCGATCATGTCACAAAGTTCAAGTTACGATGATTAGAATGGATCCTCGTAGACTATTCTTTAGACCATGAGGCTATATCAATCACTGTCTCCTGAGAGTGCTTAGATAGCATCAAGCGTCACTTGGTAACACAGTGATTATAAAGGTGTGTTCAGGTACTCGGAGGAACCATAGAGGCAATATATGTCAAGAGCAGGATTTGTCCATCCACATGACAGAAAGATACTTAAGGGCCCACTCGGAGAAGTTATATCCAATAGCTGCGCAACATGTGATTTGAACAAGGGATATCACTTGTCAGAACGAGTCAAGTAGCATTGTTTAGTAACGATATTGAACACGACATGGTGATGTCATTGATTAGATCTCGGGCAATGCAAGTATAGAGAGACAAAGGGAATAAGACATGACTGTCCTGGTTCAAACAACGAAAGATCTTCGTGGAATGCACAGGGGTCACATGGCCATCATGGTCCCACTGTCGATCATTGGTCCGGGAGTGTCCCGACCATGTCTGGAGTGTTCCCGAACCATAGGGTATCACACTTAAGGGCTTGATGATTCTTAGAGAGTATTTATAGGATCGTTAGAATCACCAAAGAAGAGTAGAGAGAAAACCAGAAGGGTTTCGGTAAGTCCGGAGTGGAGATGGAAGGTGTTCCATAACCACGGAGATTGAATAATATGCGAATGAATGTTAAATATTGATTTAATCATTTATTCATAATTATTTAATAAAGAGAAAATCAATTTAAAATTCAAAAGGCTTAATGGGCCAATTCCGGAGGGAGAAGGGCCCATAAGGGAAAGGCAAGAGGAGAGAAGGGGCAAGGGGGTGGCCCGATGGGCCAAGCCCCCCCCGCGCGGGGCCCACTAGGGCTGGCCGGTGGCTGCCCCCCTCTCCCCCTCCTTTAGTCCCACCTCGGGACTTTGAGGGAGGTAGTACCTCCCCCCCTATATATAGTGGGGGTATTTGGCCAGATAAATACACACACAATATTCAATAAAGGTTTCCTTACTTTTGGGGTGACCTCCAATTGATGTTCTCTCTCTCTCTCTCCCATGACCATGGTCCCAAGTTCAGACTATGCGAACGAGAGACATCTTCACCGTGGAGCCCCGTCGCACTGCGGGATTCAGATCCAGGAGCTCTAGTTCTGCAACTACTGCTAGACCGGGGAAGCAGGAGTCATCGCCATGCACCGGACGTGTGTAAATCCCCGCGAGGTGTCACACTTGAGGCACTCAAGTCGTTGAACCATAGGAGCACAAGGACTTCATCACAACCTTGAGGTCAGCTTCGGGTCATCTGCATCAACCATGCTCTCCTGAGCGTTGAAAACGCTTTTCAGTCTTCAATGGTAAGTTCGTGAAAAGCCCCTCTCATTACTGCATTACTAATAGATAGGTCCTAGCAACATCTGGGGTTCAGGGGCTTAGGGTAAAATTTTATCGTTTTCATACGCGAAACCCCTACAGTGGTATCAGAGCTAGATATATGCATAGTAATGCTAGTACAGGTAGAACACACGAGATGTTGCGTGTGGGCGTTGATCTTTTAGTTGTTACCCTCCCAAGTGTACTTGTGTATACTGCAGTAATGCTTGATGAAGCGGCCCCCAACCAACTTTACGCGTTCATTCGTGAGATTGGTCCACACTTGACATACGGATTGTACCGTATAAAGTGGCTTTTGGGGTGTCTGTCTCTCTCGCATTAGTTGGTATGCCATTTGCAACGGAGGGCCCCGAAATGGGTATAGTATAGACAACTACTTGATCAGCGTTATGGTGAAAGTTCGTAGGTAAGAACGGTTCTTGTGCGAAAGCCCATTCAGCCACGTAAAACATGCAAAGATAAAGTAGAGGCTTCTAACTATGTTTTGCAGGGGGCGTTGCTTTGTGATATGGTTGTGGCAAAGGTAAAGTGATTACCTTTTGTTACGAAGTAGTAGTAGATAGTCACGAAGGTGATGAACTACCACGCCGGAAAGACGCTGGTACCCTAGTGTCTATGGTGCCGGTACCCTAGTGCCGGAATCCGGTGACGCCGGATGGAGATCACGATGTGAAGGACCATATCACATTGCTTTTACATTCAATGTTATTGTTTGTATATCTTATTGTGTGCTAGTATTATATACTCGACGGTAGCCTAATAAGATGATCCTTGTTAAAAATTACCAATGGTTGTGTTCTCCCTTAGTGTGCACCACCAAGAAAGGTCTTCAGTATGAGGCATGCCGTGATGATCGGGTGTCAGACATATCTATGTTCGCATACAGTGGGTGTAAGCCATGTTGCACAGTGAATACACTAAGGTTGAATTGGCGAGCCTAGCATGTAGAAGACATGGCCTCGAAACGCAGATGGTCGAAAGATCGAGCACGAGTCACATGAATGATGTGACCGATGTTTAGCGTCCACCCTAGAACCCACATTGATGGTTGTGATGTTCGGGGGAGATGTGGGGAAAAGGAGTCGTGTTATCACTAGAACCCTTCAGTGGATAGGTGTTTCTTAGTGGTGTTATTATTATCTCATTTAATTATAAACTTAGTCTAAATTCCTTTTGCAATTATAAATGTAGAATATGGTTCTCCCTGATGCTACCTTTCCTATTGACGATTGGTTAGAAGGAGAGAAGCTCAGGCTAGATGGATCCAACTTCTCTATATGGGTTGCGCATCTCCACGTTCTCCTCAGCGAGAATAACATGGTCGACTATATACTCGACGAGATGGATTTGGAGCAGCCATGTTTCTATGAGACCCTAGAACAGCGGGAGGACCACTATTATCGTCGTGAGATGTCCACCTTCATATCAGTTACAATGTGCTACGGGATAGTGGATGAGCTATGGCCAGTCGTGGGCAATCTTGATCCTCGTGCGACTATGGTACAACTTAGGACACATTTCGTAGAACAAGCATGCATATGGGAGCATGAGTTGATGGGAGACTTCATATCCATTAAGATGGAGGAGAACTCATCACTTGACGTCCACTTGGAGCGCATGCATGATGCGTAATGAGGCCTGCATACTTCCTGGATAGATGGATGACGGGCTCTTTTGCAAATGGTGTTGTGCTGCGGTCGCTGCCACCAAGCTACCAAGCACAAGTCAAGACTTGCATTATGAGAGGCGACGCGGAAACACAGGATTTCCATAGGTTCATATCACATCTCAGGGATGTGATGGTTAAACCCTTTGTCGCTAAGGTCATCAATGACAAAGGTATATATTTGATATACAATTTTATAAATGGTATAATATTGCAAACACATTTGAAGTGTTAAGTATATTTGATACTTGTTCTGTTTTGCTGAAAACAGGTCCTTCTGCATAGAGGTGCTTGCTGGAGAGGAGGTGATGTTGTGTGTTGATGGCGAGCATGATGATGATGGCCAACGGCACTCTCCCTCAATATTTATCACTTAGTTTATGTTTTAGGATGATTATTGTAATCAAAAGATTGTGAACTCCATTAGTGTGTCTCACACTTTGTGAGATGGTTATTCATATGAGTTTGTAACAAACAATTGTTCCACTTTTATGAATGATTTCTATTTGTGTTCATATCTTGTTCGATTATGTGTGAATTATCCTTGTTTTGAAACTAATTGATAATACATGAACATTTGTAAAATACTGAAATGCCTTTAAAAATACCCAACTTAAATGATATATTCATTAATGAATGAAACCATTATTTAAATTCAAAGTTATGTGATAATATGTGAAAGTCATTTGATCTCTTGTCACATATAAATCATGCCTAAGTTCGGCAATATAACTTAAACACCGGGTATTACTTGAATATAAAGTGTTTGGTGAATGGTTGAAAGTAAATACATATTCGATGTATTATGTTTTCACAAAATGGTGATTATCATTATATGATTATTTAAATGTGTAAAGAAGTTTACCAAAGGAAACATAAGTATGAAACTATTTGATATGATCAAAGTATTTATCAATTAAGGGTATAAGATAAAAGAGAATCTAATTACTACGATTTGATCAATAGTAATAAAATTCAACTTTATAAGATTGGAATAAAAGAAATTGTGGAATGCAATGCGTTTGAAATGTCAAAATGCAAAGCATCACAATATGATATTAGATATCAAAGTGGGTGAATAGATGGCGCCAAATAAATCGTTGTAGTGTAGATTTAGAGACCATTAGTTAGAAATAGTTAGCACTCAATTAGAATATATAGTGAACCATGTGAATTCGAAAAGTGGCTCCATATCAAGTATGGATCGTCGTAAAAGTTTTTGGGTTATTCGATATAACCAAAACAATAGGGAATGAGTCCTTGTAGAGTATTCATTGGAAAACTTTGAATACGAAATCCATAGCTAAAACCAAAAGAAAAGCAAAACTAGTACTGCTTGAATTTTGGTACATTCTCGAGAAAGTTCACATTCAGTGATTGACAGAGGTATGCCCAACAGGCACGCAACTACAACCTACCTGGTGCGGCTCGATGGAATGCCCACTCGACGACTTGCCAAGGTTTCGGACGCCCATGACGATTCGAGTAGTATGAAGCCCATATGGACACGGACTCCCAAACGCACAAGACAAGGAAGTCTCAATACTAGAGTTTGAATCTGATGGCTTAGTGTTGATGTAGAGCTCGTTGGGAACCCCAAGAGGAAGGTATGATCAACACAGCAACACGTTTCCCTCAGTTATGAAACCAAGGTTTAATCAAACCAGTAGGAGCAAGGAAACACCCCAAAGGTGTTGCTAGCTGAGACTTGGCAGGGCGCACTACCGGTGCTAGTAGCAACGTGGAGACCTGCACAACACAACCACAAAACTTTGTCCCCAACTTGCGATGAGGTTGTCAATCTCACCGTGTTTTGCTGAAACCAAAGGATTAAATGTATCGAATGGAATGAAGTAATAGTTTGCAGAAAGTAAACACAAAGCAGTAAACAGTTTGTAGATTGTATATAAAGAAAAAGGACTGGGATCCATAGTTCACTAGAGGTGGCTCTCCTTAAGATAGATAACATGCTGGGTGAACAAATTACAGCGGGGCAATTGACAAACATCGAGAAAGCAATACATGCATATACTAATCATCTTGACTCCTTTGGAACTTGATTGGGCATTACAACATTATACATAGACCGCCATCCAACTGCATCTATGACTAATAATCAACCTTCAGGTTATCATCCGAACCCCCTCCAGTATTAAGTTGCAAGCAACAGATTATTGCTTTACGAATTGCGTGTAAAGTAAAGAATATGATTGTTCTATGAACAAAGGATTGTTGTTTTCTCCCTAGTAGCAACAACACATCTAGTACCTTAGAGGTTTCTGTCACTTCCCCAGATTACCAGAGGCATGGACCCACTATCGAGCATAAATACTAACTCTTGGAGTTGCTAGCATCTACTTGGCCAAGATAGCTACTAACAACGGAAAGCATGCAAGATCACAAATAACGAAGACATGATAGAATCAATAATCAATCTGAAATAGCATCTCAATATCCATCGGATCCCCGCAAACACAACATGTAGAATTACAAATAGATGATCTTGATCATGTATGGAGCTCACAAGATCTAGACATGAAAGCACAAAGGAGGAGAACCAGCCATCTAGCTACTACATGGATCCGTAGTCCAAGGATGAACTACTCATGCATCACACCGGAGGCTTGCATGGTGATGAAGAAGACCTGTAGGGTGAATTCCCCTCTCCGGCAGGGTCCCGAGAAGAGCTTCAGATCCCTCCCGATCTAGGGATGGAGATGACATGACTCTGACTCTTCGTGGATTTTTGATCGGGTACTTAGGGTTTTCGTCCCGAGGGCATCTTATAGGTGGAAGGAGAGGCCGAGCGGGTGCCTGGGCTGGCAACACCACCCCCTAGCGTGGGCCAAGCCTGGCCGCTGCCAGTGGTGTGGCAGCCTCCGCCCTTCTCCGTCTCGTCTACGCATCTAATGACTTGAAAATAGGCACTTTGGCTTTTGTCCCGTCCAATTCGAGAATATTCATTTTCTAACTTTCCGAACCAAAAACAGAGAAAACAGTCTGTTGGCACTATGGCTCTTGTTAATAGGTTATTCCAAGAAATCATATGAAAAGTACTCCAAAGTGTGGACAAAACACAAGAAAGTGGATAAAACCAAGCATGGAACATCAAAAATTATAGATACATTTGCAATGTATCAACATCCCCAAGCTTAACTCCTGCTCGTCCTCGAGTAGGTAAGTGATAAAAAGAAAGAATAATTTTTGAGGTGACATGCACCATGAAAGACTTGATCAAAGTATTTGTAAAACATTCAAAGCTGGGATCATAGTACTTCAATCATAACATGAAAGACAAAGTTCTAGCAATAAGACAAAGAAACTATGGTGCAACATGAAAAGGCACAAACAAAAGATTCATGAATAACAATGCTTTGCAAGACGTTTGTTTGTTTCACATAAAGAAAACATAGCATAATAACATTCAGCTTGCCCTCATAGAGTAGCAAATATAAATGCATAGGACACATTCAAAGTTCATAAGATTGACTAGATACAAATAGTTTAAAACAAGCAATATCAAGTTATGTATCAATCAACTAGTCTGGGGACAATGCACATAGAACTAAGAATGGCCACTATGCTCTCAAAGTAGGTGCATAAAGGTAGAAGGTGGAGACTCAATATAATAGTGGAAGAAAGGCCTTTATAGAAGGAAGTAGGGATTCAAGTCTCATAAAGATCTTCCAAAAATTATGGTACTTATAGCTTTCAGCTCTCATTGCCCCTATCATAAGCATCTTGAAGTGATTAAGGTTAAAGTGAACAAACTATGGTGTACATGCTTGACGAAGTATACGTTAGAAATCTCATGTCCCTTGTATACGAGGGCCGCTCCTCATGCTACTCAAGTTTAGTCACCGGTAAGTTCTTGTCATCGTAAGTACACATGTATCATAGAGAACCGCCAACGGGGTACCCCTTGCCCGATGATACGGAAGAATCCCCATATCAAAATGACAAGGCAAGCAGACAACAAGCATCTCAGCAATCTTCTTATTTACCATGGGAATATGGTGCATTTTTCTCTCTTTCCTCTTTTCATAATCTCTTTTTTTCTCTTTTTCTCTTTTTTCTCAATATAGGACTCTTTTTTTATAAGAAGAATGCTTCATAGACAGCTCATTATGGTTACGCTGCAGGTTTCCACCATGTCAACATGGATTAGACCAGCGGCCCAGGCGTTTCTCTAACACATATACATAACTCCATGGACTTACAAGCTCCCCTTTATTTCACATCGACGACATCCATATACAACAGAGCACGATATCAACTAGGTACAAGTACCAAGTGCAATGTTGAAAGCGTTACCTATGAAAGCATGGTTATGCTAATTCCCAACAAATAAGTGCAAGCATATACAACATAGACGACACAATGGTTCAAGTTTACTAAGGGCAAGAAAATTAAAGTGTGCCATCAAGTTCGTGAGAGCTTTAATCACTAGTTTTCTCATAACAAGTTTAATTTGGAAGGTAAACAAAAGCATGAATATACTTGGAATAGCATAAGCTAATAGGTAGGTATGGTGGACTCTTTGGAATAACTTGGTTTAAGGAGTTGGATGCATGAGTGGAACTCATACTTTGTTGTGGAGGCTAGCAAAAGACTGGGAGCGACAAACTAAGAGAGCAATAATGGCCATAATCATGCAGAGCGACAAAACATCATTGATCAAAGCATAAAGTGATACTACAAGTAGAAAACTAAAGGATCATAAAGGCTTACAGTGACTTCATATAGTCATAATATGGTGTGAGCATGCGCCAAGTCAACCCAAATAAAGCATCAAAGGAGAATACCACTATACTATGCTTTAATATGCTAAAACAACGCATGATTCATCCAAGGCACATCAAGCAATCTCAATTGTTTATAACAAGTCATGATACACCAAACAATACTAAGCATAAAGCCAAAACAATATCAAGCATGGCATGATAGAGCATATGCCACAGTCAAAAATGAGCTCTTTTTACCACATAAGCATGAACTTTCCTACTCCTTTCCAAACCAAACCAAACTATTTGCAAACCAATGCATGAAAGAGGGGGTCCAACCAATTTATTCAGAAAACTAAGCAAACCAAGCAAATGAAAAACCAAAACGAAAACGAAAAAGAAGACGCTCCAAGAACAACACAACTGTGCATGAAACAATAAAAAATGAAGCGTTTGGAAGAAACCTAGGATTTTTATTGATGAAGAAGGGGATGCCTTGGGCATCCCCAAGCTTTGACGCTTGTACTTCTTGGATATTTCTTGGGGTGACATGCGTGGCATCCCCAAGCTTGAGCTTTAATCCATCCTTCATCTCATTACTCATTCCTTCCATACACCTGAAATTTTTCCTTCATACAAAACTTCACACAATCTTTTTTAGCAACATTAGTGCACTCAAGATAAATAAGTATTAAGGTTCAGTTCTAACACCAAATAAACTTCCATTAGAACACTATATACTGAAGCACTTCCCTCAAAAAGCTCAATTCCCCAAAATAACTCAAGAAGGAACCAACAAGAAGCAAATGCAGAAAATGGCAGAAATCTGTCAAAACAGACCAGCAGGTAAAGACGAATTTTTTCGAAGACCTTCTGTTGCTCCAATCAAAAAGTGTTGAACTAACAAAAGTTAGATGACAACCTGGGGCAGAAGCACAAAACTTCAGCCCCAAAAAGACGTTCAGAGATTTTACACGAATTTTTACGATGAAGCACAAAAATCTGCTTCGGGACAACAACTTTCCCAATCATTACTTCTCTCTCATTAGAGGTTACTCTTGGCACAAAAAGCAAATAAAAAGGATAAGGAGCGGTTATTACAGAGGTAATAACTTCCAAGACTCATCTAAAACTTTTGGGTTATCTCCCAATAAGTACTTTTATTTAACGCCTTTAAGTTAGGCATAAGAAGTAAGAAAAAGGATCAAGTATTCTCAAATGAAGAAGCATTAAGATTAATACTAGAATTATCTTCAACAAGGCAAGGTATCTCATCCAAATAAGTTCTAGAGGATCATCTCTCAGTGCTCTTAGGTTCACTACTTTCATCAAAAGGGTTTTCAGGAACGATCCAATCAAGATTCTTTTCTATGGCTTCATGCATTGCTACTAGTTTAAAGTGTATTGGCATCTTAAGTTCCTCCCCATTAGGTTCGGTTTTGTTCATTTTTTCTCATGTACCAACAACATCTACACATGAGCCTAGCATATTGAAACGTTCAAAGACTTCTCTAGCTTATTTGGCAACATCATAGAATTCCTTAAACAAAGTTTCTAGAATAAAATCCCTCTTTTCAGGGTCCTCAATTTCTCTAAGATTAAGAAACATTACTTGCATTAAGGGGTTGAGGTTAACAAACCTAGCTTCAAACATGTAAATTAAAGAAGCTACAGCAATCTCATAGTTTGGAGCAAGTTCTGCAAGGGATCTATCCTCAGTATCCTCATGTTTACTAACATGATTAAAGAATTCTTCAATATTATCTTTCCCAATTATAGAACCACTACCAATTGAAAGATCTTTCAGGGTGAATTTAGGGATCAACATGGTGAGCTAAGGAAGAGTCAACAACTAAAGGAGACTTAAATTTTTGTGTGTGTTTTTGATAACAAAACAAGCAAACAAAGCAAAAAAGAAACTAAGCAAAACAAAAATAACAAAGTAAAGAGATTGGTTATGAAGGACTCCCCTTGTGAAGATTTTCTTGACTCCCCGGCAACGGTGCCAGAAAAATGCTTGATGGCTCAGTGTTGATGTAGAGCTTGTTGGGAACCCCAAGAGGAAGGTATGATGAGCATAGCAGCAAGTTTCCCCCAGTTATAAAACCAAGGTTTAATCGAACCAGTAGGAGCAAGGAAACACCCCAAAGGTGTTGCTAGCTGAGCCTTGGAAGGGCGCACTACCGATGCTAGTAGCAACGTGGAGACCTGCACAACACAACCACAGAACTTTGTCCCCAACTTGCGATGAGGTTGTTAATCTCACCGTGTTTTGCTGAAAACAAAGGATTAAACATATCGAATGGAATGAAGTAATAGTTTGCAGAAAGTAAACACAAAGCAGTAAATAGTTTGTAGATTGTATAGAAATAAAAAGGATCGGGATCCATAGTTCACTAGAGGTGACTCTCCTTAAGATAGATAACATGCTGGGTGAACAAATTACAGCGGGGCAATTGACAAACATCGAGAAAGCAATACATGCATATACTAATCATCTTGACTCCTTTGGAACTTGATTGGGCATTACAACATTATACATAGACCGCCATCCAACTGCATCTATGACTAATAATCCACCTTCAGGTTATCATCTGAACCCCCTCTAGTATTAAGTTGCAAGCAACAGATTATTGCTTTACGAATTGCGTGTAAAGTAAACAATACGATTGTTGTTTTGTCTCTAGTAGCAACAACACATCTAGTACCCTAGAGATTTTTGTCACTTCCCCAGATTACCAGAGGCATGGACCCACTATCGAGCATAAATACTAACTCTTGGAGTTGCTAGCATCTACTTGGCCAAGATAGCTACTAACAACGGAAAGCATGCAAGATCACAAATAACAAAGACATGATAGAATCAATAATCAATCTGAAATAGCATCTCAATATCCATGGATCCCCGCAAACACAACATGCAGAATTACAAATAGATGATTTTGATCATGTACGGAGCTCACAAGATCTAGACATGAAAGCACAAAGGAGGAGAACCAGCCATCTAGCTACTACATGGATCCGTAGTCCAAGGATGAACTACTCACGCATCACACCGGAGGCTTGCATGGTGATGAAGAAGACCTCTAGGGTGAATTCCCGTCTCCGGCAGGGTGCCGGGAAGAGCTTCAGATCCCTCCCGATCTAGAGATGGAGATGACCGTGGCTACAGACTCTTTCGTGGATTTTTGATCGGGTACTTAGGGTTTTCGTCCCGAGGGCATCTTAGGCAGAAGGAGAGGCCGAGGGGGTGCTTGGGCTGGCCACACCACCCCCTGGCGCGGGCAAGCCTGGCCGCGCGGCCAGGTGGTGTGGCCGCCCTCTGGCCCTTCTCCGTCTCGTATTCTGGCATCTGATGACTTCCAGAAAAATAGGCACTTTGGCTTTTGTCCCGTCCAATTCCGAGAATATTCATTTTCTGACTTTCCTGGAACCAAAAACAGCAAAAAACAGGCAGCTGGCACTGTGGCTCTTGTTAATAGGTTAGTCTGAGAAATCATATGAAAAGTACTCCAAAGTGTGGACAAAACACAAGAAAGTGGATAAAACCAAGCATGGAACATCAAAAGTTATAGATACATTTGCAATGTATCAGTAACCAACTCGTATTGGTACCTAAGACCTAGCCTCCCCATATATAAAGGCTAGGAGGGTCCAACGACAAGGGAAGGAGACAATAGACACGACATAACTTCTCCGCCTCTCCCACAATAGGTCTAGACATCAAAAAACCTAGCACATACGCCAGATCTAATCTGCGCATACACCACCATCGGCGACATTGTAATCCTTCGGATCATCATCAATCAAGAGCATACAAGCAGGAGTAGGGTCCTCTACAAGGCCTGAACTTGGGTAAATCTTCGAGTCTCCCTGTGTGCTTGTTTGCTAGCCAATCGAGATCTCCAGTGCTCCTCAATTCTTTGAACCTAAGTCCATAACAATGGGCATTGATGAGTTAAACCCTTGTCAGTGATATTTTTTGATCATGGAGCAAATGGAAGATAGTGAAAAACACGATGAGGAATCAAATCCCTGCATCAGAGTGTTGAGAAGCGCAACGGAAATTGATCCTGAATGATTCTCTTCACAAAGGAAAGAATCAATGATACTGATCATTGTGTTTTCCCCACTAGTGTTTTCACTACATGAAGTAGGATTCAAAATGCAGCCCATATCTTGTATGGAGACATTTGGGAATAATTTGTCATGATTACCAGAATATGACATACCTGCAAACTACTAAGGAAATAATGGTAAGCTAAAGTTATGAGAAATCCCATAGTGAAATTCACTTGCGATTGGAAAGCAATTCGTTGCTGAATCTTACAAGTAAAGGGGTTACTTGGTTTTTCCCAAATGACTGCAAAGCCATAGTGGAAAAACGGGTGAATGACAAAAGCACAATTTTTCAAGTATTGGACAAATTCAAATGAATTTGATTCAAGTGTGATGAATGTCTAGTGGATTTAAAAGTAGTAAAGTACTAGTACCTCATAGTAAATCTCCAAGTTTGATATTTGATCAAAGGATTTTGAAGTTGTTCAAAATAGTGAGTGGATATGCAATTTGCATGAAATTGAGTGGGAGGTATGAAAGTCTTCCTAAAACAATATGTGAATGACATATTTTTGAGTGGGAGCAATATAAGTCTCAAATTCAAATATGTAGCAACATAGTTTGAGTAAGAGTAGTGACTCATACCCAAATATGTTGGGAACATATTTTGAATAGGAGCTTAAAGGAGTGATTCTTAAGTGTGTATACGACACATTGAGAATAAAAGCGCAAGTACCAATAAATAATGATTTATAGGGAGTAGAAGTTGATAATAAGTATATTATGATATTCTATAGTATTCCTTAAAGGATTTTGAAAAGGGTTTCAGAATAAAAGTTAATTGATGAACAGGTCCTTGATAACTCAAGGTAGGAATATTATTAAATTTAACATCAATGGTTGAAAGAAAGAAAAGGATGATCATCATCCACTATGTTGATACATAGGTTCTATCTTAGAAAACCATGATAATAACTTAACATAATATATGATCCAAGAAGAAACGTTTGAAAAGTGATTAAGTTTGAATCACGGAACGCTATAATACCAACTAATGTCAAGTAGGAAGCAAGGTGAACAAAACATTGAAAGTTGCACAGGGTGCACTAGCATTTCGATGGATGCATTTATAATAATAGATAAGGGTACCATCTAAAGTGTTATATAATGTTATGGCGGGGCTAGTTCACTTTTAACATAGAATGATGTGTCCCAGGGAACAGTGCCCATGAGAAAGCCCTCGAGGTTGATCTAAAGTCACTGTAGGCTCCTGGAATACGGCCTCGTTCTGCTGCCATAGCGACGATGCATACACAAAGATGTTATCATGTGATGAAAGTATTAATGTCAATCAAGGTGACATTAGTAAGTTGCAAAGGATTTGGGACTGTATAGTATAGGCCCAAGACTCAACCTCTTCCATGAGCAAGCATGTTTAGGGTGCTGGAAATATGGTGCCAATGATTAAGAATAAATCCAGCTAGTTTATTTGTACTCTAGTGCAACTGGGAGACTGTTGGAAATATGCCCTAGAGACAAATAATAATAAGGATTATTATCATATTTCATAAAGTTTATGATTAAGTTTTATATCATGCTATAACTGTATTGAAAGGAAACGTCAATACACGTGTGATATATAAACAACCAGGGGTTCCCAGTGAAACTCTAGTCACTGGTTCATTGGTCAATAAATGATCAAGGTTTCCTGATCATGTGGCATTTATGCCAGTTGGAAATGGAGTCAACTCATTCTGAGAATGAGATGATGAACCAATACCCAACCTAAACATCGTGACCCGATCATGTCACGAAGTTCAAGTTACGATGATTAGAATGGATCCTCGTAGACTATTCCTTAGACCATGAGGCTATATCAATCACTGTCTCCCGAGAGTGCTTAGATAGCATCAAGCGTCACTTGGTAACATAATGATTGTAAAGGTGTGTTCAGGTACTCAGAGGAACCATAGAGGCAATATATGTCAAGAGAAGGATTTGTCCGTCCACGTGACGGAAAGATACTTAAGGGCCCACTCAGAGAAGTTATATCCAATAGCTGCACAACGTGTGATTTGATCAAAGGGATATCACTTGTCGGAATGAGTCAAGTAGCATTGTTCAGTAACGATATTGAACACGACATGGTGATTTCATTGATCAGATGTCGGGCAATGAAAGTATCGAGAGACAAAGGGAATAAGTCATGACTGTCCCGGTTCAAACGACGAAAGATCTTCGTGGAATGCACAGGGGTCACATGACCATCCATGTCCCTCTGTCGATCATTGGTCCGGGAGTGTCCTGACCATGTCTAGAGTGTTCCCGAAACATGGGGTATCACGCTTAAGGGCTTGATGATGCTTAGAGAGTGTTTATAGGATCAGTAGAATCACCAAAGAAGAGTAGAGAGAAAACCGAAAGGGTTTCGGTAAGTCCAGAGGATGTCCGGAGTGGAGATGGAAGGTGTTCCATAACCACGGAGATTGAATAATATGTGAATGAATGTTAAATATTGATTTAATAATTTATTCATAATTATTTAATAAAGATAAAATCAATTCAAAGGTCAAAAGGCTTAATGGGCCAATTCCGGAGGGAGAAGGGCTCATGAGGGAAAGGCAAGGGAGTGGCCGGCTGGGCCAAGCCCCCCCGCGCAGGGCCCACTAGGGCCTTCCGGTGGCTGCCCCCTCTCCCCCTCCTTTAGTCCCGCCCTGGGACTTTGAGGGAGGTAGTACCTCCCCTCTCCCTATATATAGTGGGGGTATTTGGCTAAATAAATACACACACAATATTGAATAAAGGTTTCCTTACTTTTAGGGAGACCTCCAATTGATATTCTCTCTCTCCCGTGACTATGGTCCCAAGTTTGGACTGCACGAATGAGAGACATCTTCACCATGGAGCGCCATCGTGCTACGGGATTCAGATCCAGGAGCTCTACTTCCGCAACTGCTGCTGGATCGGGGAAGTGGGAGTCATCGCCAGGCACCAGACATGTGTAACTCCTCGCGAGGTGTTACACTTGAGGCACTCAAGTCGTTGAGCCACAGGAGCGCAAGGACTTCATCACGACCTTGAGGTTGGCTTCGGCTCGTCTACATCAACCATGCTCTCCTGAGCATTGACAACGCTTTTCGGTCTTCAAGGGTAAGTTCGTGAAAAGCCCCTCCCATTACTGCATTACTAAAATATAGGTCCTGGCAACATCAGGTGTTCAAGGGCGCAAGGTAAAATTTTATTGTTTTCATACGCGGAACCCCTACACCGGCCCATCAGCGGTACTACCGGCCCAGGCCGAAAAAGGCCACAGCTGGCTGATTTCTAGCCCCTATTTATACTCCTTCTCTCTCCTTTTTATTCAGTTCTTCTTCTTATTTTCTCAAACCTTTGCCCCATTGCTTTGAACATTCTTTGAGCTTGATTTCCTTCCCCCCCTCCAATGATTCTTGCTTATATTTAAGGGAAAGATAGAGGAGATCTAGATCTACATTTTGACCAAATCAAATCATCTCTTTGTGAGTGAATCTTTGGGATCTAAGATGTTGGGGGATTTTTTGTTCTCCTTGGGTTCTTCCTCTCTTGTTCCCCCAATTTCTTTAGTAGCTTTGTTGGAACCTGAGAGTGAAGTATTAGGGCATCTTTGTGGTGTTCTTGCCATTTGCATTAGGTGCATAGGTTTGAGTCCTCCCCGGAGAATTTGCTTGGTGAAATCAAGAAGCTTGTCCCTCTTGGGTTCTTGGAACCCTAGACGGCTGTGTGGCCTTTGTGGCGTGTTCTTGGGGCCTTCAATTAAGTTGTGAAGCTATCCCCAAGATTAAGGCCTTGGTGGCAATTACTGGGAGCCTCCAATTAAGTTGTGGAGATTTCCCCAATCTTGTATGGGTTTGGTGACCGCCCTCAAGTGTCCCATAGTGGAACGGGTGCTTGCCGCGTGGTGGGTGCTCGAGAGAATAGGGTGATGCCGCTTTTGGCATTGGTGGTCTTAGTACTGCCCACCCCTCCAATGAGATGCATTTCCTTGTTGGGAGGAACTCGCTAAAATATTGTCGTCACCGCATGCCTCGGTTATCTCTATACCCGAGATTTTTACTTATGCACTTTACGTTGTGATAGCCTTCATGCTTGAAGTAATCTATCTTGCTATCACATTGTTGCTTGTCTTGCTTAGCATAAGTTGTTGGTGCACATACGTGAACCTTAGTATATCTAGGCTTTATGCTTGACAAAATAAAACGCTAGTTTTATTCCGCCATTGTTAAGCCCATCTCATAAAAGTTTTAAACCGCCTATTCACCCTCCTCTAGGCGACATCCGTGATCTTCTAGATTCTTTGGAAAGATGTTTCCAAATGAAGGATGTAGCATCCCAATTGTCTAACAATTGCAATGCTACTAGCCTAGTCTACATAAATGCTACTTCCTATATATAATTGTTGCATCATAATTATATCATGCTCATGTCATCATGCCACCTTGCATTTGAGCATCATACAAAACCCTTTTTCATTTGGTTCTTCTCTCATATGCATTATTAATTGTATTTGCCTCTTGATATTGTATTTGGTTGTTGATACATTGTTTAATGCCCAAGTTGAGTTGGGGGTATATCTTTTATTCACCTCCATCACCTTTTCTTTTCACCACCTTATAATTCCACCATTCTACTTACCCCTGGGCTTTTATTTCTTTTGGTATTTAATCTAGCTCATGGGAGATGGGATGGATCCAATTCTATTTTCTTTTGCTTGGCCTTATTCCATATTTTCGAATGCATAAGAATAATGCCAGGTTATTTATTTTGTTTTCACAAGAATAACACATGGCATTTAATATTTTGCATGGACCATGCAACCACCATCAACACCATTTCTTTTCTTTGGTTTTTCCTTGGTTTTGAGTGGATCCTTCTTGTGAGCTCTCTTTTTCTCTCTCAATCCTCACCACCTTGATCTTAGTTTGGGCCATGCTAAAACCCAACACCACTTCCACCCATTCTTGTTTGATCTAGCTTGATGCATGCAAGAACCTAAAACCCTACCCCCTCTCTCCATCACCACCTTGCTACCTCATGCTATGCCTTAGGGATTAACCCTAATCCCCTACCCCTAACACTCTAACACCACACCACCCTCTCTCCACTTTCATCTCTAAAACCCTAACCCTAACCTCATACAAACCCCCCATGCCGAAGTTTTTCCCTCTCCCTTCCTCTCCTCTCTCTCTCTCGGCTAGCAAGACCCCACCAGCCCTAACCCTACCCAGCCCTAAACAGAACCCTAACCGAGCCCATGCCAAACCTAGATCCTAACTGAGCTCTACCCTCTCTCTCTCTCTCCCTCTCTTCTCTCTCCCTGCCATGAGGGCCCCCTCCAGCCCGAGCCTCTCTCCTGCTGCCTCTCCCCTCAGCAGACCCCACCGGCAGTCCCTCACCACCCTTGCGAGCACGTGAGGGAGGTGGCCAAAAAGGTGGCCCAGGCCACCTTTACACCACCGTCGCCCCACGACATCTCCCGCACGCCCCTCTTCCCTCTCCCTCGTTTTCCTCCTTCTTCACGGCTCCCCCGCCTCTCCCAGATCCACCCCAAGCCCTGCCGTGCCTCCCCTCTCTCTCCACCATCGCCAGATCTCACCGCCAGTCACCAACGTCTACCCCTGCGTCTCGTTGCTCCGGCTGGCGTGCGTGTCGTGGAGGTGGCCTGGAAGACCAAGGGGACCTCTCTGCTTCGCCCTGGACGCATCATCGCGGAGGAGGAGCGCCACAGCCGCCAACACCAGTGCCGCCTGATGCAAACCCTAGCTGCGCTGGCCGTCTGCGTCCTCGCCCCTCCGTCGACCCCCTGGACGATCCGACCGCACCGATCTCTCCGCGGTACGACCCCCTCCCTCCCCGACAACCTCCGCCTCGCTGTCACCGTCTAGATCCGTCGTTCTTTTCGTTGAACACGCTACGCGCGCCGTCGTCCACTTCGTTGGCTCGCTCCCGCGCCGCGCAGAACCACATCTAGCCGCCCGCCGCTCCAATGGCACTATCCCAGAACCACCGACCGGCTAGCCCCTCACAAGACGCCGCGACGGTTCGAACCCAGCGCGCGCCGCGGTCGGACACCGATCTTTCTTCAGTAAATGCTGAGAACATCAACAGTGAGCCGATGCCTTTTTGCACATGACCCCCTGCCTTTTTTCCCGCCTAAACCCGCAGTCCCAGGACCCCACCTGTCAGCCGTCCTGGCAAACTTGCAGAAAACCCCCGCAGTTTTAAACCGTCAACCCGCGCTCCCCCGCTGCGCCACGTGGTCCACCCATGCTCCCTCGCTGTCACGTGGGACCTACTTCTCCGTCGGGCCCGCATGTCAGCCGCCTGGGCTAGCTAAAGCCGCGGTGAGCAAATCCTTTCTGTGCGCGTGTCGGCCTAGTCAGCTTGGACCCACCTGGCAGTGTCTGTGGTTAGACTAAGGCCGAGTAACAAATGTTTTCCGTGTATCTGTTTTATCTAACCTTTTTCAAAATTATTTAAATTCAAATTCTAATCAGTTTTCAAATAACTTTTAAAATGTAAATCCAAAACCAACATGTAATATATGTTTTGGAATCAGAAAAATTTGAGGATTTCAAATATGCCATTCAAAATAATGTTTGCACACTTTAAATTTTCGAGATGATTAAAATTACAATAAAATGCCCTTTTTCTTAATTAATTAATAACTTTGGTTTTATAACTCCAAATTTAACAAATAATATGTCTAAATCGCTCAGCGCGACGAGCCTGTTCTATCTATGTAGTCCTTGATCTGAATTGCAGCATGCATCATGTCATTATTAAAAATCTGAACTATTTATGGCAATAAAACTTGACTAAACAAATAATGAAATGCTTTATTCTTGTACCCCACACCTCACCCATGCCATGCTACCTTATTGCCATGCAAATTGTGCACCATTCATCATGGCATGATTGTTTGGTTGTCGCATTTTAATTCATATGCTTATGCACTCTATTTATGTTGGCCCTTGTTTGTTTGGTTCTTCTTCGAATAGACGCTGAGCAGGGGATATATCAGGAAACCTAGGAGCACTACCCAGATCCACCTCTCGCTTCAACTGAGCTGCCAGGCAAGCACTACCACATGCTTGCATACATATAGTACCTATTGCCTCTCTCTTATTCTTGCATCATTGAGTTGCGATTGCATTAAACTGAATCCCAAGTACTGCATAGCCTTTACTTTTAAACCCCACCGAAGCTTGTTCCTCCATCCCATGAGCCATTACTACAGGAGTTGTTTGAGCCATGCGGGTTGTAGAATGACATGTGTAGGGTATGTGAGTGTCTGATGGATAACGAGGTACCTAAACAACGTAATCTGAGTAGTAATGGGATAACTAATGAAAGTGGCACCGGTGAGCAATATCTGCTATTTGGTTCTTCATGCTCACTTGTGTCCCGTAGGACCCCGAGTACTTGATTCCTGTTCCTTGACTATTCGCACTATCCACATCCGGGAGGCCTTATGGACCCCCTGATCCAGAGCTTGATTCATTCTTATTTCTTGGGGCCACAAAGTAGTTTAGGGCTTTATTACTATCCTGTACTTATGCCATGCTTTACTGCTTTATTTAAGATTGTGCGAGGAGCACCTGTACTGTTTTGGATGCGGAGTGTTTTCGTGGTATCGACAAGCCCAGTCACACTTTTGGGTTCCCAGTCGTTTACAGCCATTGACGCAAACCTTGGGTCCGTCTCGGAGCCGGCCAACTTCGTTGCGGGTAGCTTAATGGGGTGGCCCCCTGAAACATTTCTGAATCCTATGATCGCTTTGTCATGAATGCCTCGTTGGGTTTTGATTTGGTTTTTCTGAGGTTGATCGAGTGTGTGTTGCTATTTGTGCACCCCTGCAGGGTAAATCTTTCTGAAAGCCATGTCCGTGGTTATGGATGACTTGGAGCACAGTTTCTCGATCATAGACAAGTATAACTAAAGTACCGCTTTTAATTTGACTAAGTACCTGACTAGTAAATAGTGCAACACTCATGGAATGGTTAATAAAACTGCCAATAGATGGGGGGTTGTTCGTCCGCTTCCTCGTTGGTAAGCGAGGAGGAGGATGGATCTGTTAATATTACTGTTATAACTATTGTTCTTAATTAACGGACATCCGTCTATCTTTGGTTAGGCGGATGGTTAGCGAGTATCTATAGAATTGTTAGGTGTTATCTTTTGCTGCAATTGCGTCACCCCAGGTTGTGTCCCCTTTAGAGGCATAAAGACTTGCTGAGTACCCCTAGGGTCTCACACGATAAATTGTTTGATTCAGATGAACAGGTATACTCGCACGATGGATACTGGGTGGAGGAGACGGACGATGTTGGCAACGATCACTCGGTGTAGAGATTCCGGGAACGGGGATCCGTGAGATCTGTGGGTGGGAAGTGTTTATTTATGGGGCATGTTATGCCAATTTGCT
Organism: Avena insularis; assembly: GCA_023614405.1. Lineage (NCBI taxonomy): Eukaryota > Viridiplantae > Streptophyta > Magnoliopsida > Poales > Poaceae > Avena > Avena insularis. Next base: position 96,224,354 of record CM042696.1, read on the forward strand.
TCTTATCCATACTCGGATCCTGTTTTCCGCTTCCGCCTGATACTCTGATGTTTGATGTATGAGGAGATATCCTAAACTATTATATCTATCTAGGATATTTGGATCTTGCCGTATGGAGTTGCAATATTTCTATTTCTTTTAGATGGAATGGCTCTGAGGACTGTTGTATGTGGCTTGCATACATACTCATTTGTGTATGTAGTTGATCCCTTCACGATTCACGCTCGTTCTTGTCCCGATGTTTGGAAATGGTTAGGACGGCCGAAAGGTCTACCTGTGAGTGGCATTTGGCCCCACCATACTATTTTAACCATTTCCGCTCATCCAGGCTTGTAACTAAGAGCGTAATTCACCGAGGTAGTTACAAAGGACTTGGGTGAGGCGATATTTATACTGAGAATTAAGATCTATAGGGATAGATCCCAGAGACTCATAGTTTTGATTCAGAGTACGTATCTACATAATATATGAAGAAGTTCAATATGGATTCGGCTAAGAATGGGTTCTTGCCAATGGCGCATGGAATCCAACTTAGTAAGACTCAATGCCCAACATCGGCTGACGAGCAAAGTTGGATGGAGAGGATCCCTTATGCTTCGGCAGTAGGATCGATCATGTATGTGATGATATGTACTAGGCTAGATATTTCCTATGCTCTAAGTGTAACGAGAAGATATCAGTTGGATCTTGGCGAAGGCCACTAGACAACAGTAAAGAATATATTTAAGTACTTGAGACGTACTCAAGATGAGTTCCTTGTCTATGTTGGTGAGGAAGATCTAGGTGTAAAGGGTTACATAGATGCTAGCTTTTAGACCGACCTGGATGACTTTCTCTCACAATCCAGCTATGTGTTCATAGTAAATGGAGGTGCAGTGACCTAGAAGAGTTCCAAGCAAGAATCGGTGGCTGATTCTACTATGGAAGCTGAGTATGTTGCAACCTCAGAGGCGACAAAGGAAGAGGTTTGGATCAGAAATTTTCTGATTGAACTCGGTGTTGTTTCAGGTTCGTCCAGTCCGTTAGACATGTATTGTGACAATACTGGTGCTATTTCACAAGCTAATGAACGACAAGCACACCAGAAGAACAGACACATACTTAAGAAATTTCACCTGATTCGGCAGTTCTTCGATCGCGGAGAAATTAAGCTATGCAAGGTACACACAGATGCAAATGTTGCAGACCCATTGACCAAGACGCTTCCACAATTAAGTTTGACACGCATGTAAGAGCGATGAGCATGATATGCCTAAGGCCTAGAAAAGTCTAAGTGTTTGACTCTAGTGCAAGTGGGAGACTGTTAAGAATGATGCCCTAGAGGCCCACATTCCGCCTTATAATTGTAACCCGGAATCCAGCTTAGAGCTAGTTGTGTGTGTCACTATAATTGTTGCAGGTGTGGAACCACACGCACATATCTAGGCCTAGCCAGTTTGTCCTTTGTCATTTGAGATTGGGAGGGAAACCCACTGCCGAGACTAATTTGTAAGTCGAAAGATGATAATGGTTCACGTGTCATGATCATGGAGATGCTATCCTCCTTGCATTGGCTAGTCGGAAGAGGTACGATAGCCGGACCGATCCAAAGGTTAGTAGGACGTGAGCACACCGTCATAATCTTCCACTAACACATTGGAATCCTTAGACCTGAGGGGATCGCACGATCTGAGTTGTGGAAAAGCCGGCTTTGACTCCATCTAATGCTCACCATAACTGGGAGTCATAAGGGTGGTATTGGGACGACTTCGAAGCAAGATGTGTGATACAGTGCAAATGTATCTATAATTTTTGATGTTCCATGCTTGTTTTTATCTACTTTCTTATGTTTTATCCACACTTTGGAGTACTTTTCATATGATTTCTTGGACTAACCTATTAACAAGATGCCACAGTGCCAGTAAGCCTGTTTTCTGCTGTTTTTGGTTTCAGGAAGTCAGAAAATGAATATTCTCGGAATTGGACGGGACAAAAGCCAAAGTTACTATTTTCCCGGAAGACTCATGGAGCCAGAAGGAGAGTCGGACAGGGGCCACAGGGTGGCCACACCCCCTAGGCACGAGCAACCCTAGGCCACGCCAGGGCATGGTGTGGGCCCCCTGGCCGGCCATCGACCTTGCCTCTTTCACCTATAAGAGCCTCCCGATATCAAAACCCTAAATCGTCAATCAGAAATCCACGAAAAGTTCCACCGCGCCGCCGCCACCGAAGGGGAGATTCGGGGGATAGAAAGTCTCTGTTCCGGCACCTGACGGGAAGTGCCATCTAGCCATCTCCATCGATCTCCACCGCCATCTCCATCACCATTGCTGATTCCCATGATGAGGAGGGAGTAGTTCTCTCTCGAGTCTAAGGGTTCTACCGGTAGCTATGTGTTCATCTCTCTCTCTCTATGCATGATCATATTGTGATCATGAGCTTGTAATCTATAGATCTACCTTGCTACTCAAGTGCTTTAATAGATCTCTGCTCTCCCCATGTGTGTGAAGTTGACAGTGTGCACACCATGGTGGCACTTAGGCTAGAGATTACAAATACTTGTTATGAGTTATATTTGGAGTTGGATGTCTTTATGAAATTGTAGTGTTTGTTGGACCTATCTAGTACTCAAGGTGACCGTGTGGAGTTTTCTAGATGGGAAAGACTTACTTTGAGGTGTGCTTTATAGCCCTACCATCGATTAGAGTGTCCAACCGGAGAGTAGTTAAGAGTAGTATCATAAAGAAGAATATATTTATATGAGAGTGTTCACTAGTGAAAGTATGATCCCTAGGCCTTGTTTCTAAGCATTGATACACTGTTTGCTACTAGATCTGTTACATGTTTGCTTGCTTCCATCTGTATTCTAGTTTGCCTTTAGTCTCTTCAATGCCATCAAGTTATTTTCTATCACCGTTACCACTTATAATTATCCATACCACTTGTATTTTACTATCTCTTCGCCAAACTAGTGCACCTATACACCTGACAAGTGTATTGAGTGTGTTGGGGACACAAGAGACTTCTTGTATCTTGATTGCAGGGTTGCTTGGGAGGGAATACCTTTGACCACTTCCTCCCTGAGTTCGATAAACCTTGGGTGATCCACTTAAGGGAAAACTTGCTGTTGTTCTACAAACCTCTGCACTTGGAGGCCCAACAACTGTCTACAAGAATAAAAGTGTGTATACATCAAGCTATTTTCTGGCGCCGTTGCCGGGGAGGTAAGGTAAAAGGTATTCACACCGGAGGATTAAAGAAGAAGAACCTCCCACAAAGAACGCCTATTTTAAAAGCGCCATTGCGGGAGGTAAAAGGTACTCACATCCTCCGGTGTGAGTGCTCGAAGTTATTTCCTTTAGATTATGCAATTTTGTCCTTTTGTTTCTTGTTTTCACTAGTTAGGCTTAATGGAAAACAACAACAAAATTAGAGAGCTTTTTAGTATTTTTCCTAAGATAGAACTTGAATTTCTGAAAAGAAAATTAAAAAACCCATGGAACTTTCTTTGCATGCTAATAGCAATGTTATTAGTATGAATCTTTTGCACACCTTTGTTACTAATGCTATGGAAACTTCTAAGCTTGGGGAAGTTAGTTTTTATGAAAATAATCTTTTTAGTTCCCCAGCTTTGAAGAAGAAAATTTGCTTTGATGATACTTTATCTCCCATATGTGGTAATTCTAATGATACTTGTGATATGTTAAATCCACATACTGAAAGCATCCCTTTTAAAATACCTATAAAAATTGTTGAACGTGTTATGAATAACTGCTATTTTGGAGATGGAACTGTCCATCCTGGTGATCATTTACTCTTTATGCATGAATTATGCGAGTTGTTCAAGTGTGTAGGTATTTCAATGAACCAAGTTAAGAGGAAGCTATTCCATTTTTCACTTAAGGGCAAAGCAAGGGAGTGGTATGAGCTACTAGATGATCCTCATCATTTGGAGTGGAAGGAACTTGAATCTGTCTTTTACTCTAAATTTTATCCTCCTCATGAAATTCATAAACATAGGAATTACATTTATAATTTTCATCCACATGATGGATAAAGTATTGCCCAAGCATGGGGGAGATTGAAGTAACTAATGCTCAAATGTCCCATTCATGAGCTCCCCAATAATATTGTTATTAACAATTTCTATGCAAGGCTTTCAGGACATTACAAGGACTATCTAGATACTTGTTTAGAGGGATTCTTCACAAGTAAGGAGGTCAAAGCTAAGTGGGATCTTCTTGAAACAATTCAAAGCAATACCGAAGATTGGGATAACAACAAAGGTAAAGAACCAGGTATAAACTATGAGTATGATTGCATTAAGTCTTTCGCTGAAACTGTTGATTTTCAAGAGCTTAGTGCTAAATATGGTCTTGATCCTCAAATTCTTGTTGATTGTTATAGAACCTTTGCTTCTCATATTAATGCTCCTAAAGAAAAATGGGACATGTATCATGAGCCTTATAAAGACACTTGCATGGAAAATGAAATTATTATTAATGATAGCAATAAACATGCTCAAACCTCTGAAAGTACTATTTCTTATAAGCATGTTAATTTTTGTGGAATACATAGACCTTGTGAGAATAATCAAATTTAAGAAGAGTATTGTATCACCCACAGGAATGAAAAAACTAGAATGTGGTATAGGGCTTTAAATGATCTTGGTAAAAAAGTTTGTTCCCTTTATCCTTTTATTTGTGAACTTTGCTTTGAAGTGGGTCATTTCAATTTTCAATGCTCAGGCCATAATAATAGCCCTTCTAATCCAATGAGTACTGCAAGTTTGTATTGTGATGACATGATCACTCCTAATCAACATGATGAACTTACATTATTTTTGGGATGTGAAGAGTTATCAAGAAAAACCTCTTTGGTAGATATGGGTGCTTTTGATATGAATAGTGTCATGAATGGTTGTCACCTTTATTGTGTTGATAATTTCCACACAAATACCTACATACAAAATATTATAAAATATGAGGTTTTACCAAAATATGACAGGACTAATATGTGTTTTGTTCTTATTAATGAAAAGGAGGAATCTTCTAAAGTTTCTTCTATTGTCTCTAACAATGAACCAGGGTATATGGAGAAGCTTCCTTTCAAGCCTCTCCCTCCTAAAGAACAGAAGAAAAATAAGAAGAGGAGGAGTAAAAGGAGAGAGGAAACGGTATTTTCCCCTAAGCATGTTGCTCCTATTATAGTTTTTGATGAGTCTGAACTCGATGATGTTCCTATGCCTGTCACCTATAGTAGTGATCATGATTGGGAAAAGCACACTACTTTTGATATTGAAAATTTCTTCGGTACCAATTCTGAAAATGATGATATTAATAATTGCTATACTATTAGTGCTATCCATGATCCTTCCAATGATGATATGTTTACAAATGAACACACTTGGGAAGATAACTATTCTATTGCTTATGATGATGCTATACCTCCAATATATGATGATTGCAATGATGATCATGATATTTTCAGTCCACCTACTATTGAGAAGGAAATTAATTATGATTACAATATGCCTCCTATATTTGATGATTATGGTGATGAGAATGATAGCTATTTTGTTGAATTTGCTCCCACTACAATTAATAAGAATGACTATGTTTATGTGGGGAGTATTAATTCTTTTATGCATGTGGCTCATGATAAGAATGTTTTATGTGATAGTTATATTGTTAATTTTATTCATGATGCTACTGAAAGTTATTATGAAAGAGGGAAACATGGTTTTATGTGTCTCAACAACATTAAGCTTCCCCTCTTTATGTTGAAAATTTTGAAGTTGCACTTGTTTTGCTTTACTATGCTTGTTGCTTTGTGCTTTCATGCCTTGTTTCTTTACAAGATTCCTATGCATAGGAAGTGGGTTAGACTTAAAGGTGTTCTGAATTTGCTTCTTTATGCTCTCTTTTACTTCAATTCATATTTCTTATGTGAGCATCTTCTCAAACTATCATGCCTAACTTAAAGGCGTTAAAGAAAAGTACTTATTGGGAGATAACCCAAAAGTTTTAGTTGAGTTTTGGAAGTTATTACCTCTGTAATAACCTCTCATTATCATTTTTGTGTGGTTTTTGTGCCAAGAGTAACCTCTAATAAGAGAGAAGTAATGATTGGGAAAGTTGCTGTCCCGAAACAGATTTCTGTGCTTCACCGTAAATATTTGTGTAAAATATCTGTACGTCCTTTTGAGGCGTGAATTTTTGTGCTTCTGCCCCAGGTTTTTATCTAACTTTCATTAGTTCAACACTTTTCGATTTGAGCAACATAAGGTCTTCGAAAAAATTCGTCTTTACCTGCTTGTGTGTTTTGACAGATTTGTGCCATTATTTGCATTTGCTTCTTGTTGGTTCCTTTTTGAGTTCTTTTGGGGAATTGAGCTTTTTGAGGGAAGTGATACAGTAGCTAGTGTTTTAATGGAAGTTTTATTGGTGTTGAAACTGAACCCAAAGACTTATTATCTTGAGTGCACTAATGTTGCCAATAAAGATTGTGTGAAGTTTTGTATAAAGGAAAAATTTCAGGTGTATGGAAGGAATGAGTAATGAGATGAAGGATGGACTAAAGCTCAAGCTTGGGGATGCCATGCATGTCACCCCAAGAAATATCTAAGAAGTACAAGCGTCAAAGCTTGGGGATGCCCAAGGCATCCCCCTCTTCAATAAAAATCCCAGGTTTCTTCCAAACGCTTCATTTTTATTGTTTCATGCACAGTTGTGTTGTTCTTGGAGCGTCTTCTTTTTCGTTTTCGTTTTGTTTTTTCATTTGCTTTGTTTGATTTGTTTGCTGAATAAATTGGTTGGACCCCCTCTTTCATACGTTAGTTTTCAAATAGTTTGGTTTGGATTGGAAAAGAGTAGGAAAGCTCATGCTTAAGTGGTAAAGAGAGCTTGTTTTTGACTGTAGCCTATGATTTGTCATGCCATGCTTGATATTGTTTTGGCTTTATGCTTAGTATTCTTTGCTGTAGCATGACTTGTTATAAATAATTGAGATTGCTTAATGTGCCTTGGATGAATCATGTGTTGTTTTAGCATATTAAAGCATAGTATAGTGGTATTCTCCTTTGATGCTTTATGTGGGTTGACTTGGCGCATGCTCACACCATGTTATGACTATCCATAAGTCACCATAGCCTTTATGATCCTTTAGTTTTCAACTTGTAGTATCACTTTATGCTTTGATCAATGATGTTTTGTCGCTCTACATGATTATGGCCATTATTGCTCTCTTAGTTTGTCGCTCCCAGCCTTTTGCTAGCCTCCATAACCAAGTATGAGTTCCACTCATGCATCCAACTCCCTAAACCAAGTTATTCCAAAGAGTCCACCATACCTACCTACTAGCTTATGCTATTCCAAGTATATTCATGCTTTTGTTTACCTTCCAAATTAAACTTATTATGAGAAAACTAGTGATTAAAGCTCTCACGAATTTGATGGTACACTTTACTTTACTTGCCCTTAATAAACTTGAACCATTGTGTCGTCTATGTTGTATATGCTTACACTTATTTGTTGGGAATTAGCAGAACCATGCTTTCATGGGGGATGCTTTCAACATTGCACTTGGTACTTGTACCTAGTTGATATCATGCTCTTTTGTATATGGATGTCGTCGGTGTGAAATGAAAGGGGAGCTTGTAAGTCCATGGAGTTATGTATATGTGTTAGAGAAACGCTTGGGCCGCTGGTCTAATCCATGCTGACATGGTGGAAACCTGCAGCGTAACCATAATGAGCTGTCTATGATGCATTCTTCTTATAAAAAAGAGTCCTATATTGAGAAAAAAAGAAAGAAAGAAAAGATTATGAAAAGAGGAAAGAGAGAAAAAAGCACCATATTCCCATGGTAAATAAGAAGATTGCTGAGATGCTCGTTGTCTGCTTGCCTTGTCATTTTGATATGGGGATTCTTCCGTATCATCGGGCAAGGGGTACCCCGTTGGCGGTTCTCTATGATACACCTGTACTTACGATGACAAGAACTTACCGTGACTAAACTTGAGTAGCATGAGGAGCGGCCCTCATATACAAGGGACATGAGATTTCTAACTTATACTTCGTCAAGCAAATGTATCTATAATTTTTGATGTTCCATGCTTGGTTTTATCTACTTTCTTATGTTTTGTCCACACTTTGGAGTACTTTTCATATGATTTCTTGGACTAACCTATTAACAAGATTACACAGTGCCAGTTGCCTGTTTTCTGCTGTTTTTGGTTCCAGGAAGTCAGAAAATGAATATTCTCGGAATTGGACGGGACAAAAGCCAAACTTACTATTTTCCTGGAAGACTCATGGAGCCAGAAGGAGAGTCGGAGAGGGGCCACAGGGTGGCCACACCCTCCCTTGGCGCGGGCAACCCTAGGCCGCGCCAGGGCATGGTGTGGGCCCCCTGGCCGGCCACCGACCTTGCCTCTTTCGCCTATAAGAGCCTCCCGATACCAAAACCCTAAATCGTCAATCAGAAATCCACGAAAAGTTCCGCTGTGCCGCCGCCACCGAAGGGGAGATTTGGGGGACAGAAAGTCTCTGTTCCGGCACCTTGCCGGGACGGGGAAGTGCCCCCGGAGCCATCTTCATCAATCTCCACCGCCATCTCCATCACCATTGCCGATTCCCATGATAAGGAGGGAGTAGTTCTCTCTCGAGGCTAAGGGTTCTACCGGTAGCTATGTGTTCATCTCTCTCTCTATGCATGATCATATTGTGATCATGAGCTTGTAATCTATAGATCTACCTTGCTACACAAGTGCTTTAATAGATCTCTGCTCTCCCCATGTGTGTGAAGTTGACAGTGTGCACACCATGGTGGCACTTAGGCTAGAGATTACAAATACTTGTTATGAGTTATATTTGGAGTTGGATGTCTTTATGAAATTGTGGTGTTTGTTGGACCTATCTAGTACTCAAGGTGATAGTGTGGGGTTTTCTAGATGGGAAAGACTTATTTTGAGGTGTGCTGTTATAGCCCTACCATCGATTAGAGTGTCCAACCGGAGAGTAGTTAAGAGTAGTATCATAAAGAAGAATATACTTATATGAGAGTGTTCACTAGTGAAAGTATGATCCCTAGGCCTTGTTTCTAAGCATTGATACACTGTTTGCTACTAGATCTGTTACATGTTTGCTTGCTTCCATCTATATTCTAGTTTGCCTTTAGTCTCTTCCACGCCATCAAGTTATTTTCTATCACCGTTACCACTTATAATTATCCATACCACTTGTATTTTACTATCTCTTCGCCGAACTAGTGCACCTATACACCTGACAAGTGTATTGGGTGTGTTGGGGACACAAGAGACTTCTTGTATCTTGATTGCAGGGTTTTGAGAGGGAATACCTTTGACCACTTCCTCCCTGAGTTCGATAAACCTTGGGTGATCCACTTAAGGGAAAACTTGCTGCTGTTCTACAAACCTATGCACTTGGAGGCCCAACAACTGTCTACAAGAATAGAAGTGTGTAGACATCAATGTGCGATATGGATCAGCCAAGACAAAATTTTCCCCTCCATCTCGGAGAGATATTCTCTGGGCCCTCTCGTGTGATATGATTCAGAAGCATGGCCATGCGCTACTCGATCAAGTGTTGATCGAGGCAGTCCGACTTAGTGAAGCCGGAGGGAATCAGTTATCACTAGAACGATAAGAGAGTAACCCCGTACTAGGATGACGGAATATCCCCAGCGGTTTATCACCAATATCATGAGGCAAAGGGACTCGGACAGATCGTCACATTGAGGGCACTTGCGGAAACTGGGAGTCGACAAGTCTTGCTAGAGGCCGCTACCGACTATTAGCTCTAGTTTGAAAGTCACTGAGCTACGGCTCTGACTGGATGATTACTGAGTTGTGTCCGGCTTACCGTAAGCCTGCCGGATCGCACACTTAAGAGAGTGGGACTAGGCAGATGTTGATCCGACTATCACAAGCCGACAAGTTGGACTTGTTCGGACAGGGACACGTGTTCATGGGTTGGACCCACTTTGACTAGGGTTAGGGTTTAGGACCGAGGGACACAAGTGTTGTGTTCGCTCACCTACTCACCTATATAAAGTAAGGTGGGTGGCGGTGAAAACAGAACAATCTAGTGCTGCTTCCTACGGTTTCGCTATACTTGGCAACCACCTTCCTGTCTCGTGGCGGCAAGACCGAGACTAGCATCTCTCTTGCTATTATTCAACCTTGTATGTGTGTGCGACAGTAGAGGTACCAGACCCACGGTGCTCATTGGCGACGTTTGGCAGCGACATAGTCAGAGGCGAGGAGGAGCATGGAGCCGGCGACAAGATGATCCCAGGATCGAGAAGTTCGCCGGAGCTGGACGAGACGAGGGGAATGTACATTACCACCGTGACACGCTTGCTCAGCTTTCGCACCTACACGTCGAGAGGTATAAACTATTACCTTTGACCTTGGCCAGATCTTGGGGTGGCTTGCCGGAGATCTCGCTGGAGCAGAATTCTTTTTCTTTTCGGCCTAGCTCTGCGCATTTTCCAACAAAACAGAACAACAAAATAAGGGTTTTTCAGACCCATAACAACTTACCTGTGTGGTGTCTACAATCTCGAACAAATGCAAAATGAGAAACTAAGGTTTTTTTAGCCAATCAGATGCCCAAGAGAAACAATAACATGGCATTTGGAGAAGTAATAGACAATAGAGTTAACCAACAGCAAAACGATATGGACCCATTAGCAGTAGACATATTATCCCTACATTCGACAAAGACTACCTATCCTAATTATAAAAAAGGAATTCTCATTAGAGTTGTATTGATCTTATTTTCACACTTTCAATATTGAGTGAACTATATCTATTTCATTAAGCTCCAAAATAATATAATGCATTGTTAGATTACAGATAATAGAATGGGGTAGATTTATTTTACCACTTCAGTCAATCACATACTTAAAGAGAAACCAAGATAAGCTGTTACTTGAAAAAAAATGAAAATTAGAGGAGTCTAGTTTCAACAGTTTGATGCACACAGAACTAAAATGTAAAGTTTTATCCCAGTGTAAGAAGCTAGGGGCAGCAGGCCGTATTAGACGCCAGAAGTAGGAGCTCTGATGGACAACTGATGGCTGTGAAATATAGCCATCTATGTCCATATTTAAACTGGATATTATTCATATTTTTGATGAAATATCTCTCTAAACCCTGCCACTAATGCCTAATGATCAAAGGGGTATGCAATCCTTTCTTTCTATTTTTTCTGCACAGATAATGATGTTTGATGATGGGAATCACAACATTAAAGTCAAAGATATGAGATTTCCAACAATCCGAAGAAACCAGAGTCGTGAAGTGGAGACAGACACTTTAACGACCAACTATACAGCATGAATAAAATTCCGGCCGTATAGTTCCGGTCGTATAGTTTCCATCGACATCGCTAGGTCAAACAGAACAACTTTCATGAAGGGACCCCTATATAAAGAGGCCTCGGAAGACGAGAAAAGGGAGCTCTTTCCGATAATTAGCCGCCCCCAGAACTCCATCCACAACAACGAAGAGATGTCGGAGGAATAGACTTAGATCTAATCTCCAAGCCCTTCTCCATCACCATAGCCATATTCCACCACTTGTAATAGTAGATCTCATCTTTGATTGGTGACACTGTAAGACTATTTTCTATCAATCTCATGATTTCCACTACAATGTTTATGATTGTTGATCTCATCTCTATGTGTGAGTAATTCTCCTTGGGCTAAGGGCTTCCGCCTAGCCATGTAGCTTTTGTGCATGTTATTTATTATAGATGAGATCATGTATTAGTTTGTATGATATGATGATTATTGTATTCTCTCTTGCCTCAATCTAAGGAATTGACAGGTACCCAAGACCCCGAGGATGAGCCGGGTATAGTGAGTATGAGTAATGACTAATCTGCATGTTGGGAACCCTAGTGACAGAAGGGTAGTACGGCTATGTGTGAGGGATTTACTTGGGATTAACGGTGACGTCACTATGTATATCATTAGTTCTGTTTCTTCTATGTATGATACTAGTAGGTTATTGCTACAAGCGGTTGTGGAGGCAATAGAAATTATGGATGCACTGCCCACATATAATTTATCTTGCTCTAACAATTACATGCATACTTTATTATTATCTTTTATTCCCATCAGATGTTTTGCACAACTACAAGTGAAACCGAAAGCCCTAGGCCCTCTCTCTCCATCATCAACAATAACAAAAGACAGCAAACTCTTGGTCTGATAAAATACAAAAGGAATTCTAAAACTCCCGAAGGTATGTTAAAGTAACTTCACTACGGCTTCCCGAGGATTCGATAAACCTAGGTCTACTAGGGAAAAAGAGATATACTACATCTGTAATCTGAATCGAAGGTATCAACAACATAATCACCATAGCACCTTCAGAAAAGGATTGAATCAAAGTAAGAAACAACATGTTACTTCCACAGAAATACATAATGCAAAATAAAATAACATGGTAAGTGCATCATGGTACTCGATTCTAATGTAATATTAAGTGAGCGTGCAAATAGCAATATTGTAGGGGTTCGCATATGAAAACAATAAAATTTTACACTACGCCCCTGAACCCCTGATGCTGCTAGGACCTATCTATTAGTAATACAGTAACAAAAGGGGCTTTTCGCGAACTTACCCTTGAAGACCGAAAAGCGTTGTCAACACTCAGGATAGCATGGTTGATGTAGACGAGCCGAAGCCGACCTTAAGGTCATGATGAAGTCCTTGCACTCCTATGGCTCAACGACTTGAGTGCCTCAAGTGTGACACCTCGCGGGGAATTACACTCGTCCGGTGCCTGACAATGACTCTCGCTTCCCCGATCCAGCAGCAGTTGCGGAAGTAGAGCTCCTAGATCCGAATCTCGCAGCGTGACGGTGCTCCGCGGTGAAGATGTCTCTCGTTCACGCAGTCCTAACTTGGGACCATGGTCACGGGAGAGAGAGAATATCAATTGGAGGTCTCCCCAAAAGGTGAGGAAACCTTTATTGAATATTGCGTGTGTATTTATCTGGCAAAATACCCCCACTATATATAGGGGGAGGGGAGGTACTACCTCCCTCATAGTCCCGGGGTGGGACAAAAGGAGGGGGAGAGGGGGCAGCCGCTAGCAGGACCTAGTGGGCCCTGCGCGGAGGGAGGGGGGCTTGGCCCATCTGGCCACCCGCTTGCCCCTTCTCTCATCTTGCCTTTCCCTTATGGGCCCTTCTCCCTCCGGAATTGGCCCATTAAGCCTTTTGACCTTTAAATTGATTTTCTCTTTATTAAATAATTATGAATAAATGATTAAATCAATATTTAACATTCATTCACATATTATTCAATCTCCATGGTTATGGAACACCTTTCATCTCCACTCTGGACATCCTCCGGACTTACCAAAACCCTTCCGGTTTTCTCTCTACTCTTTTTTGGTAATTCTACCGATCCTATAAACACTCTCTAAGAATCATCAAGCCCTTAAGTGTGATACCCCATGGTTCGGGAACACTCTAGACATGGTCGGGACACTACCGGACCAATGATCGACAACGGGACCTGGATGGCCATGTGACCCATGTGCATTCCATGAAGATCTTTCATCGTTTGAACCGGGATAGTCGTGTCTTATTCCCTTTGTCTCTCGATACTTGCATTGCCCTAGACCTGATCAATGACATCACCATGTCGTGTTCAATATCGTTACTGCACAATGCTACTTGACTCGTTCCGACAAGTGATATCCCTGTGATCAAATCACACGCTGCGCAGCTATTGGATATAACTTCTCCGAGTGGGCCCTTAAGTATCTTTCCGTCATGTGGACGGACAAATCCCGCTCTTGACATATATTGCCTCTATGGTTCCTCCGAGTACCTGAACACACCTTTATAATCACTATGTTACCAAGTGACGCTTGATGTTATCTAAGCACTCTCGGGAGAGAGTGATTGATATAGCCTCATGGTCTAAGGAATAGTCTACGAGGATCCATTCTAATCATCGTAACTTGAACTTCGTGACATGATCAGGTCACGATGTTTAGGTTGGGTATTGGTTCATCATCTCATTCTCAGAATGAGTTGACTCCATTTCCAACTGGCATAAATGCCACATGATCAGGAAACCTTGATCATCTGTTGACCAATGAACCAGTGAGTAGAGTTTCACTAGGAACCCCTGGTTGTTTATATATCACACATGTATTGACGTTTCCTTTCAATATAGTTATAGCATGATATAAAACTTAATCATAAACTTTATGAAATATGATAATAATCCTTATTATTATTTGTCACTAGGGCATATTTCCAATAGTCTCCCACTTGCACTAGAGTATAAATAAACTAGCTGCATTTGTTCTTAATCATTGGCACCATATTTTCGGCACCCTGAACATGCTTGCTCATGGAAGAGGTTGAGTCTTGGGCTTGTACTATACAGTCCCAAATCCTTTGCAACTTACTAATGTCACCTTGATTGACATTAATACTTTATCATCACATGATAACATCTTTGTGTATGTATCATTGCTATGGCAGCAGAACGAGGTCGTATTCTAGGAGCCTACAGTTGACTTTAGATCAACCTCGAGAGCTTTCTCATGGGCACTGTGCCCTAGGACACATCATTCTACGTTAAAAGCGAACTAGCTCCGCCATAACATTATACAACACTTTAGATGGTACCCTTATCTATTATTATAAATATAATCATCGAAACACGAGTGCACCATGTGCAACTTTCGATGTTTTTGTTCACCTTGCTTCCTACTTGACTTTAGTTTGTATTACAGGAGTTTCCAACATATTCCCTTATAACATAACCCTTTATGCTTTAAGATATGTCATCCTTCATGGATTTGGAAAACATATCTATAGTTATCTGTTAGACACTGCGGACAAACTTAGCTCAACATTCCGTGATTCAAACTTAATCACTTTTCAAACGTTTCTTCTTGGATCATATATTATGTTAAGTTATCATCATGGTTTTCTAAGATAGAACCTTTGTCTTAACATAGTGGATGTTGATCATCCTTTTCTTTCTTTCAACCATTGATGTTTGATGTCTACGCATGCATATCGCACATTGATGTCTACACACTTCTATTCTTGTAGACAGTGTTGGGCCTCCAAGTGCAGAGGTTTGTAGAACACCAGCAAGTTCCCCTTAAGTGGATCACCCAAGGTTTATCGAACTCAGGGAGGAAGTGGTCAAAGGTATCCCTCTCAAGAAACCCTGCAATTAAGATACAAGAAGTCTCTTGTGTCCCCAACACACCCAATACACCTGTCAGGTGTATAGGTGCACTAGTTCGGCGAAGAGATAGTGAAATACAAGTAATATGGATGATTATAAGTGGTAATTGCAATCTGAAATAAGAGTGTCAGCAAGCAAACATGTAACAAGATTGATTGTAAATGGTGTTTTAATGCTTAGAAACGAGGCCTAGGGATCATACTTTCACTAGTGGACACTCTCATATAAATATCTTCTCTTCATTATGCTACCCTGAACTACTCTCCGGTTGGACGATGTAGGGATATAACAACACACCTTAAAGTTCGCATTCCCCATCTAGATAACTGATACATTGCAAATGTATCTATAATTTTTGATGTTCCATGCTTGGTTTTATCTACTTTCTTGTGTTTTGTCCACACTTTGGAGTACTTTTCATATGATTTCTTGGACTAACCTATTAACAAGAGCCACAGTGCCAGCTGCCTGTTTTCTGCTGTTTTTGGTTCCAAGAAAGTCAGAAAATGAATATTCTCGGAATTGGACGGGACAAAAGCCAAAAATCCTATTTCACCAGAAGACTCCTAGAGCCAGAATATGAGACGGAGTGGGGCTGGGGCCCAACCACACCACCTGGCCATGCCAGGGGGTGGTCTGGCCACCCTAGACACCCCCCGGTCTCCCTCTTCGCCTATAAGAAGCCTTCTGACCTAAAAACTCCGGGGGGGTTGAAGTTTTTGTAGAAGGAGTTCCGCTCCGCTGCCACCACCAGATTCCTCGAAACAGCACCAGAAACTCCGTTCTGGCACCCTGCCGGGACGGGGAATTGGAGGAGATCATCATCACCATCGCTTCTCCATCGACCATCCATGTTTCCCCATCTATGAGTGAGTAATCCCCCGCTGTAGGCTATGGGGATGGTAGGGATTGGATGAGATCGTTCATGTAATGGCATCAGATTGTTAGGGCATGGTGCCTAGTATCTTTTATTAGTGCTTTATGACTTTGTTGCGACTTGTTGTGCTTAATGCTTGTCACTAGGGCCCGAGTGCCATGATTTCAGATCTGAACTTGTTATTGATTCATTATGATAGTATTGTTTTTGGTCTTACCTGCAAGTTGTATACACACGTTGTTGTCCAGAACCATTGGCCCCGGCGATGTAAATCGGGATAACCGGAGGGAATGGCTTTGATGTGAGGATCACATGTGTTCACGGAGTGTTAATGCTTTGCTCCGGTGCTCTATTAAAAGGAGCACCTTAATTGCCAGTAGTTCCCTTGAGGCCCCGCTGCAAACAGGCTGGCAGGACAAAAGATATTGTGCAAGTTCTCATTGCGAGCACGTATGACTATATATGGAACACATGCCTAGGATTATCTAGTACTGGGATGCTTTATCTTATTTATCTGCAATTGCCCTATCTTCTGATTACTATGTGAATTGTCTTGTCCATGCAACGCCCGTCCATCCATCCCTATGCCTACCGCACTCGAATCCCATCAAGCATCGCTATTGTTACTACCGCTTTTACTTTACTACTGCTATTACTTTACTATTCCTACTACAAAATGTTACTCTTGATAAACTGCTGTGAGCAAGATTGATTCTGTGTACTGAATTGACAACTCAGTTGTTAAGGCTTATAAATATTCTTTGGCTCCCCTTGTGTCGAATCAATAAATTGGGTTTCACTTCCCTCCAAAATACTACGATACACCCCCTATACTTGTGGGTCATCAAGACTATTTTCTGGCGCCGTTGCCGGGAGCATAGCTTTATTTATCAAGTCCACTTGGAATCACTATTGTTCAAGCTAAGTTTATTTTTGCCTTGTTTACTTGTTTCTTTATCAAAAGTACAAAAAATTAGTTCCTACTCTAGTTGTTATTTTCGTTGGTCTGTTATTTTCTTGCTTTATCATGCTTGTGGTCAATCGTTGGTTTCTTTGAAACTGAATCTTATTGGCAAGGTGGGTTCACGGAGGATCAAAAATATTATTATAAGGAACACCGCTTGTCACAAATAGGGAAACACTTATGGGAACAAATTGATAAATTGTATACAATTGCTAGAAACGTGTGCTCTACTTATAGTGTTACTTATTGCCTTGATAAATCTTGTTGCTGTAGGAGGTACAAACACCTCCCTTTTCAATGTGAGTATAATGATAATGTTACCATATATTCTTATGTTAAAGGGAATTATGACTTTTATGATGTGGAACAAATTGAGGAATTTATTGCTTGGAAGGGTGCTTTTGAACTTGCTAGTTTGCTTGAAAATATTGATGATTCACCTTACAAATATGAGGTTTATGGTATACTTAATTTTGCTTTGATAATTACAAGGATGAAAATGGCTATATTCTTGAATATATTAATAGATGCTTTCCACAAATGGAAGAGACTAATGCCTTGCAGGATCCTATTGAAGAAGAAATTGATGAACCTGAAATCTCATTAGATGAAAAAGAGGAAGAGAGTGATGAACAAAAGGAGGAAGAATGGATTAGCTACTGATGACCCACAAGTATAGGGGGTGTATCGCAGTATTTTCGATAAGTAAGAGTGTCGAACCCAACGAGGAGCAGAAGGTGCTGGCTAGTGGTATGGATCAGGAATTCTCTGCAAATACTTAGCAAACGGATTTTTAGGGGTTTTCCATAAATCAAGTAAACAAAGTACGAGTAAATAAAAGACAGTAAGAATGAATGCAGCAAGTGGCCCAATCCTTTATGCAGCAAAGGACAAGCCGGTTGTATTTCTATAGATGACCAAACGTTCTCGAGGACACATGGGAAGGCTGTCAAGTGCTTTCGCTTCATATAGTCGATTAATCTTCTCTAGCTTGCTAAGTGTTGTGTGGGTGAACCTGTGCTAATGTACCGTCCTATCCAAGACTTAATACATACTTGTGATTAAACCCCCTTGCAAACATCCGTAAGTACAAGAAAGTAATTAAGGTAAAACCTAACCACAGCTTTAAACTCTAAGACCCTTACGTCCCTTGTGCAATGGTTTCCTAACGGGGGTTTAGGTTTCACATCCTCCAACCCCTACGATTAGTAGCCAAATACACAATGCATTACCCTAGGCCCATATAGGTGAAGTGTCATGTAGTCGACATTCACATGACACCACTAGAAGAAGTACACCACAACTTAAATAACAATCTATTGAATCTTTCTCAACACAACTCCACTACTAACAACAAGACTTCTCCCATGTCCTCAAGAACAAAACGAACTACTCACAAGACATCATATGGATCATGATCAGAGATGTAATAATGATGTATAACAATTTGAACATAAACAATAATTCAATGGTTCACTCAATAGCATCAACTACAAAGAGTAATCAACACCGGGAAAGTTTCCCCTATGAACTATGCAAGATTCAACACAATTCTTACAGCAATATGGAGATGGTGATGAGGGTGCTGATGGTGATGATGGTGGTGATGATGATGATGATCCCGATGAAGTCCAGCTTGATGGTGGTGTTGATGGCGACGATCTCCCCTCTCCAGGAAGAATTCCCGCAGAATCATGCGGAGATCTTTCTCTCGGTGTTTTCCGCCCCGTAGAGGCGGCGGAATCTTTCTGTGGTCGCTCCCCGAGTCTTACGGTTTCGGGAGGAAGATATACGCCAGAGGGGAGAGGCTGCAGTGGCTCAGGGTGGCCACACCACTCCCTGGCGCGGCCTAGGCCTGCCCGCGCCATGGGGTGGTGTGGCCCCCCTGTGGCCCACCTCCACTCCATCTTCTGGCATCTTGAGTCTTCTAAAAAAATAGAATTTTCCGTATATTTTCCCAGATTTTCTGATCTTTGTGAATTTTGCCTCCAAACAGCACCTTTTCCATCAGAATCCTGACTGCAGCGGTCCATGCTCCAAAAGTCATCAACCATGCAAAAATAGATGAAATAACATAAGTATCACCTCTCAATATGAATATATCAATGAATAATAGTGAATTAAGACATAGAATAGTGATGCAAAATGGACGTATCAACTCCCCCAAGCTTATACTTCGCTTGTCCCCAAGTGAAACTGAGCTCAATAAACATGACCTCAAGTTTATGGAGTGAAGAGTCGATAAAAGAATACAGACAAGAAGCATCACATTCATCAAATACATATATCATAATAGAAGACAACTCACTATTATACAACTCAACTTGCAATGAGTAAAGGAAACACAATAAAGATACATAGAGTAAATCATCATTGGTAATGGCAAACTTAGCTCTTGGTCGAAGAATAGTTGATAATTTGCTGAGTTCACAAATAGCTAGTTTTCAAAGAAAGCTTTCAAAGTAGTAAACTTCAAGATAAGAGCAATGTGCAAAACAAGGAACATAAGAAACATGAATGCATAAATCATCATATGAATGAATGAAACACATCAACTCAAGATACTTGCTGAGATAAAAGGGAAAAGGTTTACTGACTCAACTACAAAGTAAAAGAAGGGCCCTTCGCAGAGGGAAGCAGGGATTGCAAGTCTCATAAAGAGCTCCCAAAAATTATGATACTTACTATCTTTCAGCTCTCATTACCCCTATCATAGGCATCTTTAGGTGATTAAGGTTAAAGTGACACAACTAAGAGGATATGCTTGACAAGTTATAAGTTGAAATCTCATGGCCCTTACTTATCAGTACCGATCCTCATGCTACTCAACTTCAGTAACGAGCAAGCTCTTGTCATTGTAAATACATGCGTATCATTGAGAACCGCCAACGGGGTACCCCTTGCACATGACACAGGAGCTATCCCATAATCAAAATGACAAGGCAAGCAGACAGTGAGCATCTCAACGATCTTTTTATTTGCTATTTGCATAGGTTTTTATTGAGGATGCTTCATAGAATGCTCACTATAGTTATGCTGCAAGTTTCCACCATGATTAGGCATGGCTTAGGCTAGCGGCCCAGGCGTTTCTCTAACACACATATAAACTCCATGATCTTGCAAGTTCCACTTTTATTTCACACCGCCGGGACCCATAAGCAAAAGAACATGATATCAACTAGGTACAAGTACCAATGAAGTGTTGAAAGCGGTCCCCATGATACATGGTTCGGCTAACTTCAACTCATAAAGCGCAAGCATATATGCAACAAAGAAGGACCCAATGGTTCAAGTTTATTAAATGCAAGAAAGTAAAGTGTTCCATCAAGTCCGTGAGAGCTTTAGTCACTAGTTTTCACATAACAAGTTTAATTTGGGAGGTAGACAAAACAAGAATTTACTTGAAATAGCAATAATGCTAATAGGTAGGTATGGTGGACACAAATGGCAAAGGTTTTGGTTTAAAGTAGGCGGATGCACGAGAAGAATTCCCTCTCAGTACAGGTTTTTGGCTAGCAAGGCTGGGTAGAAAGTATAAGAGTTGAAGGAAACAAACAAACATACAAGTGATAAAGGCAAACATGCAATCTTCCTTGGAAGCACAAAAGATCTTAACTAGAGAATACTAGACTTATGAGCAAATCAAAAAAGAAAGATGATGAAATTATTTTTCTCTAGAGTACTTCTATCTTTTTCTTTTCAACTCTCAAAAAGGTGTTGCTCTCTTGAGCCAGGTTTGCCAAAACCAACTAAATTAACTCAATGATCCCAAAGTGATACCAATACTAACAACAAGATCAATCATATAACCACGAATTGAAAACTAACATAAGCTAAGCAAAAAAGTGAATGATAGAACTTCTCATTAATATTCCATAACGGAAACTCACACCAAGGGATACAAATCTAACGAGAGAGGGGACACTTCCATAATGCAAACCATACTACACAATAACTCCTCTATTCATGATATGACTCTACTAATAAGGTAAAAAGATAGAAGATAGTGATATGATACCGCGACACTCCCCCAAGCTTGGAACAAACCAAGGGGATGCCAAACCTGATGACGAATTACTCCTTTGGTGGTGGTGGTATCCTCTTGATGAGCTCCTTGATCAGTTTCCCCAAGTCCTCAATCTCGAAGGTGAGATTACGAATCAGCTGTGAGTTTTGCTCAATGCGGCTCATGATCACGTCGTGTTGAGAATTCCAGATCTTGCTATTCTTTCCCCACTCTTCCTCCTTGAAGTCTTCTTTTCCTGCATGGCTAGAACGAGGCAAATCCCAATTGGAGGGTAATTTCTCCTTGGGCATATTCTGGTATTGATGCTCATGGATAAGGGCATGGAAAGGATTCCTGGTGCGTGGAGGAAGTGACCAGGGATCTGAACGGTGATGAGGAGGCTTCCCTCCAATGGCTGGATTTTCCACCACTCCAATGCTTGCAATGGTGGTGCCGGTGTGCTTTGCCTCCTCTTCACCTTCACTCTTGATCTCCTTCTCCTTCCCGGGATCTTGGAGGTCTTCCTCCATGGGCTCCTTCCCTTTATCCTTGGCGACACCATTGTGTTTCTAAGGTTACAAAGAGTATGTCCTGGCAGAAACAGATCAAAACAAAAACACGACGAAAACACGGTATACGAACCTCGGGGGATCCAGGGGGTTATATATTACGAAGTTTCATATCAAAAGGAAGGTACTGGGAGAAAACGAGTCGGAGGCGGAGTCCGGAGTGGCCTCACCACCTGGTGGCGCGGCCAGGGGTGGACCCACGCCATGGGGTGGTGTGGGCCACCCTGGCTCCGGTTCCGTCCCTTTTTCGCTTTGTAGCGTTCCTTATTGACTGAAAACTGCAAAAATATAGTTGGATTGTATTTTCGCGAAACTTTTCTTACCAGAACTGTTACCTAGTTGGAAACAGACTCTGTAGGTCTTTGAATTTGGTATTAAGTGGATCCTTCCAGAGTCATCACTTGAATATCATCGATATTCTTCATCTTCATATACTTATTACTTGAGTCATAAAACCCTTCTCTTTCTTATTACACCATTATCTCCACTTCCTGGAAATTTCTTTCACACAAAACTTCACACAGTTCTTATTAGCAACATTAGTATAAGTGAAGTGATAAAACCTTTTGAGTCCAACTTCAACTGAAAACCATCAAAACATAAGCTTCTGTAGCAACTCCTTCCGAAAACCCAAAAAGAATTCAAAAAGGAAATCGACTAAAGAAGCAAATGCAAGATTGGCAAAATCTGTCAAAACAGACCAGCAGGTAAAGATCAATTTTTTCGAAAATCTTCTATTGCTAAAATCAAAAAGTGCAAAACTAATGAAATTAAATAATAACCTGGGGCATAAGCACAAAAAAATTACAGCTCAATCCGATATACAGAGATCTCTCACGAATTTTTACGGTGAAGCATAAAAATCTGTTTCGGGACAGCAACTTCCCCAAATATTACTTCTCTCTCATTAGAGGTTGATCTTGACACGAAAACCAAACAAAACGGATAAGGAGCGGTTACCGAAGTAATAACTTCCAAGACTCAAAGAAACAAAAACAAACTAAAAGCAAAAACAAATTGGGTCGTCTCCCATAAAGCTCTTTCTTTATAGCCATTAAGATGGGCAAGATATTTTTGAAGAAGCTCTCATAGGGATATGAATTGAAGTGAAAGAGAGCATTAAGAAGCAAAAACACACGCACATTTAAGTCTAACCCACTTCCTATGCAAGGGGATTTTGTAAACAAACAAGTTATTGGAACCACGGGCAACTTGCATAAGAAGGCAAAAGAAGTGCAACATAAAAACTTTCAGCATAAAACGGGGAAACTTGATATTATTGAGGTGCACAAGAACACTTTTCCCTCTCTCATAATAGCTTTCAGTATCATGCATAAACTTATCAATATAGCTATCACAAGGACTATCATAGCGATGATCACTTATTCTAACAGAAAACACATGAATACTAGCTCTCATAACACTACTATGCGAAACAATATTAGAGGTATCCTTACAAAGGATAGTGTGTCCCTCTTTTTCATATTTAGCAACAAAGTCTTTCACATTTGCTACAATAGGTTCATCAATCATTTGTTTATCAGGTTCAGCAGCCTTACTCATACTTTCATTAACCATACTAGCTATCATAGAATGTTCCTTTACCTTAACTGGGAAAGGCATTTTCTCAATATAAGGTTTAGGTAAAACATGACTAGCAGTATAAACTTCAGTATTTCTTGCAGGAACACTCTTAGAAATATCTTTATAAGGTTCATGATACTTATTCCACTTCTTTTTAGGCAGTTCAATATAAGAAGCAAAGGCCTTAAAATAAGAAGCAATAACTTGAGAGTCTAAACCATAAACATTTTTAATATTTTGAAAGTCATCAGTTCCCATAAAAGATTCAATGCATTCATAATCATAATTTATACTTGACTTTCTACCTTTGTCATTCTCCCAAGCTTCAGCATTGTCTTGAATACGGTCCAGAAGGTCCCATTTAACTTCTTCTTCCATGCGAGTGAATGATCCAGCACAAGAAGCATCCAATAAATCCTTGTCATGTAGAGGGAGCCTTGCATAAGAGTTATTGATAATAATATTGTTGGGGAGCTCATGAATGGGACATTTGAGCATTAGTAACTTCAATCTCCCCCCAAGCTTGAGCTGTACTCTCTCCATCAAGAGGCCAAAAGTTGTATATTTGATTCTGATCTTTATGAATCTCACTAGGAGGATAAAACTTTGAATAAAAAGAGGCACTATTTCCTCCCATTCCAGAGATTGACCATTCTTCAGCAGCTTATACCATTCCTCAGCTCTTCCTTTTAGTGATAACGAGAATAACTTCTTCTTAACTTGATCTGTAGTAATACCTGCACACTTGAACAACCCGCATAATTCGTGTATAATGAGTAAATGATCACCGGGATGGACAGTTCCATCCCCAACATAGTAGTTATCCATAACACGATCAATAATTCTTATAGGTATTTTGAAAACATCTTTCTCAGCAGGTGGTGGCTTATCTACTACCTTAGCGGTGGTAGTAGCATTACCAAATAAGAAACTCAGCGAATTATCCATAACGAAAATAAAGCAAATAGCAGAAGTAAACAATACTCACAGTAGGAGTTTCCTTTACCAGTTCCACTCTCCAATAGCACTTCACTCCCCGGCAACGGCGCCAGAAAATAGTCTTGATGACCCACAAGTATAGGGGGTGTATCGTAGTATTTTCCATAAGTAAGAGTGTCGAACCCAACAAGGAGCAAAAGGTGCTGGCTAGTGGTATGGATCAGGAATTCTCTGCAAATACTTAGCAAACGGATTTTTAGGGGTTTTCGATAAAGCAAGTAAACAAAGTACGAGTAAATAAAAGACACTAAGAATGAATGTAGCAAGTGGCCCAATCCTTTTTTGCAGCAAAGGACAAGCCGGTTGTATTTCTATAGATGACCAAATGTTCTCGAGGACACATGGGAAGACTGTCAAGTGCTTTCGCTTCATATAGTCGATTAATCTTCTCTAGCTTGCTAAGTGTTGTGTGGGTGAACCTGTGCTAATGTACCGTCCTATCCAAGACTTAATACATACTTGTGATTAAACCCCCTTGCAAACATCCGTAAGTACAAGAAAGTAATTAAGGTAAAACCTAACCACAGCTTTAAACTCTAAGACCCTTACGTCCCTTGTGCAATGGTTTCCAAACGGGGGTTCAGGTTTCTGTCACTCCGGCAACCCCTACGATTAGTAGCCAAATACACAATGCATTCCCCTAGGCCCATATAGGTGAAGTGTCATGTAGTCGACATTCACATGACACCACTAGAAGAAGTACACCACAACTTAAATAACAATCTATTGAATCTTTCTCAACGCAACTCCACTACTAACAACAAGACTTCTCCCATGTCCTCAAGAACAAAACGAACTACTCACAAGACTACTCCCGTGTTTTCTGCCCCGCAGAGGCGGCAGAATCCTTCTATGGTCGCTCCCCGAGTCTTAGGGTTTCGGGAGGAAGATATACGCCAGAGGGGAGAGGCTGGAGTGGGCCAGGGTGGCCACACCACTCCCTGGCACGGCCTAGGCCTGCCCGCGCCATGGGGTGGTGTGGGCCCCCTGTGGCCCACCTCCACTCCATCTCCTGGCATCTTGAGTCTTCTGGAAAAATAGAATTTTCCGTATATTTTCCCGGATTTTCTGATCTTCGCGAATTTTGCCTCCAAATAGCACCTTTTCCATCAGAATCCTGACTGCAGCGGTCCATGCTCCAAAAGTCATCAACCATGCAAAAATAGATGAAATAACATAAGTATCACCTCTCAATACGAAATATATCAATGAATAATAGTGAATTAAGACATAGAATAGTGATGCAAAATGGACGTATCAGCTACCCATGCCTACCTTCTAATGAGAGTAACTCTTTATCCCCTTACATTATTTGATTGTCCTCCATGCTTACTAAAGGAGGATGAATGTTATGTTCCCGAGGATTCTTTTGAAAATATTTATAATAAAGCTCTAGTGCTTGTAGATCATGAAAAGCATGCTTTATGTGATAGTTATATAGTTGAGTTTATTCATGAGGCTACTGAAAATTATTATGAGAGAGGAAAATATGGTTGTAGAAGTTTTCATGGCATTGAAACACCTCTCTATGTGCTAAAAGTTTTGAAGTTACTCTTGTTTTATCTTCCTATGCCTTTCACTTTGTTCGTTGCGAATTTATTTGCATACACGATTCCTATGCATAGGAACTGGGTTAGACTTAAATGTGTTTTGAATTTGCTTCTTGATGCTCTCTTTTACTTCAACTCATATTTCTTATGTGAGCATCCTCTCAAACTATCATGCCTGAAGATAATAATATGTCCATTATTCTTGGGAGACCTTTTCTTAATACTGCAGAAGCTGTTATTAATTGTAATCAAGGAAAGGTTACCTTCAATGTTAATGACAAGGAACATACTGTCTATTTCCCCAAGAAGATTGAAAGGACTTATGGTTTGAATTCAATTGAACATGTTGAGGGCATTCAAGTTGGATAAATATATTGTCCCATACCAAGAGAAAATTTTGAAACTATTATGATTGGGACCATTGCTATCAAGGTTGAGGTAACATAATCATTAGTGGAATACAAAGTTTTGTCTCATATGAAATTGTTTTGGTAGACCTGATCAACCTTGTTAACAAAAGGATTTCATTGAACAAAACAATGTTTTCACCGTGATTATCTTCGCTTACTTCTATTCTATCCATTTTAATTTTTGCTTATGCCTAACTTAAAGGCGTTAAAGAAAAGTACTTATTGGGAGATAACCCAAAAGTTTTAGATGAGTCTTGTAAGTTATTACCTCTGTAATAACCGCTCCTTATCCTTTTATTTGCTTTTTGTGCCAAGAGTAAATTCTAATGAGAGAGAAGTAATGATTGGGAAAGTTGTTGTCCCGAAACAGATTTCTGTGCTTCACCGTAAAAATTCGTGTAAACTCTCTATACGTCCTTTTGAGGCATGATTTTTTTTGCTTCTGCCCCAGGTTGTTATCTAACTTTTGTTAGTTCAACACTTTTTGATTTGAGAAACAGAAGGTCTTCAAAAAAATTCGTATTACTTGCTGGTCTATTTTGACAGATTTCTGCCATTTTCTGCATTTGCTTCGTGTTGGTTCCTTTTTGAGTTCTTTTGGAGAATTGAGATTTTTGAGGGAAGTGCTACAGTAGCTTGTGTTTTAATGGAAGATTTATTGGTGTTAGAACTGAACCTAAAGACTTATTATCTTGAGCGCACTAATGTTGCTAATAAAGATTGTGTGAAGTTTTGTATGAAGAAAAATTTCAGGTGTATGGAAGGGATGAGTAATGAGATGAAGGATGGACTAAAGCTCAAGCTTGGGGATGCCACGTGTGTCACCCCAAGAAATATCTAAGAAGTACAAGCATCAAAGCTTGGGGATGCCCAAGGAATCCCATTCTTCATCAATAAAAAAATTCCAGGTTTCTTCCAAACACTTCATTTTTATTGTTTCATGCACAGTTGTGTTGTTCTTGGAGCGTCTTCTTTTTCGTTTTCATTTTGGTTTTTCGTTTGCTTGGTTTTCTTAGTTTGCTTAATAAATTGTTTGGACCTCCTCTTTCATACATTGGTTTTCAAATAGTTTGGTTTGGTTTGGAAAAGAGTAGGAAAGTTCATACTTAAGTGGTAAAGAGAGCTTGTTTTTGACTGTGGCATATGCTTTGTCTTGCCATGCTTGATATTGTTTTTGCTTTATGCTTAGTATTCTTTGCTGTAGCATGACTTGTTATAAACAATTGAGATTGCTTAATGTGGCTTGGATGAATCATGCGTTGTTTTAGCATATTAAAGCATAGTATAGTGGTATTCTCCTTTGATGCTTTATTTGGGTTGACTTGGCACATGCTCACACCATGTTATGACTATCTCAAGTCACCATAGCGTTTATGATCCTTTAGTTTTCAACTTGTAGTATCACTTTATGCTTTGATCAATGATGTTTTGTCGCTCTACATGATTATGGCCATTATTGCTCTCTTAGTTTGTCGCTCCCAGTCTTTTGCTAGCCTCCACAACCAAGTATGAGTTCCACTCATGCATACAACTCCCTAAACCAAGTTATTCCAAAGAGTCCACAATACCTACCTACTAGCTTAAGCTATTCCAAGTATATTCATGCTTTTGTTTACCTTCCAAATTAAACTTGTTATGAGAAAACTAGTGATTAAAGCTCTCACGAACTTGATGACACACTTTACTTTTATTGCCATTAATAAACTTGAACCATTGTGTTGTCTATGTTGTATATGCTTGCACTTATTTGTTGGGGATTAGCAGAACCATGCTGTCATGGGGAACGCTTTCAACATTGCACGGGTACTTTGTACCTAGTTGATATCATGCTCTTTTGTCTATGGATGTCGTCGGTGTGAAATGAAAGGGGAGCTTGTAAGTCCACGGAGTTATGTATATGTGTTAGAGAAACGCCTGGGCCACTGGTCTAATCCATGCTGATATGGTGGAAACCTGCAGCGTAACCATAATGAGCTGTCTATGAAGCATTCTTCTTATAAAAAAGAGTCCTATTGAGAAAAAAAAGAGAAAGAGAAAAAAAAGAGATTATGAAAAGAGGAAAGAGAGAAAAAAGCACCATATTCCCATGGTAAATAAGAAGATTGCTGAGATGCTCGTTGTCTGCTTGCCTTGTCATTTTGATATGGGGATTCTTCCGTATCATCGGGCAAGGGGTACCCCGTTGGCGGTTCTCTATGATACCCATGTACTTACTATGACAAGAACTTACCGGTAACTAAACTTGAGTAGCATGAGGAGCGGCCCTCGTATTCAAGGGACATGAGATTTCTAACTTATACTTAGTCAAGCATGTACACCATAGTTTGTTCACTTTAACCTTAATCACTTCAAGATGCTTATGATAGGGGCAATGAGAGCTGAAAGATATAAGTACCATAATTTTTGGAAGCTCTTTATGAGACTTGAATCCCTACTTCCTTCTATGAAGGCCTTTCTTCCACCATTATATTGAGTCTCCACCTTCTACCTTTATGCATTACTTTGAGAGCATAGTGGCCATTCTTAGTTCTATGTGCATTGTACCAAGACTAGTTGATTGATGCATAACTTGATATTGCTTGTTTTAAACTATTTGTATCTAGTCACTCTTATGAACTTTGAAGGTGTCCTATGCATTTATTTTTGCTACTCTATGAGGGACAAGCTGAATACTATTATGCTATGTTTTCTTTATGTGAAACAAACAAATGTCTTACAAAGCATTGTTAGTCATGAATCTTTTGTTTGTGCCTTTTCATGTTGCATCATAGTTTCTGTGTCTTATTGCTAGAACTTTGTCTTTCATGTTATGATTGAAGTACTATGATCCCAGCTTTGAATGTTTTACAAATACTTTGATCAAGTCTTTGATGGTGCATGTCACCTCAAAAATTATTCTTTCTTTTTATCACTTACCTACTCGAGGACGAGCAGGAGTTAAGTTTGGGGATGTCGATACATTGCAAATGTATCTATAATTTTTGATGTTTCATGCTTGGTTTTATCTACTTTCTTGTGTTTTGTCCACACTTTGGAGTACTTTTCATATGATTTCTGGGACTAACCTATTAACAAGAGCCACAGTGCCAGCTGCCTATTTTTTGCTGTTTTTGGTTCCAGGAAAGTCAGAAAATGAATATTCTCGGAATTGGACGGGACATAAGCCAAAAATCCTATTTCACCAGAAGACTCCCGGAGCCAGAATATGAGACGGAGTGGGGTTGGGGCCCAGCCACACCACATGGCCGCGCGGGCTGGGCCTGGCCGCGCCAGGGGGTGGTCTGGCCGCCCCAGACACCCCCTCGGTCTCCCTCTTCGCCTATAAGAAGCCTTCTGACCTAAAAACGCTGGGGGTTTGACGTTTTTCCAGAAGGAGTTTCGCTCCGCCGCCACCATCAGATTCCACGAAATAGCACCAGAAACTCCGTTTTGGCACCCTGCCGGGACAGGGAATTGGAGGATATCATCGCCATCATCACCATCACTTCTCCATCGACCATCCATGTTTCCCCCATCTATGAGTGAGTAATCCCCTGCTGTAGGCTATGGGGATGGTAGGGATTGGATGAGACCGTTCATGTAATGGCATCAGATTGTTAGGGCATGGTGCCTAGTATATTTTATTAGTGTTTTATGACTTTGTTGCGACTTGTTGTGCTTAATTCTTGTCACTAGGGCCCGAGTGCCATGATTTCAGATCTGAACATGTTATTGATTGATTATGATAGTATTGTTTTTGGTCTTACCTACAAGTTGTATACACACGTTGTTGTCCGGAACCAATGGCCCCGAAGTGACAGAAATCGGGATAACTGGAGGGAATGGCTTTGATGTGAGGATCACATGTGTTCACGGAGTGTTAATGCTTTGCTCCGGTGCTCTATTAAAAGGAGTACAATTGCCAGTAGTTCCCTTGGGGTCCCGCTGCAAATGGGCTGGTAGGACAAAAGATGTTGTGCAAGTTCTCATTGCATGCACGTATGACTATATATGGAACACATGCCTAGGATTATCTAGTACTGGGATGCTTTATCTTATTTATCTGCAATTATCCTATCTTCTGATTGCTATGTGAATTGTCTTGTCCATGCAACGCCCGTCCATCCATCCCTATGCCTACCGCACTCGAATCCTACTGTTTACTGCTATTGTTACTACTTCCTTTACTTTACTACTGCTGTTACTTTACTATTCCTACTACAAAACTATTGCTACTGATAAACTGTTGTGAGCAAGATTGATTCCAGGTGCAGCTAAATTGACAACTCTGTTGTTAAGGCTTATAATATTCTATGGCTCCCCTTGTGTCGAATCAATAAATTGGGTTTCACTTCCCTCGAAAATACTGCGATACACCCCCTATACCTGTGGGTCATATATAACCCCTCACTGTCATGTTGAGCGCTAGGTGGTTCCAACAAACACCACAATATCATAGAGACATCCAACTCAAATTATACCCATGATAAGTATTTTTTGTAACCTTAGCCTAAGTGCCACACGGTGTGCACACTGTCAACTTCACACACGTGGGGATAAGAAGAGATTAATTAAAGCACTTGAGTAGCAGAATAGATCCACAACTAGATTACAAAGCTCATGATCTCAATAAGATCACGCATAGAGAGAGAGATGAACACATAGCTACTTGTAGAGCCCTTAGCCTCGAGAGAGAACTACTCCCTCCTCATCATGGGAGTCAGCAACGGTGATGGAGATCGTGGTGGAGTTGATGGAGATGGCTCTGGGCACTTCCGCCCGGCAGGTGCCGTAAGAGAATTATGTCCTCGAATCTCCTCTTGGTGACAAAGAATGCCATGGAACTTTGCATTGAATTCTGATCTTGTCTTTAGGGTTTTCGTCCCGGGAGGCTTTTATAGGCAAAGGGGCAAGGTCGGTGGACGCCCGAGGCGGCCACACCACCCCCTGGCGCGGCCTGGCCTAGCCCGCGCCACCAGGTGGTGTGGGCCCCTCGTGGCCCCTCTCTGTCTCGTCTTCTGGCTCCGTGAGTCTTCTGATAAAATAGGAACTTTGGCTTTTGTTTCGTCCAATTCCGAGAATATTTCTTTACTAGCTTTTCTGAAACCAAAAATAGCAGAAAACAGGCAACTGGCACTATGGCATCTTGTTAATAGGTTAGTTCCAAAAAATGTATAAAAATACCTCAAAGTGTACATGAAACATAAGAAAGTTGATATAAAACAAGCATGGAGCATCAAAATTATAGATACGTTTATGACGTATCAATGTTAAACTTAATACTATTCCTACCTTGAGTTATTAAGGACCAGTTCCTTAATTAACTTCTATTCTGAAACCCTTTTCAGAATCCTTTAAGGAATACTACATAATATTGTAACATTCTTATTATCAACTTTTACTCTCTATAAATCATTATTTATTGGTACTTGCGCTTTTATTCTCAATATGTTGTATACACACTTACGAATCACTCCTTTAAGCTCCATTTCAAAATATGTTCCCAACACATTTGGGTATGAGTCACTACTCTTACTCAAACTATGTTCCTACATATTTGAATTTGAGACTTATATTGCTCCCACTCAGAATGTGTTCCCGACACATTTGAGTTCGAGACTTACATTGCTCCCACTCAAAAATATGTCATTCACATATTGTTTTAGGAAGACTTTCATAGCTCCCACTAAATTTCATGCAAATTGCATATCCACTCACTATTTTGAACAACTTCAAAATCCTTTGATCAAATATCAAACTTGGAGATTTACTATGAGATACTAGTACTTTACCAGTTTTAAATCCACTAGACACTCATCACACTTGAATCAAATTCAATTGAATTTGTCCAACACTTCACAAACTGTGCTTTTGTCATTCCCCCTTCTTCCACTATGGCTTTGCAGTCATTTGGGAAAATCCAAGTAACCCCTTTACTTGTAAGATTCAACAATGAATTGCTTTCCAATCTCAAGGGAATTTTGCTTTGGATTTCTCATATCCTTAGCTTACCATTATTTCCTTAGTAGTTCGTAGGTATGTCATATTGTGGTAATCATGACAAATGATTCACAAATGTCTCCATACAAGATATGGGATACATTTTGAATCCTACTTCATGTAGTGAAAACACCAGTGGGGAAAACACAATGACCATTATCATTGATTCTTTCCTTTGTGAAGAGAATCGTCTAGGAACGATTTCCATTGCGCTTCTCAACACTCTGATGCAGGGATTTGATTCCTCATCATGTTTTTCACTATCTTCGATTTGCTCCATGATTGAAAAATATCACTAAATGTGAACTTTCTCGAGAATGCACCAAAATCTAAGCAATACAAGTTTTGCTTCTCTTTTGGTTTCAGCTATGGTTTTCGTATTCAAAGTTTCCAATGAATACTCTACAAGGACTTATTAACTATTGTTTTGGTTATATCGAATAACCCCAAAACTTTTACGATGATCCTTACTAGATATGGAGCCGATCTCACGAATCTAGATGGTTCACTATATGTTCTAATTGAGTGCTAACTATTTCTAACTAATGGTCTGTACATCTACACTACAACGATTTATTTGGCGCCATCTATTCACCCACTTTGATATCTAATATCATATTGTGATGCTTTGCATTTTGACACTTCAAGTGCATTGCATTTCACAATTTTCTATTCATGCCATTCTTATAAAGTCGAATTTCATTACTATTGATCAAATCGTAGTAATTAGATTCTCATTTATCTTTAATACCCTTTGTTGATGAAATAATTTGATCACATCAAATTGTTTCATATTCATGTTTCCTTTGGTAAACTACTTTACACATTAAACAATCATATAATGATAATCACCATTTTGTTAAACTACGATACATCGAATATGTATTCTCTTTTAACAATTCATTAAACACTTTGTATTCAAGTAATACACGGTGTTCAAGTTATTTTGCCAAACTTGGGCATGATTCATATGTGATAAGAAATCGAATGTCTTTCACATATTATCACATAACTTTGAATTTAAACAATGGTTTCATCCATTAATGAATATATCATTTAAGTTGGGTATTTTTAAAGGCATTTCAGTATTTTACAAATGTTCATGTATTATCAATTAGTTCCAAAACAAGGATAATTCACACATAATCGAACAAGATATGAACACAAATAGAAATCATTCATAAAAGTGGAACAACTGTTTGTTACAAATTCATATGAATAACCGTCTCACAAAGTGTGAGACAAACTAATGGAGTTCACAATCTTTTGATTACAATAATCATACTAAAACATAAACTAAGTGATAAATGTTGAGGGAGAGTGTCGTTGGCCATCATCATCATGCTCGCCATCAACACACAACGTCACCTCCTCTCCAGCAAGCACCTCTATGTAGAAGGACCTGTTTTCAACAAAACAGAACAAGTCGCAAATATACTTAACACTGTGATACGTCCAAAACATATCTACTTTCCCGAACACTTTTGCTATTGTTTCTCCTCTATACTTGTGTGATTTGGATACAACTAATGCGGACTGATGCTATTTTCAACAGAATTGCCTTGGTGTCTACTTTTTGTGCAGAAAATCAACTATCAGGAAAAATCCCGGAAAATATGCCAAAAATCCTATTTCACCCCAGGAGCGAAGACGAGAGCGGAGAAGAAGAGCCAAGGGTGGCCACACCACCTGCAGGCGTGGGCCAGGCCAGGCCGCGCCAGGGGTGGTGTGGGCCCCCCAGGCACCCCCTCGGTCTCCCTCTTCGCCTATAAGGAGCCTTCTGACCTAAAAACTTCGGGGGGTTCGATGTTTTTCTAGAAGAAGTTCCGCTCCGCCACCACCACCAGATTCCACGAAACAGCACCAGAAACTCCGTTCTGACACCCTGCCGGGACGGGGAATTGGAGGAGATCATCGCCATCATCATCACCATCGCTTCTCCATCGACCATCCATGTTTCCCCCATCTATGAGTGAGTAATCCCCCGATATAGGCCATGGGGATGGTAGGGATTGGATGAGATTGTTCATGTAATGGCATCAGATTGTTAGGGCATGGTGCCTAGTATCTTTTATTAGTGCTTTATGACTTTGTTGCGACTTGTTGTGCTTAATGCTTGTCACTAGGGCCCGAGTTCCATGATTTCAGATCTGAACATGTTATTGATTCATTATGATAGTATTGTTCTTGGTCTTATCTACAAGTTGTATACACACATTGTTGTCTGGAACCTATGGCCCCGGCGATGTAAATCGGATAACCTAAGGGAATGGCTTTGATGTGAGGATCACATGTGTTCATGGAGTGTTAATGCTTTGCTCTGGTGCTCTATTAAAAGGAGCACCTTAATTGCCAGTAGTTCCCTAGAGGCCCCGCTGCAAACGGGCTGGCAGGACAAAAGATGTTGTGCAAGTTCTCATTACGAGCACGTATGACTATATATGGAACACATGCCTAGGATTGTCTAGTACTTGGATGCTTTATCTTATTTATCTCCAATTGCCCTATGTTCTGATTGCTATGTGAATTGTCTTGTCCATGCAACGTCCATCCATCCCTATGCCTACCGCACTCGAATCCCACTGTTTACTGCTTTTGTTACTATTGTCTTTGCTTTACTACTGCTGTTACTTTACTATTCCTACTACAAAACTGTTGCTACTGATAAACTGTTGTGAGCAAGATTGTTTCCAGGTGCAGCTGAATTGACAACTCAGTTGTTAAGGCTGATACACCCCCTATACTTGTGGGTCATCAAAAATACTGCGATACACCCCCTATACTTGTGGGTCATCAAGACTATTTTCTGGCGCCGTTGCCGGGGCGCATAGCTTTATTTATCAAGTCCACTTGGATTCTCTATTGTTCGCTGCTATCCATCCATCATGGGTAAGTCTCGTGATGGCAAGGTTCCTATTTTAACATC
This sequence comes from Avena insularis, assembly GCA_023614405.1. Classification (NCBI taxonomy): domain Eukaryota; kingdom Viridiplantae; phylum Streptophyta; class Magnoliopsida; order Poales; family Poaceae; genus Avena; species Avena insularis. Next base: position 96,259,461 of record CM042696.1, read on the forward strand.
CACTACAAGAAGATGTACGGTTCTGAACACCTCTGTTACTCTTGATTCACCGACTGTTCTGAGTAAGTTCCTTACACCACCACATACACATGCTACACACTCTGCTACTACTGCTGAATCTGAAACTTCTGATGCTTATGATGCTGCCTCTATTGTGCTTGATAAGAGTGGTTCATTAGGTCCTTTCCTAGATGTTACGATTGCTAGAACTATAGCTGGAAATACCGAAACTCCTAATGAAGACACTACCACACCTGTTAGCTCACCTGAGTCTAGTGAGAGTTATGATATTGAAGATGGTTATGTTGAGATGACCGATGAGTTTATTAAAGAATGTAAGAACACCCATGATAGGAGCGCTGCTAAGAGTCTCCTTGAGAGGCGTACTATTAGACCCAAATTATCTCCTACTACTAAGTTTGCTGCTTCTCCCATAAACATTATAGATGAAGATTATGATTTCTCTCTCGATCTATCTTACATAGCTATTGTCGAGAAAGAACCTTTTTATGGGACTAAGAATGAAAGTGCGGTAGCACATATGAATGAACTTTCTGCCATGAGTGGATTGTTTTCTGATGATATTAAGATGCGTACTTACTTTGTTGCTAAGATTTCCCCTTTTCACTGAAAGGAGAAGCTAAAACTTGGTTTAGTAATTTACCTCCTGGATCTATTGATAGCCCTGAGTGCTTGATTAGTACTTTCCTGCAGAAATATTTTCCTCCTAGTGCTAGACATGCTATTTTGCAGGAACTTTTTGATTTTAAACAGGGAGAAAAAGAGGTATTGCCCGAATCTTGGGCAAGGTTTTGTGCTTTAATTCATGCACATGCTGGAAGTTCATTACCTAAGAATGAGCTTCTTGATATATTTTTATAATGGGCTAACAGAGGAATCTAGGACATACCTAGATAGTTGTGCTGATTGTGTTTTCAGGAATAGGACTCCTAAGGAAGCTGAGGAATTAATGGCTAAAATAAGCAAGAATTATGAAGGTTGGACTCCTCCTAAACAAGCTATGCCTGAAGTAATTGTACCTGAACCATTTATTCCCGTGCCTATTCCAACATCAAAGAAGAGGGGAGTTATTGAATTAAATGATGAAGTGATGAAGGAAGCTAAGAAATGTCTTAAGGAGAAGGGAATTAAAGCTACAGATGTCAAGAATTTATGTCCTATAGAAGAATTATGTAAGCCTATTCCCTACTCACCCACTATTGAGGTACACTCTCTCCAACACTTTGATGAAGGTGATATCCATTACTCTAAACCTCCTGATCAATGCTTAGAATAATTTGATATCTTTATTGTTAAGCAAGATAACTTTAATAAAAGGGTGCAAAATCATCTAATGGAAAACACTAGAGCTATTGTTGAGTTGAAAGATATTGTGGAAAGAAGCCATAATGATGTTAAAATGATTGTTAAACACTTTCAAATGGTTCAAACTCAAATAGATCAACTCGTTAAAGTGCAAAACGACTTGCTAGTTAATGCTGCTAAAGAAAAACATGCTTATGAAATTAGAACTAGAAGTGGTGCTGCTACCCAGGATCCTCTATATCCTGAGGGGCATCCCAAAAGAATTGAGCAGGATTCTCAACAAGCTGAAAATAGTGGTTCTACTCGTAAGAAAAGGAAAAAGAAACATAAAACTGTTGTAGAACCCTCTGAACCTGCTATAGGTCCTAATAGTATATCTATCTCTAATGCTGAAACTAAAAGTGGTAATGAAGAAAATGTTGTTCCTAATGAAGAAAAAGTTGAAGAAGAACCTGAAAACCACACTAAGAATGCTAAATACACCAAAGAAGATTTTATTGCTAAGAAACATGGTAGTGAAAGAGAACCTTGGGTCCAAAAACCTATGCCATTCCCTGATAAGAAACACAAGTCAAAAGAAGATGAACACTATAATAAGTTTTGTGAGTGGATGAAGCCTTTATTCTTGCAAATTCCTTTGACTGATTCTATTAAATTGCCTCCTTACTCAAAGTATATGAAGGACATTGTCTCGAATAAAAGGAAGATCCCTAATGAAGAAATTTCTACTCTGCTTGCTAATTATTCCTTCAATGGTAAGGTTCCTAAGAAACTTGGAGACCCAGGGATTCCAACTATCCCTTGCTCTATTAAGAATAGTTATGTTAGAACTGTTTGTGTGATTTGGGAGCGGGAGTTAGTGTTATGCCTTTCTCTCACTATAAGAGGCTTCAACTTGAAAAATTAATACCAACTGATATATCTTTGCAAATGGCTGATAAATCTACCACTATTCCTGTGGGTATTTGTGAGGATGTACCTGTTCAGGTGGCTCACAATTGCTTGATATTGACTGATTTTGTTGTGCTTGAAATGCCTGAAGATGATAATATGTCCTATTATTCTTGGGAGACCTTTTCTTAATACTGCAGTTGCTGTTATTAATTGTAATCAAGGAAAGGTGACTTTCAATGTTAATGACAAGGAACATAATGTCTATTTCCCCAAGAAGATTGAAAGGACTTATGGTTTGAATTCAATTGAACATGTTGAAGGCATTCAAGTTGGAGAAATATATTGTCCCATACCAAGAGAAAATTTTGAAACTATTATGATTGGGACCATTGCTATCAAGGTTGAGGTAACATAATCATTAGTGGAATACAAAGTTTTGTCTCATATGCAATTGTTTTGGTAGCAAGACTTGATCAACCTTGTTAACAAAAGGATTCCATTGAACAAAACAATGTTTTCATTATGATTATCTCCGTTTATTTCTATCCTTTGCATTTTAGTTTTTGTTTTCGTTTAGTTTTCTTTGTGTTGTTAGTTGCTTGCATGCTAGAACTTCTGTAGTTCTAGCCTTGTTTAGTCTTTGCATCATGTTTCCAAAAGAAAAAAAAGTCTGTCTGTCAGAAAATCATTCTTCTATTTCTAAAAAATGCCCAAAAATAAAGTGTCTCGAAAAATTCCAGAAAATTCATATTAAATTTTTACGTGAAAAAGGGGCAGAGGAGTACCTGGGAGGTACCAGAGGGGCCACCAGGCAGGCACACCACATGGTGGCGCGGTCAGCCTTGGGTGGCGCCATGCTCTGGTGTGGGCCACCCCTGGCCCCCACTAACTCTCTCACCTGCCACTTTCTTCTCTCTCCCGAGTAAGCTCCAGTTCATATCTCAAAATCGCGTTCTTGCTATGCTTGCTCTCGATTTTTTTCGATCTCCTTGCTCAGCCCATCTTTCTTGCTGAAATTTGGAGCAATTGTCCCCTGGTATGTGACTCCTCCCCTTGTCCAAGTAGATTTGTGTTTAGTGGATTATTTGTTGAGTATTTTGCTGCTGTAGGTGACTGGTTATGAGGGCTTGTAAGCTTGTTTGATGCTTAGAGATATAGTTTTGATGCATGTTTAGGCCTCTTGCAAGTCCCTATGAGTAGAGTCCTTCATTATATTTACTTTGCAATCACTTGTTTAATAGGTGTTTAAATTTCAGAATAGAAGATGAGTGAACACCACCTAAACCAACATGAGCTTTGGGTGCCTGAGGTCATGAAGGTCCACCAGGAGGAGGAAGTTTTTCCTTCCATTTATCCATGCTCTGAGTTCATGAGAGCTGCAGGAATTCTACAAGATTTCCACACTTTGGTTTCTAATGCAGGTTTAGAGCACTTTTTGGAAGATGAACCTTGTCAATTTGTGAAGCTAACCATGTATGTGGTGCAGGACTTCCAATTTAGTCACTGTTTGCCTAACGCCATGGTCCAGTACAAAATTTACAATATAGTTGTCGACCTTTCTCTTGATGATTTTTGTGCAGCTATTAAGGTACCTCAATGGGGATCATGTAGAAAGATTAAGGAGAGACCTGAACCACTCATGTATTTATACGCAGAAATTTGCCAAGGGAGTAGCTTCTCGAAGGAGAATGGAAAAATCCATAACATTCATCTTCCCTCCATTCGCTACTTTGACTACTTTATTGCCAAGTGTGTTCTTGCTAGGAAAACTGCCAATAAGTTATCTTCGTTTGATCTAGCATTTATCTCTGCTGCTCTTAAACGAGATAGGTCTTACAACTTAGGTGCTTTGATAGCTTTCCGTCTTGCTGCTAACCGTGAGAAAGGTGGAATTTGTGGAGGCCTTAAGCTTCTTGTTTACTAGCATTGCATGGTTTAGTGTCTCATCATCAAGACCTACAGTTTCCCATAGAGAGGCTTGATCTTAATTCCATGATACAACATAAATTTGTTTCCTCGTGGGCTAGTATGAGTGAGTTATCTTATGAAATTACCTTTCTCAAAGCTAGTTGGAGAAAGAGTAAGTCCGAGCGTGTTGTTCTTTTGCCTGCACCTGTTTTGTTTAACCTTGATAACATGGAAGGATGGTTCCTCACTGAGGAGGAGCTTGACACGTACTTGGGAGAGCTCTCCCAACAGGAGCAGGACACTAGAAGGGAGGTCACGGATGATTCGGTCCAACCCTCGAATGAGGGAGAGCCTTCATATCAGCAGCCCGCTTATGATTGGCGAGCTTCTTCTTCCTCTCATGGGCCTAGCTATGACCATTCTTACCAAGATCCGCCTGCTTGGAACCCCTATTCGTACATGGATTGTTACCCACTTAGGCCAAAAGCCTAAGCTTGGGGGGAGGTATGCCGACACCGCACTCATCTCCATATCATGTTGCGTCGGTACTTTGTATATTCATGTTTTCGTTCTCTTTTTAGTTTTCGTTCTCTTTCTTTGCGTTTGCTTTCTAAAAACACAAAAAGACCAAAAATATTTCTGTTGTTTCTCTTTGGTTTGCTTCTTCTTTTTGCTTTGGTTTGCTTTCCCTTTTTGCTTTGTTTGAACTATTCTAAAAACCCAAAAAGATTTTGCTTTGCTTGTTTCTCTCTTTTGGTTCTTATTTAAAAATCGAAAACACCAAAAATATTTGTCGTTCTTCTTTGGTTTTTGCGAGTTTGCTACAGGGTTCGGTTGTCCTCAGTGGATATTGGTTTCATATTATTATTCAAGCTACACAAGTGAAGAGCAATAATGAGGATCAATGACAACTTGAGGCGTGGTAAGAGGCTGGTAACGAACTCTATTTGTTTTCATTGTGTACGTATACTCATCATTGTGAACTTGCTTAGTCCGTTCAAGTAGGGTGTATGTTATCTTTGGATGCTTAGTAGTTCTTGCTTCTTATGATTAGCTCCAGATCGCTAATAGTTTGTAGCATGTCTTATGAATGTTTGCTTGCATTGCTCTATTCATAAATTGGTATGACACCGTAGTATCCTCCTCTGAATGTTTCATTTGATTGACTTGGCACATGCTCACACATGCACATGACTGTAATAATCAGTTAAGCCTCGATGAATTATTTTGCCTTGAGGATTTTGAATCACTTTCATGCCATGAGTAGTCCTGTTTTGTTGCAAGCATGATAATGACAGCTATTGCTCTCTCGTTTGTCGCTCCCTTACTATTGCTAGCCTTCACTTACACTAAGTATGTTTTACTCATGTTTCCAACTCCCTTAAACCAAATATTGCCAAAGTGTCCACCATACCTACCTATTAGCATCATTTGCTACTTCCGTACATATTCAATATGCCTTGTTTTCTTCCGAATAAAATGTTTGCTTGTTATGAGAAAGTTAGTTAGTAAATCTCTCACAAACTTGATGGCACACTTTATTTTCTTACACTTAATAAACCTGAACCATTGCGTCCTTCTTTGTTGCGCATATGCTTGCGCTTTATGAGTTGAAGTTAGCAGAACCATGTATCATGGGGACCGCTTTCAAAGCTTCATAGGTACTTTGTACCTAGTTGATATCATGTTCTTTTGCTTATGGATCCTGGCGGTGTGAAATAAAAGTGGAACTTGTAAGATCATGGAGTTTGTATGTATGTTAGAGAAAGCGCTGGGCGCTAGCCTAAGCCATGACTAATCATGGTGGAAACTTGCAGCATAACCATAATGAGCATTCTATGAAGCATCCTCAATAAAAATCTATGCACATAGTAAATAAAAAGATCGCCGAGATGCTCATTGTCTGCTTGCCTTGTATTTTGATTATGGGATAGCTCTCGTGTCATGTGCAAGGGGTACCCCGTTGGCGGTTCTCTATGATATGTATATACTTACAATGACAAGAGCTTACTTGTGACTGAAGTTGAGTAGCATGAGGATCGGTCTTCATAAGTAAGGGGCATGAGACTTCGATTTATAACCTGTCAAGCATATCCTCTTAGTTGTGTCACTTTCACCTTAACCACATTAAAGATGCTTATGATAGGGGCAATGAGAGCTTAAAGCTAACGAGTACCATACTTTCAGCATTTGGAAGCCTTTCAAATTATTCAAAACCTTTTCTTCTATTGTTGAGTCTCCACATATTCTTTGAGCACCTTCTTGAAAGCATAGTTGTCATTCTTTATGTTTGTTCCATTACTTGATTATTTGTGTTATGACTTTGATGCTTGTATTCTTGATATCTTTACTTCTAGTCATCACTTGAACTTCAGAGGTGCCTTGACATTCATAATCAAAGGCAAGCGAGATACCACTCTATCATACCTTTCTATGAGCATTGTAATGTTGCTTATGTTTGTGCCTCATGCTACTTATTATTTTTGAGTTGGAATCTCTTCATAGCTTGCAATGACTATTAAGTAGACTCAGTTGCTTACTCTTTATTATGAACTGTCTAAGTAGTTGTTCACATTGCTGAAAATATTTACATCTTATGAAGCAAATGTGTTCGTGAAAGTTCTTTTATCGCACTCAGTTTTCAACTGAATTGCTTGAGGACAAGCAATAAGCTAAGCGTGGGGGGAGTTGATACGTCCAAAACGTATCTACTTTCCCGAACACTTTTGCTATTGTTTCTCCTCTATACTTGTGTGATTTGGATACAACTAATGCGGAGTGACGCTGTTTTCAGCAGAATTGCCTTGGTGTCTACTTTTTGTGTAGAAAATCAACTATCAGGAAAAATCCCGGAAAATATGCCAAAAATCCTATTTCACCAGAAGACTCCAGGAGCCAGAATGCGAGACGGAGAAGAGCCAGGGGTGGCCACACCACCTGCTGGCGTGGGCCAGGCCAGGCCGTGCCAGGGGGTGGTGTGGGCCCCCCAGGCACCTCCTCGGTCTCCCTCTTCGCCTATAAGGAGCCTTCTGACCTAAAAACTTCGGGGGGTTCGACTTTTTTCCAGAAGGAGTTCCGCTCCGTCTCCACCACCAGATTCCATGAAACAACACCAGAAACTCCGTTCTGGCACCCTGCCGGGATGGGGAATTGGAGGAGATCATCGCCATCATCATCACCATCGCTTCTCCATCGACCATCCATGTTTCCCCCATATATGAGTGAGTAATCCCCCGCTCTAGGCCATGGGGATGGTAGGGATTGGATGAGATTGTTCATGTAATGGCATCAGATTGTTAGGGCATGGTGCCTAGTATCTTTTATTAGTGCTTTATGACTTTGTTGCGACTTTTTGTGCTTAATGCTTGTCACTAGGGCCCGAGTGCCATGATTTCAGATCCGAACATGTTATTGATTCATTATGATAGTATTGTTCTTGGTCTTATCTACAAGTTGTATACACACATTGTTGTCCAGAACCTATGGCCCCGAAGTCAAAGAAATCGGGATAATCGAAAGGGAATGGCTTTGATGTGAGGATCACATGTGTTCACGGAGTGTTAATGCTTTGCTCTGGTGCTCTATTAAAAGGAGCACCTTAATTGCCAGTAGTTCCCAAGAGGCCCCGATGCAAACGGGCTGGCAGGACAAAAGATGTTGTGCAAGTTCTCATTGCGAGCACGTATGACTATATATGGAACACATGCCTAGGATTGTCTAGTACTGGGATGCTTTATCTTATTTATCTGCAATTGCCCTATGTTCTGATTGCTATGTGAATTATCTTGTCCATGCAACGCCCGTCCATCCATCCCTATGCCTACCGCACTCGAATCCTAATTGCATCGCTTTTGTTACTACTGTCTTTGCTTTACTATTGTCACATTTTTACTATTCCTACTACAAAACTGTTGCTCGATAAACCTTTGTGAGCAAGATTGTTTCGAGTGCAGCTGAATTGACAACTCAGTTGTTAAGGCTGATAAATATTCTTTGGCTCCCCTTGTGTCGAATCAATAAATTGGGTTTCACTTCCCTCGAAAATACTGCGATACACCCCCTATACTTGTGGGTCATCACATTGCACATGTGTTTGCAAGATTATAGCATTTATAAAATTGTATATCAAATATATACCTTTGTCATTGATGACCTTAGCGACAATGGGTTCAACCATCACATCCCTGAGATGTGATATGAACCTATGGAAATCATGTGTTTCTGCGTCGCCTCTCATAATGCAAGTCCTGACTTTTGCTTGGTAGCTTGGTGGCAGCAACCGTAGCACAACGCCATTTGCAAAAGAGCCCATCATCCAGCTATCTAGGAAGTATGCAGGCTTCATGTACACATCATGCATGTGCTCCAAGTGGTCATCAAGTGATGAGTTCTCCTCCATCTTAATGGAGAGGAAGTCTCCCATCAGCTCATGCTCCCATATGCGTGCTTGTTCCATGAAATGTGTCCTAAGTTGTACCATAGTCGCACGAGGGTCAAGATTGCCCACGACTGGCCACCGCTCATCCACTATCCCGTAGCACATTGTAACTGATATGAAGGTGTACATCTCACGATGATAATAGCGGTCCTCCCGCTGTTCTGGGGTCTCATAGAAACAGGGATGCTCCAAATCCATCTCGTCAAGTATATAGTCAACCACGTTATTCTCGCTAAGGAGAGCATGGATACTTGCAACCCATATAGAGAAGTTGGATCCGTCTAACCTGAGCTTCTCTCCTTCTAACCAATCGTCAATAGGAAAGGTAGCATCAGGGAGAACCATTTTCTACATTTATAATTGAAAAAGGAATTTAGACTAAGTTTATAATTAAACGAGTTAATAATAACTCCACTCAGAAACACCTATCCCTTGAAGGGTTTCTAGTGATAACATGACCCCTTTTCCCCACATCTTTCCCGATCATCACGACCATCAATGTGGGTTCTAGGGTGGACGCTAAACGTCGGTCACATCATTCATGCGACTCGTGCTCAATATTTCAACCATCCATGTTCTGAGGCCATGTATGCTACATGATAGGCTCTCCAAATCAACCTTAGTGTATTCATTGTCCAACATGGCTTACACCCACTGTATGCGAACATAGATATGTCTGACACCCAATCATCACGGCCTGCCTCATACCGAAGAACTTTCTTGGTGGTGCACACTAAGGGAGAACACAAGCATTGGTAATTTTTACAAGGATCATCTTATTAGGCTACCATTGAGTATCTAATACTAACACACAATAATATATACAAACAATAAATGTAAAGGCGATGTGATATGGTCCTCCACATCGTGATCTCCATCCGGCGTCACCGGATTCCGGTGCCAGGGTTCCGGCGCCGTAGACACTAGGGCACCAGTGTCTTTTCGGCATGGTAGTCCGTCACCTCTGTGACTATCTACTACTACTTCGTAACATAAGGTAATCACCTTACCTTTGCCACAACCATATCACAAAGCAACGCCCCTGCAAAACAAAGTTAGACGCCTCTACTTTATCTTTGCATGTTTTACGTGGTTGAATGGGCTTTCGCACAAGAACCGTTCTTACCTATGAACTGTCACCACAACACCGATCAAGTAGTTGTCTATACTATACCCCTTTCAGGGCCATCCGTTGCAAATGGCATACCAACTAATGCGAGAGAGACAGATGCCCCCCTGATACGTCCATTTTGCATCACTATTCTATGTCTTAATTCGCTATTATTCATTGATATATTTCGTATTGAGAGGTGATACTTATGTTATTTCATCTATTTTTGCATGGTTGATGACTTTTGGAGCATGGACCTCTGCAGTCAGGATTCTGATGAAAAGGTGCTGTTTGGAGGCAAAATTCGTGAAGATCAGAAAATCCGGGAAAATATACGGAAAATCCTATTTTTCCAGAGGATCTGGATGCCAGAAGATGGAGTGGAGGTGGACCACAGGGGGCCCACACCACCCCATGGCGCGGGCAGGCCTAGGCGGCGCCAGGGAGTGGTGTGGCCGCCCTGGCCCACTCCAGCCTCTCCCCTCTGGCGTATATCATCCTCCCGAAACCCTAAGACTCGGGGAGCGACCACAGAAAGATTCCGCCGCCTCTGCGGGGCGGAAAACACCGAGAGAGAAAGATCTCTCCGGTAGACAGATTTCTGCCGGGGGAATTCCTTCCCGGAGAGGGGAGATCGTCACCATCAACACCACCATCAAGCTAGACTTCATCGGGGTCATCATCATCATCATCACCATCATCATCACCATCAGCACCCTCATCACCATCTCCATATTGCTGTAACAATTGAGTTGAATCTTGCATAGTTCATAGGGGAAACTTTCCCGGTGTTGATTACTCTTTGTAGTTGATGCTATTGAGTGAACCATTGAATTATTGTTTATGTTCAGATTGTTATACATCATTATTCCATCTCTGATCATGATCCATATGATGTCTTGTGAGTAGTTCGTTTTGTTCTTGAGGACATGGGAGAAGTCTTGTTGTTAGTAGTGGAGTTGCGTTGAGAAAGATTCAATAGATTGTTATTTAAGTTGTGGTGGACTTCTTCTAGTGGTGTCATGTGAATGTCGACCACATGACACTTCACCTATATGGGCCTAGGGGAATGCATTGTGTATTTGGCTACTAATCGTAGGGGTTGCCGGAGTGACAAAAACCTGAACCCCCGTTAGGAAACCATTGCACAAGGGACGTAAGGGTCTTAGAGTTTAAAGCTGTGGTTAGGTTTATACCTTAATTACTTTCTTGTACTTACGGATGTTTGCAAGGGGTATAATCACAAGTATGTATTAGTCTTGGATGGGGCGGTACATTAGCACAGATTCACCCGCACAACACTTAGCAAGCTAGAGAAGATTAATCAACTATATGAAGCGAAAGCACTTGACAGTCTTCCCATGTGTCCTCAAGAACGTTTGGTCATCTTAAGTAATACAACCGGCTTGTCCTTTGCTGCATAAAGGATTGGGCCACTTGCTGCATTTATTCCTATTGTCTTTTATTTACTCGTACTTAGTTTACTTGCTTTATCAAAAACCCCTAAAAATCCATTTGCTAAGTATTTATAGAGAATTCCTGATGCATACCACTAGCCAGCACCTTCTGCTCCTCGTTGGGTTCGACACTCTTACTTATCGAAAATACTGTGATACACCCCCTATACTTGTGGGTCATCAAGACTATTTTCTGGCGCCGTTGCCGGGGAGTGAAGCGCTATTGGAGAGTGGAACTGGTAAAGGAAACTTCTACAGTGAGTTACTTCTGCTAGTTGCTTTATTTTCGTTATGGATAATTCGCTCAGTTTCTTATTTGGTAATGCTACTACCAATGCTAAGGTAGTAGATAAGCCACCACCTGCTGAGAAAGATGTTTTCAAAATACCTACAAGAATTATTGATCGTGTTATGGATAACTACTATGTTGGGGATGGAACTGTCCATCCCGGTGATCATTTACTCTTTATACACGAATTATGCGGGTTGTTCAAGTGTGCAGGTATTACTACAGATCAGGTTAAGAAGAAGTTATTCTCATTATCACTGAAAGGAGGAGCTGAGGAATGGTATAAGCTGCTGAAGAATGGTCAAGCTCTGGAATGGGAGGAAATCATGCCTCTCTTTTATTCAAAGTTTTATCCTCCTAGTGAGATTCATAAAGATCGAAATCAAATATACAACTTTCGACCTCTTGATGGAGAGAGTACAACTCAAGCTTGGGGGAGATTGAAGTTACTAATGCTCAAATGTCCCATTCATGAGCTTCCCAACAATATTATTATCAACAACTTTTATGCAAGGCTCCCTCTACATGACAAAGCTTTATTGGATGCTTCTTGTGCTGGATCATTCACTCATATGGAAGAAGAAGCTAAATGGGACCTTCTAGATCGTATTCAAGACAACGCTGAAGCTTGGGAGAATGACAAAGGTAGAAAGTCAGGTATAAATTATGATTATGAATGCATTGAATCTTTTATGGGAACTGATGACTTTCAAAATATTAAAAATGCTTATGGTCTAGACTCTCAAGCTATTGCTTCTTATTTTAAGGTTTTTGCTTCCTATATTGAAGTGCCTAAAAAGAAGTGGAATAAGTATCATGAACCTTATAAAGATGTTTCTAAGAGCGTTCCTGCAAGAAATATTGAAGTTTATACTGCTAATCATGTTTTACCTGAACCTTATATTGAGAAAATGACTTTTCCAGTTAAGGTAAAGGAACATTCTATGATAGCTAGTATGGTTAATGAAAGTATGAATAAGGCTGTTGAACCTGATAAACAAATGGTTGATGAACCTATTATAGCAAGTGCGAAAGACTTTGTTACTAAATATTAAAAAGAGGGACACACTATCCTTTGTAAGGATACCTCTAATATTGTTTCACATAGTAGTGTTATGAGAGCTAGTATTCCTGTGTTTTCTGTTAGAATAAGTGATCATTGCTATGATAGTCCTTGTGATAGCTATATTGTTAAGTTTATGCATGATACTAAAAGTTATTATGAGAGAGAAAAAAGTGTTCTTATGCATCTCAATAATATCAAGTTTCCCCGTTTTATGCTGAAAGTTTTTATGCTGCACTTCTTTTGCCTTCTTATGCAAGTTTCCTATGGTTTCAACAACTTGTTTGTTTACAAAATCCCCTTGCATAGGAAGTGGGTTAGACTTAAATGTGTGGGTGTTTTTGTTTCTTAATGCTCTCTTTCGCTTCAATTTATATCCCTATGAGAGCTTCTTCAAAATTATCATGCCCATCTTAATGGCTATAAAGAAAGAGCTTTATGGGAGACAACCCAATTTGTTTTTGCTTTCAGTTTGTTTTTGTTTCTTTGAGTCTTGGAAGTTATTACTTCGGTAATAACCGCTCCTTATCCGTTTTGTTTGGTTTTTGTGTCAAGATCAACATCTAATGAGAGAGAAGTAAGATTTGGGGAAGTTGTTGTCCCGAAACAGATTTTTGTGCTTCACCATAAAAATTCGTGAGAGATCTCTGTATGTCGGATTGAGCTGTAATTTTTTGTGATTCTGCCCCAGGTTGTTATTTAACTTTCGTTAGTTTTGCACGTTTTGATTTGAGCAACAGAAGATTTTCGAAAAAATTGATCTTTACCTGCTGGACTGTTTTGACAGATTTAGCCACTCTTGCATTTGCTTCTTTATTCGATTTCCTTTTTGAATTATTTTTGGGTTTTCGGAAGGAGTTGCTACAGTAGCTTATGTTTTGATGGTTTTGAGTTGAAGTTGGACTCAAAAGGTTCTATCACTTCACTTATACTAATGTTGCTAATAAGAACTGTGTGAAGTTTTGTGTGAAAGAAAGTTCCAGGAAGTGGAGATAATGGTGTAATAAGGAAGAGAAAGGTTTTATGACTCAACTAATAAGTATATGAAGATGAAGATATCAATGATATTCAAGTGATGAATCCGGAAGGATCTACTAGATACCAAATTCAGAGACCTGCAGAGTCTGTATTCAAATAGGTAACAGTTCTGGTAAGAAAAGTTCCGCGAAAGTACAATCCAACTATATTTTTGCAGTTTTCAGTCAATAAGGAGAGTTTCGAAGTGAAAAAGGGACGGAACCGGAGCCGGGGTGGCCCACACCACCCCATGGTGCGGTCCCACCCCTGGTCGCGCTACCAGGTGGTGAGGCCACCCAGGACTCCGTCTCCGACCCGTTTTCTCCCAGTACCTTCCTTTTGATATGAAACTTCGTAATATATAACCCCCCAATCCCCCGAGGTCCAGATATCGTGTTTTCGTCGTATTTTTGTTTCGATCTGTTTTTGCCAGGACATACTCTTTAAAGGTTTAGAAGCACAATGGTGTCCGCCAAGGAGAAAGGGAAGGAGCCTATGGAGGAAGACCTCCGAGACCCGAAGCAAGGGCTGGTACCTTTAGTCACTTGCCCTGCATCAACGGAAGCCCTACGAGTCACTAAATAATTCTACGATAAGTACCGAGACTTGAAGAGGAAGGTGTACATGCTTCAATGGGAGAATGATAGGCTTCGTAAGATGCTGGAAGATTTCCTCACGTCAACTAAGAGCATGATACCACCACCACCTAAGGAGTAATTCGTCATCAGGTTTGGCATCCCCTTGGTTTGTTCCAAGCTTGGGGGAGTGCCACGGTACCATATCACTATCTTCTATCTTTTTACCTTATTAGTAGAGTCATATCATGAATAGAGGAGTTATTTTGTAGTATGGTTTGCATTATGGAAGTGTCCCCTCTCTCGTTAGATATGTATGCCTTGGTGTGAGTTTCCGTTATGCAATATTAATGAGATGTTCTATCATTCACTCTTTTGCATAGCTTATATTAGTTTTCAATTCGTGGTTATATGATTGATCTTGTTGTTAGTATTGGTATCATTTTGGGATCATTGAGTTAATTTAGTTGGTTTTGGCAAACCCGGCTCGGTCAGTAGCAACACTATTTTTGAGAGTCGTATGAAAAGATAGAAGTACTCTAAAGAAAAATAATTTCATCATCTTTCTTTCTTGATTTGCTAATAAGTCTAGTATTCTCTAGTTAAGATCTTTTGTGCTTCCAAGGAATATTGCATGTTTGCCTTTATCACTTGTATGTTTGTTTGTTTCCTTCAACTCTTGTACTTGCTACCTAGCCTTGTTAGCCAAAAACCTGTACTGAGAGGGTATTCTTCTCGTGCATCCACCTCCTTTAAACCAAAACCTTTGCCATTTGTGTCCACCATACCTACCTAGTAGCATTATTGCTATTCCAAGTAAATTCTTGTTTTATCTACCTCCCAAATTAAACTTGTTATGTGAAAATTAGTGATTAAAGCTCTCACAAACTTGATGGCACACTTTACTTTCTTGCATTTAATAAACTTGAACCATTGGGTCCTTCTTTGTTGCGTATATGCTTGCGCTTTATGAGTTGAAGTTAGCCAAACCATGTATCATGGGGACCGCTTTCAACACCTCATTGGTACTTGTACCTAGTTGATATCATATTCTTTTGCTTATGGATCCTGGCGGTGTGAAATAAAAGTGGAACTTGTAAGATCATGGAATTTATATGTGTGTTAGAGAAACGCCTGGGCCGCTAGCCTAAGCCATGCCTAATCATGGTGGAAACTTGCAGCATAACTATAGTGAGCATTCTATGAAGCATCCTCAATAAAAACCTATGCAAATAGCAAATAAAAATATCGCTGAGATGCTCACTGTCTGCTTGCCTTGTCATTTTGATTATGGGATAGCTCATGTGTCATGTGCAAGGGGTACCCTGTTGGCGGTTCTCAATGATACACATGTATTTACAATGACAAGAGCTTGCTCGTGACTGAAGTTGAGTAGCATGAGGATCGGTACTCATAAGTAAGGGGCATGAGATTTCAACTTATAACTTGTCAAGCATATCCTCTTAGTTGTGTCACTTTAACCTTAATCACCTAAAGATGCCTATGATAGGGGCAATGAGAGCTGAAAGCTAGTAAGTATCATAATTTTTGGGAGCTCTTTATGAGACTTGCAATCCCTGCTTCCCTCTTTGAAGGACCTTTCTTTTACTTTGTAGTTGAGTCAGTAAACCTACTCCCTTCTATCTCAGCAAGTATTTTGAGCTGTTGTGTTTCATTCATTCATTTGATGATTTATTCAATCATGTTTCTTATGTTCCTTGTTTTGCACATTGCTCTTATGTTGATGTTTACTACTTTGAAAGCTATCTTTGAAAAACCAGCTATTTGTGAACTCCAGCAAATTTTCAACTATTCTTCGACCAAGAGCTAAGTTTGCCATTACCAATTATGATTCACTTTATGTATCTTTATTGTGTTTCCTTTACTCATTGCAAGTTGAGTTATATAATAGTGAGTTGTATTCTATTATGATCTATGTATTTGATGAATGTGATGCTTCTTGTCCGTATTCTTTTATCGACTCTTCACTCCATAAACCTGAGGCCATGTTTATTGAGCTTAGTTTCGCTTAGGGACAAGCGAACTCTAAGCTTGGGGGGAGTTGATACGTCCATTTTGCATCACTATTCTATGTCTTAATTCGCTATTATTCATTGATATATTTCATATTGAGAGGTGATACTTATGTTATTTCATCTGTTTTTGCATGGTTGATGACTTTTGGAGCATGGACCGCTGCAGTCAGGGGGCCCACACCATCCCATGGCGTGGGTAGGCCTAGGCCGCGCCAGGGAGTGGTGTGGCCGCCCTGGCCCACTCCAGCCTCTCCCCTCTGGCGTATATCATCCTCCCGAAACCCTAAGACTCGGGGAGCAACCACAGAAGGATTCCGCCGCCTCTGCGGGGCGGAAAACACCGAGAGAGAAAGATCTCTCCGGCAGACAGATTTCTGCCGGGGGAATTCCTTCCCGGAGAGGGGAGATCGTCACCATCAACACCACCATCAAGTTGGACTTCATCGGGGTCATCATCATCATCATCACCATCATCATCACCATCAGCACCCTCATCACCATCTCCATATTGCTGTAACAATTGAGTTGAATCTTGCATAGTTCATAGGGGAAACTTTCCCGGTGTTGATTACTCTTTGTAGTTGATGCTATTGAGTGAACCATTGAATTATTGTTTATGTTCAGATTGTTATACATCATTATTCCATCTCTGATCATGATCCATATGATGTCTTGTGAGTAGTTCGTTTTGTTCTTGAGGACATGGGAGAAGTCTTGTTGTTTGTAGTGGAGTTCCGTTGAGAAAGATTCAATAGATTGTTATTTAAGTTGTGGTGTACTTCTTCTAGTGGTGTCATGTGAACGTCGACTACATGACACTTCACCTATATGGGCCTAGGGGAATGCATTGTGTATTTGGCTACTAATCGTAGGGGTTGCCGGAGTGACAGAAACTTGAACCCCGTTAGGAAACCATTGCACAAGGGACGTAAGGGTCTTAGAGTTTAAAGTTGTGGTTAGGTTTCTACCTTAATTACTTTCTTGTACTTACGGATGTTTGCAAGGGGTATAATCACAAGTATGTATTAGTCTTAGATGGGGCGGTACATTAGCACAGGTTCACCCACACAACACTTAGCAAGTTAGAGAAGATTAATCAACTATATGAAGCGAAAGCACTTGACAGTCTTCCCATGTGTCCTCGAGAATGTTTGGTCATCTTAAGTAATATAACCGGCTTGTCCTTTGCTGCATAAAGGATTGGGCCACTTGCTGCATTTATTCCTACTGTCTTTTATTTACTCGTACTTAGTTTACTTGCTTTATCAAAAAACCCTAAAAATCCGTTTGCTAAGTATTTGCGGAGAATTCCTGATCCATACCACTATCCAGCACCTTCTGCTCCTCGTTGGGTTCGACACTCTTACTTATCAAAAATACTGTGATACACCCCCTATACTTGTGGGTCATCACCCCCAAAGCCACTTTATACGGTACAAGCCGTATGTCAAGCGTGGACCAGTCTCGCGAATGAACGCGTGAAGACGGTTGGAGCCGCTTCATCAAGCATTACTGCGGTATACACAAGTACATGTGGGAGGGTAACAACTAAAATATCAACGCCCACACGCTACATCTCGCGTGTTCTACCCGTACTAGCATTAGTACGCATAGATCTAGCTTTGATACCACTGTAGGGGTTTGTGTATGAAAACAATAAAATTTTACCCTATGCCGCTGAACCCCTGATGCTACCAGGACCTATCTATTAATAATACAGTAACGGGAGGGCCTTTTCACGAACTTACCCTTGAAGACCGAAAAGCGTTGTCAACGCTCAGGAGAGCGTGGTTGATGTAGACGAGCCGAAGCCGACCTCAAGGTCGTGATGAAGTCCTTTGGCTCCTGTGGCTCAACGACTTGAGTGCCTCAAGTGTGACACCTCGCGGGGAGTTACACACGTCCGGTGCCTGACGATGACTCCCGCTTCCCTGATCCAGCAGCAGTTGCGGCAGTAGAGCTCCTGGATCCGAATCCCGCAACGCGACGGTGCTCCGCGGTGAAGATGTCTCTTGTTCGCGTAGTCCGAACTTGGGACCACGGTCACGGGAGAGAGAGAGAATATCAATTGGAGGTCTCCCCAAAAGGTGAGGAAACCTTTATTGAATATCGTGTGTGTATTTTTTCTGGCCAAATAGCCCCACTATAAATAGGGGGAGGGGAGGTACTACCTCCCTCAAAGTCCCGGGGTGGGACTAAAGGAGGGGGAGAGGGGGGCAGCCGCCGGCTGGCCCTATTGGGCCCCGCACACGGGGGCGGGGGCTTGGCCCAGCCGGCCACCCCTTGCCCCTTCTCTCCTCTTGCGTTTCCCTAATGGGCCCTTCTCCCTCTAGAATTGGCCCATTAAGCCTTTTGACCTTTAAATTGATTTTATCTTTATTAAATAATTATGAATAAATGATTAAATCAATATTTAACATTCATTCACATATTATTCAATCTCCGTGGTTATGGAACACCTTCCATCTCCACTCCGGACATCCTCCAGACTTACCGAAACCCTTCCGGTTTTCTCTCTACTCTTTTTTGGTGATTCTACCGATCCTATAAACACTGTCTAAGCATCATCAAGCCCTTAAGCATGATACCCCACGGGTTGGGAACACTCCAGACATAGTCGGGACACTCTCGGACAAATGATCGACAGAGGGACCTGGATGTCCATGTGACCCCTATGCATTCCACAAAGATCTTTCGTCATTTGAACCGGGACAATCGTGTCTTATTCCCTTTGTATCTCGATACTTGCATTGTCCAAGATCTAATCAATGACATCACCATGTCGTGTTCAATCTTGTTACTGAACAATGCTACTTGACTCGTTCCGACAAGTGATATCCCTATGATCAAATCACATGTTGCGCAGCTATTAGATATAACTTCTCCGAGTGGGCCCTTAAGTATCTTTCCGTCACGTGGACGGACAAATCCCGCTCTTGACATATATTGCCTCTACGGTTCCTCCGAGTACCTGAACACACCTTCATAATCACTGTGTTACCAAGTGACGCTTGATGCTATCTAAGCACTCTCGAGAGACAATGATTGATATAGCCTCACGGTCTAAGGAATAGTCTACGAGGATCCATTCTAATCATCATAACTTGAACTTCGTGACATGATCGGGTCACAATGTTTAGGTTGGGTATTGGTTCATTATCTCATTCTCGGAATGAGTTGACTCCATTTCCAACTGGCTTAAATGCCACATGATCAGGAAACCTTGATCATCTGTTAACCAATGAACCAGTGACTAGAGTTTCACTGGGAACCCCTGGTTGTTTATATATCACACGTGTATTGACGTTTCCTTTCAATATAGTTATAGCATGATATAAACTTAATCATAAACTTTATGAAATATGATAATAATCCTTATTATTATTTGTCTCTAGGGCATATTTCTAACAAATATCCCCTAAGAAATCTGCATGCTAGCGCTTCCATCCACTTACTACCCACATCGACGTGCTACCAATGTTTCTAGAAAGATCTAGAGTGGTAAGCAGGAGAGAAATAGAGCTACACATCATTTTACTTGATTAATCTAGCCACATAATGAAATGCAAAGTAGGTCCATCAACAGTAACCAAAATAACATCATAGACTCGACCAGATCCTAATACAAAGCTACTTAGATAATAGCTTCCTTATCACATAGGGACTTTACTCAATAATAATGCATGGTATCATGATCCATCAACCAAGTAACAAAGGGGAGAATGGGATAGACCAAATACTTATCTAATTTGTAGAAGACAATGTTGCTTCGGTTGTAGCACTCCATCGGGTCTACAAGAACAACCAGCATGAATACAAGTTAACAGTAGCATCTAGCATCAAATCTCAGGTAAAGCTAGCAGTACAAGAATGTTCTATGAAAAGAGAAC
Source organism: Avena insularis (assembly GCA_023614405.1). Taxonomy (NCBI): domain Eukaryota; kingdom Viridiplantae; phylum Streptophyta; class Magnoliopsida; order Poales; family Poaceae; genus Avena; species Avena insularis. The sequence continues at coordinate 96,279,465 of CM042696.1, forward strand.
ATCCAAAAATTCCTAAAAATCATGGTATCAATAGCACATGCATCAACAATTCAATACTTCCTACAAGTAAAACAAGCATATCCATCACTAGCAGGCATACTCACAAATAATGAACAGATATTTGCATGCCTACAGTCTAGAAAACTAGACTTTATTTTATGTAAACACTGCCAGTCATTTTGCTCGGGAGTATCACAAACTATTTGATGTCACGAGACAAGATGAACACATTTTGTAATCACGGCTATTATCTAATTAACTAGCACCCAAATATATACACGTACTAGTTCAGGAAATTCATGTCTTGGATATTGTATTGATACAGATATGACCAAATAATAAATTACTAATATTCTTGACTTGGCTACTAATTAAGGATATTATAACCGAGCCACCTCCCAGCCCTCTCAGGCCATCAACGTTTTTGCCCATTGATTGCATTTACTAGACGTTTCCGGCCGTCCGATCTTTCTTCAGCTGCGCACGAACAGGTTATCCTTAGAGGACGCTTTTCTCGTTGTAAAATCGGTGTGCTGTGATTGATTGGGCTTAAATATGAGCCTGTTTGAACTTAACAACTCCGAGCTCCGGCGAAAAAAAATGTGCAGGACCGAAGCGGTTAGGAACTAGGTGTCAGCGCGGCTTCGAGCGGCGGCGCCCACCGTGAGGCACCAGCTTCCTGCGCCGACGCCAGGCGCAAATCTGCCGTCCAAGGTCGGGTTCTCCCTCCAGTCCTTGACGGTAGATGCCATCCCCAATCCCCACGGTGCATCTCCTTCTTCCCGATCCTCTAAATAAAATCCCCTCAATCTCATGCAGGATTCTGGCAACTCGTTGCTCGGCTGTGATCAGAGGGAAGAACCAGCGGGAGTTGGGAGCAAGCATCGCCGCTCAGCGGCAGGCCAGAAGAGTGGAGGAAGAGGAAGGTAGAGGGTCTAATGCATCGACGGCGACCGTGCTTTCCTTACTGCGACGACAACACGCGTAGCAAACAATAATGTGCGGAGCAGTAGGAAGACCTATGGCCAACAACTTTGGGTAAGCCACAAACGATTAAATATCTGTGTTCCATTTTCCTTACACTTGTATTCTCTTATCATAAGGAGAAAAAATCTTGGTTTTTTAAAGGAGAAAAAAAATCTTGGTATTTGCAGATTATTTTCTTCAAAAAATAGGTCGCCGTGTTACTTGGCAGCCTTCCAGCATATTCATTCTTCAAAAAGAAGTACGGATATGTTTGATGATTCATGCTTACGTACAGCTTACCGGAAATGTTGCCTGGTGTGTGGATGCATTTGAATGAAGACTACAAAGATATTTTGATCATGTATTTGGTGTTGTAAGTTCCTTACTTCCTCATGTCGTTTCCCATTTTTCTGCCAAGAATGTTCAGATTTAAAAAAGTTGCTATGCACACTTGTATAAATTGGTACTTATTGGGAAGTGAGCTATGTTTAGAATAAGAGGCTTATGATTTTCTTTTTGTCATCTCCATCCAGTTATCAATTGAATATGTACTTCAATGGTACTCACCCTGTTTTAAAATATAAGATGTTTTAGCTTTGTGAAAGAAGTGTATCTAGGCCCCTTTTAGTTTGTAGGTTCCTCACATGAACTAACAAACTAAAAGGGGTCTAGATATACTCCTTCGACAAAGCTAAAATATCTTATATTTGAAAACGGAGGGAGTACCTGTTTATTGGTGAAGCTATTTTATTTCTTATCTTGGTAGACTCTTTCTTGGGGATGATTTCTCGTACTATTTCTATTGTTGGTTCTATTTTCTTGAGTTATTAAAAGCTTGCACTGATCTCTTGTCCAGAGAATGTGGCTGGCTCTTGCAAAAAGGAAATTGCCATTTTCCCTGGAAATGCACTCCATGTGGTTTGTTGACCACTGGATCCAATTTGTCTGCTCTCAGCTTGATCAAATGCAGAAATGGCAAGTCTTCCCTCTTTAGGTTATTTTCTTACTGTCATATATCTAACACCACCGTTAAGTGACCAATCAGATGTTCTTTGTGATCTTTATATTTAAAAAAATTATATTTGTGAAAATTCCAACTCTTCCATCATAAAAATGACGGCGCGGCAACGCGCGCCATCATGATCTAGTACCAAATATGACTTGGACATGCACGCGCTGCAGCAGGAATTTATGAAAAAGAATAGTCATTTCATCCATATAGTGACTATCTAAAATGATTAATAAAAGAGATTTCTATTGTGCCCCTGGTTCGTTAGTTGTACTCAGTTTTCCCAGTCGCTTAAGTTTTTCTCACTTTTTCCCATCTCCTTCTTAGAAACTCATCAAAGAGCTCAAACGGCAGCTGCCGTCAGGTTGACGTTGGCTGATGTGTGGGGCCGCGCGATGTGGGACCATGTGGGGCAGTTTGGTCAGGAACATATTATGCTGACGTGTGGGGTCGTGTCATGTGGGACTGCGTCGGGCTGGTTTGTTGGGAACGCGTTATGGGGGACGTGGTGTGGGAACATGTGGGCGTGTTTGGTGGTTACGTGCGTCCTGTCACCTAAATTGGAAGTTTTATTTTTTGTTATTTTTATGATTGACCTTTTTAAGAGCGCATTTTCCCCCCTCTCTCTCTAACATTTGTGTTTTTTGTTCAAAAAGGTAGCGAATCTAGAGCAGCTTCTCTCTTCATTCATTGTTCCATTTGGCCCTTGTTTTTTTCCAATCTGGTATCAAATCTAGAGCAGCAAATCTAACCAGCACCATAGATATATTCAGTAAACAAAGCAGATATACATAAAGCAGCTAATAATGGATATATATATAGCAGATGTAGATAAAGAAGCTAATATAGGAGATATAGTACGGTACTTAACGAGGTTCGACAATTAGGCTGCTCAGCAGCAGTAGCAGACAAGTTCAACACAGACAATACAAAAGAAACTACTTTACAGCAGTAGCAGCACAAGATCAGTAGCCCCTCATGGCCTCCGCCAGGAGGGCCTTCGTCTTTTCCCTCTAGAACCTCCTCCACTTCTTGTTGCCCAGTCCCTTTACTTGGGTGCATTGGGCTCGATCGGGGGCATGCGACCCTCATGGATGGCCACCATCTGGAGGTTGTGGAGGTGAAAACCGAGCGCCTGGTGTTTGGCTCTGAAGCCGTGGATGTTCACAGACTCGTTGTAGGTCCCCACGTCCTCGGAATGCTTCACGAGGGAGTTCAAGTCGGTGGTGTGGAGCCTCCTGGTACAGAAGGGACACCTGCAGATGTTGCTAGTGAAGAAGTTGTCGTACTGGCCATACTTCAGCCTTCTCAGCACCTAGCGAGTGTTGGTGTCCTTGGACTCGTTGTCGCTGCAGATGTAGCTGCTATCCTCATGTTAGAAAAAACAGAAGAGTGTGATAAGGACATAACTGAGATACCTTGATTATCGGGATTGATTATTTGCATAAATTAACTGATTGAGATCCCCTGATTATTCTCCAATCCTCATATCTCAAACCAAATCGAATATTGATCCCAACTACAGATCGGCGCTAGTACTAACTAGGTAATCCCTTAACTACAAATCGGAGGACAAATAAAATAGGATTGAAATACGAACAGGGGATTCATCAAAATACGAGATCTAACACAAGAGGATTAGCTACTATAAAAATACCTAGCATCCAACGATTGAAAATACGAACAGCCGAACCCTAATAACATATGATCTAGCATCCACCAATGGGAATGGGGGAAGAACAAGGGAAGGGGAGAAAACCCTAGTTACCTCCGACCATGGGTTGGTGATGCTCATGTCGTAGGGGTTCTCTGTCCTGATGTAATCCTCCTCCTCGTAGGGTTCCTAGTCGAGCGGGATCTTCCCGAGACCGGCGAGGACCTCCTCGCCAGTGGATACGGTGGAATCGGGGATGAGGGTCTGGACAGGGACGACGGCTGCCTTCGATGCCTCGATAGGGACCTGTACGGGGACGGGGGCCTCCTCGCTGGCGGCCTTGGATGCGATGATGGCCACCGTGTTGTTCTTCTCCATCGCCGGCATGGTTGAGGTTTTCTTGGGGGTTTGTAGAAGGTGATGGGACAGTGGAGACGGTTGCGTGAGTGAGTGAGAGAGTGATGAGTGAGAGTGAGGAGACCTCTATAAATGTGAAGGGAAGGGACGTTTCATTGCACCACCATGCACCGCGTAACCGCGTACGCTACTGCACCGTGCACGGCCATGCGTCCGCTACCGCCCCGTGCACCACGACACTCGTACCATGCGTCACGTTTTTCCCCTGTGTCTAACCCTCGCGACTTAGTTATGCTCAGTTATATCCTCAAGTGTAACACTGGCAGTTTGGTTGTACCCAGTTTTGCCCTCCAGTACTAACACTGCCATGTGCAATATATTCAGTTTTACCCTCTGGTGGCAAGTCAATAGAGAGTCAACGAATGGGTTTTAGCTAGCTAATTGAGTCATTTTATGCACAACAATTCAAAAGGATCAAAACATAGTGGAATCTACACAGGGAGTCTTATTATGTGACCTGCCACCACAAGAAATGTATAGAAATCAAGTTTTAACATAAATCACCACTTATCAAATCACCTACTATCTATGAAGGTTTATGGCTTTCTACTCAAGCCTCTTCCAAAAACATCCCTCCCCAAAACATAGTTTGTCTGAATGAGGCAATAATTGTCAAACTAATGTATATTTGTATTGCAAATAGTTTGATGTATGCCAAGATGTATTTTATTGTATAAAAGATGCATTTTCCATTTTATATCTCTTTCTATTTTCTATTTGAATCCCTTTGTAAGTTTTGCCCTTGGTTTTTAAGTTCTACTCAGTTTTGTCCTTGGTTTTTAAGTACTACTCAGTTTTCCCCTCTCTCTTAGTCACAAACTCTCAGACATGTGCTAATCTTGGCTGCTATGCTCTGATTGGTTGAGACAGTTGTTACGTGGATCGTGCCCACCAATCATTGATCCTCTATGATCAAGCGGACATGATAACCCCTATATATGTCGGGGGCACCCCTATATCCATGCAAAATAACGAGTTTTCCACAGGTACTTTAACTCCATAAACAAATGATTTTGAATATAATTAGAAGGGAAAGTGTTCAAAGGTGTATAATTTTCGTATATGCAAGTTTATGCATTACATTCCACTCTATAAAAATGATAATATCTCAAGATTTTCTCAGCATAACATTATCACGTATTAAGTGCGATTTCGAAGAGTTCAAAGGTGTATAATTTTCGTATATGCAAAGTTTATGCATTATATTCCACTCTATGAAAATGGGGAGAAAATGATAATGTCTCGAAATTTTGTTAGCACATCATTATCACGTATTAAGTGTGATTTCACGGTGTTCAAAGGTTTATAATTTTCATATACGCAAGTTTATGCATTATATTTCACTCCATGAAAATGATAAATGATGAGGATTTTATTAGCACAATATTATCATGTCCTAAGTGCGATTTCAAAGAGTTCAAATGTGTATAATTTTCGTATATGAAAGTTTATGCATTACATTTCACTACATGAAAATGATAATCTCTTAAGATTTTCTTAGCACATCATTATCACATATTAAGTGTGATTTCACGGTGTTTAAAGGTGTATAATTTTCATATATCCAAGTTTATGCATAATATTTCACTCTATGAAAATGATAAACTCTCAAGATTTGCTTAACACAACATTATCATGTCCTAAGTGCGATTTCACAGTGTTCGAAGGTGTATATGCACGAGGCATAAAGATTTTAGTTTAGGGATCACTTTCCACGCTCTAAAAATGGTAAAGTCTCAAGATTTTCTTAGGAAAACATTATCACATCCAAATTGTAATTTGAAAGTGTTTAAGAGTTGTGTCAATTATATACACCCTTTTACATTAAGAGTTGTATAATTTTTAAAATTTGAAAGTGTTCAAGAGTCGTGTCATTTTCTTATTTCTTATACATTCATCTCCCTAGATCTCAAAGTTTGACTTCACCTCATAGATTCACTTGATTGCAGCCGAGACATTAACTCAATAAACCAATTAAATCATCAGAACGGCTTGCCGGCTACATTCTCCATAGCAAGCACGCGCCCAATCATCAGAACATTTAGGTGCGAGATCTAACCTTCCCAGCGCACGGTTGCCATTGTCATCCTTCATATAAGTCAATGAGACGGCACCATACTGTGGCCAGGATGAACGGGAGCCCGAAGTGAAGCTAGACAAAGGGCCGCCGTCGCTGGAGAAGAAGAAGAAAGGGGAGGTAGCGGCATGGGCGCGGGGCTGGATCGGGGTCCCATCTTGCAACGCTAATTTGGATAAGCTGTGGGTCTGACACTCACGTGGATAAGCTGTGGATCCCATGCTGATCTAGATAAGTGGGGAGAGGTGTCCACTACGGGAACCGACTGAACACGGTCCCACTTGTCAGCATGTAACGGCAAGTGACGAGGGTTTAACTCATCAATGTCCATTGTTATGGACTTGGGTTTTGGAGAAGGAGGGAGCGCTGGAGACATCTATCGGCTAGCAAACAATCACACAGGGGACTCAAAGATTTACCCAGGTTCAGGCCTTGTAGAGGTCCCTATTCCTGCTTGTCTGCTCGTGGAATTATCAAAGGAATCAAGGATTACAATGGTGCGCAGATGCAATCTGGTGAGGGTTGTGGAAACTAGGGTTGCATGTGTGCTCCTCGACGCCCCCTCCTAGCCTTTATATAGATAGGCCAGGTCTCGGGTAGCAGGTCAAGTCGGTTACAGGTTAGGGTTTTCCCCTTTGAACTTTCTATCTCTAGCTTCTTCTTGTTCTTCAAGCAATCGAGAGTCCGAAGGTTACTCGAGTTCTTCATTTGGGCCTTGGCGACTGATACATTGCAAATGTATCTATAATTTTTGATGTTCCATGCTTGGTTTTATCCACTTTCTTGTGTTTTTTTCCAACTTTGGAGTACTTTTCATATGATTTCTTGGACTAACCTATTAACAAGAGCCACAGTGCCAGCTGCCTATTTTCTGCTGTTTTTGGTTCCAGGAAAGTCAGAAAATGAATATTCTCGGAATTGGACGGGACAAAAGCCAAAGTGCCTATTTTTCCGGAAGGCATCAAGTGCCAGAATACGAGACGGAGAGGGGCCAGGCAGCCACCACCTGGCAGCGGCAGGCTTAGCCCGCACCAGGGGCTGGTCTGCCGACACCAGCACCCCCCCGGCCTCTCCTTCCGCCTATAAGTTGCCCTCGGGACGAAAACCCTAGGGACCCGATCAAAAATCCACGAAAGAGTCTGTAGCCGCCGTCATCTCCATCCCTAGATCGGGAGGGATCTGAAGCTCTCCTCGGCACCTTGCCGGAGAGGGGTATTCACCCTGGAGGCCTTCTTCATCACCATGCAAGCCTCCGGTGTGATGCGTGAGTAGTTCATCCTTGGACCACGGATCCATGTAGTAGCTAGATGGCTGGTTTCTCCTCCTTTGTGCTTTCATGTTTAGATCTTGTGAGCTCCGTTCATGATCAATATCATCTATTTGTAATTCATACATGTTGTGTTTGCGGGGATCCGATGGATATTGAGATGCTATTTTAGATTGATTATTGATTCTATCATGTCTTTGTTATTTGAGATCTTGCATGCTTTCCGTTGTTAGTACTATCTTGGCCAAGTAGATGCTAGCAACTCCAAGAGTTAGTATTTATGCTCGATAGTGGGTTCATGCCTCTGGTAATCTAGGGAAGTGACAGAAATCTCTAAGGTACTAGATGTGCTGTTGCTACTAGGGAGAAAACAACGATCCTTTGTTCATAGAACAATTGTATTGTTTACTTTACACGCAGTTCGTAAAGCAATAATCTGTTGCTTGCAACTTAATATTGGAGGGGGTTCGGATGATAACCTGAAGGTGGATTATTAGTCATAGATGCAGTTGGATGGCGGTCTATGTATTATGTTGTAATGCCCAATCAAGTCTCAAAGGAGTCAAGATGATTAGTATATGCATGTATTGCTTTCTTGGTGTTTGTCAATTGCCCCGATGTAATTTGTTCACCCCGCATGTTATCTATCTAAGGAGAGCCACCTCTAGTGAACTATGGATCCCGGTCCTTGTCTTTTACATACAGTCTACAATCTTTTACTGCTTTGTGTTTACTTTCTGCAAACTATTACTTCTTTCCATTCGATACGTTTAATCCTTTGTTTTCCGCAAAACACGGTGAGATTGACAACCTCATCGCAAGTTGGGGACAAAGTTCTGTGGTTGTGTTGTGCAGGTCTCCACGTTGCTACTAGCACCGGTAGTGCGCCCTACCAAAGCTCAGCTAGTAACACCTTTGGGGTGTTTCCTTGCTCCTACTGGTTCGATTAAACCTTGGTTTCATAACTGAGGGAAAACTTACTGCTGTGCTCATCATACCTTCCTCTTGGGGTTCCCAAGGAGCTCTACGTTGAAAGTCGAGTGCATCAAGATCTTTTCTGGCGCCGTTGCCGGGGAGTCAAGGACATCTTCACAAGGGGAGTCCCTCATAACCAATCTCTTTACTTTCTTTTTTTTGTTTTGCTTAGTTTCTTTTTTGCTTTGATTGCTTGTTTTGTTCTTCAAAAATACAAAAAAATTAGTTTTACTTGTTTGCTTTCTTATTGTGAAAACACAAAAAAATATTAGTTCCTTTCTTGAGTTGCCACTATGTCTAGCCTTGCTCCAATCACTATGTCACTCGAGGAAATGATTCTCACCTTTAAACAAGGAATTGAGGAAAGTTTTAAGGAAGCTTGGTCTAGAATCTCTGATCTACATGAAAAGACTGAGCCTAAAATGATTCAAGGCTTGTTCCTTAGCAGTTTTTACCATGGGATTGCTCTTTGCTATAGATATGCTTTAGATGCTATTGTGGGAGGAGATTTCTTCCAATGTAATGAGGATGATGCCATTAATGCTATAAAGAAATTGATCCTCACTTACACTATGCCTAGCCAAACTGATATTTCTTTCGCAAAAATATTTGATAGGTTGAACACTTTTGAGGCTAGCACTACTAGCTTAGAAAGTTGCTATAATACGCTTAGGGAGCATCACAATTATGTTACAATAAATTCTGAACCATCAAAGTGGCTCCCTATAGTAAAGATTGAGATAAACACTGAAACTTTTCAAGCCCGCTGCGATATCATGTCTGAATTTTATCTTATGCCCAAAGATATTTATGAATCTTTGAATCTTTGGGGGCTTACTGAAGGAGGAAGAGAAATATCTCTTGCTAATAATGCTACCATATTACCTATTGGAATAGCTGAAGGAGTGTTTACAAAGATCTTTGGGAAAATGATTTCTACTGATTATCTTGTTATTGAATGTGCAGGAAAAGGACAAATTACACTTGGAAGGTCCCTATTAGAACTCCTTGGAGCAATAATAGATGTGGGAAAGGGGACCATGCACCTTTCGTCTCCACCAAACAATAAAATTTCCCAAAGGTTAAGAATAAAAATAAGAGAGGTAAGGGCAAGAAATTTGGTCTTAATGCTTCTTCATTTGAGAACACTTGATTCTTTCTTTGCTTCTTATGCCTAACTTAAAGACGTTAAAGAAAAGTACTTGTTGGGAGATAACCCAAGAGTTTTAGATGAGTCTTGGAAGTTATTACCTCTATAATAACCTCTCCTTATCCTTTTTATTTGCTTTTTGTGCCAAGAGTAACCTCTAATGAGAGTGAAGTAATGATTGGGAAAGTTGTTGTCCCGGAACAGATTTCTGTGCTTCACCGTAAACATTCCTGAGAGAGTTATGTACGTCGGATTGAGATGTGATTTTTTATGCTTCTGCCACAGGTTGTTATATAACTTTCTTTAGTTCAACACTTTTTGATTTGAGCAACAGAAGGTCTTCGAAAAAATTCGTCTTTACCTGCTGGTCTGTTTTGATAGATTTCTGCCATTTTCTGCATTTGCTTCTTGTTAGTTCCTTCTTGAGTTCCTTTGGGGAATCGAGCTTTTTGAGGGAAGTGCTACAGTAGCTAGTGTTATAATGGAAGTTTATTTGGTGTTAGAACTGAACCTTGAGACTTATTTATCTTAAGTGCACTAATGTTGCTAATGAGATTGTGTGAAGTTTTGTATGAAGGAAAATTTTCAGGTGTATGGAAGGAATGAGTAATGAGATGAAGGATGGACTAAAGCTCAAGCTTGGGTATGCCACGCGTGTCACCCCAAGAAATATCCAAGAAATGCAAGCGTCAAAGCTTGGGGATGCCCAAGGCATCCCCTTCTTCATCAATAAAAATCCCAGGTTTCTTCCAAACGCTTCATTTTTATTGTTTCATGCACAGTTGTGTTTTTCTTGGAGCGTCTTTTTTTTTCATTTTTGTTTTGGTTTTTAGTTTGCTTGGTTTGCTTAGTTTTCTGAATAAGTTGGTTGGACCCCCTCTTTCATACATTGGTTTGCAAATAGTTTGGTTTGGTTTGGAAAAGAGTAGGAAAGTTCATGCTTATGTGGTAAAAAGAGCTTGTTTTTGACTGTGGCTATGCTTTGTCATGCCATGCTTGATACTGTTTTGGCTTTATGCTTAGTATTCTTTGCTGTAGCATGAATTGTTATAAACAATTGAGATTGCTTAATGTGCCTTGGATGAATCATGTGTTGTTTTAGCATATTAAAGCATAGTATAGTGGTATTCTCCTTTGATGCTTTATTTGGGTTGACTTGGCACATGCTCACACCATGTTATGACTATCACAAGTCACCATAGCCTTTATGATCCTTTAGTTTTCAACTTGTAGTATCACTTTTTGCTTTGATCAATGATGTTTTATCGCTCTGCATGATTATGGCCATTATTGCTCTCTTAGTTTGTCGCTCCCAGTCTTATGCTAGCCTCCACAACAAAGTATGAGTTCCACTCATGCATCCAACTCCCTAAACCAAGTTATTCCAAAGAGTCCACCATACCTACCTACTATATTATGCTATTCCAAGTACATTCATGCTTTTGTTTACCTTCCACTTGTTATGAGAAAACTAGTGATTAAATCTCTCACGAACTTGATGGCACACTTTACTTTATTGCCTCTAATAAACTTGAACCATTGGGTCCTCCTTTGTTGCGTATATGCTTTCGCTTTATAAGTTGAAATTAGCAGAACCATGTTTCATGGGGAACGCTTTCAACATTGCACTTGTACTTTGTACCCCGTTGATATCATGTTCTTTTGCTTACGGATCCCGGCGGTGTGAAATAAAAGTGGAACTTGTAAGATCATGGAGTGTGTATGTGTGTTAGAGAAACGCCTGGGACGCTAGCCTAAGCCATGCCTAATCCTGGTGGAAACTTGCAACATCACCATAATGAGCACTCTATGAAGCATCCTCAATAAAAACCTATGCAAATAGCAAATAAAAAGATCGCTGAGATGCTCATTGTTTGCTTGCCTTGTCATTTTGATTATGGGAAAGCTCCCGTATCATGTGCAAGGGGTACCCCGTTGGCGGTTCTTAATGATACACATATACTTACAATGACAAGAGCTTACTCGTGACTGAAGTTGAGTAGCATGAGGATCGGTCTTCGTAAGTAAGGGGCATGAGATTTTGGTTTATAACTTGTCAAGCATATCCTCTTAGTTGTGTCATTTTAACCTTAATCACCTTCAAGATGCTTATGATAGTGGCAATGAGAGCTGAAAGCTTTAAGTACCATAATTTTTGGAAGCTCTTTATGAGACTTGAATCCCTACTTCCTTTTTACAAAAGTCCTTTCTTCCACCATTATATTGAGTCTCCACCTTCTATCTTTATGCACCTACTTTGAGAGCATAGTGGCCATTCTTAGTTCTATGTGCATTGTCCCAAGACTAGTTGATTGATGCATAACTTGATATTGCTTGTTTTAAACTATTGTATCTAGTCACTCTTATGAACTTTGAAGGTGTCCTATGCATTTATATTTGCTACTCTATTGAGGGACAAGTTGAATACTTTTATGCTATGTTTTCTTTATGTGAAACAAACAAACGTCTTGCAAAGCATTATTATTCATGAATCTTTTGTTTGTGCCTTTTCATGTTGCATCATAGTCTCTTTGCTTATTGCTAGAACTTTGTCTTTCATGTTATGATTGAAGTACTTTGATCCTAGCTTTGATGTTTTGCAAATACTTTGATCAAGTCTTTGATGGTGCATGTCACCTCAAAAATTATTTCTTTTTATCACTTACCTACTCGAGGACGAGCAGGAGTTAAGCTTGGGGATGTTGATACATTCCAAATGTATCTATAATTTTTGATGTTCCATGCTTGGTTTTATCCACTTTCTTGTGTTTAGTTCCAACTTTGGAGTACTTTTCATATGATTTCTTGGACTAATCTATTAACAATAGCCACAGTGCCAGCTGCCTGTTTTCTGCTGTTTTTGGTTCCAGGAAAGTCAGAAAATGAATATTCTCGGAATTGGACGGGACAAAAGCCAAAGTGCCTATTTTTTCGGAAGGGATCAAGTGCCAGAATACGAGACGGAGAGGGGCCAGGGGCCGGCCACACCACCTGGCCATGTGGCCAGGCTTGGCCCGTGCCAGGGGGTGGTCTGGCCGACCCCAGCACCCCCTCGGCCTCTCCTTCCGCCTATAAGTTGCCCTCGAGACGAAAACCCTAGGGACCCGATCAAAAATCCACGAAAGAGTCTATAGCCGCCGTCATCTCCATCCCTAGATCGGGTGGGATCTGAAGCTCTCCCCGGCACCTTGCCGGAGAGGGGAATTCACCCTGGAGGCCTTCTTCATCACCATGCAAGTCTCCGGTGTCATTTAGTTCGTATTGATACAAGCTTTCAAATGCATAGTAACTTAATCCTTCGACCATGAGGTTATGTTAATCACCATCACCGGATGGGTACTTTGATGACATCAAACACCGCTTCATAACTGGGTGGTTATAAAGGTGTCATTGGGTATTCTGAAAGTATGTGTTGAAGCGCATGGACCAAGATTGGGATTTGTCCATCCATATGACGGATAGATATGCTCTGGGCCCTCTCGGTGGAATGTCATCTAGTTAGCTTGCAAGCATGTGACTAGGTCACAAGGGATGACATAACATGGAACGAGTAAAGAGTACTTATTAGTAACGAGGTAGAACTAGGTATGGAGATACCGACGATCAAACCTTGGATAAGTAGAATATCGCGTGACAAAGGGAATTGGTTTCGTATGTTAATGGTTCTATCGATCACGAAGTCATCGTTGAGTATGTGGGAGCCGTTATGGATCTCCAGATCCCGCAGATGGTTATTGATCGGAAAGGTGTCTCCATCATGTCTGCATATTCATGAACCGTAGGGTGACACACTTAAGGTTCGATGCTGTTTAGGTAGATATGGAATGTGCGTTGGAGACCGAATGTTGTTCGGAGTCTCGGATTGGATCTGGGACATCACGAGGAGATCCGGAAGTGTTCGGAGAATGAGATTCATATAATGGAGATCATTTTCTAGGTTCGGAAATGTTCCGGAGTGTTTATATGGGGGTTCTAGAAGGTTTCGGAATGTTCCGGAAAGTTCCATGGACTTTACTTGAAAACCAAGAAAGGAAAAGGGGAGACTTGGGGGGGAAGGAATCTCCCTCCCCCCTCTCCCTTGTGCGCCGGCCCTAGGAGGTGGGCCTAGGGGTGGGAACCCTAGGCCGCACCCCTCCCTCTATATATAGAGGGGTGGAGGCGCCACCCCCTTGCCCCTCCACTCTTGCCCTAGCCGCCTCTCTCCTCCTCCTTCCTTCTGCTCAGGCTTAGGCGAAGCCCTGCAGAATTCTCTACTCCACCACCACCACCATGCCGTCGTGCTGCTGGGATTACATGGAGAGATCTACTACCTCCGCTACTCGTTGGAACAGGGAGAGGAAGGTCTGCATCGACTCCGCACGTGTGACCGACTGCGGAAGCGCTGCCGGAACACGACGCTGGAAGGATCGTCTACTTGATCTTGAGATCGACAAGTGATCGTCTACATCAACCACGAGATCCGATCTCGCACAAGGCTTTCGGATCTACAAGGGTTAGTACAGATCTATCTCGTTGCACATATCTAATAGATTAGATCTTGGCTTTTATCTAGATTAGATCTGGGTTTTGTTCATTCTTGCGGTAGAAATTTTTTGTTTTCCATGCTCCGAACCCATCAGTGGTATCAGAGTCGTGTCTATGCGTAGATCTGTTGCACGAGTAGAACACAATGGTTTTGTGGGCGTTGGTGCTCGTGCCGTCTTTTGCTTTGTGTACTTTGCATCTTGTGGTATGGTGGGATGAAGCGGCTCGGGCTAACCTTACATGTCATCGCACATGAGACTTGCTCCACGCTTGACGTGTAACTTGCATTACACAAGTGGCTCTGCGGGTGTCTGTCTCTCCCACCATAGTATAGATCCAATTTACACTTTGTACTTGATAGCACTTGTATCAACATTGTGGTTCAGTTTCGTAGGTAAGATCCGTTCTTATTCGAAAGCCCCAAACCACGTAAAACATGCAAAGAAAATTAGAGGCGTCTAACTTGTTTTTGCAGGGGTTTTGTGATGTGATATGGCCATCATGTGATTGTGATTATATTTGATGTATGCAATGATCCTTGTTGTAATATGGCAACCGGCAGGAGCCTAATGGTTGTCTTTAATTCTATTAAGACCTGCGTGTTTATTCATCTTGTAATAGCTTTATTCCAAGTAGTTGTAATAGTTGCTAGTGATGATGGACAACCATGAAGCGGCGCCACTGACCTTGACGCAATGCTGGTGATGATGGAGATCATATCCGTGCTTTGGAGATGGAGATCAAAGGCATAAGAAGAAAGGGCCATACCATATCACACTAATTATGAATTGCCTGTGATGTTAATCCTTTATGCATCTTGTATTGCTTAGATCGCGACGGTAGCATTATAAGATGATCCCTCTCACTAAATATAAAGTAATAGTGTTCGTCCTTAGTTAGCACCGTTGCTAAGACTCGTCGTTTCGAAGCATCTCGTGATGATCGGATGTGATAGATTCTGCGTGTGCATACAACGGGTGCAAGCCAGATTTGCACATGCGGAAACTAAGGTTAATCTTGATGAGCCTAGCATGTATAGACATGTTCTCGGAACACGGAATACCGAAAGGTAGAGCATGAATCATATAAATGATATGATGAACATGAAGATTGTTCGCTGATGAAACTACATCTTCTCTCGTGAAGATCGGACTTGGTGTAGTGGACTTGGTTCGTGTAATCACTAAGACAATGTGAGGGATGTTGTTTTGAGTGGGAGTTCACCTAGTTAATTTAAGAATTAAAATTGAACTCAATTTATCATAAACTTAGTCTAAACTACTTGTAAATTTGTTGTAGATTATGGCGAACCTCTCCATCAATTTCAATGCGTTCCTAGAGAAAGAAAAGCTTAAGAACAATGGAAGCAACTTCACGGACTGGCTCTGTGGACTGAAGATTGTCCTCAGGGCTGGTCAGTTGACCTATGTGCTCGAAGCACCGCTAGGTGACCCACCTGCAGAAGATGCCACCGATGACGTAAAGAATGTTTACGCCACTCGGAAAAATCATTACTCCACAGTTCAGTGTGCCATCCTGTACGGTTTAGAAACGGAGCTTCAGAAGCTCTTTGAGCACCACGACCCGTTCAAGATCATTAAGGAGCTCAAGCTCATTTTTGAGACTCACGCAGCCGTGGAGAGCTATGAGGCCTCCGAAAAGTTCTTTAACTGTAAGATGGAAGAGGGTAGCTCCGTTAGCGAGCACGTGCTCACCATGTCTAGGCACGCAAACAAGCTCCAAGAGTTGGGGATAACGATTCCTAATGAGTTAGGGATTCACCGTGTCCTCCAATCACTGCCACCAAGTTATAAGAACTTTGTGATGAACTACAATATGCACTGCATGAACAAGACGTTGCCTAAACTATCGTCCATGCTGAAAACTGCTGAAGTGGAGATCAAAAAGGAGCACTAAGTGTTGATGGTCAATAAGACCACCAATTTCAAGAAACAGGGCAAGCCTAAGAACAAGGGCAACTTCAAGAAGGACGGCAAGAAAGCTGCCGCACCTGCTAAGAAGCCCAAGGCTGGCCCTAAGCCTGAAATTGAATGCTTCTACTACAAGGGTGCCGGTCACTGGAAGCGTAACTGCCCCAAGTACCTGGCGGATCTGAAGAACGGCAACATCAAGAAGAAAGGTATATTCGATATACATGTTATTGATGTGTATCTTACTAGTAATCGTAGTAGTGCTCGGTATTTGATCTTGGTTCGGTTGCTCATATTTGTAACTCGAAGCAGAGCCAGAATAAGACTGGCGAGAGACGAGGTGATGATGCGCGTTGGAAATGGCTCCAAGGTTGATGTGATCACCGTCGGCATGCTCCCTCTACATCTACCTTCGGGATTAGTTTTAAATTTGAATAATTGTTATTTGGTGCCTGCATTAAGCATGAACATTATATCTGGATCTTGTTTATTGCGAGACGGTTACTCTTTTAAGTCCGAGAATAAAGGTTGTTCAATTTATATGAGTAATATCTTTTATGGTAATGCACCTGAGATGAATGGTTTATTCTTACTAAATCTCGATAGTAGTGATACACATGTTCACAACATAGATGCTAAACGAACAAAATTGAATGATAATTCTACATACATGTGGTAATCGTTGCCTTGGTCACATTGGAGTGAAGCGTATGAAGAAACTCCATTCTAATGGACTTCTTGAATCACTTGATTTTGAATCACTTGAAAGATGTGAAGCATGTCTAATGGGAAAAATGACTAAGACTCCATTCTCTAGAATAATGGAGCGAGCTACCGACTTATTGGAAATAATACATACCGATGTGTGCGGTCCAATGAGTGTAGCATCGCATGGTGGATATCATTATGTTCTCACTTTCACGGATGACTTAAGTAGATATGGGTATGTCTACTTTATGAAACATAAGTCCGAAACTTTCGAGAAGTTTAAGGAATTTCAAAGTGAAGTGGAAAATCATCATAACAAGAAGATTAAGTTTCTGCTCGACCATGGAGGTGAATATCTAAGTTATGAGTATGGCATGCATTTAAAGAAATGTGGAATACTTTCGCAATTGACACCGCCGGGAACACCACAGCGTAATGGTGTGTCTGAACGTCGTAATCGAACTCTCTTAGATATGGTTCGGTCTATGATGTCTCTTACAGATTTACCGCTATCGTTTTGGGGCTATGCATTAGAGACAGCTGCATTCACTTTAAATAGGGCACCATCTAAATCCGTTGAAACGACACCGTACGAATTGTGGTTTGGAAAGAAACCTAAGTTGTCGTTCCTTAAAGTTTGGGGTTGCGAAGCATATGTAAAGAAGTTACAACCTGATAAGCTTGAACCCAAAGCGGAGAAATGCGTCTTCATAGGATACCCTAAAGAAACAATTGGGTATACCTTCTATCATAGATCCGAAGGCAAAGTTTTCGTTGCCAAGAATGGATCCTTTCTTGAGAAGGAGTTTCTCTCGAAGGAAGTGACTGGAAGGAAAGTAGAACTCAACAAGGTTATTGAACCTTCTCTCGGAGTTGAGAGTAGCGCAGCACCGGAAGATGTTTTTGTGCCGCCTGCACCAATTGGAGAGGAAGCTAATGATGGTGATCATGAAACTTCGAACGAAGTTGCTGCTGAACCTCGTAGGTCAACGAGGGTTCGTACCACTCCTGATTGGTATGACCCTGCCTTGAACGTCATGTTGGTGGACAACACTGATGACCCTGCGACGTATGAAGAAGCTATGGTGAGCCCAGATTCCGACAAATGGCTAGAAGCCATGAAATCCGAAATGGGATCCATGTACGAAAACCAAGTGTGGACTTTGGTGGACTTACCGGATGGCCGTAAGGCTGTCGAGAACAAATGGATTTTCAAGAGAAAAACAGATGTTGATGGTAATGTTACCGTCTATAAAGCTCGACTTGTCGCGAAAAGGTTCCGACAAATTCAAGGAGTTGACTACAATGAGACATTCTCACCAGTAGCGAAGCTAAAGTCTGTGAGGATTTTGTTAGAAATTGCTGCATATTTCGATTATGAGATTTGGCAGATGGATGTCAAAACATCGTTCCTTAATGGTGACATTGAGGAAGAGTTGTATATGGTACAACCCAAGGGTTTTGTCGATCCTAAAGATGCTGACAAGGTATGCAAACTTCAGGGCTCCTTTTATGGACTAAAGCAAGCATCCCGGAGTTGGAATCAACGTTTTGATAAAGTAATCAAAAACTTTGGATTTATACAAACTTATGGAGAAGCTTGTATTTACAAGAAAGTGAGTGGGAGCTCTATAGCATTCCTAGTACTATATGTAGATGACATATTGTTGATTGGGAATGATATAGAACTTCTTAATAGTGTCAAAGCCTATTTGAATAATAGTTTTTCAATGAAGGATCTTGGCGAAGCGGCATATATTCTAGGCATCAAGATTTATAGAGATAGATCAAGACGCCTAATAGCGCTTTCACAAAGTACATACTTGGACAAAGTTCTAAAGAAGTTTACAATGGAAGAGAGCAAGAAAGGGTTTGTGCCCATGTTGTCAGGTAAGACCTTGAGTAAGACTCAAAGTCCAGCTACGGCAGAAGATAGAGAGAAAATGAATAATATTCCCTATGCCTCGGCCATAGGTTCTATCATGTATGCCATGCTGTGTACAAGACCGGATATAGCACATGTTGTTAGTTTGACTAGCAGATATCAAAGTGATCCTGGAATGGAGAACTGGACAGCGGTCAAGAATATCCTAAAGTACCTAAATAGGACTAAGGATATGGTTCTTTCTTATGGAGGTGATGAACAACTTGTTGTAAACAGTTACACTGATGCTAGTTGGAACACCGATCCAGATGACTCGAAGTCACAGTCTGGATACATATTTATTTTGAATGGTGCTACAATGAGCTGGAGGAGTGCCAAGCAAAGCGTTGTGGCGAAATCTTCAACTGAATCGGAATACATAATACATAGCTGCTTCGGAGGCTGCACAAGAAGCCATATGGATGAAGGAGTTCATTACTGAACTTGGCGTGGTTCCTAGTGCGTTGGACCCGATGGCCATCTACTATGACAACACAGGTGCCATAGCTAATGCACAGGAGCCAAGGTCACATAGCAAGTTGAAGCACATCAAGCTACGTTTCCATGCTATTCGTGAGTATGTCCAAGATGGTGACATAAGGATTTGCAAAGTACACACTGATCTAAATGTGGCAGATCCGTTGACTAAACCTCTCCCTAGAGCAAAGCATGACCAACACCAGAACGCCATGGGTGTTAGGTATATTACCATGTAATCTAGATTATTGACTCTAGTGCAAGTGGGAGACTGTTGGAGATATGCCCAAGAGGCAATAATAAAAGTGGTTATTATTACATCTTTGTGTTTATGATGAATGTTTACATCCCATGCTATAATTGTATTATTAGGAAACACTAATACTTGTGTGTTTTGTAAACATAAAAGAGTCCCTAGTAAGCCTCTTGTTGAACTAGCTTGTTGATTAATAGATGATCATGGTTTCCTGATCATGGACATTGGATGTCATTAATAACAAGGTCATATCATTAGGAGAATGATGTGATGGACACATACCCATAGTAAGTGTAGCATAAGATCAAGTCATTTAGTTCGTATTGCTACAAGCTTTCAAATGCATAGTAACTTAATCCTTCGACCATGAGGTTATGTTAATCACCATCACCGGATGGGTACTTTGATGACATCAAACACCGCTTCGTAACTGGGTGGTTATAAAGGTGTCATTGGATATTCTGAAAGTACGTGTTGAAGCGCATGGACCAAGATTCGGATTTGTCCATCCATATGACGGATAGATATGCTCTGGGCCCTCTCGGTGGAATGTCATCTAGTTAGCTTGCAAGCATGTGACTAGGTCACAAGGGATGACATAACATGAACGAGTAAAGAGTACTTATCAGTAACGAGGTAGAACTAGGTATGGAGATACCGACGATCAAACCTCGGATAAGTAGAATATCGCGTGACAAAGGGAATTGGTTTCGTATGTTAATGGTTCTATTGATCACGAAGTCATCGTTGAGTATGTGGGAGCCGTTATGGATCTCCAGATCCCGTTGATGGTTATTGATCGGAGAGGTGTCTCCATCATGTCTGCATATTCACGAACCGTAGGGTGACACACTTAAGGCTCGATGCTGTTTAGGTAGATATGGATTGTGCGTTGGAGACCGAATGTTGTTCGGAGTCTCAGATTGGATCTGGGACATCACGAGGAGATCCGAAAGTGTTCGGAGAATGAGATTCATATAATGGAGATCATTTTCTAGGTTCGGAAATGTTCCGGAGTGTTTATATGAGGGTTCTAGAAGGTTTCGGAATGTTCTAGAAAGTTCCAGAAGGTTCCGTGGACTTTACTTGAAAACCACGAAAGGAAAAGGGGAGAATTGGGGGGGAAGGAATCTCCCTCCCCCCTCTCCCTTGTGCGCCGGCCCTAGGAGGTGGGCCTAGGGGTAGGAACCCTAGGCCGCACCCCTCCCTCTATATATAGAGGGGTGGAGGCGCCACCCCCCCTTGCCCCTCCACTCTTTCCCTAGCCGCCTCTCTCCTCCTCCTTCCTTTCAGCTTAGGCGAAGCCTGCAGAATTCTCTACTCCACCACCACCACCACGCCCGTGTTGCTGGGATTACGTGGAGAGATCTACTACCTCCGCTCGCTGGAACAGGAGAGGAAGGTCTGCATCGACTCAGACGCGTGTGACCGATCATGAGCGCTGCCGGAACACGGCGCCGGAAGGATCGTCTACTCGATCTTGAGATCGGCAAGTGATCGTCTACATCAACCACGAGATCCGATCTCGCACAAGGCTTTCGGATCTACAAGGGTTAGTACAGATCTATCTCGTTGCACATGTCTAATAGATTAGATCTTGGCTTTTATCTAGATTAGATCTGGGTTTTGTTCGTTCTTGCGGTAGAAATTTTTTGTTTTCCATGCTACGAACCCATCATCTTCCAGGGGGTTAAGTAGCGATGCAGCGACGGTAAAATTCACATCTACTTCTTTTCATCCTTCTCTTCCATCGCCATTGTCGCTGCTCCTCTGCTTCTTTGCGCTCCTTTTCCTTCACGGCGCTGGACCAGCTCCACGTATTTCCCATCTACTTCCTCCGGTCACATCGCCGCCGTGGAATGGGGAAGAAAAAGGGAGGTGTCGCGGCCGATTCCGCTGCTGCCACTGCTGCGATGAAGAAGAAGGGCGGCTCCGCTGCTGCGGGCACCAGCACCGCCGCCAGCGGAAAGAAGAAGGGCGCGGGCACTCGCGTCACGAATGGCGTGTGGCGTCCCTCTGTGATCAAGTCCTCAGAGCTTCGTCTTCTTCGCCAAGACGTAGTTTTGTCCTCCGCAGTCGCCGACGTGCGCGTCCCCGGCGGCGAGATAATCCCCTCTCCTCTTGCCGGTTTCGGGTGATGTTCCTAGCATTCATCATTCGTGGCCTCTCGTTTCCCCTGCATCCTTTCTTTAGGGGCCTTCTTTGTTTTTGCGGGCTCCAGCTCCAACAGCTGTCCCCCAATTCCATCCTTCACATAGCTTGCTACATTACCCTCTGCGAGTGCTGGCTCGGAATCGAGCCGCATTTCGGCCTCTTCAAGCGCCTCTTCAAGTTGAAGCGCCAATCGGCGTCTGGCTCCGTAGTCTACGATGTAGGCGGTTGCGGAATCCACGTCGACCCATCTGCCACTTACTTCGACATCAAGATGATGATGTCCGTCCAAGGGTGGAGGGACAAGTGGTTCTACATCCGCGACCAGAAGGCTGACGGAGACCACTTCGGACTCACGCCCTTCGACCCTGCGATGCCGTGCAAGAGGAGGCGCTCCTGGAAGAATGTGATCATGCCCGGCGAGTCCGTGGAGACATATGTGTTGTACGAGCGCGTCTGCGACCTCGAGAGTCGCATGGGCAAAGAGGAAGGAGGTTGCGCCCTCATTCGCACATGACTGCGCTGTCGCGTCTAGCCTCTGCAGGCCAGAGTCCACCCCATGTTCAGTGGGCTGGCGCGGACGATGTCACTCGCGTGTCTGCCAATGGCATGTCCGCGAGTGAGGTAGACAAAAGGGTGCGACTAGTCACCAAGTACACCGTCAAGGATGTGCTCCCCAATGAACCAGTCGTTCCTTTGTTCGATGCTGCTAACCCTCCTCCTGAGGTATAGTTTTGCTACGTAGTAGCTTGGTTTGTTGATTGCTTCTTTGCTGTTTCTTAACTTTGTGCTAAATTATTGTCTGTATGCAGGATTGGGCGGTGTCACCCTGTATGCCTCCTCTTCCTGAGGGGGTTATCCCTCGTGATGCCTTGGAAGAGGACGAGTCAGAGTCGATCGTCCCATGTGATGTGGAGGAGGAAGCCCCCGAGTCGGATAGTCCGGATACTCGCAAGCATTCGCGCAACAAGGATTCTGATGCGTCGTCTCCTTCGACCCCGGAAGGTGCAGGTGTTGGTGCGGAGTCGCCAATCCCTGCTGTTCCTGTGAGTGCCATGGCGCCATCCTCTCGCAAGAAGATGCGGTTGCCGAACGAATCGTCGTAAGAGTCGGGGGATCCAACCTTCGACTTTGATAAGTTTGATTGGTAAGTATTCGAGTCTTCCTTTTTGTTCTTCTTTGGAGTTGCCCTTTTCTTGATGTTGGTTTTTTCTTGCAGTCAGCAGGCGTCGTCATCTTCTAGCGACGTCCAATTTCTGAAAGAATCTAGAGTTGCAACCTCGAGGGCCAAGAAAGAGGTTGAGCGTGCTCCTTCCCCTCCATTGGCGGCCCATTCCGGGCATAACTCATCCAGCTCTCCACGATGGGGAGCATCGGATGGTTGCCCGGATGACTGCACACCAATCGACTTCGGAGTCATTGGAGGATCATGTAAGTGTAGTATCTTTTCTTCTGCTGTTGAAGTCGATTTTATCTATGGCCTCTGCTGATCCTTTGTTTTTTTTCCTTTTGCGATAGCTCCTAGTGAAGGAAGCCGCTCACCTGGCGGAGCAGGAGCTTGCGATGGGTCGCCAGCATGCAATGCTGGATACGCGCTATCGCGTGGTAGAAAGTAAGTGCTTTCTACTTCTTCTTCTTCTGCATCATTGTTATGTAGTCGACGGATAGTCTATCCCTTTTGTTTTGTTTTGCAGCTGAACATAATGCCCTTCTTCGCGATGCTGCCACCATGGAAAAGACGCTCGTCGTGGCTATGAAGAGTCGCGATGAGGCAATCGCGGCGCGTGATGAGGCGCAAAAGCGCGAAGAGGATCTACGTGCCTCCATTGCGGCTAGGGAGAAGTTGTTCGAAGAACAGCTTTTCTCGATTGCTAAGGCTCTCTCAGGTACCTTGCTTGGATATCATTATTGTTCTCTATTCGAATGTGTATTTGGCGCTGACTTTCGTGCCCATGTGTGGGTTGTGTACAGATGCTGGTGATTTGAGCTTTGACCCACAGGCCATCCGTCGTGACGATGCCTTGACGGGTGCTCTTTCAGCAGTCAAGGACCGCAGCACCACCGTTGAAGATGTGCTCTCCAAGGCCAAGGGCATGCTCAGTCGCCTCCGGGAAGAGCTGGTGCCCAAGGCTGAGCTGATCAAGAACATGGACGAGCTGGTGCAGTCTCTTGTCGGGGGCGTCCCTGCAAGCTTCAAGAACTCGCTCCGTGCGGCTGGTGCGTCAATGTTACTCGCTATGGTGCAGGCCCACGGAGTCGAAGTTGATCCTGCATCGGTCTCAAGGGCGATGCCTGTTAGCACGGACGGCCAGCAGGTAGTCTTTGCTCCTTTCGCAACTTCCTGTGGCAAATATGGGCCGCAACTGATCAACACAGTTGCAAAGTATTCAGAGGAGCTGCAGCGGGCCAAGAAGGCGGCAAAAGGCTGCGGCGTCAGGGGCCGGCGGAAAGTCAGTGGCATCTGATACCGCCACGGACTCGATGAGGCCCCCAAAGCCAAAGTCCAAGTCGAAGAAACCAGTTTCTCCTCAGTAGCTTTGTAATAGTTGAATAGCCTATGTCTTTTGTTGAAAACATGCCTTTGGCGAGTGTATCTGTTGATACTTTTTTGCTAATCTTGAATGCACTCGAATCTTTTGTCTGTGCATCGATTTAGTCTTCTTATTGCTTCTTGCTTGGCTTGTGATAGGGCACATCAAGTGATCCTTTGAGGGAACCTCAGGATTCGCCACCCCTTGATGATACTTTGGCACCGCCGCGCTCAAGGGTGGATGAGCTGTCTCTGCAATCGCGACTTCATGATCGCGTGAAGCAGTTGGAGCGTGAATTGCCCGTACTCCACGGTAATGTGGATGTATGGAAATCGAAGGCAGAGAAGGCCACCGCCGGAGAACAATATCTGTTGGGGGAGGTGACGCAGCTGGGCGACCAATTTAAATGTTAGCTTGCTTACTCTTATTTTTTCCTTGTAGTCACTCGCAATGGTGTGCTATCCTCACACTTTCGTTATTGCTTTGTATAGTTGTCAGCGCGCGCCATCTGCAGGATGAGAAGGATAGGATTGCCATTCGCATGCATGACCTGACCCAAGAGCAACTTCAGGAGAGTGGATACTTCTGGGTGGATCATGATCGTGCAATCGCACTAGCGACCCTGCAGGATCGTGCGTCGCGAGTGCTGCACTTCCTGAAGAAGTCGCAGTCATGCTTGAAAAACATTTATCAGATGATGTTTCCGCTGGACGTTGCGCCATCGAGCCTGCTCGCCCTCCTTGCCAAGTTTCAAGACCTGACTGCGGTTTGCGAGTGTGTAAGACAGCAGTTGGTGGCTGGTGCCAAGGCCGCTCTGTCGCTGGTGGGACTGCATAGGCCTGATGTAGACGTTGCGGCGATTGCGGCTGGACCACCTGCGCCACCACCGGGTTCTGCTTGGAATATGGTGTCGCACTATCAGGCGGTGGATCGCCCAGCAGAAGATATCGTCAACTTCTTCGAGGAGCAAACCAACGTTCTCTTGTTGCAATAATAGCGTAGTTTGTATCCTGCACATACGTGTACCAATGTTGTAAAGTTCGTATAGATGCTGTGTATAATTGATTGTCGATGATGTATAAAGAGCTTGTTAGCGTGTATGTTTTGTGAGTGCGTTCCACTATGCGACTCCTTTTTGTTAGCCTAGCCATGCGCTTATCTCAGTCCCTTGTCAACCTGTCAGGTGCGTTGCAACTGGGTTGATGTGTGTCAAGGGTTTCAATTGGTGTGCCAGCTACTCAAGATATCGCGTTTTAGTTTGTAGAACAGATGTGTGTAGGGTGGCGCAGCCCCCGAGTGAATAGGTTGTGAAAAAATAAAGGAGAACACATAGTTTTGGGGCACTTAGCTTTATTTATTCGCGGGACAGTACGAAGTACAATGTGTGGCTAAGTAGCCTTGGCTCTGTAGCCTTATTTGCAATGCAAAAGTAAAAACGACTAAGGGTAGAAGCGTCGCAGCTCTGTGACGTTCTAGGGGTTGGAGTATGCGACTCCTGTCTCTAAACCTTGGAGGTGGTAGGCGCCACCTGGGATTACTTCTATAATCACGTATGGTCCTTCCCAAGGGGACTCGAGCTTGAGATGCCCTTGCTGCTTCAGTCGCAGGACCAGGTCGCCTTCAACGAAGGATCTAGGGCGTAGCCTCCTACTGTGGTAGTTGCGCAGGTTCTGCTGGTAGATCATTGATCTTTCCGCGGTGATTTCCCTTGCGTCATCGAGGAGGTCGACGGAGTCTTCGAGTGCAAGGGTTGACTCCTGCTCGCTGTAAGCGACCACGCGCGGTGCTTTGTACCATACCTCGGCGGGTAGCACCGCTTCATCCCCGTGCACCATAAAGAACGGGGTGTAGCCTGTAGCACTATTTGGAGTTGTGCATAGGCTCCAAAGTACTGATTGTAGTTCATCTGGCCAGCAACCCGCGGCTTGTTCGAGTGGCCGGAGGAGTCGCTTCTTGATGCTGCCGTGGACGAGCCCATTTGCCTTTTCGACCTGACCGTTGGTCTATGGATGCTCTACCGAGGCGTAGCTGATGTTGATTCCCAGATTCTTGCAGAATTCTTGGAACTCCTTGGATGTGAAGTGCGTCCCATTGTCTATGATGATGTTGTGTGGTACTCCAAAGTGGAAGACGATGGATTCGAAGAACTTGACTGCGCTGTGCCCTGATTGATTGGTCACTAGCATGGCCTCTATCCACTTGGTGAACTTGTCGACTACGACTAGGAGGTAGACGTAGCCTCCTCGTGAGGACTTGGGGAGCTTTCCGACCATGTCGAGTCCCCATTGCGCGAAGGGCCAGGCCAATGGAATTGGCCGGAGCTCTGCGCCAGGTGCGCGCAGCTTGTCCGCGAATCGCTGGCACGCGTTGCATTTCTGGACGATGTCCTTGGTGTCGCGCATGGCCATAGGCCAGTAGAATCCAGCTCGTAGAGCTTTGGCCACGAGGGCGCGACTGCCAGCGTGGTGTCCGCAGGTTCCCTCATGGATGTCGAGGAGAACAGTTCTTCCCTCGGTCGTGGAGACGCATCGTTGGAGTACTCCTGTGATGATGCGCTTATATAGTTCACTATTGATAATAGCGAATGCCTTGGATCATCACGCGATGTGCCGTGCATCAGTCAGATTGTCCGGTAGCTTTTTGCTGAGGAGGTACGTGATGTACGGCTGAGTCCAAGATGACTCGATCATCATGACGCTCATTGGCCCTTCGAGTCCTATATCCAGCTCCAGGTCATCGAGTGCCATTGGCTCATTCGGCGGCATAGCCCCCGAGTCCGTTGTTGCGCTTGTTTTCTCCTCTGCGGCCTTTGGCTTGATGGTGCGTTCATAGATGCGCTCGAGAAATACCCTAGGTGGTTGGGGCGCAAGTAGAGCCTATGTTGGTGAGTGTGTCCGCCTCTTCATTGCTTTCGCATCCTATGTGCCGCAGCTCGCAGCCGTCAAAATCCCCTTCGAGTGTGTCGTAGAGGTCGTGGTAGGTGATCATGTTATCGTTTAGTGCATCGCACTGACAACCATCTTGGAGTCGCCGTATATAATGAGCCTCTTGGCGCTGCAGGCTTTTGCCATCCTCATCCCATGTAGCAGGGCCTCGTATTCAGCTTTGTTGTTGGAGGCGGTGAACTGCATTCGTAGGATATATTTCAGCTTGTCCCCTGGGGTGATGTCAGTATGACACCTGCACCAGCTCCGTCCTTCCGCTTGGATCCATCGAAGTGCATTGTCCAGAGGTAGGACATATCTGGTTTTTCGGGGCGCTGGTTCTCCATCCAGTGCACGAGGAAGTCAGGGAGAACTTGCGACTTGATTGCGTCGCGCTTTTCGTATGTAATGTCTCATGGAGACAATTCGATTCCCCAAAGCGCGACTCTCCCCGTGGCGTCGGGGTTATTGAGGATATGCCCAAGCGGGGCGTCGTTGACCACCACGATTGGGCGTTCCTGGAAGTAGTGGCGCAGTCGCCGAGCAGTCATGAAGACGCCGTACGCCAGCTTCTGGTAGTGCGGGTACAGCTGTTTTGTTGGCGTGAGGACCTCGCTGAGGTAATAGACTGGGCGCTGTACCCCGTGGACCTTGTTTTCCTCGGCTCGCTCGGCCACGAGCACTGTGCTGACCACCTGGTTGGTGGCGGAGATATATAGCAACAGCGGTTCCCTTTCTCGTGGGGTCACCAGTACTGGCGAGGTGGATAGCAGGCGCTTGAGGTCTTCGAATGCTTCCTGCGCCTCGTTGGTCCATTCGAACTTGTCAGCTTTGCGGAGGAGTTGATATAAGGGTAGTGCCTTTTACCCATCCAATAGATAAACCGACTGAGGGCCGCGATCCGTCTAGCCAGCTGCTGGACGCCCCTTATGTTTTTCGGCTTCTCCATGGCTAGTATGGCTTTTATTTTCTTCGGGTTTGCCTTGATTCCTCTCGCGAAGATGAGATACCCGAGTAGTTGCCCAGATGGTACGCCGAAGGTGCATTTGTCCGGATTGAGCTTGGTCCGGTAGCGGTCGAGGTTGGCGAAGGTTTCGCGCAAGTCGTCGATTAGTGAGGCTTCCTCTTTGGTATTGATTACTATGTCGTCGACGTAGACTTGGATGTTGCGACCGACCTGGTTCTTGAGGCAAGCCTACATGCACCACTGGTAGGTGGCTCCTGCATTCTTTAGCCCGAAGGGCATTGTGTTGTAGCAGAACACACCGAAGGGCGTTGTAAATGCTGTTTTTTCTTGATCTTCCTCCTTCATTCGAATCTGATTATAGCCTGAGTAGGCGTCGAGGAAGCAGAGGTGCTCGCATCCCGCGGTGGAGTCGATGATCTGGTCGATTCGCGGTAATGGGAAGTGGTCCTTTGGACAGTGCTTATTCAAAGAGGTGAAGTCCACGCACATCCGCAGGATATCCGTGTCCTTTTTTGGTACTAGAACCGTGTTGGCGAGCCAAGTGCTTTCTTTGATCTCGCGTATGAATTTGGCGTCGAGGAGTCTGTTGATCTCCATTCCAACTGCCTTTCCTCTTGGCTCAGATAATCACCGGATTGTTTGCTTGACTGGCCTTGCGTCTAGGTTGACGTTGAGTGCATGCTCGGCGAATTCCCTGGGAACTCCTGGCATGTCCGCTGGACACCAGGCGAAGATTTCCCAGTGCTCACGGAGGAATTCGACGAGCGCGAGTTCCTATGCGGGACTCAAGTTGTTGGCGATGAGGGCCGTCTTGGCAGGATCTGATGGGTGGACCTGCACTTTCTTTGTGTGCACCGATGAGTCGAAAGATAGGTCGGGCTAACTTGGCCGGCTTAGGGGAGGCAGACTGTTGTATGTCGACTCCTTTAGTCTCGTGAGTTCTTCCTGCATGCCGATAGACTAGGAAATTCTGTTGAATTCCCTGTCGCAACTGTCGGATCTCTCGAAGCTCCTGTTGACTGTGATGACGCCATTGGGACCTAGCATTTTCATCTGCAGGTAGGCGTAGTGTGGCACTGCCATGAACCTAGCAAACGCTCGGACGTCCGAGGATGCAGTGGTACTGTGAGGGCCAATCGACGACCTCAAAGTCGATGCGCTCGTGCCGAAAGTTTTTCGGCGTGCCGAAGATGACGTCGAGGTTGATTTTTGCCTAGGGGATACACGCCTTTGCCTAGGACGATGCCGTGGAATGTTGTGTCCGAGGCTTCTAAGCAAGTCAGAGGGATCCTCATTTCTCGCAAGGTACTCGCGAATATAAGGTTGATGTCGCTTCCGCCGTCCATGAAGACGCGGCTCATGTCGAAACCTCCGATTTGCGCCTCGAGTACGAGGGGACAATGGCCTGGATGAGGTACTTTAGGCGGATGATCGCGTTTGTCGAAGGTGATGCAGGACTCGCTTCCGCTGAGGTACTCAGTCGTAGATGGTGGCGAATTTGTGGCCAAGTTTACTTGGCGAGTGATGGCTTTCTGCACCCTATTGGAGGGGCATCCCTTTTGGATCATCATGGTACATATGGCCCGTGGGTATGGTTCGCCTCCTTGGTGCTGGTCTGGCGCAGCTGCATTTGGGAGTAATCCAGGCGGTGGTGGTGGAGCACCATGTGCCACGGCGCCTAGAGCAGCTCCGTAGCCCCTTTCGACTGCATTGTGATTCATCCGAACCAGTCCCTCATGTAGTTTGAGGAACTCGCGGCAGTCCTTGAGGAGGTGGCTGGACTTCTTCTTTCCATCATGCTTGTCGATGTAGAAGTGCATAGTGCATGGCCCGGACAGTTTGTCTTCAATGGATGTTGCGGGTGCCTCATCACGATTGCGGCGTTGCCACACTTGCGTGGTTTTCCCGGAGTCGCGGTATCCTCCGCTGCGGTAGCCACTGTTGCGGTTATCATCGCGTCTGTCGTCGTAGCCGGCTGCGACCATGTTGACGTCGTCGCGGTCATCGTAGATGCGCATGCGGCGTTTGCCTCGGCGGTCGCGTCTGCGCTCGAGCTCTGCCTCATCGTTGGAGTGAGCATGATTTTTCACCGAATCTTCTCCATCTGCCCAGCAATTCTTTATTTCCATCAGGTGGTCGATGGTTTTGGGCTTTGAGCGGCCTAGCTCCTCCCCGAGCTCTATGCGACGCACGCCACCGTTGAATGCGTCAATCGCGCGATCCTCCGAGATGTTCTCTGCGGAGTTCTTGATGATGGACCACCTTTGGATGTAGGAGCGTAGCGATTCGCCCGATCTTTGCTGGTAGCATCTCAGCTCTTCGATTGATGCAGGTTGCTTGTATGTGCCCTTGAAGTTGCACACGAAGCTATAAACCAGTTCTTCCCAACTACGAATGGATCCGCGTGGGAGGTTGTTGAGCCATGCTCGGGCGGCGCCTTGCAGCTGTAGCTGTAAGCATTGCATGGTCATGCTTCGACAGTCGCCGTGGAGCCTGACGGAGAAGATGTGGTCCTCCAGCCAGATCTTCGGGTCCTGCAGGCCGTCAAATTTTGGGTTCTCCGATGGGAGTTTAAACCCCTTGGGCATTCGCTTTTGCCTGATGGCCCTGCTGAAGCATCTGGCGGCACAGAGCTCCACATCTTCTTCTTCCGAGTCAGTCGACCGGGCACGTCACGCCCTTGATTTGTCAATCTTGCGCTGCGTGAGGTCATCGCGCGCATCATAGTCGTGGTCGTGTTGTCGTGAGCAGCGGCGTCAAGACAGGTCGTGACTGTCATCGCTGGATGAGGGCGAGGAGTAGCGTTTTGCTAGCGCTTTGCCTTTTTCGGCTCCGGTGTTGGCTCCTTGTCAAGGGCGGCCTCGATTAATCCCAAACCCGCGATCGTAGATCGGTGCATGGCGGCTCGGGGATCCCCAGCTGGCGGCTGGTTGTTGAGGAGGTACATGGTGGCCGCTGTCACCGCAGCTTGCGGCGTCCTGGGGACCACATTGCCCCGTGTATCGACTGTCATAGAGCTGAAGTCGAGGACTTTTGCAGCTTCTATGCGCTCTTGCTCGGTGAGGTGGGCCATACGTGATCGCCTCTTGTTTGCAATGTACTCGTTACCCTTTGAGGAGGATCCTCCGTCAGAGGAGAGCCTAGCACGTCGAAGACTCGACTCATCTGCCGCCTTTTTGCGCGCCTCGAGTTGCACGATTATTTGCACTTGGCGCTTGAATTCTTCCTTAAGGAGCCAGTGGTAGCCCATTAGCAGTTCTTGCGGAGATCCGAAGGGTAGAGGGTTGCCTCGTAAGGCATCGCGATAGCGAGACCACTCTTGTTCGTTGAGCCTGATCACGACAGGTTCGCCGGTTTGCTCGTTTATTATAGTTGGAGGTTTGATTGCTCCTCCGTTGTTAATGGGGGTGCCGTTGCCACCGTTGTCGCCGTTGGGCGGGTCGGTTTCGTTACCACGGTTACCCGTGTTGTCACGGTTGGTGGAGGTGTCACCTGTATTGATGACGGCGCACATGAAGTGATTGGGGAAGCTGCTGCTCCCGCAACTCTCAGATCCGGAGCCATAGGCCCCATCTTCAGTTGCCAGATTGCTCAGATCGGATTCGCGACTGTTATCGCTGACCGTGTTGTCGACTGTTGTCAGGGCGTTGAGCTCACTGAGGGTGCCGATCGATGGAGGGAACCATGATGCTGGGGCAATCGATGGCACCGTCGGCTGGTCAGGCATGCGGAGTGTGCCCATCTGGCCAACTTGGAAGCAGAAGCTCCCGATTGCTAGGCTGATTCCGTCGCCCACGGACTTGAAAGCCGGGCGAGTGGCCAGCGTGTGGACGGTGAAGTCGAACACGCCGAAGAGCTGGCGAATCTCCGCTGTTGCGGAGTTGTAGATCGCGGTTGATGGGGCCGAAGAAGCCGCAACATCAGCACTCCCAATTCCCACAGACGGCGCCAATTGATGAGGGTTTAACTCATCAATGCCCATTGTTATGGACTTGGGTTTTGGAGAAGGAGGGGGCGCTGAAGACATCTATCGGCTAGCAAACAAGCACACAGGGGACTCGAAGATTTACCCAGGTTCAGGCCTCGTAGAGGTCCCTACTCCTGCTTGTCTGCTCGTGGAATTATCAAAGGAATCGATGATTACAATGGTGCGCAGATGCAATCTGGTGAGGGTTGTGGAAACTAGGGTTGCGTGTGTGCTCCTCGCCGCCCCCTCCTAGCCTTTATATAGATAGGCCAGGTCTCGGGTAGCAGGTCGAGTCGGTTACAGGTTAGGGTTTTCCCCTTTGAACTTCTATCTCTAGCTTCTTCTTGTTCTTCAAGCAATCGAGAGTCCGTAGGTTACTCGAGTTCTTCATTTAGGCCTTGGCGACACCATGATCCTCTATGTATTTAGTCCATATATACCAAGCTTGAGTACCTGTAGGGTATACCCATGTCAGCAAGGGTCCACTACAGGACCCGACAGAACGCGGCTCCACTTGTCAGCACGTAACGGCAAGGGTTCACTACGGGACCCGACTGAACACAGCCCCACCTGTCAGCATGTAATGACAAGGCTGACGAACAACGAGTTTCAGACCGTGTAAGAGTTTCGTAGAAGGAGATGATCAAAAGTGAGGAAAAGTTAAGCTGTTGGAGAAAACTAAATACAACTAACGAACCAAGGGCACGAAAATAGAAATCCATTAATAAAAAGGTACCATGCAAAAATTAGGAACTTATGTACAAAGGACATGAATCACCGAAACAACACATTTTTTGGGAGGGTTAAAGAACACATTGTCTGCTTGATACATGTCATGTACGTTCATATTTTTTGCTCAAGCCCTAAGCATGTAAAAAAGGGCGGTATGCAATGCTAAACAAAAAAACTCATAAATTAGTGTATTTAGTTGATTGTAACTTCAGAGCTTAAAACGGTATAGAAAATATTGTTTGCAGAAGTTATAATAAATAGCCCATATTGAGTAAGTATCTATTTGATCTTGCCAATGCAAGTTGAAATTGACGCCCATTGAGATACTCACCATGGGAAGGTGGAGAGGAATAATTAAGGATTATGGCTTAACATGTGTACTTCATTTCTAACACGCCAGGTCAGTTAGAACTATATCATATCTAATTTTATTGTAAATGCATATAGCTGAAACTTCAGTTATGGTTGCCTGTCAGTTATACTTAATTGCGTCAAATGTAAGGAAATTCCATGACAATTTTTAGAAAAAAGAACTCCCGTACTAAATAATTTGTATTTGTCCAAAGGTTAATGTGTTTTTTCTTAATCAGAGAAGCGATGGTTGGATTGAATTACATATGTACTCCCTCCTTTTCAAAATATAAGATGTTTTAGTTTTGTGAAAGGAGTGTATCTAGATCCTTTTTTATGTGTAGATTCACTCTATACCTACATGGACCTACACACTAAAAAAGGTCTAGATACACTCTTTTCACAAAGCTAAAACATCTTATATTTTAAAATAGAGGGTGTATATCACAGGCCGAGTTTACAATATTACATGTGCATCATAAAAAGCAGCATTTAATTCCGGGAGCTTTACTTACATTGCACAGAGTACAAAAGAACATCATGCAAAATTTAGATGACGAATGAATATGTAGCAATTTAGCCTTGTTGCATATTGGATACGATTAAGATATGTATATTGTGTCAAGAATCACTCATGACAGGCAGCAGATGAAGACACAGATTCGTAGATGTACCAGTTGGGAAGACGAGGGCGATGAAGAACATAAGCGGACGACCTCCTAGCGGCAGTGATGAAGCACGGATCTGCCTTGCCTTCTGCGGACATCTTGTCAAGGAAGAAGAATGGAACTGGTACTCGTCCTCTGGTCCAATCCGGATCAGTAGCACCTGCGGACCAGTCTGGTGCTGCTCCTCCGTGTGGATGCCGAGGTCGAACACACCGGATCTTTGTGGGGCTACAACTCCCGAACATCCCGTCCACGTACCAACACATCCGTGGGAGCCTAAAGAAGGACTGGAAGATTGAGAAAAGATAAACCGAGAGAGAGATGGGGAGGGAGAGAGGGGCAGATCCATCATAGAAGGAGGTCAAGAGGACCTAGAAAAGCGGCGCAAGACTTGTCCTCGATTGCGGCCATCAGGGACGCCGGAAGGGTCCGTAGATGGTGGCTCGGTTTCAGGGGGATAGCGGCGTCTGCGAAGGAGATCGACCAGGGAGAAAGCCACGGTGTTAGGCATTGTCGAGGGTGTCGGATGAGGATCCACTGGAAGATGCTAAATTAGCGAGAGGAAGGGGACGTGCTCCTCCTCCGCGCTGCTAGCCGTCTAGGGTGGCCGACGAGGTGGCACCCGGGAAGAACGGGATTGAACAGGGGCGGGGGCGGTGGTGGCACGCGCGGGTGAGTGGGCTGAGAGGAGACGAGGGTTGGATGTGTGGGATCTGGCTGACCTAGGTCAAACTATTTTTTGTCTTCTATGGCCCAAAGTTGGAACCTCCAGCGCCAAGAGCACGATACGTGCAGGTTGGCTCCAAAATTTCAGTGGGAGAGGGCGGTGAGTTCTGGAGCGTTGGATTGAGCTATTGTGGATGGCTAAGATCAAGCTTCGTGTGGTGGTCCATGGGTAGCCTCGTTCCTAATACTGATTGACTATATAAGAGTGTGTATGGATTGAGTGTTGGATAGCAGTAGGTTCATCCTTGTGCTAGGGGTACATGTAAGCGTAAATTAACACATGTACACGACATATATGCAGACATATCATCAGAAGTTGACACATGGATATGATACGTAGGAGAAATTGATGAGGTGGCTGATCAGTCATTCTAAGTCCTCACTAATGAACATCCATGACCATTTAAATTGGTCATAATAGGCAAAATGTAAGCCCCTAAATCAGTGATATCCACCTATGACCAATTTGTGTTAGGAAATTATGACCTTCTTAATAAAATTGGTCGTTGTTCTTTATCGATTAGAGCCTCTCAAATTCCTCATGACCATTTGGTTCAGAATGGTCATAGATCTATGATAAAAAAAATCATGGTCGTTAATAAAAGGTCACTAGTGAGCATATTTATTATGGTGGAAAAGTAACAGTTATGTTGCATAAACCAAAGGGCATTAGTCTGTAAGCATAAGTTGAAGGGTTCCACAGTAGAAAAAAAATCCTACATTGGAACCTCCTAACGCCCAAGATCTATCTATGTAGTAATGCAGTAACGACCGGAGTGTATAAAATACATACTCTTGTAGATCGTACGCGGTTAACGTTTCGAGAGGAATGTGGTTAAGTAGTCGAACCCGTAGCCGGTCTCAAGGTCGCGAAGCTCCTCGCAGGTCACCCCTTGCTCCTTTTTCATCGTGCAGCAGCTCCGGCTTACAACATCCAAGGTGCCTCAAGTGAGGCCCCTCGTATCTCCGGCTTGGAATCCCTACAGCGCAATGGCGTGCTGCAGGTGTGGTGTCTCTTGCTCAGACGGTCCTTACTTGGAACCATGCCAACGCATAGAGACGGGAGTGAGAGAGGGAAGGAGAAAGTCAACCAAAGGACTTCTCCAAATATTGGTGTGTCTATTCCCACCCATGGGCACCCCTTTATATAGGGGGAGGGGGTGTGCCCTCCCCTTTGGGTTTCCCATGTGGGACTAAACAAGGGAGAGAGGGGAGGGGAGGCGCCATGGGCCTCATGGGACAGCCGGCCAGGGGTGGGCCCCACCCCGCGCATAGCCCTAGGCTGGCCGGGTGGGCCCCCTTGAGGCGCCTGGGCCTTGTCCCTTCCCTCCTTCGGTTTTCCTCATGGGCCCTTTTTCCCTAGGAAGTTTGGCCCATTAGTGGAATACCCTTCAAATTAGATTTTAATATTATATTTAATATTAATTACATTAATTAATATGTAAATACATATTACAAAATCCAATTTGACCCGAAACACCTTTCGGTTCCCTTTCGATTTCCTCCGAACGACTTCAGATCTTTCCCGGAACGATTCCGGTTCTCTCACGAAACTTTTCCAGTTTCCTTTTCTCTTTCATATGGTGATTCCAACTTACAGAGGATCTCTAGCTCATCGTACCCTTAAGTGTATTTCCCCACGGGGCTAGGGAATGGCACAGACATTATATCCATCAATGATCAATAGCGGGACCGGGATGCCCATATTGACCCCTGTGCATTCCACGATGACAATGTCGTTTGAACCGTAAACAGTCGTTTCCCATTCCCTTTGCCACTTGATACCTAGTTCATCCGAGATTTGATCTACGATATCTCCATACCTTCGTTCGATCTCGTTACTGATGAACTTGTTTTCTCGTTTCTATGTCGTTGCATTCTGTGACCCAGTCACACGCTTGCAAGCTTCATTAATGCAACGTCACCGAGATGGCCACATATGTATCTATCTATTACATGGATTGGCAAATCCTGGTCTTGATATGTACTCCTCTACGTGCTCCTTTGGGAAACCTGAGTAGCACCTTTTCGATCACCCAATCACAGAGTGATATTTGATAACCATCTAAGCTCCCTCTAGAACGGTGATTTGCATTATCTCACAGTCTAAGGACAGGTTGCGAGGTTTCCTTAGTTTATCATTAATGGTGAACTTTGTAACTAGATCTCATTAAGATACAACCAGTTGGGTTGTTTGTCTATCACATCATTCAACTAATGACGTGACCTCATTGTCAATTGGCATAAATGCCCATGATCTCGAAACCCTAGATCATCATCATGACCAATGAACTAGTTCGCTAGAGGTAACTAAAGACACGGTTTGTTTACATACCACACTTGTATTAACGTTTCGTATTAATACAGTTATAGCATAGTATGAAACTAGTATGAACTAATTGAGATATGACAATAAAAACCTATTTATTATTTGCCTCTAGGGCATATATCCTTCAGTCTCCCACTTACACTAGAGTACAAATAATCTAGCTTGCATTTTACTCATCATAAACCATATCACATATGCGTTTATTGATCATGCATGCTTATGGAAAACGTCCTGTCCATGTTCTGTTTTACCAGATCATTATGTCTTTGCAAATAGTTAATGTCTTCCTAACTTTGACATTCACACCATTATCTCATAATGGTTCGAAGTATTCGTTTCGCAACAAAGTGAGACTTTGTTTCCACTGTTTATAATGACGGTCGTTTTCACTGTTGTCATCTAAACTTCGAAACACACTTTGCAATCCCTTGTGTATATACGGAAGTTATGGCAGCAGAACGAGGCCGATTTCCAGGAGCCTACAGTGACTTTAGATCAACCTCGAGGGCTTTCTCATGGGCACTGTGCCCTGGGACACATCATTCTACATTAAAAGCGAACTAGCCCCGCCATAACAATATACATCACATCAGATGGAGCCTTTATACTTCTATATCTATGTAGATCCTAGTGCATGAAATGCAACTATGCCAGTTACTTTGCTTCTTGCCATTTAAGTACAAACTTAATTCTGGTTCAGTGATTAACTCAAGAATCACTTCAAGACATGTTCTTACAGTTAAGAGCTTGTCCTTCCAACCAGAACTTTGGGTCACATTATGTCGAGTATACAATATGGTTGTATGGAAGAACCTATGGCTGAGGCTTAGGAGATGCAACACATCTCCTTCTTCCTTTTAACCATCGTTGCAATACTAAGACTAACTCAATGCTTCATACAAGTAAGAACCTCTTTCTTTTCCTCGTTCCATTTTGAACTACTTCAGAATCTCATCTAGGATATTCTGAACATCTTCAGAATCAAGTCTAGGAAGCATTCAACTGTGATGTTTATTAAACTTACCAATCTATCTCGATAGATCTCATTGTTTAATAACTTGTTCAACTTCATCCATATTTACTAAATTAAATGTTATCAATACCAATCACATCATTCACATATGTCGTCCACATATCCTAGAATGATCTCACGCTCCCACTCAAATATGGCATCCATATTTGAGATCCAGGGATTTCACTTAGCTCCCACTCAAAATATGTCTGATACATATTATGATTCAGCCAAGCTACTTAGCTCCCACTCAAAATATGTCTCTTACATATTAATACTTGGCCAAGCTAATTAGCTCCCACTCAAATGCAGGTCCTCTCTATAATCTTGGACATTCCAAAATTCTTTGATCATCATCAAATTGAGAATTCCAGCTACGAGATTCCAATATCCATATATTGCTGGTGTAAATCCAATAGACTAAAGCATCGCTACATTGAAGTCAACTCCTTGAATTTGTCCATACTTTGAGAAAAATCGAGCTTTTACATCTTCATTAAGTTTCATTTCCATCTTATGACTTTGAAGTCATTCAGAAATATCAAGTAAACTTGTTTACTTAATAAGATCAAGTAACATATTACTTTGCAATCTTAAATGTAACTTAATATAGGATTTTATGACTCCTAGTCATTTCTCGCACTTAGGTCCATCACCTTCTTTGTAATTCGTAGGTATGTCTTGTTCATAAACATGACAAGTGAATCAATAATATATTTCCACGAACTTGCAGAGTATATATTGTTGAATCCTACTTTCTTTAGTAAAAGTATTCGCTGAAACTTTTATGATCATTATCATTAGTTTCTCCTCTATTTGTAGAGTTCGGTTTCATGAAACAAATTCCACTGCTCCACTCAATAATTCGGAGGCAAGGTCAAATACCTTGTTTTGATCTTTTACTTTCTTCCACTTGTATCTTCATCAAGACACGTCAATTTTGGACAGCAGCAGGTTTGTCCTTTGTGGAAGATGCATTCATAGCTTCCTAAGAATGCTCTACAAAGACTTGTTTATTCGCCATGATTTCAAC
The DNA here is from genome assembly GCA_023614405.1 of Avena insularis. Lineage (NCBI taxonomy): Eukaryota > Viridiplantae > Streptophyta > Magnoliopsida > Poales > Poaceae > Avena > Avena insularis. Next base: position 96,318,191 of record CM042696.1, read on the forward strand.
TTATCGAAATCTCCAGAAACTCGAACATGCCATAACACTTATGGTGTTGTTTCCATGAATCTTTAGATGTTCCTTTGTATTTCAATCGAGTGTTCGCTCATTTCGATCAATAACTCTAAACGATAACTATAACCCCGATAAGAGATAATATTATAACATATGTATCTAATACATAATGATTATGATATTTAGACATTTCAATACACTTTGAAATTGCCCCTATTATCATAATTTGTGAAACCTCTTTCCCATGTACTTTTATGCTAAAATTAACTTAAATATTTTAGTCATGTCGATCAAATCGAAGAGACTTCTGTATTCTTGTTAATTCAATATCCTCCTTCACTTTGAAATCTTTGAACAATTCAAAACAGTTAAACTTATGTTTCATTAAGTAAATATTCATATTCACGTAAATCCACAATGAAGTGTGAAATAATGATTTCCACTATTTGTTGAAAATACAATACATCCCTATGTATAAGATTCAACATTAAGTATAAATAATGATTTCCACTATCTTGTTGAAAATACGATACATAATTATGTATAAATTTCAACATTTCTTCGCATATCACCGTTTTACCAGAATGCGGAGTTTTAGTCATTCTGCCCAACGAGCCATGGTTTTGCAAAGTCTCTAGATCAAGCATCTCAGACCCTAATCTTCATTTAGAATGAAGAACATGCAATAACCAAAATGACTTAAACAATAGTGTCATATCATAATCAAACTTTGGATATCTTTTAGCATTTTAATCCTTTTATAAAAGTTTAAACTATTATCATTAACATAGTGTTGAGAATAACTCATTTATAATCGTAATGTGACCATCACGGTATTGTTCATAAGAATAGTAAAACTGTCTTGTAACTCATTCATGTGAACAATTGTCTCACCAAAAGCAAGACACGCAAACAAGGATTACAAAATTATATTCAAGTCCACTAGTCCAAATGATAAACCTTTGAGGAAAGGGGGTGATGTCGGCCATCAACTGTTTTTCTTGTCATCATCAAGCCACATTGCCTCAATTCTAGCAATTCTCAAGCAGACCATCATGTTTTCACAGAACGGGACAAGTATCCAATACTTATATAAACTGCAATGAGTTTTGCAAGAATTACATTTATAACTTTGTATATCTAACATATACCCTTTTTCATTCATGACCTCCATTGCAATCAAGCCCTTATGAGAGTTCATAACTCTAATGCAAGATTGCTAAGTGTTTCTCCAAATATTCCCTTTTTCATCCATCATAGAAGAAAACTCATCCAACGGGTCATACTTTATGTGCCTGATCTTGCAGAATACAAGATTGTAATCCAACTCTCCATCGAATGGAGAATAGCTTATTGGATTATTATGGAGAACATACAAACATTGCAAAGTCATCGAATTTATCTCCTAATGGTCATTATATCAAGAAGAGAAGATCACCTTTTACGAGGATATCCCTCAGGCGTGGGTATTAATCTATGAAGTTGGACCCTTTCGCTAAGTTCCATATCAAGAAGTATATTCCCATGGTTGCAAAGGACCTCAATGGGATAGGCCATGATCTACTAAGATATTTGCAAACAGACATCTAGACCAAGTTCATAATATGAGTTCAATCCTAATTGAGCTCCCACTAAAATTGTCATCCCCTGGACGATTTTAGTGATCACATGATCCCAATCCTCTGCACCTCCCCTGATCGTCACGGCCATCAGTGCAGCATCAAAGGTAGACATTCCCTAATGTCAATCACATCAACCATGTGACTCATGCTCGACCTTTTGGTCTCTTGTGTTCCGAGGCCATGTCTACACATGCTAGGCTCGCCAAATCTAACTTGTGTGTATTTGTTGTGCAAGATGGCTTACACCCACTATATGTGAATGTAGATATGTCTAGCCCCCGGTCGTCATGGTCGGCTTCATAACGGCAAACTTTCTTGGTGGTGCACACACAAGGGGAACACGACCATTGGAATTAAATAGGGATTATCTTATTTGCTATCGTTGAGTATCTAATACTAGCACACAATAAGATGTAAAGCAGGTATCAACATCACATGTGTATTGTGATATGATATGGTCCTTCTTACGCCTTGATCTCCATCGAGCGCTCCGGCATGATCTCCATCTTGCCCCTGGTTTAACGCCAAGTCCACAATGCCACCAACCGGTCGTCCATCAGAACGATGACTATTACTATACTACTTAGTAACAGAAAAGTAAAATACTTTACCTTCATAACGACCATGACCATATCAAATCACATTCCCTCCTGCAAAATAAAGTTAGACGCCTCTACTTTATCTATTGCAAGTTTTACGTCGTTGTTAGGGCTTTCGCAATAGAACCATTTCTAATCTATGAACTTTCCAACCACAACATGGATCCAAAAGTTGTCTCTACTACACCCCTTCCGGGGCCCTCCATTGTAAATGCTATATCAACTATTGAATGAGAGACAGACACCCACTAGCCACTTATACGATACAAGCCGTATGTTGAGCGTGGAACCAGTCTCGCGTACGAATACGCGTAAGGTCGGTTCGGGCCGCTTCATCAAACAATACCGCGATATAAACAAGTACATGTAAGAGGGTAACAACTAAGGGATCAATGCCCGCATAATACTTGTGCGTACTGGCTGTACAACACACCTACGCATAGATCGGCTCTGATACCACTAAAGGGTTCCACAGCAGAAAACAAAAAATTTCCTACGTTGGAACCTCCTAATTCCCAAGATCTATCTATGTAGTAATGCAGTAACGACCAGAGCGTATAGAATACATACCCTTGTAGACCGTACGCGGTTAATGTTCTGAGGTGAACGTGGTTGAAGTAGTCGAACCCGTAGCCGACCTCAAGGTCGCGAAGCTCCTCACAGGTCACCCCTTGCTCCTTCTTGATCGTGCAGCAGCTCCGGCTTACGACATCTAAGGTGCATCAAGTGAGGCCCCTCGTGGTTTCGTACACATACGGTGTACGATGATGACCTCCGGCTCCTTGATCCCTACCGAGAGTGCAGAAGTAGATCTCCGACTTGGAATCCCTGCAGCGCAACGGCGTGCTGCAGGTGCGGTGTCTCTTGCTCGGATAGTCCTTACTTGGGACCGTGCCAACGCATAGAGATGGGAGAGAGAGAGTCAAGGCGAAAGTCAACCAAAGGACTTCTCCAAATATTGGTGTGTCTATTCTCACCCATGGGCACCCCTTTATATATGGGGAGGGGGTGTGCCCTCCCCTTTGGGTTTCCCATGTGGGACTAAACAAGGGAGAGAGGGGGAGGCGCCATGGGCCTCATGGGCCAGCCGGCCAGGGGTGGGTGATGACCCACAAGTATAGGGGGTGTATCGTAGTCTTTTCGAGGGAAGTGAAACCGAATTTATTGATTCGACACAAGGGGAGCCAAAGAATATTTATAAGCCTTAACAACTGAGTTATCAATTCAGCTGCACCTGGAAACACTCTTCCTCACAACAGTTTATCAGTAGCAATAGTTTTGTAGTGGGAATAGTGAAGTAGCAGCAGTAGTAAAGTAAAAGATAGTAGTAACGATAGCAGTAAACAGTAGGATTAGAGCGCGGTAGGCATAGGGATGGATGGACGGGCGTTGCATGGACAAGACAATTCACATGGTAATCAGAACATAGGGCAATTGCAGATAAATAAGATAAAGCATCCAAGTACTAGATAATCCTAGGCATGTGTTCCATATATAGTCATACGTGCTCGCAATGAGAACTTGCACAACATCTTTTCTCCTGTCAGCCCGTTTGCAGCGGGGCCTCAAGGGAACTACTGACAATTAAGGTGCTCCTTTTAATAGAGCACCGGAACAAAGCATTAACACTCTGTGAACACATGTGATCCTCACATCAAAGCCATTCCCTTCGGTTATCCCGATTTCTGTCACTTCGGGGGCATTGGTTCCGGACAAAAACGTGTGTATACAACTTGTAGGTAAGACCATAAACAATACTATCATAATGAATCAATAACATGTTCAGATCTGAAATCATGGCACTCGGGCCCTAGTGAAGGGCATTAAGCATAACAAGTCGCAATAAAGACAAAAGGCACTAATAGTACACACTAGGCACCATGCCCTAACAATTTGATGCCATTACATGAATGATCTCATCCAATCCCTACCATCCCCATAGCCTACAGCGGGGGATTACTCACTCATAGATGGGGAAACATGGATGGTCGATGGAGAAGCGATGGTGATGATGATGGCGATGATCTCCTCCAATTCCCCGTCCCGGCAGGGTGCCAGAACGGAGTTTCTGGTGCTGTTTCGTGGAATCTGGTGGTGGCAGCGGAGCGGAACTCCTTCTGGAAAAACGTCGAACCCCCCTGAGTTTTTAGGTCAGAAGGCAACTTATAGGTGAAGAGAGAGACCGAGGGGGAGTCTGGGGCGGCCAGACCACTGATACGACCATTTTGCATCACTATTCTATGTCTTAATTCACTATTATTCATTGATATAATCCGTATTGAGAGGTGATACTTATGTTATTTCATCTGTTTTTGCATGGTTGATGACTTTTGGAGCATGGACCGCTGCAGTCAGGATTCGGATGGAAAAGGTGCTGTTTGGAGGCAAAATTCGCGAAGATTAGAAAACCTGGGAAAATATACGGAAAATCCTATTTTTCCAGAAGAGTAAGGATGCCAGAAGATGGAGTGGAGATGGGCCAAAGGGGGCCCACACCACCCCATGGCGCGAGCAGCCCTAGGCCGCGCCTGGAGGTGGTGTGGCCGCCCTGGTCCGCTCCAGCCTCTCCCCTCTGGCATATATCATCCTCCCGAAACCCTAAGACTCGAGGAGCAGCCACAGAAAGATTCCGCCGCCTGTGCAGGGCGGAAAACACCAAGAGAGAAAGATCTCCGCGCATGCAGATTCTGCGGGGAATTCCTTCCCGGAGAGGGGAGATCGTCGCCATCAACACCACCATCAAGATGGACTTCATCGGGATCATCATCATCATCACCACCATCAACACCCTCATCACCATCTCCATATTGCTGTAACAATTGTGTTGAATCTTGCACTAGTTCATAGGGGAAACTTTCCCGGTGTTGATTACTCTTTGTAGTTGATGCTATTGAGTGAACCATTGAATTATTGTTTATGTTCAGATTGTTATACATCATTATTCCATCTCTGATCATGATCCATATGATGTCTTGTGAGTAGTTCGTTTTGTTCTTGAGGACATGGGAGAAGTCTTGTTGTTAGTATTGGAGTTGCGTTGAGAAAGATTCAATAGATTATTATTTAAGTTGTGGTGTACTTCTTCTAGTGGTGTCATGTGAACGTCGACTACATGACACTTCACCTATATGGGCCTAGGGGAATGCATTGTGTATTTGGCTACTAATCGTAGGGGTTGCTGGAGTGACAGAAACCTGAACCCCCGTTAGGAAACCATTGCACAAGGGACGTAAGGGTCTTAGAGTTTAAAGCTATGGTTAGGTTTCTACCTTAATTACTTTCTTGTACTTACGGATGTTTGCAAGGGGTATAATCACAAGTATGTATTAGTCTTGGATGGGGCGGTACATTAGCACAGGTTCACCCACACAATACTTAGCAAGCTAGAGAAGATTAATCAGCTATATGAAGCAAAAGCACTTGAAAGTCTTCCCATGTGTCCTCGAGAACGTTTGGTCATCTTAAGTAATACAACCGGCTTGTCCTTTGCTGCATAAAGGATTGGGCCACTTGCTGCATTTATTCCTACTGTCTTTTATTTACTCGTACTTTGTTTACTTGCTTTATCAAAAAAAACCTAAAAATCCGTTTGCTAAGTATTTGCAGAGAATTCCTGATCCATACCACTAGCCAGCACCTTCTGCTCCTCGTTGGGTTCGACACTCTTACTTATCGAAAATACTGCGATACACCCCCTATACTTGTGGGTCATCAAGACTATTTTCTAGCGCCGTTGCCGAGGAGTGAAGCACTATTGGAGAGTGGAACCGGTAAAGGAAACTTCTACTATGAGTATTGTTTACTTTTGTTAGTTGCTTTATTTTCGTTATGGATAATTCGCTGAGTTTCTTATTAGGTAATGCTACTACCACTGCTAAGGTAGTAGATAAGCCACCGCCTGCTGAGAATGATGTTTTCAAAATACCTACAAGAATTATTGATCGTGTTATGGATAACTACTATGTTGGGTATGGAACTGTCCATCCCGGTGATCATTTACTCTTTATACACGAATTATGCAGGTTGTTCAAGTGTGCAGGTATTACTACAGATCAAGTTAAGAAGAAGTTATTCTCATTATCACTGAAAGGAAGAGCTGAGGAATGGTATAAGCTCGAAGAATGGTCAAGCTCGAATGGGAGGAAATAGTGCCTCTCTTTTATTCAAAGTTTTATCCTCCTAGTGAGATTCATAAAGATCGGAATCAAATATACAACTTTTGGCCTCTTGATGGAGAGAGTACAACTCAAGCTTGGGGGAGATTGAAGTTACTAATTCTCAAATGTCCCATTCATGAGCTCCCCAACAATATTATTATCAATAACTTCTATGCAAGGCTTCCTCTACATGATAAGGATTGATTGGATGCTTCTTGTGCTGGATCATTCACTCGCATGGAAGAAGAAGCTAAATGGGACCTTCTAGACCGTATTCAAGATAATGCTGAAGCTTGGGAGAATGACAAAGGTAGAAAGTCAGGTATAAATTACGATTATGAATGCATTGAATCTTTTATGGGAACTGATGACTTTCAAAATATTAAAAATGCTTATGGTCTAGACTCTCAAGCTATTGCTTCTTATTTTAAGGCTTTTGCTTCCTACATTGAAGTGCCTAAAAAGAAGTGGAATAAGTATCATGAACTTTATAAAGATGTTGCTAAGAGTGTTCCTTCAAGAAATACTGAAGTTTATACTGCTAATCATGTTTTACCTGAACCTTATATTGAGAAAATGCCTTTCCCAGTTAGGATTAAGGAACATTCTATGATAGCTAGTATGGTTAATGAAAGTACAAGAAAAGCTGCTGAACCTGATAAACAAATGGTTGATGAACCTATAATAGTAAATGTGAAAGACTTTGTCACTAAATATGAAAAAGAGGGACACATTATCCTTTGTAAGGATACCTCTAACATTGTTTCACAAAGTAGTGTTATGAGAGCTAGTATTCCCGTGTTTTCTGTTAGAATAAGTGATCATTTCTATCATGGTCCTTGTGATAGCTATATTGTTAAGTTTATGCATGATACTAAAAGCTACTATGAGAGAGGGAAAAGTGTTCTTATGTATCTCAATAATATCAAGTTTCCTCGTTTTATGCTGAAAGTTTTTATGTTGCACTTGTTTTGCCTTCTTATGCTAGAAGCCTCTGGTTTCAACAACTTGTTTGTTTACAAAATCCCCTTGCATAGGAAGTGGGTTAGACTTAAATGTGTGTGTGTTTTGCTTCTTAATGCTCTCTTTCACTTCAATCCATATCCTTATGAGAGCTTCTTCAAAATTATCATGCCCGTCTAAAATGGCTATAAAGAAAGAGATTTATGGGAGACAACCCAATTTGTTTTTGCTTTTAGTTTGTTTTTGTTTCTTTGAGTCTTGGAAGTTATTACTTCGGTAATAACCGCTCTTTATCCGTTTTGTTTGGTTTTTGTGTCAAGATCAACCTCTAATGAGAGAGAAGTAAGATTTGGGAAAGTTGCTGTCCCGAAACAGATTTTTGTGCTTCACCATAAAAATTCGTGAGAGATCTCTGTATGTCGGATTGAGCTGTAAATTTTTGTGCTTCTGCCCCAGGTTGTTATTTAACTTTCGTAGTTTTGCACTTTTTGATTTGAGCAACAGAAGATTTTCGAAAGAATTGATCTTTACCCGCTGGTCTGTTTTGACAGATTTTGCCACTCTTGCATTTGCTTCTTTATTCGATTTTCTTTTTGAATTATTTTTGGGTTTTCGGAAGGAGTTGATACAGTAGCTTATGTTTTGATGGTTTTAAGTTGAAGTTGGACTCAAAAGGTTTTATCACTTCACGTATACTAATGTTGCTAATGAGAACTGTGTGAAGTTTTGTGTGAAAGAAATTTCCAGGAAGTGGAGATAATGGTGTAATAAGGAAGAGAAAGGTTTTATGACTCAAGTAATAAGTGTATGAAGATGAAGATATTGATGTTATTCAAGTGGTGACTCCGAGAGAATCTACTAGATAACAAATTCAGAGACCTCCGGAGTCTGTTTTCAAATAGGTAACAGTTCTGGTAAGAAAAGCTCCGCGAAAATACAATCCAACTATATTTTTGCAGTTTTCAGTCGATAAGGAAAGCTACGGGCGAAAAAGGGGAGAACGGAGCTGTGGTGGCTCACACCACCCTGTGGTGCGGGCCCACCCCTGGCCGCGCCACCAGGTGGTGAGTCCACCCCAGACTCCACCTCTGACTCGTTTTATCTCAGTACCTTCCTTTTGATATGAAACTTTGTAATATATAACCCCCCGGATCCCCCGAGATCCGTATATCGTGTTTTCATCGTGTTTTTGTTTCGATCTGTTTCTGTCAGGACATACTCTTTGAAAGCTTAGAAGCACAATGGTGTCCGCCAAGGATAAAGGGAAGGAGCCTATGGAGGAAGACCTCCAAGACCCCGGGAAGGAGGAGATCAAGAGTGACGGTGAAGAGGAGCAAGGCCAACATCCGCATACCCGCACTACCATTGCAAGCATTGGAGTGGTGGCAAATCCAGCCATTGGAGGGAAGCCTCCTCATCACCGTTCAGATCCCTGGTCACTTCCTCCACGCACCAAGAATCCTTTCCATACCCTTATCCATGAGCATCAATACCAGAATATGCCCAAAGGGAAATTACCCTCCAATTAGGATTTGCCTCGTTCTAGCCATGCAGGAAAAGAAGACCTCAAGGAGGAAGAGTGGGGAAAGAATAACAAGAGCTAGAATTCTCAACACGACATGATCATGAGCCGCATTGAGCAAAACTCACAGCTGATTCATAATCTTACCTTCGAGATTGAGGACTTGGGGAAGCTGATTAGAGAGCTCATCGAGAGGATACCACCACCACCTAAGGAGTAATTCGTCATCAGGTTTGGCATCCCCTTGGTTTGTTCCAAGCTTGGGGGAGTGCTGTGGTATCATACCACTATCTTCTATCTTTTTACCTTATTAGTAGAGTCATATCGTGAATAGAGGAGTTATTATGTAGTATGGTTTGCATTATGGAAGTGTCCCCTCTCTCATTAGATATGTATCCCTTGGTGTGAGTTTCCGTTATGGAATATTAATGAGAAGTTCTATCATTCACTCTTTAGCATAGCTTATATTAGTTTTCAGTTCATGGTTATATGATTGATCTTGTTGTTAGTATTGGTATCACTTTGGGATCATTGAGTTAATTTAGTTGGTTTTGGCAAACCTGGTTCGGTCAGTAGCAACATTTTTTTTTGAGAGTTGAAAGAAAAGATAAAAGTACCTTTAAAGAAAAATAATTTCACCATCTTTCTTTCTTGATTTGCTCATAAGTCTAGTATTCTCTAGTTAAGATCTTTTGTGCTTCCAAGGAAGATTGCATGTTTGTCTTTATCACTTGTATGTTTGGTTGTTTCCTTCAACTCTTATACTTGCTACCTAGCCTTGCTAGCCAAAAACCTGTACTGAGAGGGTATTCTTCTCGTGCATCCACCTCCTTTAAACCAAAACCTTTGCCATTTGTGTCCACCATACCTACCTAGTAGCATTATTGCTATTCCAAGTAAATTCTTGTTTTATCTACCTCCCAAATTAAACTTGTTATGTGAAAATTAGTGATTAAAGCTCTCACGAACTTGATGGCACACTTTACTTTCTTGCATTTAATAAACTTGAACCATTGGGTCCTTCTTTGTTGCGTATATGCTTGCGCTTTATGAGTTGAAGTTAGCCGAACCATGTATCATGGGGACCGCTTTCAACACTTCTTTGGTACTTGTACCTAGTTGATATTATGTTCTTTTGCTTATGTATCCTGACGGTGTAAAATAAAAGTGGAACTTGTAAGATCATGGAGTTTATATGTGTGTTAGAGAAATGCCTGGGCCGCTAGCCTAAGCCATGCCTAATCATGGTGGAAACTTGCAGCATAACTATAGTGAGCATTGTATGAAGCATCCTCAATAAAAACCTATGCAAATAGCAAATAAAAAGATCGCTGAGATGCTCACTGTCTGCTTGCCTTGTCATTTTGGTTATGGGATAGCTCCTGTGTCATGTGCAAGGGGTACCCCGTTGGCGGTTCTCAATGATACGCATGTATTTACAATGACAAGAGCTTGCTCGTGACTGAATTTGAGTAGCATGAGGATTGGTACTCATAAGTAAGGGGCATGAGATTTCAACTTATAACTTGTCAAGCATATCCTCTTAGTTGTGTCACTTTAACGTTAATCACCTAAAGATGCCTATGATAGGGGCAATGAGAGCTGAAAGCTAGTAAGTATCATAATTTTTGGGAGCTCTTTATGAGACTTGCAATCCCTGCTTCCCTCTGCGAAGGGCCCTTTCTTTTACTTTGTAGTTGAGTTAGTAAACCTACTCCCTTCTATCTCAGCAAGTATTTTGAGCTGTTGTGTTTCATTCATTCATTTGATGATTTATTCAATCATGTTTCTTATGTTCCTTGTTTTGCACATTGCTCTTATGTTGATGTTTACTACTTTGAAAGCTATCTTTGAAAAACCAGCTATTTGTGAACTCCAGCAAATTTTCAACTATTCTTCGACCAAGAGCTAAGTTTGCCATTACCAATTATGATTCACTTTATGTATCTTTATTGTGTTTCCTTTACTCATTGCAAGTTGAGTTATATAATAGTGAGTTGTCTTCTATTATGATCTATGTATTTGATGAATGTGATGCTTCTTGTCCGTATTCTTTTATCGACTCTTCACTCCATAAACCTGAGGCCATGTTTATTGAGCTTAGTTTCGCTTGGGGACAAGCGAACTCTAAGCTTGGGGGGAGTTGATACGTCCATTTTGCATCACTATTCTATGTCTTAATTCACTATTATTCATTGATATATTCTGTATTGAGAGGTGATACTTATGTTATTTCATCTGTTTTTGCATGGTTGGTGACTTTTGGAGCATGGACCGCTGTAGTCAGGATTCTGATGGAAAAGGTGCTGTTTGGAGGCAAATATTCGCGAAGATCAGAAAATCCGGAAAAATATATGGAAAATCCTATTTTTCCAGAAGACTAAGGATGCCAGAAGATGGAGTGGAGATGGGCCACAGGGGGCCCACACCACCCCATGGCGCGGGTAGCCCTAGGCCGCGCCTGGAGGTGGTGTGCGCCTGCCCACTCCACCTCTCCCCTCTGGCGTATATCATCCTCCCGAAACCCTAAGACTCGGGGAGCGACCACAGAAAGATTCTGCCGCCTCTGTGGGGCGGAAAACACCGAGAGAGAAAGATCTCTCCAGTAGACAGATTTCTGCCGGGGGAATTCCTTCCCAGAGAGGGGAGATCGTCGCCATCAACACCACCATCAAGATGGACTTCATCGGGATCATCATCATCATCACCACCATCAACACCCTCATCACCATCTCCATATTGCTGTAACAATTGTGTTGAATCTTGCACTAGTTCATAGGGGAAACTTTCCCGGTGTTGATTACTCTTTGTAGTTGATGCTATTGAGTGAACCATTGAATTATTGTTTATGTTCAGATTGTTATACATCATTATTCCATCTCTGATCATGATCCATATGATGTCTTGTGAGTAGTTCGTTTTGTTCTTGAGGACATGGGAGAAGTCTTGTTGTTAGTAGTGGAGTTGTGTTGAGAAAGATTCAATAGATTGTTATTTAAGTTGTGGTGTACTTCTTCTAGTGGTGTCATGTGAACATCGACTACATGACACTTCACCTATATGGGCCTAGAGGAATGCATTGTGTATTTGGCTACTAATCGTAGGGGTTGCCGGAGTGACAGAAACCTGAACCCCCGTTAGGAAACCATTGCACAAGGGACGTAAGGGTCTTAGAGTTTAAAGTTGTGGTTAGGTTTCTACCTTAATTACTTTCTTGTACTTACAGATGTTTGCAAGGGGTATAATCACAAGTATGTATTAGTCTTGGATGGGGCGGTACATTAGCACAGGTTCACCCACACAACACTTAGCAAGCTAGAGAAGATTAATCAGCTATGAAGCGAAAGCACTTGATAGTCTTCCCATTTGTCCTCGAGAACGTTTGGTCATCTTAAGTAATACAACCGGATTGTCCTTTGCTGAATAAAGGATTGGGCCACTTGATGCATTTATTCCTACTATCTTTTATTTACTCGTACTTTGTTTACTTGCTTTATCAAAAAAAAACCTAAAAATCCGTTTGCTAAGTATTTGCAGAGAATTCCTGATCCATAGCACTAGCCATCACCTTCTGCTCCTCGTTGGGTTCGACACTCTTACTTATCGAAAATACTGCGATACACCCCCTATACTTGTGGGTCATCAACCACCCCCTGGCGCGGCCAGGCCCAGCCCGCGCGGCCAGGTGGTGTGGCTGGGCCCCAGCCCCTCTCCGTCTTGTATTCTGGCTCCTGGTGTCCCCCGGTAAAATAATGACTTTGGCTTTTGTCCCGTCCAATTCCGAGAATATTCATTTTATAACTTTCCTAGAACCAAAAAGAGCAGAAAATAGGCAGCTGACACTGTGGCTCTTGTTAATAGGTTAGTCCAAGAAATCATATGAAAAGTACTCCAAAGTGTGGACAAAATACAAGAAAGTAGATAAAACTAAGCATGAAACATAAAAAATTATAGATACATTTGCAATGTATCAGTGGGCCCCACCCCGCGCACAGCCCTAGGCTGGCTGGTTGGGCCCCCTTGAGGCGCCTGGGCCTTGGCCCTTAGCCCTTCCCTCCTTCAGTTTTCCCTCATGGGCCCTTTTTCCCTAGGAAGTTTGGCCCATTAGTGGAATACCCCTTCAAATTAGATTTTAATATTATATTTAATATTAATTACATTAATTAATATGTAAATACATATTACAAAATCCAATTTGACCCGAAACACCTTTCGGTTCCCTTTCGATTTCCTCCGAACGACTTCAGATCTTTCCCGGAACGATTCCGGTTCTCTCACGTAAATTTTCCGGTTTCCTTTTCTCTTTCATATGGTGATTCCAACTTACAGAGGATCTCTAGCTCATCGTACCCTTAAGTGTATTTCCCCATGGCTCAGGAATGGCACATACATGATCTCCATCAATGATCAATAGCGGGACCGGGATGCCCATGTTGACCCATGTGCATTCCACGATAACAATGTCGTTTGAACCGTAACCAGTCATTTCCCATTCCCTTTGCCACTTAGTACCTAGTTCATCCGAGATTTGATCTACGGTATCTCCATACCTTCGTTCGATCTCGTTACTGATGAACTTGTTTTCTCGTTTCCATGTCGTTGCATTATGTGACCCTGTCACACGCTTGCAAGCTTCATTAATGCAACGTCACCGAGATGGCCACATATGTATCTATCTGTTACATGGATTGGCAAATCCTGGTCTTGATATGTACTCCTCTACGCGCTCCTTTGGGAAACCTGAGTAGCACCTTTTCGATCACCCAGTCACGGAGTGATACTTGATAACCATCTAAGCTCCCTCCAGAACGGTGGTTTGCATTATCTCACAGTCTAAGGACAGGTTGCAAGGTTTCCTTAGTTTATCATTAATGGTGAACTTTGTAACTAGATCTCATTAAGATACAACTGGTTGGTTTGTTTGTCTATCACATCATTCAACTAATGATGTGACCTCATTGTCAATTGGCATAAATGCCCATGATCTCAAAACCCTAGATCATCCTCATGACCAATGAACTAGTTCGCTAGAGGTAACTAGAGACATGGTTTGTTTACATACCACACGTGTATTAACGTTTCGTATTAATACAGTTATAGCATAGTATGAAACTATTATGAACTAATTGAGATATGACAATAAAAACCTATTTATTATTTGCCTCTAGGGCATATCTCCTTCATAAGTTCCATAAGGGCAAGAGAAAGTAGTTTTCTCTTGGTCTTCAGGCTGAATAGCAATTTGAGAATATCCCGAATAACCATCAAGAAAACAAAAATGAGAGTTGTTAGACATCCTTTCTAAAATGCTATTCATGAGAGGTATTTGATTATGACTTTTTATGGTTTCCTTATTTTCTGAAATCTATACACACTTTATACCCTGCTATTGTCCTAGCAGGGATTAACTCATCCTTATCACTATTAACTATGGTTATGCAGCCTTCCCTAGGTGTGCAATGAGTTGTACTTACCCATTTGCTATCAAAAAATTGGGTAGATAATTCTGTTGTCTAACATATATATGACGTCCTTTCTCACCACTTCTTTCATTCTAGGATTCAACCTTTTTTGATTATCAAAAAAGGTTTAGCATCTTCAACCATAGGTATTTTATGAGTCACTATGGATTGATCTATCCCTTTTATATCGCTAAGAGTGTATCCAAAGGCTTCACATTGTTCGACAAGCACTTCTAACAAATTCTTATTTTCTTCAGGAGAGAGTTTATCATCTATAATTACAGGGCACTTACCTTCTTTGTCTAAGAATTCATACCTGAGCCCTGGAGGGAGAGGCTTCAAAACGCAAGGAGGTGGATCTTCGTCCCCTTTTCTTTCTAGCTCTTTGAATTCGTCTCTAAGGAGATTCTCCATTTCAGGTGCAACGTTGAGGATATTATCCAAATCTTCTTTTGTAGAGTTGTTTGGGAGTGAATCATTATTTGTCAGGCTCCTCTCCAACTCGGATTTGTGGGGTGCTAAAGTAAATTGCCGCCAATTCTTCAATAGTTTTTTCTCTTTGATCTCAATCTTCTTTTCATATGGCAACTTTGTAAATTGGCTGCAATTAACCTTTAGAACTTGTTCCCCAAACTGTAGAGATGAAACTTGTTTCTTATTATCAATATCAATATTCATAGAGCTGTAAAAGTGATTACCGAATATCACGGGGCAAAAGAAATTCAAAGGCATATCGATAATATAAAAGTCAACTGTGTACACGAATGCTCCTACAGAAATACAAGCATTGCAAAGAATTCCATGACTCTGCTGCAAGGTTCTGTCAGAAAGCATAAAGGTCACTTTAGATGGTTCAAGATCTAGTTCATCAAGATGGCATCGTAATTCTTCATAGATAAAGTAAGGCATAATGCTTATGGAAGAGTTTAGGTCGCAAAATCTAACATAAGCAGCTTCTCCTAAAAAAGGACTTTCTATTGACTTTTATTCTACCATCAGACTTTCCTCCAATTATATTAGAAGATTCTCTACTTACCATTATTACCTCATTCTCAAATATCTTGGCTCCAGCAGTTCTTTTACTATGCCAATATTCTTGTTGATATTTCCTAGATCTCTAGCCAACTTACCTATCCTTTTCTTTCCTTCACTTTCACTCCCTATTTTTTTGTAAGGATAGTTTTACCTTCAACTAGCATCTTCTTCTGCATTTGCGAGAATTTATCCTCGGGACTAGCTCTAGGGGGTTTGACCTTACAAGGCGGTGTGTAATGTTCCTACTCCTTTGGAATCTGCAAATGCTCAGCGTAGGTTTTAACAATTTGGACAATCATACGAGGGTCAAGGTTGAAATTTCCAAGAAGTTTTTCTACTTTACCCGAAGCTAGAAATTTGCTTAAGCAATCATAGTCTATAGGATTTTGTTCATTAAGTTCGACTCCACAATAAGCTTTTTCCATCCTATGTAATGTATCTAGCAAATTCCAAGCTCTTTCAACACTAAATTCGGTAAATAGCCCATTGGTAAGTGAGTCCAGTTCATTTCTATTATTAGTACTCAAACCTGCGTAGAAGGCGTGTATTACCAACCAAGGCGGGGAAG
This sequence comes from Avena insularis, assembly GCA_023614405.1. Lineage (NCBI taxonomy): Eukaryota > Viridiplantae > Streptophyta > Magnoliopsida > Poales > Poaceae > Avena > Avena insularis. The sequence continues at coordinate 96,334,125 of CM042696.1, forward strand.
TTATGGTGGGGGCAGCAGTCAAGCAGTCCCCTAAGCCTTGTGTATCCTTCATATAAGCTTTCTTCGGGCCACCGTTTAAAATTAGTGATCAAACGTCTAGCTCCAAGAGTTTTTGTCCTAGGAAATAAATCAACTAAAAATGAAGAGGCCAACCTCTCCTAGGAGTCAGTGATTTTTCTGGGACTTCGAATATACCAAGAACGAGCCTCATCAATAATAGTTTAAAAAAAGAGTAGATTTAACCTCATCCTTAGTGAATATGTTAAGATGAAAAGTCTCACATGTGTCTTTGAAGAACCCTACATGCTCATACGGATCTTTCGTACCATCCCCTGCAAACTTTTTAGCATGTAAAAGATCCAAAAGCATGGGGTTAATATCATACCCATTAGGGTTGTTGGATTTTAAATAAGCGTCCATGGGTGGACCAGAATTCTTTACAGCCACGAGTTGAATTATATATCGGTACTCGCCCATGGTGTTTACCTGAAACTAGTAACAACTTTAATAAAACAATTAGTAAAATGAGCAACTAAGAACAAAGACCAAAAGCGTTTAGCTCCCCGAAAACGGCGCTAGAAAATAGCTTGATGACTGGAAGTGCACAGATCAATTGTAGCTATTTTCGAAATAAGAGTATCGAACCCACAAAGAGCTATTTGGTTAAGATCTTTATGCCCCTCGTCACTATCTACTAAAAGATACTTTGTAAGCTGCCTTTGATTTCAAGTAAAGGGTATTTGAAAGGTTTTTGATTGAATATGGAAAAGTAAATAAAACAAGTAAAAGAAAGCAAGTAACAGAAGCGTTTGGAATGGTGGTTGAACTCAATAAGGCTAAAGCGTTATCGGGATGTAGGATACACCACTAGCATGTTGTAATTAATCATTATTAGGATAACCTATTTCTTATGTGACATGTGTGGAGAGAGTTCCATAATAAGATGTTCATCGCAAGGCTCGTAGGCAATCACTTTCTTGAGCTAAGGAATGAGGTCATCTCTAAATAACCACTGTGATGTCTAAGATCACTCACCCATATAGACCACCGCAATTAAGGGTCTCCCTATGGTTATCGTAATTAGCTTAGTGAATCTTTCTTTATTCCTCATTTGACTGTGCAGGTTATAAGCCAATGTTTGTAGTCACGAATAACACTGGACATACTCCCAAACATGTCCTAAGGATTTCACCCTCCCTTTAGTCTCGAAGACAAATGATATGTGGCCGACTACACATACCATCTGAAGAGAGAGATCAAACATAATATCATAAATCAATAGATCATAGACACAAGTAATAGATCATCTTTATTTCATTTCATAATAATGCTAGGGTTTCTCCATCTCTCCAAGAATGAAGGAAACTACTCACACATGGAAGCAATCAACAACATCATCATAATCAAATGGATAAAAGTATGAGGATGAATCTAGCACAAACCACAGCTGAATACAACAAGATCTAATGTATGGAAGATGGGGGTAGTAATGGTGATGGAGATGTAGAGGTTGATGGTGAAGGGGATGATGCGATGTCCTCCAATGATCCGTGAAGTAACAAGGATTTCACCTTACCCAAGTTCCTCCTCCATATCTCTCCCAAGTGTGGTTTTTCGTGGTTGGCAGTTTCTGTGAATGTCAGATTTTAGATCCGTCTTCGTGAGGTGAAAGTATTTGACGAGGCGAACGTGCTGCCACGTGGTACGGGCGGGCTCCACCCGTACCAGTGGTCATTTAGCTCCCTAGAGCCTTCTCCATGTTTGCCAATCTCCCAGGTGCGAGGAAAAATCAATTAAATGACTTTTATCACTTAAAAATATCATATTACAGCATAATCTGATAGTCCCAATCTATATGTTTATAAGAGACTTAGTAATTTGGAATCTTGTTGAAACAAGGACAAAAGATGCACGCAAACGCAATAAAATACCAAAACCCTACTCTACTTATGCAAAAACAAGAGGTAAATATGCTTCAATTTTGGACTCATCAGTACTTTATGTCAGCGATTAGAGCTCCCAGGGGTATAAGTCATGCACATTAATTCCAAGCCTCATTTCATGTTTAGACAGTCAGTACTAACTGTAGGAATTTGTGGCTTGCAATATTTTATATGTGCACTACATTGTTATACTCCCGGAATCAAAACCTCGATGCAGAAGTATTTATGGAAATAACAGGGAATAATTGATGTGGAATTGTATTTAAGGAAATATACTTAAGGAAGCCGGTACGGCTATACTGGAATACAGTGTATATGAATATGCTGGAATTATACCCGGGAACAGTATAGAGCGGAATGCCAGGTTGTCTATAGGATTGGCTCTATGGATTGTTAAAGCCCGCGAGTTTGATTTTGATTTCAAACTCGGCACACAACTCACACGTGTGTGCTGGGACCTAATTGATTAATAGTATTAGGCTCGGTAACTGATTGTTAATGATTGTGGTTGGTTTAACAAGTCACGAGTCCTAACTGAAAACAGATAGAAATATCTGAAACTTGGAGTCTATATAAAGGTTCCACCCTCTAGCCTCAAGATGTATTGTGAGCGGCACCACCGATAAGGCAGAGAAATAGAGGATAGGCCCACTAGCCCCAAACCCTAAATTTCTAACATTGGTATCAGAGCCGAAGGTTCATACCGGCGCATGACGCCGCCGCCGCCGTAATCCGCTGAAAATTTTCATCGATGGTGACCTGCCTACTCTGCCGCTGGTGGGCTCCGGTTTCGCAGCAAAGTTCTCATCGCTGCCGAATACTGCCCTACTTCGAACAATGCCGTCTATGCGTCCGTCAAATCAATCTGCATTGCGGCTCGCTTCCGCTCTAAACTCGTCGACTGGGCCGTTTTCGTCGGAATCAGCAATCGATCTGGAGGAGATCACGTGGTTTGGAAAGTAATCACGGAACAACAGCAAAGTTCGGACGCCATCTCCGCTTGAGATCGAATACACGTCATGAACTTCAAATTCGATTGACACCAATTCACAAACCCGCCGCGTCCGGTCGTGACCACGATCCACGTCGCCAAGCTATTCGTCAAAGTCAGCTACGCCTACGCACGGAAACCCACGGAAGCTGCTTTCCAAGCCAATCGAAACTCTCAACACACCCTTAGCCAAAGAGGAAAAGGCGTCCGCTCTGCGACCTGCACGAACGAGCTCGCAACCACACCATACGACGAGCTCTACTCTCTCACGAGTTTGTCACGGCGTTCGCTCGGAACTTCAAAACTGGTTTGGTTAATCAGACAATTGCTGGCCGTGTTTGTTTGATTACTCCGGCCAACTCGCGGCGATCGAGGAAAGCATAAGCTGATGGACAAAAGTTTCATTGATGAGATCATTTATTTTTTGGAAATCGCGTCGGTTTGCTGTCTTCACCCCAATTTCTTAAAGCCTATGCACCGAATCGTTGCATCACTCTTTCCATTGCGCCCGTGTGCATGCATCTTGTCACACTGTCGCTGAAGCTGCACTTGCCTGGAAGTACTCGTTTCGCCAAAGTGGAATGAGGAAGACATATACATGACTGCTTAGGTTATCCTGAAATTCGGATTAAAAAAAAAAGGTATATCATGGAATTGATTCACTATCTTCGCCATCTCTCAACATCAAGTGCACAGATTACGTGGAACATCATGCGTAGCCTGGAAACTTAGGAAGGCATATCTTTTATTGGGGTTTATTTATTTTTGGAGGAAATTGGAATATACTCCAAGGAACCAGATGGATTTATTTTTTATGTCTCTTTGATTTTTCAATTGCTATGTGATTGACCTCGGCACCGGAATATACCGCGGCTCGTCGGCGTTCTCTGGAACCTTTTGGAGTACTTAATAAGTCATGAAAATTCTCTGGAATCACTTATTTTTTGAGGAAACTAAGGAACACTACATGGGAAAGGAAATCAACATTTTACTTAACGGTATGTACAGTACTATTACAGTTTGCGCTAAACCTTAATTTATTGCTACTTTTCCATATAGTTGGACTATGCCACTACGTCATGAATTTGATGGAATATAATAGCAAAGTTTAATGACATGCAAAGAATTCCAAAGGAAATATATATGTATATGTGTGTAGTTGGCCTTTATTACTAAATCTGATGTACTTTGGAATTGGAGATTACACCATCAAACTCCCTTGTGGAGAAGAGCTATTGTTGTTATAGGAAATTATAAATACCGAAACTCCCTTGTGGAGGAAAGCTATTCCTAAATTCCGAAGGAAAATTATTTGTACTTCTGGAATCTATTGATTATAACATGCTATTTGTAAAAGGGAGAGTGGAAAGATTGCTCAATGGAAATTATTACATTGCGGAATTGAACACTATGGTCTAATATCTCTTGATAACCATTGGAAGTTGGTAACCAAATTTTATTTGGTGAAGATAACTCCATATGGAGGAATACTATTAATAGGAACACATGTTCGGAATTTTATGATTGATTGTATATACGACTTGGTCGTAATCTGTAAACAGATTTGGAAAGCTTGGTTAATTCTGGAACTATCTGTAAGTGGGCGGATTATCGTATATGGATTTCTTTATTCAGAGTGGAATTTGCATTATTTCTTTTATAGTCCCACAGGAGTTTCAATTGTTTTATTTTATTTACGACTTGGTTGCATATCAAGGAACATAATTAAGTGGCATACTAATTATGGAATTCAAAATTTTAGTGGGAGGATTATGGTACTTCATCAACATTTTTTTATGTACAAGTCGGAAGGTCTTTGTTTTACATCATAAACATCTCATACTGAAGTGGAGAATTAGTCCATGAAAGGATTTAAAGGTTTGATGACTAATTAGTGGGGGAAATACACTTCAGGAATATTATTAATTGAAATGTATATAGAGATGATGGAATTATTCACCACAGTAATATGGTGTATACTCCACAGTTGATTGGAGGAATATAACACTTGGTTCTTCTTATGATTATTGGAAAAGCAATACATACTACTATCTGTTCTATAATTTGTCATATTTTACAGTCACTACTTATGTTTTGTTGACTGGAACAAAGTATTCTATTCATGTTTTAATAGTATGGATTGGAATTGTTATTTCTACATAGCACACCAGCTGTTATTTTTTATTGAATTTACTAGTGGATCAAATGGTTTCATTTTTGGTCTGGAAAAGGAATCATGGTGGAAAGTAGGAATACAATATATTTTATCAAGGTTGGAAAAGTGGGACCATAGTCTCATGCAAAATACTATTATACACAAGTCAAACTCCCAACACTAACATGCTTAGGAAAAGTGGGAGGAATCACCATGAACTATCATATCTATGTCATTGTTTTTTGTGTGTGGAAGTAACTCTATATTTTAGAGGAACATTAAGCTCAGACGAATCACTTGAAATTGTTACTAATGTCAACTATGAGCGGAAGCATTGCAAGAAGAGATAAACTCAATGAGGAAGAATAAAAGTTTGGGAACTTGTTAATTTACCAAACAACGTCAAGCCTGTATGTAGTAAGTGAATTTATTACTGGGAAGATTAATGCAACGTGCTTAGTGGAAATTACAATTCTAGGCATGTTGTTAAATGCTTTACACAAAGGAAATATTTATACTTTGTGGAAATTGTTTCTCCTATGGGAGTGTTTGCTTCTCTAGAATTTAGAGAAAGTGGGAATAAAGACAAGGTTTGCTAATTTAAGAGATCAATACTTGTTCATGGCACAAGCTTTACATCAATGCTATATTAGGTCATATGGTTTGCTCAATCCTGGAAGATGATCATATATAAAGGTTAGTGTGGATTGTTTTGTGTTATAACTATATGTGCTAATAGTGTTCTTATTGTTTATAAATATCACATTGATGGAAGTGAAAGCTTGGTTATCCTCTAACTTTCATATGAAAGGTATCTTCAACGCTTCCTATGTGTTGGGAGTGGAATTACATAGATAATATTTTGAAATATTTTCTATGGAAAATTGCAAACCTGTCAAGTACCTTTGATAAAGGGAAATATACTCTATGAGGAATTTTGTTTAAACTCTTGAGGAAAAGGGAAGAATAATTGTTATCCAATAATTATTTTGGGACATTATTCGTGCGACCTGATCTTAGCCATGCCACTTGAACTATTGCTATTTTGATTAGCATGGTAATTGAAACTTGCTAGAACTATTAGCAAGGGTAAGCTGATATCTGGAAATATTGCTGGAATTATTGAAAATGCTTATGGCGTAATGTCAAGGAATCATGGATCATTCACTATATTTTGACGGTCACAATTTCTGCTACAAGTTTGGATATATTGATGTTGTTTTTGGCAAGAGGATCTCCATGAAAGGTAACATATTTTTATGTTGTGTTTTGATATTTATTGTTTGTAGGTCCTTGAGGTGTTGAAAAGAAACATGATTTAAATGTTCTTTCGTTATGAAAAATGAATACTTTGATGCGTTTGAAGTATCAGAGGATGGCATGTAGCTAAAGGAATTATGGTCGTGGAAGGAGCATCATAACCTGTTACTTTGTGATAATATGACTCCAAAGGTCACAAGGTTTATATGCAACATGAATGTATCGAGGGAAGGAATTATCTTTTGACCATGTTAATATCATGGGAATTCACTTTCTTGGATAAAAATATTTTCAGCCAAGTGGGAGATGTAGGAATTTGTGGCTTGCAATATTTTATATGTGCACTACATTGTTATACTCCCGGAATCGAAACCTCGATACGGAAGTATTCATGGAAATAACAGGGAATAATTGATGTGGAATTGTATTTAAGGAAATATACTTAAGGAAGCCGGTACGGCTATACTGGAATACAGTGTATATGAATATGCTGGAATTATACCCGGGAACAGTATAGAGCGGAATGCCAGGTTGTCTATAGGATTGGCTCTATGGATTGTTAAAGCCTGCGAGTTTGATTTTGATTTCAAACTCGGCACACGACTCACACGTGTGTGCTGGGACCTAATTGATTAACAGTATTAGGCTCGGTAACTGATTGTTAATGATTGTGGTTGGTTTAACAAGTCACGAGTCCTAACTGAAAACAGATAGAAATATCTGGAACTTGGAGTCTATATAAAGATCCCACCCTCTAGCCTCAAGATGCATTGTGAGCGGCACCACCGATAAGGCAGAGGAATAGAGGGTAGACCCACTAGCTCCAAACCCTAAATTTCTAACACTAATGACAATGTCGCTCATCTACTTTATCAGTCAGCTAGACCAGGAAGCTGTAAGAGTTTCTGCATGGAACAATTTAGATGGTTTTTGCCAGAGTCGCTGCAAACACCACGTCCCATCACTATCATGTGCAACAATCGCCAGCTATTGTGTTTGTCTCTATAGAGAAAGATCCATTCTCTTGACGGAGCCGTACACACAGTTCCTTTATTCTACCTCTAGCTCACACAAGAACGGCAATGGAGACAACGGATTTTTGGTCTCGCGCTGCCCAAACAACCGAGCTTTTCTCTCTCTATTTTCTGGAGACACACCAGACCAAACACAAATGAATTACAGGCCACCTTTATTGCACTGGGAGATCGTAGCACCCACGCACTCATGCACACCCACACGCGCGCTCACCATGCACACGTCCTGGCGCATGCCGTGCTCACCAAGCGCACACTCTAACAACCTGGTCTCCCTCAATGTGAGCCGCTACTCATCCCCGAGACCTGGGTGTCATCATGCGCTGTGCCCGCTGCGTCCTCTGTCGCTTATAATTTTCGAGAACATCAACTTGATTTTGTTTTATGAGTTCTGCTGTTATACCTTTTTCTTTCATGGACTTCTTGACATCAGGCATAAGTTCTGGAGGTACATGAAGCATACATTTCTTTGGTTTAATCACTTCAAGAGGATTGTATTGTTTATTATTGAAGGATCTTACCACGAAAAGATTTATACATTCATGTAGCGTTAATTTGCTCAAAGTTCCTCCTAAAGTTAAATCAATCATTTGTTTAGAGTCATCAGTGAGTCCATTATAAAAATATTGTATAATTAAATGATCCTTACAACCATGATTTGGTACTTTCATAAACATCCCATAAAATGTTTCCCTTGCTTGTGAGAAACTTTCTCCAATTCTTTGAAAGAAACTATATATGTCACTCTTGATATGCAAAATATTACTAAATGAGAAGAATTTTTGCATAAATTCTCAGATGCAATACGTCTAACTTTTTATAGTGTGGTTAGGTAGGGATTCTAACTAAGTAAAAGCTTTATTTTTTAGTGACTAGCGGAAAAGTTTAATAAGTACAATCTCTTTCTGTAGTCCAGCTGGTTTAAGAATATCACAAAGGTCATGAACCTTTGTCAGATGATTACTTGGATCTTCATCTTCTGTTCCTACAAAAGCAATCTCTTCCATCATATAGATTATCTCAGGATCTATTTTCAAATTCCATGCCTTTAAGATCAGGATAGAGAATAGGTATTTTCCTAAGATGCCTAGATGGATTCCTATAATCTCCCAATGATTTATTTAGTTGTTCTACCCTTCGGTTGATGGTCAAATCTGCCATCAAAGAAATCAAACCGTTCACGTCTATAGTACGTGAGTTAGAAAAAAATCAATAAATTATAAGCGTCTTTAAATTGGTACGCTTTTTTCAACAAACATCGTGGATGGTTTCAACACTTACGGATGTCAAGAAACAAACACTTAGCACTTAGCTACCCTACAACAGCGCTAGAAAATAGCTTGATGGCATGCAAGAGTACATATTCATTAGAGAACGTTTTTGTAGAAGTATTAGTTTCAGTTTTTATATTGATCCTAATAAGGAGCTTAGGAAAGCATTTATCTATGGCATTTCTGTCGCACTCAAGATGTCACTTGTCTTGAGTGAATTGACTATAAGTTTGAGCTAAAAATGAATGAGTGAAAAGGAAGTGGTTATGAGTATTGACTAGTACTTAAAGTAAATAACATAAAAGTAAAATAGTACGGAGGTTGTTTGAGGTTTCTTGCTAAAGAAAGGTTAGGCATGGAGAGAAACGGTTCAAGGTGATAGTGAATACGCCAAATGGAATAAATGGGATAAGTTATTATGATACGTCTTATTTATATGTGAGTAGGCAAGAAACCCATATACCAATAAAGAGTCCTCTTGATAGATTTATCTCTCAGTTCCAATGATCCTTCTACCTGTTACCAAATCCATGGTCAGCACATCCATAAATGCCTTTCAATCAGATCAAGGATTTAAACTTGATAGTTCCTTATTGTCCTCGAGTTATACTAGCTCCTCTTTGATATCGGCCGTGTCACTCAGGGATCGCCGGTTCACTAGTAAACAAGTTCATATTTCTGAATCTCAGGATCATGTTACCCGGGCCCTTAAATTGGATAACAAGCATTAGACATACATAGATAATCATTCTCACAATACAATGATCACGACAATAGTCACAAATGGATGAAAATAAAGGAGGCACATCGCATCTCACCAATTTTCTACATCTCACACGCATATGGAGATTTACTCACATATGATAGGAGAATATATCAAAGATATAATCATATTGCAAGTGGAAATCATCTCAACTTTACCGTAGCAAACCACAATGAAGTTGTAGATTAGATCAAATACAAACCAAAGTAGGAATGGAGGTTCAAATCCCTAATGTTACAAGTGTTAATCTCTCTTAGTACGAATGGGGAATTATGATGGAGTTGATGATCAAGATGCTAGAGATTATCGAAGAATGAGATGGGGTTCTTCTTCTTCTTCTTCAGATATGATCTCTTCTCTTCTAGGATGGTGTGCGGTGGTTGTGAACGTAATCTGCCCTCCTTGCCTTTACGAAAGATGCTTGTATTGATATAATAGAGGCGATGGCGTGTTGTATGGGAGGATGGTATGGGCGGCCTCCGGTCATACTGTTGGTCGCTAAACCTTCAATAGGCCTTCGATGGAATTGTCTTCAATTGGAGATTTGCTCATTTAGGTGTGATTAGCCCATAAATTCTCTCGAATATTTCCAAGAGTGTCCAATACCTGGAAGTCATCACAAAGAAACATGATTATGCTAACTTGGGATATTAGCATTAGTTGAAAGATCAAAATTGACGAAACCAATAGAAAATCCTCGATAAAAAGTGTCAATATTTGGAGCTATCAATGGGCCACACCATGGTGCGTAACTCCTCGGTGAACGCAAGGCAGCCGCTAGTGTACGGGGGTGCCGTCGACGAGGGCAGCATGATTGTTGTTGTCTGTTGTGGCAGCTTCCGCAATGGTGCACTCAAAGCATTTGCGCTGGCGCTCGATGGCCACACGCGCGTCCTCCCGGGATCGATCGATGATCTGGCAGCTGGGCGGGTTGGGGTTGGGGGTGACGTGCGGAGAGGATGCGCCATGGGAAGGAGGCGGATCTCCTCTTGGCCCGCGCATGTCGCGGTTGTTCCCCGCGGCTTCGCCAACTGGCAGTGGTGGTGGAGGAGGAGGTGGTGGTGCTCTATGAGAGACATGCCCCGCGCGCGGGATCTGCGTCGGTGGCGGCACCATGGAGCGAGACAGTGCCGGTGCGGCGCCGACAACATTGACGAGCTCGGTGACACGCCGGAGCCATGCGTCATGCCCGTCCTCGCTGGGCCGGTAGCACAGCAACTCTTGCGCCATGAGCAGAGCGGCCTCCGGCGTGGGCTGCCCGTGGCGCACACTCCTAGAGATGGACACGGTGTGCGCATCAGAGCGCCACAACTGCCTCTGGGGGGCGAAGGAGTGCGCCTCATCATATCTTGCCCCGTGCTCCTGCTGGGGAGTGCCATCGCGAGTGCGACGCGAGTTGCTGTTGGGGCCGACCTTCTCCCTAGTGGCACGACCACGAGCATGCTTGGTGCGAGTCACATCGGCCATGTTGACGAAGGAGAGGAAGAAGCGCCTCAGGCCCCTACCTCGCGCCAAATGTCAGAGATTTGTCCCTGCAAACGAACTAGGGTACCTCTCGAATAGGATGAATCGAACACTAGGGGCTAAACAACGAACTTCAGACCCTCGGCGAGGGACAAGCAAACAAGCACGAAAGAGACACACGGGGAGTTTACCCTAGGTCCATGCCACCATGAAGTGTAAAACCCTACTCCTATATGTCTAGATTGCTTATACTGCTTGGCGAGGTTACAATACAAGGTGGTTGATCAGGCGATCACATCTAGCGTTTCTAGCTGGAAGATGAAGCTAGGGTTTTCTGAAATACGACAAGGATTGGATCCTTTGCTAGGTTGCCGCACTGCCCCTCTTATAGGCGCCCCGCTCCTCTTCTCGAATTATCTTGGCGGGAAGGGTTGCCACATGGAGACGATAGAGTGGGCAGGTGCGCTAAAAATACTTTTGACCATGGACCTGGTCCATGGCAGGGCGCCGTTGATCACGCCGTTGACGTCCTCCTCTCTGGTGTTATGCCCTTCATGTTTTCCATACACTAGAGGGGGAGTGGTCCCACATTGGTGTCAAAGGTTGTCAGCCACCTCTTTCTTGCAGAAGGGGAAGGTGCCCTCCTTGTATAGAGGAGGCAAACTTGGACAATTGTGCTAGCTATGATCACCCTTGTCTTCGTATTTGTCCCGCGTGTGGATGCCACGTGGCATCCAGGAGGCGCGAGGGGGTGGTGCGCTTCACGCTGATCCCTCGCGAGGGAGGCCTCCCGGGAGTGTCTCCTCCTCGTGAAGGGCTTCAGGAGATGATGCTTCGAGGGAGCCTCGCAGAGGGTGAGCACTCTTGAGGCTCCACGGGGACCACTCCTCGTGGAGTGCTAGGCTCCGCGAGGGAGCCTTCCCGCGGAGTTGTAGTTGTCTTACTGCCAGGACCCAGTAGCAGATGGGCCGTGGGTCGTGCTATCCTCCCGACAGAACTTTCTAACCAACTCTAAACTTCTCAGGTGCTCGGTCATTCAGCTTATGAGTATTAAATCCTGAAAAATGGACCAAGTTCTCATATGATAAGAATCGCATAACCAGAAATATTTGAAAACATGATAAAAAATACGAGGTAATTAAATATAACGACCTTATACTCTTATAGTACATGCGGGGACGACGTTGAAGCCATCTTCTGTGTTTTTGCACCACAGCTTGGTACTTGTTTCTGCCGCCCAGGTAACCGTCTAGCTTCATCCCTCACAATATGATCATCTTCAGAGCTGGTCAGATCAATAGTTTCAATTGTTCGAAGGGGTGGATCAGTAATCTGAACTGAATCTTCAGCAGTGTTGGAGAAATCTTTCATCGGAACGCATGGAGAGGTTTTCTGACAACCGCTTGGGTCCAGTGTGAGAACACTATAAGGCGAGTTTTCCCCTTGCTACTGAAAATGAGGAGGTCGTTCGTTTGTACTATGTGATTGGCAGCTAAAAAAGCATCCCAGCCAGATCGGAGGATAACCTGATCCTCACTGTGCTTGCTAGCACCAACAGTGTATATGTGGCAATTAGGGGCTTAATGGTATCTTCTTGAGAAAAGATAAGAATATGCTGTGCTAACAAAAAGCAATAGGTCATATGAACTGGAGTAGCTATAACATAATAAATGAAGATCTGAAAAAGATTACTCTCAAAAAAGATCTGAAAAAAGATACTCCAAACAAAATCTGAGGGTGGTCGAAAATAGGAAGCTGTCTTCTCACAATGGTCTAAATCAAGTACTCTATCCTATCCAAATTAGTTGACTTGAGTTTGTCCAAATTCAGATGTATTTGTCCGAATCTAGACAAATCTAAGCTAAATAATTTGTATCCCTGAGGGATTTGTCTAAATGGAGTATACGAATCTCAAAGTTGAAGTCCCCAAGGTACATTAACAAGAATGTGTCGTTTTCTTCTATCTGGTGCGCAGTAACAAACATGATTTATTACTTCAGCATAAGTTTTTACAAGCACAACAAAAACATTATGTACCCCCTCCGACTTAAATTAATTATCTCATATTTTTCTAATTTGAATCGGAGGGAACAGTAGCATTGGCCTTTGATTTTTCAAAAAAGATGACCTGATGCTTCATTAGTTGACTGAGAAAATTCAGAAAGCACAGCAATTGCTCTGACCTCACGGCAGTCATGATAGAGGGGAAAAGCAACACACTCATAGCACTCCTTCCGATCCAAATTAATGATTCAAATTTATCCAGATTTAGATATACCTCATCATGTTTTAGTACTAAATACATCTGAATCTAGATAAATCCGAGTCCATTAATTTGGATCAGATGGGAGCCTCAAAATGGGATCAAGTCATTAATTGGTATATCTACATGTTCATCTAATCCAAATATGTGGCATTTTTGCAGCTGGAAGAAGAAGAGAACCTCCTTTGACAATCTTAACCCATGCACTCGACGAGAAGATTTAGCTCAAACATGCGGAATACCAAGCAAGGTGATGTTCCGTTTGTCCGGTGATCAAAACCGATTGTGCTTTTTGCCATTCCAGACGGCCGACAGAAGTCCACATCTCTTGTTTCTGGGGCCTAGATTTTACTTTTTTGGACATTAATTAATCAATCTTGCAACCATATTGGTATTCTACTGCTAGATCTCGCAAGCAAAGCAAGAAGCATTGGCAGTAGGCAAGAAGAGGGACGGGGATCGAAAGTACTACTAGTAGATGCGTGCACGATGAGCGGCGGCAGGGTGATAGCTGTCTTCACGGTGCTCCTCGTCGTCTCCATCCTCTTGCTCCCGTCGCTCCTCCTCACCAGCGGCAGGTACGGCCCGTCGTTCTCCGCCAAGGCCGACTGGCCATTCCTGTCAGCGGGCGCCGGCAGCTACCCGGTGTCGTTCGCGTACCTCATATCGGCGTCGACGGGGGGCGCGGAGGCGGCGGCGAGGCTGCTGGCGGCCCTGTACCACCCGGCCAACAGCTACCTGCTGCACCTGGACCGGGAGGCCCCCGCCGAGGAGCACCGGCGGCTGGCGGATCTGGTGTCCGGGCAGCCCGTGTACGGCCGCGTGGGGAACGTGTGGCTCGTGGGGAAGCCCAACCCGGTGACCTACCGCGGGCCGACCATGCTGACCACCACGCTCCACGCCATGGCGATGCTCCTCCGCCTCGGCCGCCGCTGGGACTGGTTCGTCAACCTCAGCGCCTCCGACTACCCACTCGTCACCCAGGACGGTGCGTTATGTCTCCTATAGCTGTGTCTGAATTTCTCGATTTTGCTTCCCTTATCTGAATTCTCGACACCGTATGTTCCCTTGCAGATTTGATGGAGGCCTTCTCGCGGCTGCCGAGGGATCTCAACTTCATACAGCACACCAGCCGCCTGGGCTGGAAGATGTAAGCACTTCAGAATTCTACTAGTAGTGCTGTGCTAGATTCAGTTCAACTCTTGTGTAGAATTTGATGATGGATCGAACCGATGGAAGGGTCGTTGAATTATTGAATCGATCTTGAAACGCGATAGCTCTGCAGAAAGAAGCGGGTGCAGCCGATGATCCTGGACACGGCGCTCTACGAGGCCGACCGGTCGGAGCTCCTCCGCCCGTCACGCAACATCACCTCCAACCGCCGGAGCCTGCCCACCTCCTTCAAGCTATTCTCCGGTAACAACCACCTCGCCGTCAATCTCCGGATTTAATTACAGTAGTAATACCTCCTTCGACTCTGCTGTAACAACAAAAAAAAGCTGAGAGAACCGCAAGAATGGCAACAGCCCACCGAATAATTGGGGTTTTTGTCAACTCTTGATCATTGGACGGTACGGCGGGGGTCCGTACCTTTACTCCGATTATTTTGGGGTCTCCGCCGACAGTGCTAGCCTAAATCGAGGCAGTCCCGCAGCGGCACGCCCAAACTCCGAATTTCAAATCAAAATTTGCCAACAAAATACAAGATAGGGCCGATTCATTTGTCGTTTGTACAAATTTTCTATGGATTAAAACAACATTAAATCAGAAGATGACCACTGTCGGAGAAACCCTAGTATACTGGCGGTAGAAGACGCTGAAGTCGAGGCCGCAGTCGTCGTCGTTGTCGTCCCACGCCTCGTCGAAGCTGTCGTCCTCCGGCTTTGGCACCACCGCTGGTGAGGGTGACAACGACGCTTCTGGCACGGCGGCGAGGTCGATGATGGCGATGTTGTCCTCCGCCACAACCATTGCACGAACGCGTCAGTGCCCCACTGGGCGGTGTTGTAGGAGGCCGCAATGAGAGACCCTTCTCCCGGTGCTTCGGCGGGGTCGTTTGGGTCCGCGTAGGCCACCTGGATCTCTAGCTCCACCTCCCACCACGTCGCCTCCCGCTCCTACTGGAAAAGCGGGAGTCAGAGTGTCGGGTTGCCCAGCCAGGCTCATCCTGTTGCGTCGGCGTCAGCAGTGTGAGATGCATGTTGATGTAGTATGTGAACGCCTCCTCCTCTGGGATAGGGGATGGCGTAGCCGGTGGTGGTGATATTCCACCTGTGCGGCAGGCGGTGATCCGACGGCATGAAGAGGCCATTCTCGTACAACAACACCGCTACCTCCACCAGGTTGAGGTCGCTAGTCTTACCACCATGGTTCTCAAATGCTCTTATAGACTGGTTGTTGATTCGGAGACTTAAATTTGTCGTCGGAGCAATAAGAGTAGGTGACACTAGTGGTACGGATCGAGACGGCGGGTAGGAGTTCTCTGCATGTGGCCGTGGTCAGTACTACTACTACCAGTATCCACAAAAAATTGAAACGCCATCTGGTCAACGGATGGGGCAGGAGCAGGTGTGCCGTGTGCATTTTCAGAGAGCTCGTAATTGATTTGCTAATAGATCTGCATCAGTGTTGTTGATGGTTTTTTATAGTGTTGGTTTATGCTCTACAGCCTGTAGAATTCGGGCAGACCAAGCAATGTGCTGTGCGGCGCTGTTGCGTTGGCAAACCAACAGCGATACTGATAGTACTCCTACCTTTTTTATGAGTAAAAAGTTCAGCCTGAGGGGTTCAAGTTCGAGTACCGTGGCTGAATTTTATTTTATTTATTTATTTTGGATCGTCGATGCTTCCAAGAAACGGCAGGTATGCCGACGTCCACGTGCCGGCATCACCAGCAGGGAATTTCGAGAAATCAATCATTCTCTTCTTTGCTGGCAGCGCAGAGTCAAAAAAAACAAAAACAAAAAAAGAAACTCCAGAAGATTAGGGACCCTGAATTCTTCTCTTGTAAAGCGGCTTGATCCATGTGTATACATGTGCAGGTTCCGCGTGGACGATGCTGTCGCGTGGCTTCGCGGAGTACTGCGTGATGGGGTGGGACAACCTGCCGCGGACGCTGCTGCTCTACCACGCCAACCTCGTCTCCACCCCCGAGTTCTACTTCCAGACGGTGGCCTGCAACTCCCGCGAGTTCCGGAACGCCACGGTGAACAGCGACCTGCACTTCATCCGCTGGGACACCCCGCCCAAGCAGCACCCGCTCAACCTCGGCCCCAGGGACTACCGCCGGATGGTGCTCAGCAGCGCTGCATTCGCCCGCAAGTTCAGGCACGGCGACCTCGTGCTCGACAGGATCGACCGGGAGATCCTCAAGCGTCGACCGCCGCCCCGTGACGACGACGACGATGATGAGGCTGCTGCTGCTGCTGCTCCTGGGCGCGGCGGCGGGCGGTTCTTCAGCTACGGCGGGTGGTGCTCGGAGAGGGGCGTGGGGCTGTGCTCCAACCCCCGGGAGCCAGAGAGGAAGGGGCTCATCAAGGCTGGCGCTGGGTCCAGAAGACTCACCGTCATGCTCAACAAGATGTTGTCCGAAAGGAACTTCAGGAAGCAGCAGTGTAGGTGAACCGATCGATCGTGGCTGCTACCAACCATATTGGGCTAACTCCGATCATCACATCAAATATACATGTCATGTTGTACGCAAAGAGAGAGAAAAAAGAGATGCTTTCAAAAAAAAAAAGAGATCAAGGCAATATTGAAAGTAGACGTGTGTCGCACATTCTCCATCTGTTAGGGCGCATTTGCTAGCCTGCACCCACATTTCAGCCCGGTCCGGCAGAGCCAACGCGGGCAGCCTATAACCCGAGTTGGGCAACACGGGCAGCCTGTTTGATAAGCTGAGTCGCGTTAGTTAGCTGTACCACCTCAGTTTTATTTAAATACTAATTAGGACTTTCGTTTGTGCATTCAAAGGAAAATAAATTAAAACCCTAATTTCTCCCTCTCTATGTAACCCCTTCAAATGATTTTGAAATATTTAAAAATTACAAAAAGGCCACAACACAGATTTGCAATGGGTTTTGTAAAAGAGAAAAGGAGAAAACAATTGGAAAATGTTTTGGCAGAAGAAAATAGACCAGAGAGAGAGAGAGAAAAGGTCGCAGCGCGAAGCAGCTGCATGGCAGCTCCTCCGCTGCTCGTCGGCGCCGTGATGCCCGATGTGCACCAAGATACGCGTCGCCGCTCGCTGACGTCTATAAGAGCCCCAGCGTCATGGACGAACCCTAGCACGCCGCTTCTTCCTCTCATTCACTGCAGCGCGTGCAAACCCTAACCCTAGCGCTTGCAGGTGTCGCGTCGGCCCGCCATCTCCGGCCTCCCCTCTGTTAAGACGCCCTGGAGAAGCTCCCCGCCACCCTCATCGTTCTCGTGAAGCCACGCAAGACGGGACGCCTTCCTCTTCCCGGAATCGAGCTCGACGATGTCGTCTTCTCGAAGTGCGGCCGTCGTCGATCCTCCTCCGGCCTCGTCGCGACCTCTGTCATGCTCGCGGTGAGCTTGTGGTGCTCAATCACCCCTCCTTTCTCTCCCTCTCGCTCTCTATCGCCCCCGTGTCGTGCACCTCCGCCGTCCGCCGTAGTTGCTCATCGGGGACGTTGCTTCGGTGGACCAAAACCGAGTGGCGCCACCGCTTTATGTTCGCACGCATCACGTTGAGCCAAATGCGCCCTCCTTGTTGCCCCGCACGCTCCCAATCGCCGAGCCCAAGCACGATCTGACATATCCTGCATTGTTGATGTCAGCATGACGTCAACATGAGGCACTAAATCCTTTTATTTTATTTAAACCTTTTTCAATAATTGTTTTCTAGAAATAATAATCCTGTGGGACCTACCTGTCAACATTTTAATATTTTTCATAATCATTTTCTAAAATGGTTAAAACAATGACATGTGCGTCCAAGTCGGAAAATATTTTATATATTCCAAAAATTGTTTTAAAATGATTTAAATTGGAAAAATCATAACTAATTCATATTAAGTCAGAAAAATAAGTATAATATACCAATATGTTCAGAAAACTGAGATCCATTTTTAACATCAAAATCATGCATTGTTAAGCAACTTTCATGACAAGTTTAATTAGAAGAACAAAATAATCCCTCACAGGTGATTCCGGGGTTTTCTGAAATTAGGGTTTTTCAAAACTGGATTTTGGGGTAAATAGCAAGAAAAAAATATACTCCCTCCATCCCCCAATGTACGACGCGCTTTATTTTGCACGTTCACTGCTAATATATACCAAATTATTTGGATTGGGAATGTACAAAAAGTATCGTTGCATTTGTCTTGCAAAGTTCTTTCTTTTCACATATCTTTATAGTAACTTTGTGGACCGTTTATGAGTAAAAATCAGTCAAAGTGCTAAGTGTTCACCAGCTAAATCACGGGTGCCTTACATTTTCGGACAGATGGAGTATACCGAAAGTGCAAGAAGTAGTGTGAATGGGTGGGCTGAAAAGAATCTATCTTACCCGGAAAAAGAAGCTTTAATAAAATCAGTAGTCCAAGCCAAGCCGATCCATGGTATGAGTTGTTTTTTACTCTCCAAAAGTACTTGCAAAAAATTCACTTCTGTTATGGGACAATTTTGGTGGAGTGGAAATTTAGACAGAAGCTCTATGCATTGGTTAGCCTGGGATAAATTGGCTATTCCAAAAAACCAAGGGGTATGGGTTTCCGAGATATGCAGGCTTTTAATGTAGCTTTGCTAGGAAAACAGGCTTGGAGAATAATTATGAAGCCAGACTCCTTGTGTTCCCGGGTTCTTCAAACCAGGTATCTCCATAACCAGGAGTTGATGGCTGCCAATGCTCCGAGGACAGCATCGAAAACCTGGCGTGCGATTCTGGCAGGAAGGGAGGCTTTGAAATTGGGTCTTATAAAGCGTATGGGCTCTGGTCAGTCTATTTCGATTTGGGAATTCGATTTGGGAAGATTGTTGGCTCCCTAACTCTGCGACAATGAGGCCAATGGGTCGTCTGAGGGAAACTAATCTTGTCATGGGTAAACGAGCTTTTAACTGCAAGTAATGATTGGAATGAGCCTTTGATCTGTGGGATCTTCTTTGCTCCAGATGTTGATTCCATTTTGAGTATTCCATTAAGGAGTACAGGGGGTGATGACTGGCTGGCATGGACCAAAGAAAAATCTGGAATTTATACAGTTCGGTCGGCTTACAAGTCCTTGATGGAAGCGCGTCAGTCGGAGGAGGCTAGGAATAATAATGTACATGCTGTGTCTTCGTCTGAAAATGATACTGATTTATGGAGACGATTATGGAAACTGCCGGTAGTACCTAAGGTACGTGTTTTTTGGTGGCGAGTTCTTCGAGGAATTCTTCCTGACTGACACGGCGACATATAATGGATAACAGCACCTGTGCTCTGTGTAAAGCAGAATCTGAGAGTGTGATGCATGCTTTAATTGAATGCAGTCATGCGAAATTGTTTTGGGAAGCCACAAAGGAAATTCTTTTAGTCAAATTGCCGAAGCTACATCCACTGACATGGGCAAAAGATATCCTGTGCGAGTCTTTTTTCAACCAACATGAGAAAGCTATTATAACTTCAGTCATGTACTCGATCTGGTCATCGAGAAATAATCTGACTCATGGTGAGAGTGTTTTTAGTCTTGCTAAAACTATAGAGATGGTGAAGGAAACCTTGCAGACTCTTGAGTTACCAAGGGACAAGGGTGTTCCTAAATCTGCTAGGCCGGAATGTAAGTGGCAGAGACCACCTGATGGAGTTGTTAAAATTAATTCCGATGGTGCTGTTAATGTCAATGACAATCTGGCAGCTACTGGTGTTGTTGCACGTGAGGGGATGGTCTTCCTGTTGGAGATATGCCCAAGAGGCAATAATAAAGTGGTTATTATTATATCTTTATGTTTATAATAAATGTTTACATCCCATGCTATAATTGTATTAACCGGAAACATTAATACTTGTGTGTTTTGTAAACATAAAAGAGTCCCTAGTAAGCCTCTTGTTAAATTAGCTTGTTGATTAATGGATGATCATGGTTTCCTGATCATGGACCTTGGATGTCGTTAATAACAAGATCATATCATTAGGAAAATGATGTGATGGACACACACCCATAGTAAGCATAGCATAAGATCAAGTCATTAAGTTCGTTTTGCTACAAGCTTTCAAATGCATAGTAACCTAATCCTTTGACCATGAGGTTGTGTTAATCACCATCACCGGATGGGTACTTTGATGACATCAAACGCCGCTTCGTAACTGGATGGTTATAAAGGTGACATTGGGTATTCTGAAAGTATGTGTTGAAGCGCATGGACCAAGATTGGGATTTGTCCATCCATATGACGAATAGATATGCTCTGGGCCCTCTCGGTGGAATGTCATCTAGTTAGCTTGCAAGCATGTGACTAGGTCACAAGGGATGACATATCATGGAATAAGTAAAGAGTACTTATCAGTAACGAGGTAGAACAAGGTATGGAGATACCGACGATCAAACCTCGGATAAGTAGAGTATCGCGTGACAAAGGGAATTGGTTTCGTATGTTAATGGTTCTATCGATCACAAAGTCATCGTTGAGTATGTGGGAGCTGTTATGGATCTCCAGATCCTGCTAATGGTTATTGATCGGAGATGTGTCTCCATCATGTCTACATGTTCACAAACCATAGGGTGACACACTTAAGGTTCGAAGTTGTTTTAAGTAGATATGGAATGTGCGTTGGAAACCGAATGTTGTTCGGAGTCTCGGATTGGATCCGAGACATCACGAGGAGATCCGGAATTGTCCGGAGAATAAGATTCATATACTGGGGATCATTTTCTAAGTTAGGAAATGTTCCGGAGTGTTTGTATGGAGATTCTAGAAGGTTTCAGGATGTTCTGGAAGGTTCTAGGAGATTTCTTGGAGTTTGCTTGAAAACCAAGAAATGATCAAGGAGTCCTTGTGGGGCAAGACAAGGATTCGTGGGGGAGGAGGACTCCTTCCCCCCTCCCAATCCGCTGGTTAAGGAAGGGAGGGGAGTCCTACTAGGACTCCCCCCCCCCATGGCGCCTCCCTCCTTTAAATAGAGGGGTGGGGGCGCCACCCCCTTGCCCCCTCCACTTCAAGCCCTAGTCGCCGCCTCTCTCCTCCTCCTTCCCTCTGCTCAGGCTTAGGCGAAGCCCTACAGAATTCTCTACTCCACCACCACCACGTCGTCGTGCTGCTGGGATTCCGTGGAGAGATCTACTACCTCTGCTGCTCGCTGGAACGGGGAGAGGAAGGTCTGCTTCGACTCCGCACGTGTGACCGACTGGCCAGCCGAGCGGCGCGGAAGGATCGTCTACTCGATCTTGAGATCGGCAAGTGATCGACTACATCAACCACGAGATCCGATCTCGTAACGCTTTCGGGTCTACAAGGGTTAGTACAGATCTATCTCGTTGCACATGTCTAATAGATTAGATCTTGGCTTTTATCTAGATTAGATCTGGGTTTTGTTCGTTCTTGCGGTAGAATTTTTTTGTTTTCCATGCTACGAACCCATCAGTGGTATCAGAGCCGTGTCTATGCGTAGATCTGTTGCACGAGTAGAACACAATGGTTTTGTGGGCGTTGGTGCTCGTCTCTTTTGCTTTGTGTACTTTGCATCTTGCGGTATGGTGGGATGAAGCGGCTCGGGCTAACCTTACATGTCATCGCACATGAGACTTGCTCCACGCTTGACGTGCAACTCGTATTGCACAAGTGGCTTTGCGGGTGTCTGTCTCTCCCATCATAGTATAGATCCAATTTACACTTTGTACTTGATAGCACTTGTATCAACGTTGTGGTTCAGTTTCATAGGTAAGATCCGTTCTTATTCGAAAGCCCCAAACCACGTAAAATATGCAAAGAAAATTAGAGGCGTCTGACTTGTTTTTGCAGGGGTTTTGTGATGTGATATGGCCATCATGTGATTGTGATTATATTTGATGTATGCAATGATCCTTGTTGTAATATGGCAACCGGTGAGCCTAATGGTTGTCTTTAATTACATTAAGACCTGCGTGTCTATTCATCTTGTAATAGCTTTATTCCAAATAGTTGTAATAGTTGCTAGTGATGATGGACAACCATGAAGCGGCGCTTGACCTTGGCCTTAATGCTGGTGATGATGGAGATCATGTTCGTGCTTTGGAGATGGAGATCAAAGGCATAAGAAGAAAGGGCCATATCATATCACACTAATTATGAATTGCCTGTGATGTTAATCCTTTATGCATCTTGTATTGCTTAGATCGCGATGGTAGCATTATAAGATGATCCCTCTCACTAAATATCAAGTAATAAAGTGTTCATCCTTAGTAGGCACCGTTGCTAAGACTCGTCGTTTCGAAGCATCTCGTGATGATCGGGTGTGATAGATTCTACGTGTGCATACGACGGGTGCAAGCCAGATTTGTACATGCGGATACTAAGGTTAACCTTGATGAGCCTAGCATGTCTGAGACATGGTCTCGAACACGGAATACCGAAAGGTAAAGCATGAGTCATATGGATGATATGATGAACATGTTGATTGTTCGCCTTTAAAGCTACATCATCTCACGTGATGATCGGACTTGGTGTAGTGGATTTGGTTCATGTAATCACTAAAACAACTTGAGGGATGTTGTTTTGAGTGAGAGTTCATTTGTAATTTGGATTAGTCAAACTCAATTTATCATAAACACAATCAAAGTGAATTTGCATAGTTTGTTGTCGTCATTGGCATCCGTTCACCACCTTACGCTTAGTTATAGTTGAGATAGTGGAACTATAAAAATTCTGGATATTTGCTTTACGAACTGGTATCGTATTGTTTTGAGTGTCAATCTAAAGTTTAAAAGTCCTGTTGCAAACCTTCAGCAAACTCCGTTTACTCTGTGAAGTTTAATAAACAGTATTAAATCAAGAGTAACAATTTCAGTGTTAGTATCTAATGTATCATGTTTGCCTCCATGATTCTTGATACTCAAAAGATTGTTTTTAATATCAAGTTTATCTAAGAGCTAAAAGCAATGTTTCAGAAACCATCATATGTGAAAGGTATTGCGATATCTAAAACAATGTATTGGTTACAACATGATAGAGTATACGTCCTCATATTTGATGAGAATTTGTGAAGGTTGAAGACGCCAGTCGTCCTAATCCTCCAAAAGGTTTTGGAAAAGAAACATTATACTCGCAATTCACCTTTATAAGCTATAGCAGCTTGATCATGAAAGTTGTCATGATAAGGATGAATAGAAGATGTAAGTAAAATGTTTACTACACTAAAAGATTACTAAAGAATGGAATTTTGAAAGAATGCCAAACATTTGATGAAGGTGATCCACTTCAAAGTGCAAGTCCAAAGGTATTAGTATTTGACTATACACACTTTGTACTATGTGTCATGTGAATGACACCACTATTGATGTTGATAGATTCTTTTAAAAGAAAAGGAATTGTTGAAAGAGAATCTATAAAATATTTGGCAGAAAAGAAAAGATTGGAGATGTCCAACTTAGGTATATAAAAGATACATGTTATGACTGTATTCCTTGGTTGTTAAACAATGTGGTTCTGCGGTATTGGATACCGAATTGGTTGGTATGAAGTGTCATACAAGACAACACAATTCATGAACTGCAATGGCCCAAGTAACTAGCAAGAGAATATATGATGATGTTCATCGAAAACAAACAAAGGGTTGTTGTGTTGCTCGTTAACATCAACGCTTACCTTCAAGATTTGTTTCAATAATTGTTATTTTGATCAGGTATTATGACGACAAAAGGTTGTTCAAATAATTACCATATTCCATAATAGATGGATGATATACAAGTCTGGTTGAAGAAATAACGACCATAAAACTAATGCTAAAATGTCGCAAGACAAATGATTGAAAGATCACTTGCGAAGTGACATCACCGTTTAAATTATATTAGGGATACATGAAGAAACTCCATGTTGATGGATTTTTGGAGTCTTTGATTTTGATCAAATGATGCTTGTGATACTATCCTGGAGATAATTAAAACTCCGTTCGTAGGCCAAAAGAGGAACGGACGACTAACTGATTGGAATTTGTACATATTGATGTATATAGTCCATTATATGTAGTCGTGGCGATGGATTTCAACTTCATATGCTTTCTCCGAAGATTTGAGTGAGTATATGTATATACTTACTCAATAAGGAAGAAGTATGAAACATTTGAAAATGTTCAAAGACTTTCAAGATGAAGTGGAAAATTATTGTAACAAGAAAATAAAAAAGTTTATGATTGGATCATAAAGAAAGATGTTTGAGTTACAAGTTTAGCAAAACACCTAAGATTTGAGGAATCATTCCATGGATTTGCATTTCCCAAAACACCATAGGAGTATGGAGTGTTCAAGATATGTAATGAAACCTTGTTTGACATGGTAAGGTCAAATGTGTCATTTATAAAACTGCCATTATATTTTAAAGATTAAAACTTTAGTGACTACCGCTTTTACACTGAAAAGAGCTCCATCGTGATCCGTTGAAATGACACCATATAAGTCATGGTTTGGGATAAAACCCAGGTTGTCCTTTCTTAAAATTTTGGTATGCTAGGCATAAGTAAAATGTTTACAACCAAAGTCGGATGAGCATGTCTTTGTAGGTTATTTCGAATAACCATTGGGTATTCCTCCATAACACCGAAGACAAAAGTGTTTGTCACTTAGAATGTCGAGTTTCTTGAGAAGGAATTTTTGGTGAAAAGTCAAGTGGGAGGACAATAGAACTTTGACAAGGTTGTTGAACCTTGGCTAATATGTGCTGAGTTGCGCAGCGTCGGTAAGTGTCCCGGAAGCAGCAACAATGCTCATGGCTCACGTGCCTCAAAGGTTGTGGTCACGGAGATCTAAGTTCCTATTGAACCAAGTAGGTCGGGTAAGTAATCAAATGCCAAGATTTGAGAGTTAATTCATTGTTGTTTGACAATGATGAACCGACTACATGCAAATAATCAATGATGGGCCTTGACTTCGTTAAGTGGCTTGAAGCCATAAAATCCGTGATAATTCCATTCACGAGAAATCAAGCTTTGAATCTGAAAGACCCTCTGGAAAGGTGCAAGACCTTACAGTCGTATATGGATCTATAAAGAAATAGACATGGATGTTTCACATCTATGAAATAGTCGACATGTCGGAAAGAGTTTACGACAATGTTCAAGGAATTGACTATGATAAGATTTGATCTTTCATAGCGATATTTAGTCTGGACGGATTAATGTAGCAACCACTACATATATTTTGGTATATGGTAGTTGAACAAACAAAACAAGTTCTTCTAATAGAATGGTTACCTAGGATGTGTCCATGACACGATCCAAAGGGTTTTGTTAATTTAAAGGATGCTAAAAGAGTATGCAAAACTTCAATGGTTGAAGTGAGCATCGCGGAGTTGGAATCTTCACCGTGATGAAACCGTTAAAAGGTTTAATTTTATCAGAGACGATGAAGATGTTTGCATTTTGCAAGAAATTAAGTGGGAGCGCTAAGACATATTTCTAATACATTATGTGAAAGACATATTGTTGATTAGAAATGATGTATCTTTTATTGACACAGGTTAAGAATTTCATTTCGATGAAAGACTTAGGCATAACCCAAGAATTAGGCATCAATGTCTATATGGATAGATTGAGGCGCTAATATGGTTTTGCCAAATGTACATAGATAAGATGTTGAATGAGTTCAATATGGAAACAACAAGAAAGGTTCTTGACGCACGGAAAGGACTGAATCAAGATTCAAGTGTGTTGACACGAGATTCAAGTGTTTTGACACTTGGTGAAATCGCAAGAATATTTTGAGCAATCGTTCTTTGAGATGTACACATCCAGATATGTCCTATGCTCTAAATGTTATGAGCATATACTAGAATGACTCATAAGATGATCATTGGACAATAGTAGGGATATTACTATGATCTTTGGAAGAACTAAGAATATATTATTTATATAGTGGTGACAAATAGTTCATTGTAAATTGTTGCATTGATACTAGTTTTGTCACAAATTAAGTTTATCTCAATTTAAACTATGGGTGGCACAATGTAATGGAAAGGAAGTTCCATAACGGATTTGGTTGAGTACCAAAGTTAAAACATTGTGACAGATACTACAACAAAAGGATAAGTATATGACTGCTATTATAGCAGCAAATGAGGGCATTTGCGTCAAGTAGTTTGTTATCAAACTAGGCGTGGTTCATAGCGGGATATTACTATGAAGATACATTGTATGACAATTGTATCAACATGATTTAATCCCAAGGAACTAAAGGTCTCACCGAAGGACCAAATTTATACAATGCCATCTCATTGGAGAATGAGTAATGCGTAGAGACGCAAGGAAATGCAAATACACACGGACCTGGAAGTGTCAGATCCGAAGATTATGTTTACCACTAGCAATAGTGTCTATACAACACCAGAAAGCCATAGGTGTTGAATGCACAAGTTTTTAACTAGATTATTGACTCTAGTGCAAGTGGGAGACTGTTGGAGATATGCCCAAGAGGCAATAATAAAGTGGTTATTATTATATCTTTATGTTTATGATAAATGTTTACATCCCATGCTATAATTGTATTAACCGGAAACATTAATACTTGTGTGTTTTGTAAACATAAAAGAGTCCCTAGTAAGCCTCTTGTTAAACTAGCTTGTTGATTAATGGATGATCATGGTTTCCTGATCATGGACCTTGGATGTCGTTAATAACAAGATCACATCATTAGGAGAATGATGTGATGGACACACACCCATAGTAAGCATAGCATAAGATCAAGTCATTAAGTTCGTTTTGCTACAAGCTTTCAAATGCATAGTAACCTAATCCTTTGACCATGAGGTTGTGTTAATCACCATCACCGGATGGGTACTTTGATGACATCAAACGCCGCTTCGTAACTGGATGGTTATAAAGGTGACATTGGGTATTCTGAAAGTATGTGTTGAAGCGCATGGACCAAGATTGGGATTTGTCCATCCATATGAATAGATATGCTGGGCCCTCTCGGTGGAATGTTATCTAGTTAGCTTGCAAGCATGTGACTAGGTCACAAGGATGACATACCATGGAACGAGTAAAGAGTACTTATCGATGTGAGGTAGAACAAGGTATGGAGATACCGACGATCAAACCTCGGATAAGTAGAGTATCGCGTGACAAAGGGAATTGGTTTCGTATGTTAATGGTTCTATCGATCACAAAGTCATCGTTGAGTATGTGGGAGCTGTTATGGATCTCCAGATCCTGCTAATGGTTATTGATCGGAGATGTGTCTCCATCATGTCTACATGTTCACGAACCATAGGGTGACACACTTAAGGTTCGAAGTTGTTTTAAGTAGATATGGAATGTGCGTTGGAAACCGAATGTTGTTCGGAGTCTCGGATTGGATCCAGGACATCACGAGGAGATCCAGAATTGTCCGGAGAATAAGATTCATATAATGGGGATCATTTTCTAAGTTAGGAAATGTTCCGGAGTGTTTATATGGAGATTCTAGAAGGTTTCGGAATGTTCTGGAAGGTTCTAGGAGATTTCTTGGAGTTTGCTTGAAAACCAAGAAATGATCAAGGAGTCCTTGTGGGGCAAGACAAGGATTCGTGGGGGAGGACTCCTTCCCCCCTCCCAATCCGCTTGACCAGGAAGGGAGGGAGTCCTACTAGGACTCCCTCCCATGGCGCCTCCTTTAAATGGAGGGTGGGCGCCACCCCTGCCTCTCCACTTCAAGCCCTAGCCGCCGCCTCTCCTCCTCCTTCCCTCTCGGCTTAGGCGAAGCCTGCAGAATTCTCTACTCCACCACCACCACGCCGTCGTCTGCTGGGATTCCGTGGAGATCTACTACCTCTGCTGTCATTGAGCAGGAGAGGAAGGTGCGCCGACTCACGCATGTGTGACCGAAGCTGAAGCGCCGAACGCGACGCCGGAAGGATCGTCTACTCGATCTTGAGATCGGCAAGTGATCGACTACATCAACCACGAGATCCGATCTCGTAACGCTTTCGGGTCTACAAGGATTAGTACAGATCTATCTCGTTGTACATGTCTAATAGATTAGATCTTGGCTTTTATCTAGATTAGATCTGGGTTTTGTTCGTTCTTGCGGTAGAAATTTTTTGTTTTCCATGCTACGAACCCATCACTTCCGTGGTGCTACGGGTAAGACTTACCGAGGTGTGTCTGATCCTTTGACGGTGGAGTCCCTTGCTTTTAGAGGTGCTGTTGTGTATGCAAGAAGCAGGGGTTTCACTAATGTTGTTTTTGAAGTTGACTCTAAAGATTTGGTCCGACTTTGGCAAAATAGAGCTAATGATCTTTCAGTAGTCAAGCAGGTCTTAGATGAGATTAGTGAGCTGAGTTTGTTGTTTACAAATTTTAGCTTAGTTCATGCTCGTCGCGAGGCTAACCAGGCGGCTCATTCTTGTGCAAAATATATAAGCCTACATGATGGGTCGTTTTCCTGGGATGCTGAGCCACCTGCTTTTCTAGTTCACAGCCTTGGGGCTGATTGTAACCTGGTGTGAGTTGTGGGCTGCAAGTTTCTCTGACGCACTCTTTTTCTTACCAGGGTACCTAAGGGGGCTGGAAGGTTTTTAATGAGGCAGCTTGCGAGCTTTTAATATATATTATCTTTCAAAAAAAAGAGTATACCGAAAGAGCAAGGTCTACCTTTTTCTTAGTTGGATTTTGAAAAACTTCTCTTAAGTTCTCACCAAGATAATTTTGCAGCTTAAGAGTGCACGATAAAGTCTTCAGTTCTAGTTGAAATCTGCATGAGGCAGGTGAGACCCTGAAAAGACCTATAGTGGTTGTGTTCCAGATCGACCTGAAAACAGTAAGATAAGAAGAAACTGAAAGTTAGTAATTATAGTACGCAGACACTTAAAATAATCAACTTATACACACCACAGATAGATACCAGCAAAGTACACGATTTCTAAGTAACTTCCTATAAGCAAAAAAACAACATTTAATGTGTATGAAGTGGAAGCAAGAACATCTTGAGATACTACTAGTACAGCTACTTACAGCAAACCCAGTTGCGCTCTTCAGCCTTGTCGCCAGCACCTGGTTTTCCGGTCTTCAACATATGTAAAAGAGGTGTCATCTAAAACGGGTGGTTTCAATGGCTCACTTTCAAGAACATGCCTGTCAAATAGTTGCTCTGGGGAAGTTTTTCCTGGAACGAGACAATCATGTCGCGCCACCCTTTTCAGTTTCCTCACATACAACTCAATTGTCTTGCACATTTGATATATAAATGTAGAATAAGAAAAAAATAGCACTCAAATTTGCGTAAAAGTAATACTGCCATTAAATTGTTGACACTGTTGAAACGCATCTTTTGCTCTTCAATTCCACCATACTCATGTTATTTTTGTTTTTTTAAGTTTCATTCATAAAATTTCTTGTCACATCTAGTCTCCACTCTCCAGTAGGCATTTCAATGGTCCTGCATCAACTATTTTTAGCCTGTCTACTTTAAAATATTCAGACAACTCATTACCATCGTTGTGCAATACTTGTAATCTTCCTAATGCTATAAATCCTCTACATGCTTCGCTAAACAACAATTGCTCCTTTGGAATCTCGCATATATCATAAATTTCAAATTAAACAGAAGTTATGAGCAGAAAGGTGTGATATGAGATAAGCACGAGCGGCACTATGTTTAGGCTTTCTACTTGCAGGTATTCAGATAACTTGTTACCATCCATGAGCAGTACTTGCCAAGCTTGCTAATGCAGTAACAAATGCATCCCAGCAAGACTGAAGAACTGCCTGGCCATTCTCCCAGCTCACCACAACATCGTAGGTGATACCATTAGGAGCACCGAGCTTATCCTGCCCTTCAAATGGGCTGAAATCTTTTTGGGTACATGCTGTTGCAGGACAAGATAATAGGTTAAGAGTTATAATTTTCACCATTTGAACATTTTGGGACACTGAGTTTCAAGTATTTGCAAGAAATGCCTGCACCATTTTCAGATTTATGACTACCCAAATGACATGGCAAGTTAACAACAATAAATTCATAGACCACATCATGTGATAAACAAGAAAATATATGCTCAAGTGAGATGAGATTTTCATTATGCTGCACTAGGACACTCATGGTAGTTGACCAACAATATACTAAAATACTAATTACCTCCTTAAACCTTCACAAACATTTTTCATCCAACACTGTTTTCTGTTGCCGCCTCTTATATTCTAAACCACTCGAAGCCAAAATATACCGGGAAATTTCAAGTATATCCAAGGAAACAACATTGTAAGAACAAACTAAGAACACGCCTAAAAAATGCTTTTTTTTTGCAAGGAAGCCCACACGTCCCCCGGCTGCCACCACCATCAGCATTCAGCGGTAGCAAGGATGGTAATCTGAAACCCCTATACTCTTTTCCCAGACCCAGGGCATGGCAATCTGAAACTGTTCCACAAGTTCACTATGAAAATCTTACAGAAAACTGAGCTTAGAGTTCTACTTCCCTGTACCAACCAACTCAACCGAAAGGCTAAATCTGCAGAGGGAAGTCTTGACACTGCACTCATGATTCATTGTGGAGTTCCAACGGCAACAGATCCACATAGTGGTTTTGAATATACATAGTACATCGCTGACAGGAGGGTCACCATCCTTCAGTAATCTTGTTCACAGGCAGTTAGAAAACGAAGCAAAACGCCACTCCACAGCAATCAGTTGCCGCTGGAAGTTCTCCAGGCAGAAAGGAAATTCAGTAGTTCAATCTTCATCAGAGACCAGTATAGAGGATTCTGATATCAGATGGTTGTCCATGTAGGGTGACAAAAGATGTTCCACACACCAAAATTTTGTCAAAACTTAGTGCAGAGAATTCTGATACCAAATGGTTTTCCATTCAGGTGTTCAGCAAAGTAATTTACTTGTGCAAATCGCATTGCAATGGGAAAAAATATGAGCCCAGGTAGGCAACTATGTCAATGGATGAACAATTCAACTGATCATTAGGCCTAAATAAACACTGGAGAAGGTGCCATTAAACAATGCCATGTCCTATTTGTTAAAGAGAAAACAAAAGATGTTCCACACACCAGGATGGAAATCTTGGCACTAGTTTCAAGCTATTTTTGACAGTTTTACATATCCTACCTCAGTCTGAAAGTGAAAAATCTTAAATCTTTTACTCTGATGACAAGTATATTAGTAGTTGTTTATGAGTTGATACTTGATAATAGTATCTGAAAAACTGAGCCTGGAAAGAAAGAACAATAAACAAACTAAAAAATTCTTTGCCTATCAAGATAATGTCTCGCTGACAACTTTAATTCATCAAAAGTAGATTCTCAAACTCAAGAAAGAAGAGTAAACAAATAACCAGATTTTTTCGAACTTTGAGAAATGAAGAGAGAACACAAATGCAGGAGATGAATAATGGTTACCTACAGCCAACTTGTTGTTCCCAAGTAAAGACGAAAGCTTACCCCTTGGCCAAAGATATGCTTCTATTAGCTCAACTTTTTCTGTACTCACAGAACAATAGAAAGGCTAGTATTACTGTAAAACATGGAATACTCCTATCATCCATTGATATAACATCATCACAAGAAACAAGTTCATAATAATATATAAGCATTTCACATGTGAACCCTCCTGGAGTGTTAGCAGTGGGTGTACAAGATTGCAAACCTACCAGTACCAAACCAGATTCAAGTCTCGCTCTCACTTCCACTGTATTCTGAAAGTGTGGGAATATGAGTCTTATCCTCATATCTCGGAAAAAAATCAGTAGTTCACACATGCATGGACTCAACTATCCACCTATTCGCTCGCGGCCAGAAAAGCAAATACATTATTTCTTCTTCATCTCTTCATGCATCCTGTTCAGCCAATCGAGCCTTCCTTCGTTGGTCTCAAAAGCACTGAACAACTCTCTATAGTCCACATTCATGAACAGCTTGGTGGCCGTGAAGAACAGATCGCTGCATTCCTTTGCCCCAGATTGCACAGCCAACTTGATGACATCCTTAATCCCATGACCTCTTGGAACATCACTAGAAGCTGTCCCCGAAGTGCTACCAGCCATTACATTTTCCACATGCCTGAACTCCTGAACCGTATGGTTTTTTTGTTGCTTTGATTTCTTCTTTGGACTAGCAGCAATGGCAGCAGCCCTCCTCTTTTCAGATCCCTTTGCTTGCTGGTAAGATGCCTTGTTGTATTCCAGATCATTGTTGCATTCCATATCATTGTCACATTCTAGATAATCGTTGCCATCCTCAACCTCAATGAGACCAGTGGGGTCTTCTATATGCTCACGAGGGATCTCGGAAGTTGAAGCTGTCACATGAGTCTCGTCAAACATGGCAGCAAGCTCAGCAAGGTTTTCTGGTGGTCCATTACGGAACTTTACAAATTCTGGGTGAGCCTATAAAGACAAACAAATTGACTCACAATTAGCATAGTCATGATTTTTAGATTACACAATCTTGAAGAAAATACACTCCATTAGGTACACTAGACAATACCTCTGTGAGCTTCACCCACCATTCATTGTCGGCATCTACTGTTCCCAATGTGTTCCACCGCTGCCCAGTTGCTGCCTGTGTAAAGGCCACCCAATAAACATATTCTTTCTTCAAGGAATCCCATCGGTTTTTGAACTGCTTCCTCTCATAGTTTCTCCCTGTCCTAGCCAAGAACTTCTCTTGGAGATTCCTGTATCCCGTCTTATTCAAATATGATACAGGCCTGTTCCCAGCTCCGACCTCCTCCTTACAGATCTCACAAAAAACTTTGTGCCCAAATGAATCCCAATGTGCCTTGGATCTCAGACCTCTCTCCATCTACTCAACAAAAATTAAATGATTCCTCAATCAGCAAAAGCTTCAAAATGTACTTTTTATGCAAACAAAATAACTGATTCACATTACATGCATCATGCATACACAAGCATGTGCACAAAAAACCTTCTGTTTATACCCAATTTTGGTAAATACAGAGCATATATAACTGGTTTGTTTCCAGTGTCAACACTTCACCCTGAAGCATATATTACAGGCATACATTTCGGCATCTCTGGCATGCTGGCCAGGTACCAATTTTACTGTGGCATGCCGTGATGCCAGGACGTACTTGTGCAAATCATCCGAG
Organism: Avena insularis; assembly: GCA_023614405.1. Classification (NCBI taxonomy): domain Eukaryota; kingdom Viridiplantae; phylum Streptophyta; class Magnoliopsida; order Poales; family Poaceae; genus Avena; species Avena insularis. The sequence continues at coordinate 96,367,494 of CM042696.1, forward strand.
TCTAGTTCAGAGTAATTATCCAGCAATCAATACATCTAAAAAGGAGCAACCTCATACTGAGAGTTAATTGGGGATTTTTTCGGGTGGGTTCGGGGTGGGGGTTAGGGGAGGTACCTGAGCGGGAGGGGGACCAGGAAGACAAGCGCCCGGTGAGGAGGAAGATCAACTGGGAAGCGTCGCGTGGTGTGGGTGCCGTGGCCGGCCGGCCTCCCGCCGCCGGCGTCAGGCTGAGAACGTGGGGCGACAGCAACCCTAGTCACACCCCCTTGCAGCACAGCAGCAGAGGTGCCTTCCCTGCTGTCTCGAGCCTAGATTACCTTTTCTGCACTAACTGATGTTCGCTGCCCCGATATTACTAACGAAGAAAAGAAAAAAAAAGTTTGTACGGTGACCCACCGTACGACTATACAGTACTCCCGTCCGCACGCAGTCAAACTCGTTGACCAATTATTTCAAAAAATATAGCCACATTATGATATCAAAATAGTATCATTAGATCCGTTTTGAACTAGAGATTCATAATATTTTAATTTGATATCATATATGTTGTCACTATATAAAATAAAATTGGTCAAATTTTAAAATCTTTGACTCAAGACAATTCTAAAAGTACACTTATTTGCGGACGGAGGAAGTATACTATAGTCGTTGATATAACATTAATGAAATACCGTTCCACTCGTATTACGTCTCTCAGAGTGGTACAACAGAAACATCGCGGGTCTAAAATATGATTGTAGATTACAACTGAAAAATTTACAAAAGATCAAGAAACACTCTTGACTAGAAAAGAAATAAACTTAGCAATGCTCTACAGAAATAGGTTCTATGGGCTAGAGATTTTAATTCCTATTTCTTTTAGAACTACGTCTTCACTTTGCTTGATGTAGGCGTTGACTCCATTGGTTTTACTAAAGAACTTTAGCTTGTTGTAGTGATCCTTCTGAGTATCAGATGGTGTTGATGTCGTCTTTCACGAATTTAAAATCTAGCAAAGGGTTAAGAAGGTACGGTTGAGTATGAGCATACTCAGGAAATTCATTGATTATTTGATGCGCTATCTACAGCCACATGCCATAGATCGTAGGCTATACAGGTTTTCGTAAACATTTCTTCAAAGGTTTCTTTTATTCTGAAAAATTATGACCGTCAGTCTTTACTGGTTTACTGGTTGATTAGAATTTCGTGGAGTTCCTTTCCTGCAGCGTTCGCATCTCCTTCCCGTAACAGGGAGTAACATGTCACACATTTTTACACTTTGCAGAGGTGCGTTTATTTACTCATGAGAGATCCTTATCCATGTTGCATATCCGACGGCCAACCCATCACACTTCCTCGGTATGAGGCCTGGTATGGACCCAAGACGTTCACTACCCTTATCTGCGCCCTCGTATGTGTTAGAAATATGCCCTAGAGACAAATAATAATATGGATTATTATCATATTCCACAAAGTTTATGATTAAGTTTTATATCATGCTATAACTGTATTAAAAGGAAACGTCAATACACGTGTGATATATAAACAACCAGAAGTTTTCGGTGAATCTCTAGTCACTGGTTCATTAGTCAACAGATGATCAAGGTTTCCTGATCATGTGGCATTTATGCCAGTTGAAAATGGTGTCACATTGAGAGAATGAGATGATGAGCAATAGCCAATCTAAGCATCGTGACATGATCATATCATGAATTTCAAGTTACGATGATTAGGAAACATAGTGTTTTGTTTCTTAAACCATGAGGCCATATCAATCACTATCACCCAAGAATACTTTGATAGCATCAAACGTCACTCGGTTAAACAGTTATCATAAAGGTGTGTTCAGGTATTTAGAGGGGCATGTAGAGGCATTATGTGTCAAGAGCGGAATTTGTCCATCCGCATGACAGAAAGATACTCGAGGGCCCACTCGGAGAAGTTATATCCAATAGATACGCAACGTGTGACTTGGTCACAGGTGAAAGGGAATGTATGCCCCCATGTGTGGTTTTGGTAACTAATGACAATCTCTATGGACTAATGTGTAAACTGAGTTTCACTTGTAGGTTTGTCTATTAGCATCGCTTGGACCATGTGTTGGTTTCAAGGTTGAAAAAAAAGAAGCAATGTCAAAGGACTTTGTGCCTATTGGAATCAAGTAGAAGAAGAAGATCAAGAGTGTCTTGAAAAAGAAGATGGAGTTCATCATGGCTATCTACAAGACATCTTCAAGAAATGATGTGCAAGCTCAAGATGCACCATCTCTAGAAGATCTCATGCTTGAAGCATGCCATCCTCGGCGATCATGGAGTGATGAAGATAAGTTCAAAGAAGAGGTTTCCCATGGAGTATGGGGGGCATTTCACAAGTCTTCATCAAACAAGATTAATCAAGAAAGGCGATCAATCTTGAGAAGGACAAGGCGGTCTACATCAAGCTCAAGTGGAATGCTCAAGGCAAAGGTAGGATCTTGATAGGTTTTCTATTTTATCGGTCTCTTGTAGTGTTGGGAGACCGGGTTTTGGATAGATACCCATACTATCAAGAGGGGATCTCGAGTGAGTAGCTCGGTCGTATATTCCGGAGAGAGCTCAAACCTTTGCATTCATAGCATCATATTTCTTGGTTGTTTTGGATCTTGTCCATGTGAGGATCTAGAGCTTGTGGTTATCATCATAACAAGCTCTAGTTCATCAAAAACTGATTTCTCTTGCATATCTTATTGCGTTTTTTACCTTGCTAGTTTTCCGGATCCACACCTTGGGACATATCTCACATATATATTCATGGTATTTTATCCCTTGGTGATTCTACACGTTGTTATCTTTCCAACAAAATTGGTTTCGTCTCGTTTGGAGTTTGAATGTAAAAGTTATTGCATTTCTGGTTTCTGAAGTTTCCCTGGGCGGAAGTTCCGGCTCGCCACCGGTAGTACCGCTAGGGCATGTTTGCCGCCGGTAGTACCGGCTGAAGTACTAGGGCTACGTCTGCTCACCCTGTTTTCGGTTCAGTACCCTCTCTGTTTTCTGAGTTCTATTTGGCGAAACTTCAGTCAGAAGTTCAGGCGGTAGTACCGCTCGGGCATGTTTGTCGCTGGTAGTACCAGCTCTAGTTCCGGCCGAAGTTCCGGTCATGTTCAGTATATCTTCTGTCTAGAGTGTGCTATTTGACGGAACTTCGATTAGAAGTTCTGGCGGTAGTACCGTCCCCGCCGGAAGTACCGGTGGTAGTACCGGCCAGGATTGTTTTTCCTTCTTTCGCATCGCCATTTTGTGACCGTTGGCTGGGTGCCAGCGGTAGTACCGGCCGCTAATCGGTACTACCAGCCGTGCATGGATCTGTGCATAACGGGAAGATCTAGGAGCCCTTTAAAAGGGGCTCCTCTTCCCCTTCGTGGGAACTAGTTCTTTTTGTCCTTTTTCACTCCCTCTCCTCCATTATTGACCTTGAAGAGCTTGCCCTCTTCCCTTCCCCCTCCCATGATTCTTGCATCCTTTTGAGGAATTTGAGAGAGAATATCTAGATCTACAACCCCACCAAACTAAATCCCTTCTTTGTGAAGGAATCTTTGGGATCTAGATCTTGGAGAGTTTTGTGTTCTTCCTCTCTTATTCCCCCAATAGCTTTTGTAGCTTTGGTGGAATTTGAGAGTGAAGGATTTGCCTCTTGTATTTGGTGCATAGGTTTGAGTTATCTTCGAAGATTCAGTGAGTTCAAGCTCTTGGGCTTGTTTATCTTGGGTTCTTGGAACCCTAGTCGGTTGTGTGGAGTTGTGGTGTGTTCTTGAGGCCTCTAATTGAGTTGTGGAGATTCCTCAAGCTTGTGGCCTGTTGTGGTATTGTTCTTGGGGCCTCCAATTGTTGTGGAGTTTCCTTAATCTTGTAGCCTTTGTGGCATTTCTTGGGAGCCCTCCAATTGATTTGTGGAGTTTTCCTCAAGCCTTGTACGGGTTCGGTGACCGTCCTTAAGTGTCCCATAGTGGATCATGAGTAGGCCTTTCTGGCGAGCTCACGAGAGAATAGGGTGAGCCTTTTGTGGCGTCGGTGTGTTGTGTGCCTTCGCATCTTGGGATGAGGCCTTGTGTGGTGTTGGGTGAGCATCTAGCCACCACACCTCAAGGTGAGCCATTTGTGGTTGATGGTTGTGATAATACAACACATTTTAGCAATATAAATTGTGTCATTTTCCTATCATATCATGCTCCATCTAACTATTGTTATGCCTAATATGCATGATTACTTGTTTTTATTAAACTCAATATGAGCTTTGCACATTTAGTAATTTAGGTAGAATTTTATCCCTCTTCCTTGTCTTTGACATGTGTGTAGGTGTTGATGATGATTATGGATAAAACAAAGGCAAAAGGAATAAAGAGAGCATAGTATGGAGGAGCTGCAGGGACCAGACTTAGCCATTTGAGGTGTTGGAAAAGTGAATTTTTCCAACTTCTCAAAATAAAGATCCAAGACCACATGGTTGTATCCCTCGATGATAGGAACTCAACAAGCCCAAGAACACCCAAAACGAAGTTTGTATGAAGAAATGGCGACCAAAATACTAAAGGGTACAGATGGTTTAACGAGATACGACCGAAGCAATAATTCCGGCCGTACAGTTGCGCCTGTATAGTTGTAAAAAGGGTCGGAAAAGATGGGATTTCGCCCCAGAAAAGCTCCAGAACCTTCCCTAAGTCATATGACGGTATTGAGAGAACCCTAGGGCACCCCCAAGGCCTATATAAAGGAGGGAGGACCCAAGGAAGCCACAATACACCATATACAAGATCTAGATCCCATCTACCACCTCCACGGCGGTGCCCTGCCGCCGTGCCGCCTCCATAGCCTCTACAGCTCCACCAAGATCTAGATCTCCATCAACACCATCAAGCCATCCAAGCAAGAAGAGGAGGAGAAGAAGGACGCCGCCATCACCACGCCTACGCCACCATCACCGCGCCGTCATCACCATCTCCATCGCCACTACTCCTTCATCCTTCCCCATCATGATCTCCACGATGGGTTGTAACATGGCTTGAACCCCCTTTTATTAATGTTATGATGATTTGAGTAATTGATGTGTGGTGTGTTCTTGTTAATTAATATGTTTGTGGTTTCTCTTTACATTGTACTATTCATGATATTATTCTAGTGATTGGAGACGTCCAATCCATTGTTCAGGAATTTACTAGGGATTCACGGAGTGTCACAAAACTTATCATTAGTCTCTACTCGTCCATGGGACTGACAAGTCCGTGGGTAGAACTAATAGCTATTTGCTATAAGTGATTTGTGGAGGCAATAGCAGCTTAGGATGCACCGCCCATTAAGATTTAATTTCTTAAGATCACTCATAATATAGATAGGTATAGTGTTGCGAATTGCTTGACCCCAAAGTGACATACGGGATATCTTGTGACTAGCACACTTGCTTAGGAGTACGGTTGTCCATATAACTTAATGCCTTTGCTCTGGTTTACCTTGATTGGTCATGTTACCTTAATACACTATTCTCTTACGGATGACCCATGTCCGAAGAGGGTGTGGACAATTGAGTTGTCTAGTTGCCACTTACCAACGATGGGAGACAATGGTATATGAGAGACCATCACAATTATAGTTAACAACTATTCCATAAGCACTTATCATGCACACCGCTATACACAACATTCCTTGAGGAATCATAGCATTAATATTTCATCTTATTGTATTCACCTCTTTTCAGTTTTACTTTTGTTCTAGTTTTCTTTTAGTCCTAGTAGTAGTTATTACAAAACATCTTAAGTTCATTTATCCTAGCAACTTATAGAATAGGCTATTTTCAAATCATGATTTGAGTGCGAACGTGGTTGCATTGACAATGCGGTTGCGAGGGTCGTGTTCGCCGAGCTCCCATAAGGACAAACTCTTTAAATATTTGTTGCTGCAAGTACTACAATAACCCTATTTTGGTGCAGGAACCCCAGCCCATCAAATTGGCGCCGTTGCCGGAAAGCAAAGTGTTCGGTTATCTACTCGCACATAGTTTATTTCCGTTTGTTGCTATTATCTTACTGCTTTCTTTCATATTGAAAACAATAAAAAAATTCACAAAACCAAAAATTTATAAAAACTGTTGCTACTAATCATGTCTTCCGAGATAAATTTTGTTCAAGAGATAATACAAGCATTGGAGGAGATAAAGGATTCAAGTTCATCAAGCCTGGTTGCTAGACATGAGCTGATAAATAAATTGGTGGACCAATTGGAAATGCGTTCATTATGGTTGCGTGCTAATGATGGATCTTATTGCATAATTTGTATAATAGATGACCACCTTAATTTTCAATGTAAGTATTCCAACAATCCTACTCTAGCAAATTATAATAGAGATAAATCCTATGCTAGTTTGGAAGTACTAGAATACGTTCTTTTCAAAGGTGCATCAGAAATGGTATTTAGACTAGGAAGTATTGATATTAAAAGTGAAGCACTTGATGGAGTTTTTAATTTAGTATACCTCATATTCCTCTTTTGCAAAAATAATTTAAGTGAATAGGAAAAGGAGCACAAGGAAGAGGAGGAAGAACGGATTGATCACCCGCTCACACCTTCAACTCCTACTTTTGATTCTATCATTGCTATTAAAACACTAATCGATGAAAAGGAGGAACAAAAAGGTGAGGTTGACAAAGAGAGTCACACTACAATTTTTGTTTTTGATGCCCTCACTCTAGTAGTGATTTTTATGATGCTAAAACTGTTGATAATTGTTCTGTGGAGGCCTTGTGCCTAGACACTCATATGGAGAGCATTAATAATAATGAACTAGAGATATAGCCTTGCTATACTAACATGCAATGTCCTGAACTCCCTGCTATGAAGGAAGAATACTATGAAGTGTTCCCCTACATAGGTAACCAAGGTAAAGATTTAAGAATTTTATATGAATCTCAAATCCTCTCATTGCAGCTATACACAGAGGCATGTTCACCAAGCTTGGTGCATCAACACTCGCTTGGAAGCGAGAACTTGTTCATCTACATGATGCCGATGCACCATAAGCGGGTACGACTCCGACCGAACTCTACTTCAAGATGCTCCAAGCTGGTATGTACAATCTCACCTCGAGTCGATATCCCTTGGGATCCAGGTGGGTAATGTATGGAGCATCCTAGCCTGGCTTTATGGCTTTAAAAAGAGCACTTCCCAGGAGGCAACCTGGAAGTCATTAGGCGTCTTTCTTAGTTTTTTTTCTTGAGTCTAGTTGCATTCATGTTGCATTGGCACTTTTATTCTTCGCATGTCTTGCTATTAGAGTAATCTTGTTAAAGTTTTTAAAAGGTAGAATTTATTGTTACTATGTGTTGCATAAACTCGGTTGTGCTTAAATCCCGTTTTATACATGCTAATGTTGGTCAAAAATTTAATCTGTCATTTTACCGTCAAAACAAGGTATTTCACTAAGTTACAAGATAAGAAAGAGTTCACAAAGAAATGGAAATTTTCTGATGTATACAGAATGTTTAACGACCAACTATACAGCGCGAATAAAAATTCTGTTCGTATAGTTCCGATTGTATAGATATTTTTACCATTGATAATTTTTCTTTCATAAGTACTGATGGTTTAACGATCAACTTTACGGCAGGAATAAAAATTCCGGTCATATAGTTCCAGTCGTATAGATATCGATGCTTTCGTACAATTTATTTTCCAGGTACAAAGGGTCTGACGACCAACTATACGGCGGGACCTTTTTGGTCCGGCCGTATAGTTGCAGCCGTATAGATATCGACCCTTTGATGTTTAAGGTACTGTAAGTATAACGACCAACTATACGGCGAGATCTTTTTGATCCGGCCGTATAGTTGCGCTCGTATAGTTCGGAAAACCCCTCAAACGCCAACTAGAAGGAACCATTGCTCAAAATTTCATTCTTTCTTATTCCTTCTTCTTCTTCTAAAAACCTCGAAGCACCCCCTAGGAGCTTCTTCCATGTTTTAGAGAAGCCGAGCATATGTAAACAATAAAGTTCTATCTCAGAAATTCCTTAAGTTGTAATTCTATTTAGTAGTTCATGTTTTCTTTTCGTTTTCTTTCATTAGTTGGGTGAACAAACTTCGTTCGCACACCAAACCATTATCTTTTATTTTATGTGTTATTTTTGCATGGACTTGAACCTTATGTGACAACGTGTACGTTAGTGCTAACCGTGCAAACACTCACATGAGCCACTTGGTTGCGTCAATTCAACGTTTCAACAATTAGTGTCTGGTAAAACCTTCCAACTCAAACCTCTTTCAAATAAGAACATAGGGGTTATACACTCGTGTTTCATATTTTGTCTCACTTACACTTCATCATAATCTAGGAGAAGCGCATTTCTAGAACTAGTTTGTTGACTTAAGCGTGATGCTTAGGTTGATGAACCGACTCAGTGGGAATTGTATTTTTATCACTTGTGAGCTAAACCCGTGTCTTCAAAAATATAAAAAATTTTCTTCTTTCTAGTCTTGTTCCTACTAGGTTCTTAAAGGAAGGCATACACCGGATCGTGAAGCATTCATTGAAGCGAAGGTTCTTTGTCCAGCAAAGTAGAGGTTAAAAGCACCTCAACGGTAAAGTGTGTCACCCTTGCTTTAACTTAAGCTTGGGGAGGTAACCACTTCTCATACTCTCTTTTGATAAATGCATTTTCTCTTTTGTTTTCATGATCTTCTCAAGTTATTAGCTTGGGGAGGTTATTTTGCATGCGTAGAGTCTTGTGTAAAGTTCTTTATCTTAAAAAGTTTTCATGCTATTATGTATCCCTCTGTTTTTGAATGTTTGCTTAGGTGAGTTTTTGTTCATATTTATATAAGGGATATACTTGCTCATGTTAGGCCCCATAGGAGACAAGCCATAGATTTGATGCACCTTGTTCAACTTTTATCTAGCTTGTGAAAAATATTACGATCCTCTAAATATACATTGCCATGATATCTACATTTTGAAAAGAAAAAATATAATAAAGAAGTTCTTCGAAACTTGCTAGTTGTCACTGTTCAGATTTGTCTTAAGTGAATGGTTATGGAGTAGCATGACCCCATAGTGTTGGAAATGATGGTCTTAATAGATGCTTACTGTGTGAGTTGTCAAATAAGAAATGATGTTTCAAAGTTTCGAGATTACATATGCCAAAATTTTGTCTTGGAAATCAAAGTGAGATATTGCTTTATGCGTGTCTTGCGCCACTGTCGCACAACATGGGATGCTAACAACTCCGCTGGCCTTTGGACAATCCAAAAAGAGGAAACTCTTGGAGTTTGGCTATGAGTTGCCCAACATATGTAGCAAAAATGCTATATTTAGGTATGCATTGGTATTCTCATGGGCCCGCGTTAAAAGCAAAAGTCAGAATACTCCTCTAACAATTATGAAAATCATTATATCAAAAAGGGAAACCTTGGTAATGGTCACAAGTGTCCTTCCTAGCCTGCACAGTCTCGATTGAACATATACAATTTTTTTTGGCATGGTCTCGTTACTAAGAAATATATTTTCTATGAGCTCAACAATCAAAGTTTGCACTTGAGAGACTTTAATAGATGGCATGAGTGGGCAGTATTGGAAAACTCTATCTCTATTTATGATTGACAACTAACCGTGTTCAGCTTTGCTTTATACAAATAAAAATACAAAAATACAATAAAGTCATTCACCCCCTCTAACCGTGTTCAGCTTTGCTATCACCTTGTTGCTTGTCTTGTTTAGCATAGGTTGTTGGTGCACTTAGTGAACCTAGTGGTTTTAGGTTTTGGATTGATAAATTAAACGTTGTTTTATTTCACATTTGTTTGATCCTAAACCATAATTATTTTAAAACGCCTATTCACCCCCTCTAAGCGACATCCGTTTCCCTTTCAATAGGGATATCACTTTTCAGAACGAGTTAAGTAGCATTTGTCGGTAACGATATTGAACATGGCATGGTGATGTCATTGATCAGGTCTCGGACAATGCAAGTATCACAGAGACAAAAGGAACATGACATGACGTTCATGGTTCAATGACATAAACTCGTGGAATGCACATGGGTCATCATGTCCCACCGATGATCATTGGTATGAGAGGGGTCTCAACCATGTCTGGATTGTTCCCGAACCATGGGGTGTCACTCTTAAGGGCTTCATGATGCTCGGAGATCATTTTGGTATCGGCGGAATCACCGATGAATGGAAAGAGAGAAAACGGGAAGGGTTTCAAAAAGTCCGGAGGATGCCTGGAGTGGGATGGAAGAAGTTCCATAGCCACGAGGATTGAATAATATCTAAGTAAATATTAAATATTGATTTAATCATTTATTTAATTAAAGAAAAGGAATTAAAATGGTCAAATTCACTATTGGGCCAAAATCCCTAGGGAAAAAGGCCCATGAGGGAAAATACCAAAAGGGAGAAAGGGAGGAGGGGCCGCATGGGCCCCATGGACCCACCGGCGCGGCCTATGGGGCCTTAGCCGGCCATCCACCCCTCCCCCTCTCCTCTCCCTTTGTTTAGTCCCACATGGCTAAGATAATTATCTATGTGGTGCCTTTTCCCCTATATATTGAGAGGTATCTTGAGAAAATAAATACACCAATAATCAATAAAAGTCCCCTCTATTTTGAAGAGACCTCTAGTTGATATTCTCTCTCTCCCGTGACCGTGGTCCCAAGTCTAGACTGCACGAACAAGAGACTTCTTCACCACAGAGCACCATCGTGCTGTGGGATTCGGATCCAGAAGGTTTACTTCCACAACTGCTGCTGGATCGGAGGAGAAGGAGTCATCGTCAGGCACCAAACGTGTGTAACTCCCTCGGAGGTGCAACACTTGGGGCACTAGAATTCGTTGGAGCCACAGGACTTCAACACGACCCCGAGGTTGGCGTGGGTACGACTACATCAACCATGCTCCCCCGAGCATTGACAACACTTTTCAGTCTTCAAGGGTAAGTTCGCGAAAAGCCCCTACCTTTACTGCATTACTAATAGATAGGTCCTAGCATTAGGATTCTTGGTGTAGAAAAATTTATGGTTTTCAGGCTCGAACCCCTACAGTGGTATCAGAGCTAGATCTATGCGTAGTATTGCTAGTACAGTGTAACTACCTCGGTGAATTACGCTCTTAGTTACATGCCTGGATGAGCGAAAATGGTTAAAATAGTACGGTGGGGCCAAGGGACACTCACAGGTAGACCTTTCGGCCGTCCTAACCATTTTCAGAACATCAGGACAAGAACGGCGTAATCGCAAAGCGAAGGATCAACTACATACACAAATGAGTATGTATGCAAGCCACATACAACAGTCCTCAGAGCCATTCCATCTAAAAGAAATAGAAATATTGCAACGCCATACGGCAAGATCCAAATGTCCTAGATAGAGATAATATTTTAGGATAGCTCCTCATACATCAAACATCAGAGTATCAGGCGGAAGCGGAAAAAAAGATCCGAGTATGGATAAGAAGCAAATCGGCATAGGATGCCACATAAATAAACACATCCCGCCCACAGATCTCACGGATCCCCGTTCCCGGAATCTCTACACCGAGTGATCGTTGCCAACATCGTCCGTCTCCTCCACCCAGTATCCATCTTACGAGTATACCTGTTCATCTGAATCAAACAATTTATCGTGTGAGACCCTAGGGGTACTCAGCAAGTCTTTATGCCTCTAAAGGGGACATAACCTGGGGTGACGCAATTGCAGCAAAAGATAATAACTAACAGGTCTATAGATACTCGCTAACCATCTGCCTAACCAAAGATAGACGGATGTCCGTTAATTAAGAACAATAGTTATAACAGTATAATTATCAGATCCATCCTCCTTCTAAACACCAGCGAAAGCGGACGAACAACCCCCCATCCGTTGGCAGTTTTATTAACCATTCCATGAGTGTTGCACTATTTACTAGTCAGGTACTTAGTCAAATTAAAATCGGTACTTGAGTTATACTTGTCTATGATCGAGAAACTGTGCTCCAAGTCGTCCATAACCGCGGACACGGCTTTCAGAAAGATTTACCCTGCAGGGGTGCACAAATAGCAACACACACTCGATCAACCACGGAAAAACCAACTCAAAACCCAACGAGGCATTCACGACAAAGCGATCACAGAATTCAGAAATATTTCAGGGGGCCACCCCATTAAGCTATCCGCAACGAAGTTGGCCGGCTCCGAGACAGACCTAAGGTTTGTGTCAATGGTAACATTTGGGAACCGAAAGTGTGATGGGCTTATCGATACAGCGAAAACATTCCACGATCCAAAAGCGATCACAGTGCTCCACGCACAATCTTAAATAAAGCAGTAAAACATGGCATCAGTACAGGATAGTAATAAAGCCCCAAACTACTTTGTGGCCCCAAGAAATAAGAACGAATCAAGCTCTGGCTCATGGGGGTCCATAAGGCCCCTTGGATGTGGATAGTGCGAATAGTCAACGAACAGGAATCAAGTACTCGGGATCCTACGGGACACAAGTTTGCATGAAAAACCAAATAGCAGATATTGCTCACCGGTGCCACTTTTATTAGTTATCCCATTACTACTCCGATTAAGTTGTTTAGGTACCTCGTTATCCATCAGACTCTCACATACCCTACACATGTTGTTCTACGACTCGCATGGCTCAAACAACTCCTGTAGTAATGGCTCATGGGATGGAGGAACAAGCTTTGGTGGGGTTTAAAAGTAAATGCTATATAGTACTTGGGATTCAATTTAATGCAATCGCGACTCAATGATGCAAGAATAAGATAGACGCAATAGGTACTATATGTATGCAAGCATGTGGTAGTGCTTGCGTGGCGATTCGATTGAGCGAGGATGGATCGGGTAGTTCTCCAGGATTCTGATATATCCCACAAAGCGTCTATTCGAAGAAGAACCAAACAAACAAGGGCCAACATAAATAGAGTGCACAAGCATATGGATTAAAATGCGATAAGCAAACAATCATGCCATGATGAATGATGCACAATTTGCATGGCAATAATGTAGCATGGCATGGGTGAGGTGTGGGGTACAAGATTAAAGCATTTTATTAAGTTTTTAGCCCGGTTTGCTCTCATATAAGTTGCTGTATACTTTATATTTATATGATGCATGCTACAATTCAGAACATGGAATGCATAAATAGAACGGGCTCGTCGCGCTGATCGATTTAGACATATTATATGTCAAATTTGGAGTTATAAAACTAAAGTTATTAATTAATTAAGAAAAAGGGAATTTTATTGTAATTTTAATCATCTCGAAATTTTGAAGTGCTCAAATGATATTTTGAAGGGCATATTTGAAATCCTCACATTTTTCTGATTCAAAAACATATATCATTTGTATTATTTGGATTTATAATATTAAAGTTATTTAAAAACAGATTTGAATTTGAATTTAAACAATTTTGAATTTGTTTTATTAAACAGAGAAGTGGCCAGATTTTTTACACCAGTGAGGCAGCCGCAGACAACGGCAGTGGGCCATGCCTTGACTCAACAGCAGGTGGGGCAATGGTCCGGTCAAACTTTTCTCACCGAGGTCCACCCAGCCGCACTCACCGACCGGTGGGGCCGAGACCACAATGGGTCCACGTGCGGGCGGCGAAGTGGACGCGGCCACGTGTATGATCCCAGAGATCACGGTTTGAGGAACTACAACTGCGGGGGCTTTCTTGCAAAACTATACCGGGGCTGACTCGTGGGGTCGCTGGGGCTGCGAAGGACCTAGGTGTGATCGACAGAAGTTGCGGGGGTCTTTCCAGAAAATCGCCGCCCGTACTCTGACTGAACCCATCGACTGTATTCTGATCCGTGGTGACAACCTGACGGCGGCGGCGGCTTCGGACGAGGGCGACGGCGCAACCACGGCGAGATAGAGTTCGCCACAAAAACGAAAACGACAGAGGGGATCTCCCGCTATAGATCTTATTCAGGAAGGATCATCGGCGGTGGGCTGTACTGGACGGGGCGCCTCGGGGAACAGAGAGGGGAAACGCCGGCCTAGGTCTGCTCGTCAGCGGGCACCTCACCGGCAGGGGTCAAGATCGGGCGGCGCTCGGCACGCAGAGAGGAGGAAAAACGGAAGAGGGTCGAGGGGGAGCTCACCTCGTCTGATTCCCACGGAATTCAGAGGACGGGACGGCCGGAGCAAAGGGGGACGGCGAGGTCGCAGAGGTGGTGCACGGCTCTCTGACGAGGGGGCAGCTCCGAGCGGGCTTGGCTCCTCCTAGCAGGTGGAAACGACGCCTCGGTCCACGGCGACGCTCCCCGGTGAGGCCTCGGTCATCGGCTAGGGCGGCAACATCGTCGTGGTGCTCTGTCTGGCAGCGGGCATGGACCGGCGGAGAGAGGGAGAGGGGAAATGGAGAAGGGATCTAGGGTTCGGAAAAGGGCGCGGCTCCGAGCGAGGGTAAGAAGAGGGGGAGGTGGCGTACGGGAGGCGTGAGCTGACGGCGGAGGACGGCCTCCTGCCTCGCTGCCGCTTTCTGTCTGCTGCCGAGAGAGAGCGGGCGAGACGGCGTGTCAGACGGAGGGAAGAAGAGGAACAGAGGGTGGCGTCGGCGTTGATTGGCTCGAACCGGTACGGGCTGGGGAGGAAGGTTGGGCCGCGGCTGGGGAAATGGGTCGGGAGAGGGCTGCGTCGTTGGGCCGTTGCACTGGCACTACTGCTGGGCTGCAGGTAAGGCTCCTCTCTTTGTTTGCTTTCTTTTATTTATTTAAATTAACTCTTTTGTCTTTGTTTTGTTGCAGATTTTAAGCAAGCCCAAAATTAGCCTTTTTGAAAGTTTTTGCAAATTTGATTTAAAAGGGAAAAGTGGTGGCTAAGGAGTGAGGTGAGGCTTAGTGGTTGAGCACAAGTTGTTGGTGAAGAGAAAAAAAACAAGAGAGAGAGAAAGGGATAGGGTGCTAGAAATCAAAGAGAAAATCCCTCATGATCATACATGAAGGGAGAAAGGGTTTTGTTGGGGAACATGGGGATGGTGGAAAGAGATGGAGATGATTCCACAAAGAAAGAACCACTAAAACAAAGAGAAAACAAATGGGCTAAAGGTGGTGGTACTCTTGCATGGCCCATGCATAATAATTAATGGCCATGTTTATGCTTGTGAAAACAATAATAATAACATGGCATTATTCTTATGCATTCCCAACATGTGGAATAAAGGCCAAGCAAAAGGAATTAGAATTAGATCCACCCCAACCCACATGAGCTAGAATAAATTTCAAAAGAAAAAGAAATACAAGCTCATGGGTAAATGGAATGGTGGAATTATAAGGTGGTGAAAAGAAAGCTGATGGAGTTGAATAAAAGATATGCCTCCAACTCAACTTGGGCATCAAGCATTTATCAAGATTCAAATACAATATATCAAGAGCCAAATACAATTAATAATGCATATGAGAGAAGAACCAAATCAAAAGGGTTTTATATGATGCTCAAATGCAAGGAGGCATGATGACATGAGCATGATATAATTATGATGCAACAATTATATGTAGGAAGTAGCATATATATAGACTAGGCTAGTAGCATTGCAATTGTTAGACAATTGGGATGCTACAACTCTCCCCCACTAAACAAGAATCTCGCCCCGAGATTCCTAGGAAAAAAAACCAACACAAGGAGAGGCGGGTGTTCGAAACGAAGGTGACCCTCACGTTCCCAAGTTGATGAACAACGGAATGGTGCGACCACTACACCTTGCAAAACTTGCTAGACTTGTTGCGAGTCTTGCGTTTTGCTTGAGAAACAACGGTTATAAGAGTTGAAGGATTGTCGTGAGACAAGAAGGATAGGATGAACATAGCTCCGGTTTTCTCAAGAAACATGATAAAAGAATAGAACCACTTGTGAAAGAAAAGGACAAGATGATGTATCATGGATAAAGAAAAGACACACCGTTAAGATTAAAGATTTACCGATACTAGAGAGGATGAATCTTTGTCTCGCCGGAAGAAAAGAGCTAGGTTGGAGAGGTTTTGAACCACTATGACGATAGCATCGTATCTTCTCTCGGATTTGAGAAATGAAGTTCGGAAACAATATTGCCTTCAAACAATAGAGTTCCTTGATATCAACGGAAAGATTTAGTTAGACATTGTCGGATTAGATTCTTGTTGCCACGGTAAGAACCAAGGATCACGCAATTGAGGTGCGCGGATATAACTTCCAGAGACGGATGTGAAGCTAGATCATGGTGGAATCCCGAGAAGCAACGAATATGGAGGGTCTGGAGTTTATTGTAGAGATACTTATTGCTTTCTATAAACTTGAGGCTAATGCAATAGATTTGTGACTGATGGCATCAACCCTAATTGGCTTTACCACCGAAAAAGAATTGATGAAACAAAGGGAGAGATAGTTTTCCTTCCCTCTTGTTTGGGAATGTCGAGCACCGGTAGAAATACGAGGACAGAAAAGAGTTTTTTGTTTGTTCCCACCAGATAATTAAAGATTTTGCTTTGTGTAGAAAGGGCGAGATCACCAACAAGAGATTATTGATTACTTTCTTCGAGGGAGCACTCCAGAACAACAAAGATGGAAGTAAAAGTATCGAGGGATAAAGGCCACTTCTATCTTCCATGGAATGAGTGGAATCACATTAATTCACCAATTCAATGTACAAGAGCGAATGATAAGAGTAGTGGTATGGTAGCTACTCCATCCCGCACTCAAAGCATTACTCCGTACATGAATAAGAAAATCATGCAACCCAACTACTAAACAGACTGAAGGTATAGACAAGAAGAGCTCATGGAACTCCGTAAGAAAACAAAGATTGATGCAACCGACTCACCGGATCCAAGATAGATAAGGGTGATGATGTTGTTGTCATATCAGAAGTAACAAGCCACCGGAAAGATATGAAGGAAGATCACGGAGACAACTGCAAGATTCCACAGATAAAGAAAAAGATAGCACCACTTGAACATAAGGATTACAAAAGATCTGAAAAATCTTCATGGCCTCCGGTGGATTGAGAATAGACGATAGAATGAGAGGGTTTCAAAAGATTACTTGACGAGACTAAGGTGAAAAGAACTCCATGTTCTTCTTGAAATGATTGAGAAAGATTTAGCAGTCTTGAGGAAATCTTCAGCGGAACGACGATGATAACTTGCCAACAAGGAATAACTCCAGATTGGTTGAAGATGGAGGATGGAATTAACAATGGACTTGCTGATCCCAGAATTGAAGTAATATATTTAGCATAAGGACGTGGTCGAGATAGGTGACTTCAAGAAGCCAGAATTCACACTTTGAGAACTTTGCACACAAGCGGTGTTCTCGTAGCTTGAGAGAAAGAGACATAGATGATCTTCCATTGATATAGAATAGGCAAGCATATTATCAACATATACCACCATGGATTAACAAGATATTCCCAGAATACCAAGTTCAAAAGGCGAGAGAAACGAACAAATGCTCGAACACTTCTTGAGCTCAACGCTCTTTGAAAAATCAATATTAAGAGCACGGGTTCGTGTTGAAGAAGATGCACTGGCATAATAGATTATCTGGTCCTTCGGAAGTAAAAGAGATGTCACCTGGTTCACATTGTCGATTGGATCGCCGGTTACAAAGATAAAGAGATCTTGGATAAGAAACGATGATAGCTCATACCTTAAGCAAAGCTATCAGAAGCGAAAAGATGCAATTCCCTCATATCCAGGAGAATTGTGCAGATATGGAGTTCAAAAAGATGTGCAGCATGATGAACAGATGATAGACCACCGTAGGGCCTTTAAGAAAAACTCCGGATTGGCAAAGATACTTGAATATGCATGGATATGATCACGGTGTAACTAAAAATCACAGGAGATAACCGCCACCATTTGGAGGATAGTGTTGATAGCATTTTCCATATTCCACTCATGATAAGTGTCATATAGCTATGCCGAGAACCAAATTACAATCACCAGCATCGGATCGACACATGTTATGTAATTAGCCCAAGAGAATTGGAGATGAAATAAAACTCCAGGATTAAGCGTCGGTGACAAAAGAATGAGTTAGCATGGACATGCTGATACAAGGAAGATAGATAGTGTTTCACACACGACTGAAGAGGAGTGTGGAAACACAGATGTATCAAAGAAAAATTTTCCGCATTTTTTGGCATTAAAATACCAATAGATGCGCAAAACCACTTATCAGGTAGAGATTAGTAACTCCACATTCTGTGAAAGCATGCTGGAAGGAAGAACACCCTTAAGAAGATTGCGCCTGTTAACAAGGAGTCGGATAGATCGCGTCGGTTTACAAAAGCCTGTCGGTATGGAGTGTACCAACACTTGATAACCAAAAGGCAGATAGTGATAACATGTTGGATGCAACAGATAGACAAGGAATCCACACATACACACACACACTTTCTATGGTACTACGGAAACCCAGAACACGTGAATCCTAGTTTGAATTTTTAGAAGAGGATTGAAAACGTTACACTTCCTTACCAGAAAAGGGTGGGTGGGTGGATAAGAAGAAAAGTGGAAGCAGTCCTACTCTCACGTTTTTTTCCCTAGTATACATAACTACCAAAAATATTTGCTAGACTGACAACGACCATTTGGCTGAGACCCTGAAGGGCGGGATGGCTCTGATACCAATTGTAACTACCTCGGTGAATTATGCTCTTAGTTACATGCCTGGATGAGCGAAAATGGTTAAAATAGTACGGTGGGGCCAAGGGCCACTCACAGTGAACCTTTCGCCGTCCTAACCATTTTCGAACATCGGGACAAGAACAAGCGTGAATCGGCAGGCGAAGGGATCAACTACATTCACAAATGAGTATGTATGCAAGCCACATACAACAGTCCTCAGAGCCATTCCATCTAAAAGAAATAGAAATATTGCAACACCATACGACAAGATCCAAATGTCCTAGATAGAGATAATATTTTATGATAGCTCCTCATACATCAAACATCAGAGTATCAGGCGGAAGCGGAAAACAAGATCCGAGTACGGATAAGAAGCAAATCGGCATAGGATGCCACATAAATAAACACATCCCGCCCACAGATCTCACGGATCCCCGTTCCCAAAATCTCTACACCGAGTGATCGTTGCCAACATCGTCCGTCTCCTCCACCCAGTATCCGTCTTACGAGTATACCTGTTCATCTGAATCAAACAATTTATCGTGTGAGACCCTAGGGGTACTCAGCAAGTCTTTATGCCTCTAAAGGGGACATAACCTGGGGTGACACAATTGCAGCAAAAGATAATAACTAACAGGTCTATAGATACTCGCTAACCATCTGCCTAACCAAAGATAGACGGATGTCCGTTAATTTAGAACAACAGTTATAACAGTATAATTATCAGATCCATCCTCCTTCTCGCTTACCAACGAGAAAGCGGACGAACAACCCCCCATCCGTTGGCAGTTTTATTAACCATTCCATGAGTGTTGCACTATTTACTAGTCAGGTACTTAGTCAAATTAAAAGTGGTACTTTAGTTATACATGTCTATGATCGAGAAACTGTGCTCCAAGTCGTCCATAACCGCGAACACGGCTTTCAGAAAGATTTACCCTGCAGGGGTGCACAAATAGCAACACACACTCGATCAACCTCGGAAAAACCAACTCAAAACCCAACGAGGCATTCACGACAAAGCGATCACAGGATTCAGAAATATTTCAGGGGGACACCCCATTAAGCTACCCGCAATGAAGTTGGCCGGCTCCGAGACGGACCCAAGGTTTGTTTCAATGGCTGTAAACGACTGGGAACCCGAAAGTGTGACTGGGCTTGTCGATACCGCGAAAACATTCCATGATCCAAAACAGTACAGGTGCTCCACGCACAATCTTAAATAAAGCAGTAAAACATAGCATAAGTACAGGATAGTAATAAAGCCCCAAACTACTTTGTGGCCCCAAGAAATAAGAACGAATCAAGCTCTGGCTCAGGGGGGTCCATAAAGCCTCCTAGATGTGGATAGTGCGAATAGTCAAGGAACAGGAATCAAGTACTCGGGGTCCTACGGGACACAAGTGAGCATGAAAAACCAAATAGCAGATATTGCTCACCGGTGCCACTTTCATTAGTTATCCCATTACTACTCCGATTAAGTTGTTTAGGTACCTCGTTATCCATCAGACTCTCACATACCCTACACATGCTGTTCTACGACTCGCATGGCTCAAACAACTCCTGTAGTAATGGCTCATGGGATGGAGGAACAAGCTTTGGCGGGGTTTAAAAGTAAAGGCTATGCAGTACTTGGGATTCAATTTAATGCAATCGCGACTCAATGATGCAAGAATAAGATAGAGTCAATAGGTACTATATGTATGCAAGCATGTGGTAGTGCTTGCCTGGCAGTTCAGTTGAAGCGAGGGACGGATCCGGTAGTGCTCACAGGATTCTGATATATCTCCCTTTCGGTGTCTATTCGAAGAAGAACCAAACAAACAAGGGCCAACATAAATAGAGTGCACAAGCATATGAATTAAAATGCGACAAGCAAACAATCATGCCATGATGAATGATGCACAATTTGCATGGCAATAATGTAGCATGGCATGGGTGAGGTGTGGGGTACAAGATTAAAGCATTTTATTAAGTTTTTAGCCCGGTTTGCTCTCATATAAGTTGCTGTATACTTTATATTTATATGATGCATGCTGCAATTCAGAACATGGAATGCATAGATAGAACGGGCTCGTCGCGCTGATCGATTTAGACATTTTATATGTCAAATTTGGAGTTATAAAACTAAAGTTATTAATTAATTAAGAAAAAGGGCATTTTATTGTAATTTTGATCATCTCGAAATTTTAAAGTGCTCAAATGATATTTTGAAGGGCATATTTGAAATCCTCACATTTTTCTGATTCAAAAACATATATCATTTGTATTATTTGGATTTATAATATTAAAGTTATTTAAAAACAGATTTGAATTTGAATTTAAACAATTTTGAATTTGTTTTATTAAACAGAGAAGTGGCCAGATTTTTTACACACAGGCAGAGCCAGACGCAGACACCGACGAGTGGGCCATGCGCTGACTCAGTAGCAGGTGGGGCGCAGCGGGTCCGTCCAGCTTTTCTCACCGAGGTCCACCCACTTCACCGGTGGCCGAGACCACGACGGGTCCACGTGCGGGCGGCGAAGTGGACGCGGCCACGTGTCTGATCCCAGGGATCGCGGTTTGAGGAACTACAACTGCGGGGGCTTTCTTGCAAAGCTATACCGGGGCTGACTCGTGGGGTCGCTGGGGCTGCGAAGGACCTAGGCGTGATCGACAGAAGTTGCGGGGGTCTTTCCGGAAAATCGCCGCTCTCGACTGAACTTCGCCGATCAGATCGATCCGGCGACAACCGACGGGCGGCGGCCGACGAGCGACGGCGCAACCACGACGAGATAGACTTCACCGCAAAAACAAAAACGATAGAGGGGATCTCCCGCTACGGATGTTGTTCAGGAATGATCGTCGGCGGTGGGCTGTACTGGACGGGGCGCCTCGGGGAACAGAGAGGGGAAACGCCGTCCTAGGTCTGCTCGTCGGCGGACACCTCACCGGCGGGGGTCAATATCGGGCGGCGCTCGGCACGCAGAGGGGAGGAAAAACGGAAGAGGGTCGAGGGGGAGCTCACCTCGTCTGATTCCCACGGAATTCAGAGGACGGGACGGCCGGAGCGGAGGGGGACGGCGAGGTCGCTGCGGTGGTGCACGGCTCTCTAACGAGGGGGCAGCTCTGAGCGGGCCTGGCTCCTCCTAGCAGGTGGAAACGATGCCTCGGTCCACACCGGCGCTCCCCGGCGAGGCCTCGGTCACCGGCTAGGGCGGCAACGTCATCGTGGTGCTCTGTCTGGCGGCGGGCATGGACCGGCGGAGAGAGGGAGAGGGGAAACAGAGAAGGGATCTAGGGTTCGGAAAAGGGCGCGGCTCCAAGCGAGGGTAAGAAGAGGGAGAGGTGGCGTACGGGAGGCGTGAGCTGACGGCGGAGGACGGCCACCGCTGCCTTCGCCGCTTCCGCTTCAGAGAGAGAGCGCAGACGAGACGCAATGACGGAGGGAAGAAGAGGAACAGAGGGTGGCATCGGCGTTGACTGGCTCGAACCGGTATGGGCTAGGGAGGAAGGTTGGGCCACGGCTGGGGAAATGGGTCGGGAGAGGGCTGCATCGTTGGGCCGCTGCACTGGCAGTGCTGCTGGGCTGCATGTAAGGCTCCTCTCTTTGTTTGCTTTCTTTTATTTATTTAAATTAACTCTTTTGTCTTTGTTTTGTTGCAGATTTTAAGCAAGCCCAAAATTAGCCTTTTTGAAAGTTTTTGCAAATTTGATTTAAAAGGGAAAAGAGGTGGCTAAGGAGTGAGGCGAGGCTTAGTGGTTGAGCACAAGTTGTTGGTGAAGAGAAAAAAAACAAGAGAGAAATAGAAAGGGACAGGGTGCTAAAAATCAAAGAGAAAATCCCTCATGATCATACATGAAGGGAGAAAGGGTTTTGTTGGGGAACATGGGGATGGTGGAAAGAGATGGAGATGATTCCACAAAGAAAGAACCACTAAAACAAAGAGAAAACAAATGGGCTAAAGGTGGTGGTACTCTTGCATGGCCCATGCATAATAATTAATGGCCATGTTTATGCTTGTGAAAACAATAATAATAACATGGCATTATTCTTATGCATTCCCAACATGTGGAATAAAGGCCAAGCAAAAGGAATTAGAATTAGATCCACCCCAACCCACATGAGCTAGAATAAATATCAAAAGAAAAAGAAATACAAGCTCATGGGTAAATGGAATGGTGGAATTATAAGGTGGTGAAAAGAAAGGTGATGGAGTTGAATAAAAGATATGCCCCCAACTCAACTTGGGCATCAAGCATTTATCAAGATTCAAATACAATATATCAAGAGCCAAATACAATTAATAATGCATATGAGAGAAGAACCAAATCAAAAGGGTTTTATATGATGCTCAAATGCAAGGAGGCATGATGACATGAGCATGATATAATTATGATGCAACAATTATATGTAGGAAGTAGCATATATATAGACTAGGCTAGTAGCATTGCAATTGTTAGACAATTGGAATGCTACATATAGATAGAACACACGAGTTGTAGCATGTGGGCATTGATCTTATAGTTGTTCCCCTCCCACGTGTACTTGTGCATACTGAAGTAATGCTTGATGAAGCGGCCCCCAACCGACTTTACGTGTTTATTCGCGAGACTGGTCCACGCTTAACATACAGCTTGTACTGTGTAAAGTGGCTTTGGGGGATGTGTGTCTCTCTCGCATTAGTAGGTATGCCATTTGCAACGGAGAGCCCCGAAACGCATGTAGTATAGACAACTATTTGATCAGAGTTGTGGTTGATGTTCGTAGGTAAGAAAGGTGCTTGTGCGAAATCCCTAATAGCCACGTAAAACATGCAAAGATAAAGTAGAGGCGTCTAACTTTGTTTTGCAGGGGCGTTGTGATGTGATATGGTCGTAGTGAAGGTAAAGTAGTTTATTTTCTGTTGCTAAGTAGTAGTAACAACCATCATGTTGGTGGACTACAACACCGGAGAAGACGGTACCTTAGTGCCAACGGCACCAGAACCCTGGCACCGGATGCAGAGACGTGGGATGGATATCACAGCGCGAAGGACCATATCACATTGCATTTACATCCAATGTTTATTGTATGTGCATCTTGTTGTGTGCTAGTATTAGATACTCGATGGTAGCCTAATAAGATGATCCCTAAACATAATACCAACAGAAGTGTTCTCCCTTAGTGTGCACCACCAAGAAAGTTCTCCATTACGAGGCAGGCTATGATGATCGGGCATCAGACATATCTACGTTCGCATACAGTGGGTGTAAGCATGTTGCACAACGAATACATGTAAGGTTGAGTTGGCGAGCCTAGCATGTGTATACATGGCCTCAGAACATGGATGATCGAAATATCGAGCACGAGTCACATGAATAATGTGATCGACGTTTTGGCGTCCACCTTTGCAACTATATCACCGACCGTGATGATCGGGCACCATGTAGTGAATGGGGATCGTTTAATCACTAAAACATTTTTGGGGATAGTGGTTTTAGTGGAGTTCTTGTTTAACACTACAAGAAATGTTTCCTTCCGCAATGACTTGGCCCGACGGTCGTTGTACAAGGCGCGTCTTCCGCGACGAAATTCTCGACTCAACCATGGCCGATGGAAAACTTTTTTCCGGTTTCACGGCCCTCTACTACGACAGAACCGCTAAAAACATGGAGGAATGTCAACACCTGAATTTTTAATCCCAGATGCCTGCTATGTCATCCATCGCAATCCCAGGATTACCATTTTTGCGAGACATAACAGATTGGATATCACAGTACATCATCCATTACAAACCATACATAAGGTCTTACACAAATAAGGATCTCATGATCCAATATTAATACAACAAGCAGTGGAAATAAAAGATAAGCGTAGCGGTGGGGTCCATCTTCAGGGGCACAGGCAATGCTGACAAAGGCAGATAGTCCTAGTTATCATAGCCGTCCTGCTGACCATCATCTTGGTAGTCTCCTTCATAGTCTGGCCATGAGAATAGCCAAGGACAAAAGCCATGAGTACTCTTTAAGTACTATGACTACCACTAACAAGTAGTATAGTTCTAAGTTAAAGTGCTAACTCTAAGTTTAACTATAAAGTTAAGTTTGAAACCTAAGCTGAGTTCTGAAACAAAGAAAGCTAAAATAAAGTTCTAGAATCACTTAAGTTGGGAAGCTATTTCCATAAACCCAACCCTTCTGTGGTCAAGTCAAGATTCATTATTCATTTCATAAGTCATTTTGTAAACATCTGACAACGAAACAGTATGGCCATTCCAACTGTCCATAACCGCGGACACGGCTATTCGAATAGTTTGACACTCTGCATAGGTGGTACACTTTCACCACAAGATTCGATACATCTGTCAGGGATAACCCTGAATCATCATACTTAGTATGCAGATAATCAAACATAACCTTTCCTTTACACACCCTAGTATAAGCACCTCTCCTATGAGCATGGCCTCCCAACCATGACCATCTGTCATCTTGGGCACTACATAGGGGGACAACATTGAGAGGTAGCCTCAGCTCAGACCTCTCCCGCGAGGGAACTAATACTAATGCATATAAAATTCCGGCTATGCCTTACCCAATTCAGGTATTGTGGTTGTATGGTAAATTTGGAATGGTATCGCATCCGAATCCAACCATCAGTTTTATAAAAGGGTTAAGGCTCATGCCTCAACAGTTTCATCATCATAAACCATTTGTGTTTCTCAACACATGTCAAAACATCTCAATAGAATGACTCATCATTCCAAGGTTTTCACAATTTATTTTCACCAAGTGTTCCCATCTAAAGTGACTCAAGTTTTTTTCTACTCTAAACTACTAAGTTAAGAGTGTTCACTAAGGTTGAAGTGATGGGATCAATCTCATGCCATAGAATGACATCTAAAGTTATCTCTATAGGTCAAGTTTTATACTTTTTATGCTACCTTCAAAATAAGTAAAGAACTTTGGGTAAAGTAAAGGAAGTAAAGCTTGAAATTAGTACTTGGGGTAAAGAATAGTCAAAGTAGTTTAACCAAAGCATGCCTAAAGCATCTTTGTTAAACCCTCTAGTTTAATTCTAGCTTGCTAATAGTAGCTTGCCTTGGTTGGTGTAGTGGTTGAAGTTTTCTTCTTCTTCTTCTTGGTAGAACTCCTCCTTCTCGAAAGCTTGGTTGGTACTATCGTCTATAAACACATACGGAGTACACAATCACCAAACAATACTTAACTAGTCTAATTAGCACTCGAAGGCACACATTTTATGATCTATCATCATCACAAGCATCACAAGTTTTATTCAATAGTTTCCTCCTTTTTATTTTCGAAAAGTAATTTCTACTCATTGAAAATTAAGTAAGATTTAATATTCACCACTTAAACTATGGGATCATGTGAACACAGGTCATCACCACATACTCTAACATGGGGGAATGTAATTTAAGGGTTGGTTCATCATTACTTTGGTTTATGTTCAATATTTAATGATTTAAAGTGACTAGAAATGCCTATATAGCATTTTTTTGGTACTAGTCCAAAGTTACTGCATGTAAACCTTAATATTATTACATATCCAGATAGGTATGGTTAAATGTGATTTTTGAGAGTTGGAATCAATTCAAAAGCTATCATGGTTGATTTTATAAAAATGTTGCAAGGTGCAATTGCTTCTGTCTTATTATTTTTGCTAGGAGAGATCTCTAACTCTAATTGAATTAAATCCAACGGGCTTGGGTAGATCTTTTCAGTAGCTTTCTAACAAAATTGGAATCACTCCATTTAGATTTGTAAATCTCTCTGAATTGAATTTTAAACTAAGGGACATATCTAGGTTTAACTAAAAGAGAAAAATCCTAATTCAAACTAACTGGGTTGTGCGGGAACGCTAACGGGCCGGCCCAGTGACACTACGCGGCGCGGGGCTCAGCTGACAAGGGGGTCCACCGATCAGCGGCTCATAACGCGTGAAGCGGTACGGGGCGATGTGGGTTGTTGGATTAGAACGGGGATCAACGGCTGGGGATCATCGTCGACGACGGACCTGTCGCCGGCGAACTCTAACCCTAACGGCTCAGTGGGGGTGCTCAGGGGGCGTACCAGGGCTCCAGCGATGACGGCGAGGCAGGCAAACGGACTGGTGGTCGACGACGAGCTCAGGGATTCTCGAGGCAGCTCCGGGGGTGGTCGCAATCAGCAGCGCCCTTCTCCTCTAGAGCCGGCCTGCTCTGGTGCAATTCCGGCAAAGGGCTGCTCGCGCTGCTCCGGCTAGAGGTGGGGAAGGGTCAGTGGCAAGAGGGGAGGTGAGTGGTGTGCTAAAACTGGCTGGGGAAGGCCTCTATTCATAGGTCGACGACGCGACCAAGATGGATGGGCAGGGGACTCCGGCAAGGGCTGCACAGCGAGCTAGCGGCGTGGCTCGAGGTAGGGGGCGGTCGCTGATCTCCTGGCGGTGCTCTACGTGATCAATGCGGGACTAGGGGCGGTGGTATGCGATCGGGCGGTGCTGGCGCTCTGAGCGGTAGAGACGGCGGTGTCCACAGCGAGCGGTGGCTGTGGTGCGTTGGGCGGCGAATGGGCATGTCTGGCGTGCTCCCTGGGTCGTGGCGGAGCGGTGGGTGTGGGCTACGGTCGAGGGGCAGCGTCTACACGCGTGTCGGGCGCGGCGCTCTGGCGCGTGCTCGGCATGGCGTATACAGGCAGTGTATGGTGCTTTGGCGGTGGTCCACGGTCTGGCTCGGCTCAGGAAGGGGATAGAGGGTGGCGGTGAGGTGAGAGCTAGCTAGTAGACATGGCGAGGGGGAGGGGGACGGTCTGCTGCGGTGGTGGCATGGTCGGCCGGCCAGCAGGTGCTCGGCATGGCATGGCATGACCACTAGGGGGTAGGGGATGGGGTGTAAATGGCATGGTTAGATCAGGTGGATACAATGGGAGTGTTTGGAGGACAAATGGGTGTAAAACCTTGTACAAAACAGTGAGCTAATGACTAGGTGTAAACTCTGCCTGCCAAGTGTTTGTGGAAATGACCGCAAGAACTTTTTTTTTGAATTTTGAAAAGATTTTTGGTGGGTGTGCTAGGCATAAGCTTGAGACTCTGTGGGTGCTTGGGTTTTGAAAATTGAGCTTGTTTGAGTGGTTTTTGAAATAGTGGGATCTTCGCATATGATATAGATTCCATTTTCAAATGTCAATTAAAATTAGTATTTAAATGTTTTTGGCAGATCACAAAGTGGGCCTTGGTACCTCATTATGTGTACTAGCAATGGGTGCAAAGATCAATAATTGTTTCTGTTAGGTTTTGAGTACTAGGAATAGCTAAAGTAGGCATGCTGATTAAAATGGCATAAATGACCATTCTCATCATTTATTCATTTTGAGTTGTTTTTCTTTGGGATTTGTTTGGGAATGATTTAGATGATGTTTATTTCCTCTAAGAATCATTTTACAAGCAATGGATCACTTAATCATGGCAATTCAAAACAACTCCTATTTTAAATGCACACACATATGAATGCTTTCATATTTTTAATTGGAAAAGTTTTTGTTAACCCTAATTTTGATGATTTGGATCTTAATAATCTTGGATTAGAGTTTTGGGATGTTACAAACCTTCCCCCCTTAAACAAAATCTCGTCCCGAGATTTACAAGGAAAACTAGGAACTAAAGAGATCTGGGAACTCTGTCCTAATGTAATCCTCTCGCTCCCAAGTGGCTTCCTCCTCTGTATGGTTGCTCCATTGAATCTTGAGAAACTTGATACTCCTGGTCCTGGTGGTTCTGTAAGCTTCTTCTAGGATACGGATGGGTACTTCATGATAGGTCAGGTCATTGTTGATCTCCACAGCTCTGTGATTGATGTTCTTGAAAACTTCAGTCTTCTCTGGCACTTCCAAGCATTTGCAAAGTAACGATATATAGAACACATTGTGGATGGCTGACATCTCTTCAGGTAGTTCCAATTGATACGATACTTCTCCTCGACAGTTTAGTATCTTGAAGGGCACGATATATCTAGGGGCTAACTTTCCTTTCATACTAAAGCGTTGGGTTCCCTTCAATGGCGAAACCTTGAGATATACAAAATCTCCGACATTGAAAGTCAGGTCTCTCCTTCTCTTGTCAGCATAACTCTTCTGTCTGGATTGGGCGGTCTTGAGGTGCTCAGGACTTTGTGAACTTTCTCTTCGGCTTCTTGGAGAATGTCAGGTCCAAAGATCTGACTCTCTCCTACTTGTGACCAAGTCAAAGGGGTACGACACTTTCTTCCATATAGGAACTCAAATGGTGCCATCTGCAAACTAGCTTGATAACTGTTGTTATATGAGAATTCTGCGAAAGGTAGGCAGTCTTCCCATTTTGATCCGTACTCTAACACACAAGCTCTTAACATATCCTCTAGGATCTGGTTGACTCTCTCAGTCTGTCCATCAGTTTGCGGGTGATACGCGGTGCTGAATTTCAACTTGGTGCCTAATCCTTCCTGCACTTTCTGCCAAAATCTCGAGGTAAACTGGGTTCCTCGATCTGATACTATGGCCTTGGGGGTTCCATGCAGACTAACAATCCTAGCAATGTATAGCTCTGCTAGCTTCGCACTCTGGTAGGTAGTCTTGACAGGTATGAAGTGGGTTACCTTGGACAGTCTATCAACTATGACCCAGATGGAGTCATTTCCCCTACTGGAAGTAGGCAAACCGGTGATAAAAGTCCATTCCGACGGACTCCCATTTCCATTCCGGAATCTGCAATGGTTGCAACAGTCCTGCGGGTCTCTGATGCTCTGCTTTGACTCTTTGATAGATGTCACACTTGGCGATGTAGCTTCCAATTTCTCTCTTCATCTTGTGCCACCAAAATTGCTCTTTCAAATCTTGATACATCTTTGTTCCTCCGGGGTGGATAGAATAAAGAGTATCATGAGCTTCCTTCATGATAACTTGCTTCAGCTCCGAATCTGCTGGCACACAGATACGTCCTTTGTACCACAGAACTCCTTCTTCGTCTTCAGTGAATCCAGGTACCTTTCCCGTACCAATACGATGTTTGATTCTGTCGATACTTTCATTTCCCTTCTGGGCTTCCTTGATTTGGCTAATCAATGTGGGTTGAAGTTCAATGCTAGCTAGGAATCCTTTGCTAACTAATTCAGTTCTGAACTGCTCCAACTCCTCATACAAACTAGGTTGCTTCTCTTTGATCATGGTGTTTAGCCTACACGGCAATCTGCTAAGAGCATCCGCTACCACACTGGCTTTACCGGGGTGATAGTGAATGTCAAGGTCATAATCCTTGATTAACTCTATCCATCTCCTTTGCCTCATATTCAGCTCCTTCTGAGTGAAAATATACTTCAAGCTCTTGTGATCTGAGTAAATCTCACAGCGATTGCCCATCAGATAATGACGCCATGTCTTCAATGCCAAAACTACGTCTGCTAATTCAAGATCATGGGTCAGATAGTTCTGCTCATGCTGCTTCAGTTGTCGAGACAGATACGCGATGACTTTGCCTTCTTGCATTAATACACATCCGAGACCAATCTTGGATGCATCACAATATACATCAAACGGCTTCTTGATGTCTGGCATGATCAAAATTGGGGCTGATATCAATCTCTTCTTCAGCTCCTGGATACTGGCTTCACATTTGTCGGTCCATTCAAATTTCTTGTCCTTCTTCAAAAATTGGGTCATGGGTCTGGCGATGCTCGAGAATCCTTTTACGCACTTGCGGTAGTATCCCGCTAATCCGAGAAATGCACGGACTTGGGTTTGAGTGGTTGGGGCTTACCATTCTTTGACATCTTTGATCTTGGCGGGATCAACAGAGACTCCTCCGGCAGACACAATATGTCCTAGGAATCCTACTTCTTTCAGCCAAAACTCACACTTGCTGAACTTGGCATACAACTGATGCTCTCTTAGGGTTTCTAGGATGATTCTCAGATGTTGCTCATGCTCTTCTTCTGACTTGGAGTAGATAAGGATGTCTTCGATAAACACAACTACAAACTTATCTAGGAAATTCATAAAGATCTTATTCATGAGATTCATGAAATAAGCAGGGGCATTGGTTAATCCAAAAGACATAACCGTATACTCATATAAACCATAGCGAGTAGTAAAGGCGGTCTTCGGAATATCTATTGCACGAATCTTAAGTTGGTGATAACTAGTCCTAAGATCAATCTTTGAGAATACCTGGGCTCCAGTCAACTGATCAAATAGATCCTCTATCTTTGGCAAAGGGTACTTGTTCTTGATGGTGACGTCATTCAACTTTCTGTAATATGTGCACAGACGGTTGCCTCCATCTTTCTTATCGACGAATAACACTAGTGATCTCCATGGCGATGCGCTTGGTTGAATCAAGCCTTTTTCTAACATGGCATCCAACTGCTTCTTCAGTTCCACTAACTCTGAGGGGTTCATGCTATAGGGTATCTGGGCTATGGGTCCGGTTCTGGGGATTAGTTCGATAATGAACTCAATATCCCTATCCGGGGGCATACCTGGCAATTCATCTGGGAATACGTCAGGGTATTCACAGACTACTCTGACCTGGTCTATGGTGGGTAGGGCTAGACTGTTTTTGCACTTGAATTGACGAGGTAAGGTTTCAGATATATGCTCTCGTGACTCGAGCTCTTGGTCATGGTGATGGCTTTCTTAGCACGATCTATCAGTCCTTTATGCCTTGACATCCAGTCCATACCTAGTACTACTTCCAATCCTTTGGTTCCAAGTACAATTAGGTTGGCATAAAATCTATCCCATGTATTCGATAGGAGCTTTGCAAATTTTTCTAGCTTTTGTAGTTGAACCGGGGATTTGAACTATCATGACATGCTTCAGGTTGGTTGGGTGAATCTTACTAGTGCATGCAAATTCTTCGGTGACAAATGAATGCGATGCTCCCGAATCAAACAATACTCTTGCTAAAACTGAGTTGACAGAAAACATACCCAACACTACATCTGGCGCTTCTTGGGCTTCTTCGGCGTTCATGTGGAAGAGACGACCGTTGCGGTTGTGAGGGTTCCCTAGGGCAAATCTTCTCCCTGGTTGAACACGACACTGCTGTTGAGCTGGGGCATTCACATTGGCAGTGGCGGCAGTCTTCTTGGGACACTCATTGGAATAGTGACCCTTCACTCCACACTCGAAACAAGTGATCTGGGACTTGTCCTTTGTTGCGACAGGCATGGCATTGCTGCCAGTTCTGGGTGCAGTGTTGTTGTTGTTGTTCTTGGGAGGTGCACGGTTGAAATTGTTGGCATTGCCGGAGTTGTGATTGTTTCCTCCGGACTTCACATTGCCTCCGCTACGGTTGGGGTAGCTTGGGCGAGACATTGGGGGTCGATTGTTCCTTGGTGCATATCTTGGTGAGGGGTTGGGACGGTACTTCTAGTGACTACTGGATCCTGATTGCTGCATCATACGATGTTTGCGGTTGTCGTTTGCCTGGTTAATCTTTCCTTCCATCTAAATGGCAGAGTCGACCAGCTCTTCGAGATCCTCGAAGCGGATGTTGACGAGTACAGTCTGCATCTCATCATGCAGTCCATTCAAGAATCTCTCCTTCTTGACCTCCATGTTGATCTCATCAGGGGCGTACCTTGCAAGCGACAGTAATCTGTCACGGTATTCCACCACAGTCATTCTGCCTTGCTTTAAGTCGCGAAACTCATCTCTTAGTCTGGTGACTAAACCTTGCGGCACGTGAGTGTGGCTGAACTTTGTTTTGAAAGCTTCCCATGTCATCACTTGACCATGGTTCATATTGTGGATACTAGTCCACCAAGCTCTTACATCTCCCGCCAGATAGTGGGTGGCGAAGAGAACTTTCTCGTTGTCATCAACTCCTGCAACTTCTAAGTTGTTTTCCATTGTCTGTAACTAGTCATCTGCATCTAGTGGGTTTTTAGCTTGGTTGAAGATTGGGGGATTGGTATTCTGAAAGTTTTTGAGTTTGGATCCATGGTGATCCTGGTTTCCATGGTTCTGGTTGTTGAGAGCCATCTGGGCGATCTGCTGCAATGTTGCTAAGTTGGCTTGGTGTTCTGCCCTGCTTGCTTCTCTGTCTGCGATGAGATTCTGCAAGATCTGCAGCATTGGGTCTTACGACGAGCTGCTCCCTCCTTGGTTTCCACGAGTCATCTAAAGATTGAGGTAGATAAAGGGGTAAGAGGGAAAGTTCTAAGGTTCATGGTTTTGGTTTCAAAGCTAAAATTTTGAGTTAGACTCAGGTTTTTCAACTAACTCCATTTCATTCATGCAAGCAAGCACACGATACAACACACACCACAACAATCAAAGGAAAACAGATGGTTTGAAGAACCATTCTGCAAGCTACGGTACAGTAGGATCGATACACCTCATGCTACGACAATGCTCTAGTGCATCTACTCATCGTCGATGAAGTCGAAGTCCTCATCGTCGGTGTAGAAGTCCACGACATCCTCCTCTAGAAAGTCATCATCATTGCTGAGGTAAGAATCCATGTATCCCTAGATGTCTTCACCCTCATCTTCTTCTTCCTTGGCTGCAAACTGAGCTTCCTGCTCCTTGACGGTCTTCTCGAGATCGGCCACCTTCTTGCGAAGACGGGTGATGGTGCGATCATTCTTTGCACGCTGGCAGCAAAGAGAATGGCGATCTTGGACGAGCAGTGCGAAAGTCTGGGCCTTCTGGTTGGCAATGGCACGATTCTGGTTGGCTAACTCCCTGGCATTGTCCAGCTCCTGCTGTCTGTTGTGCAGCAAGAAGTCAAGATTCTCCACTTGACGCCTCAACTCTGGGTGACTTGGCATCTCCATCGGCATTCCCATGAAGTCACGTCTTGCATAGTGAGCAAAATGGGTTCCTTGGATTTGGTTGACGCTGAGGGCACATAGACATGCGAGAGCTTCATGCATTGCCCTAGCTAATCCATCTAGCCAGTAGTGAATGGGGATCGTGTAATCACTAAAACATTTTTGGGGATAGTAGTTTTAGTGGAGTTCTTGTTTAACACTACAAGAAATGTTTCCTTCCACAACGACTTGGCCCGACGGTCGTCGTACAAGGCGCGTCTTCCGCGACGAAATTCTCGACTCGCCCATGGCCGATGGAAAACTTTTTTCCGGTTTCACGGCCCTCTACTATGACAGAACCGCTAAAAACATGGAGGAATGTCAACACCCGAATTTTTAATCCCAGATGCCTGTTATGTCATCCATCGCAATCCCAGGGTTACCATTTTTGCGAGACATAACAGATTGGATATCACAGTACATCATCCATTACAAACCATACATAAGGTCTTACACAAATAAGGATCTCATGATCCCATCTTAATACAACAAGCAGCGGAAATAAAAGATAAGCGTAGCGGTGGGGTCCATCTTCAGGGGCACATGCAATGCTGACAAAGGCAGATAGTCCTAGTTATCATAGCCGTCCTGCTGACCATCATCTTGGTAGTCTCCTTCATAGTCTGGCCATGAGAATAGCCAGGGACAAAATCCATGAGTACTCTTTAAGTACTCGCAAACTACCACTAACAAGTAGTATAGTTCTAAGTTAAAGTGCTAACTCTAAGTTTAACTATAAAGTTAAGTTTGAAACCTAAGCTGAGTTCTGAAACAAAGAAAGCTAAAATAAAGTTCTAGAATCACTTAAGTTGGGAAGCTATTTCCATAAACCTAAACCTTCTGTGGTCAAGTCAAGATTCATTATTCATTTCATAAGTCATTTTGTAAACATCTGACAACGAAACAGTATGGCCATTCCAACTGTCCATAACCGCGGACGCGGCTATTCGAATAGTTTGACACTCTGCATAGGTGGTACACTTTCACCACAAGATTCGATACATATATCAGGGATAACCCTGAATCATCATACTTAGTATGCAGATAATCAAACATAACCTTTCCTTTACACACCCTAGTATAAGCACCTCTCCTATGAGCATGGCCTCCCAACCATGACCATCTATCATCTTGGGCACTACATAGGGGGACAACATTAAGAGGTAGCCCCAGCTCAGACCTCTCCCGCGAGGGAACTAATACTAATGCATATAAAATTCCGGCTATGCCTTACCCAATTCAGGTATTGTGGTTGTACGGTAAATTTGGAATGGTATCGCATCCGAATCCAACCATCAGTTTTATAAAAGGGTTAAGGCTCATGCCTCAACAGTTTCATCATCATAAACCATTTGTGTTTCTCAACACATGTCAAAACATCTCAATAGAATGACTCATCATTCCAAGGTTTTCACAATTTATTTTCACCAAGTGTTCCCATCTAAAGTGACTCAAATTTTTTTCTACTCTAAACTACTAAGTTAAGAGTGTTCACTAAGGTTGAAGTGATGGGATCAATCTCATTCCATAGAATGACATCTAAAGTTATCTCTATAGGTCAAGTTTTATACTTTTTATGCTACCTTCAAAATAAGTAAAGAACTTTGGGTAAAGTAAAGGAAGTAAAGCTTGAAATTAGTACTTGGGGTAAAGAATAGTCAAAGTAGTTTAACCAAAGCATGCCTAAAGCATCTTTGTTAAACCCTCTAGTTTAATCCTAGCTTGCTAATAGTAGCTTGCCTTGGTTGGTGCAGTGGTTGAAGTTTTCTTCTTCTTCTTCTTGGTAGAACTCCTCTTCCTCGAAAGCTTGGTTGGTACTATCGTATATAAACACATACAGAGTACACAATCACCAAACAATACTTAACTAGTCTAATTAGCACTCTAAGGCACACATTTTATGATCTATCATCATCACAAGCATCACAAGTTTTATTCAATAGTTTCCTCCTTTTTATTTTAGAAAAGTAATTTCTACTCATTGAAAATTAACTAAGATTTAATATTCACCACTTAAAATATGGGATCATGTGAACACAGGCCATCACCACATACTCTAACATGGGGGAATGTAATTTAAGGGTTGGTTCATAATTACTTTGGTTTAAGTTCATTATTTAATGATTTAAAGTGACTAGAAATGCCTATATAGCATTTTTTGGTACTAGTCCAAAGTTACTGCATGTAAACCTTAATATTATTACATATTCAGATAGGTATGGTTAAATGTGATTTTTGAGAGTTGGAATCAACTCAAAAGCAATCATGGTTGATTTTATAAAAATGTTGCAAGGTGCAATTGCTTCTGTCTTATTATTTTTACTAGGAGAGATCTCTAACTCTAATTGAATTAAATCCAACGGGCTTGGGTAGATCTTTTCAGTAGCTTTCTAACAAAATTGGAATCACTCCATTTGGATTTGTAAATCTCTCTGAATTGAATTTTAAACTAAGGGCCAGAACTAGGTTTAACTAAAATAGAAAAATCCTAATTCAAACTAACTGGGTTGCACGGGAACGCTAACGGGCCGGCCCAGTGACACTACGTGGCTGAGGCTCACCGACAATAGGGTCCACCGTCAGGCTCATAACACGCCGGCAAGATGCAGGCGATGTGGGTCGTTGGATTAGAACGGGATCAACAGTGGGATCATCGTCGACGACGACCACACCGGGCGAACTCTAACCCTAACGGCTCAGTGGGGGTGCTCAGGGGGCGTACCAGGGCTCCAGCAACGACGGCGAGGCGGGCAAACGGACTGGTGGTCAACGACGAGCTCAGGGACTCTCGAGGCAGCTCCGAGGGTGGTCGCAATCAGCAGCGCCCTTCTTCTCCAGAGCCGGCCTGCTCCGGTGCAATTCCAGCGAACGGCTGCTCGCGCTGCTCCGGCTAGAGGTGGGGAAGGGTCAGTGGCAAGAGGGGAGGTGAGTGGTGTGCTAAAACTGGATGAGGAAGGCCTCTATTTATAGGTCGACGACACGACCAAGACGGATGGGCAGGGGAATCCGGCAAGGGCTGCACAGCAAGCTAGCGGCGTGGCTCGAGGTAGGGGGCGGCCGCTGGTCTCCTGGCTGTGCTCTACGTGATCAATGCGGGACTAGGGGCGGTGGTATGCGGTCGGGCGGTGCTGGCGCTCTGAGCGGCAGAGACGGCGGTGTCCACGGCGAGCGGTGGCTGTGGTGCGTTGGGCGGCGAATGGGCATGTCTGGCGTGCTCGTGCAGAGGCTACCGCATATCGCTGCGGGGCGCTCAGCGCTGCGTTTCTGCATGGTGTGGGACAAAGGCGCGGTGTTTTACGGTGGTCCGTGGCTCGGCTCGGGGAGGGGACAGAGGGTGTCGATGAGGTGAGAGCTAGCTAGTAGACATGGCGATAGGGAGGGGACGGTCTTCTGCGGTGGTGGCATGGTCGGCCGGCCAGCAGGTGCTCGGCATGGCATGGCCACTAGGGGGTAGGGGATGGGGTGTAAATGGCATGGTTAGATCAAGTGGAGACAATGGGAGTGTTTTGAGGACAAATGGGGTGCAAAACCCTGTACAAAACAGTGAGCTAATGACTAGGTGTAAACTCTGCCTGCCAAGTGTTTGTGGAAATGGCCGCAAGAACTTTATTTTTGAATTTTGAAAAGATTTTTGGTGGGTGTGCTAGGCATAAGCTTGAGACTCTGTGGGTGCTTGGGTTTTGAAAATTGAGCTTGTTTGAGTGGTTTTTGAAATAGTGGGATCTTCCCATATGATATAGATTCCATTTTCAAATGTCAATTAAAATTAGTATTTAAATGTTTTTGGCAGATCACAAAGTGGGCCTTGGTACCTCATTATGTGTACTAGCAAGGGGTGCAAAGATCCATAATTGTTTTTGTTAGGTTTTGAGTACTAGGAATAGCTAAAGTAGGCATGCTGATTTAAATGGCATAAATGACCATTCTCATCATTTATTCATTTTGAGTTGTTTTTCTTTGGGATTTGTTTGGGAATGATTTAGATGATGTTTATTTCCTCTAAGAATCATTTTACAAGCAATGGATCACTTAATCATGGCAATTCAAAACAACTCCTATTTTAAAAGCACACACATATGAATGCTTTCATATTTTTAATTGGAAACGTTTTTGTTAACCCTAATTTTGATGATTTCGATCTTAATAATCTTGGATTAGAGTTTTGGGATGTTACAAGGAAGCTCGGCTATGGCAGAAGCAAGATTTTTGATTCCTCACGTGATGTTGACTCGCCGGTCATTTGAGGCGTGTGGGTGCCGGACATCGGTGTCTCTAGCGGACTATACTTTTCGGTCGCGCCTCCCTGATTTGAACTCGATAACGTTGCTCGATGCGTTTGCCGTTTAGTCAGGCTACTGGGTCCCACATGTCAGCCTCTCATTATAAGAATCATGTGTATGATGGAATTTTTTTCCTTCGCTCGCGCTACCCTATTCCGAACTTGATAGCGTTGCTCGATGCATCTGCCGTTCAATCAGGCTGCTGGGTCCCACATGTCATTATCTCATTAGAAGAAACATGTGCATGATGGAATTTTTTCCTTGGCTATTGCCTCCCTAATTTCAACTCGATAACGTTGCTCGATCTATCTACCATTTAGTCACGCAGCTGGGTCCCCCATGTCAGCCCCACATTACAAGAATCGTGTATATGATGGAATTTTTTTTCGCTCGCGCTACCCTATTCCGAACTTGATAGTGCTTCTCGATGCATCTACCGTTTAATCAAACTCCTGGACCCCACATGTCATCCTCTCATTATAAGAAACGTGTGTATGATAGAATTTTTTCCCTCGGTTGTGCCTCCGTGTTCAGAACTTGATAGCGTTGCTCGCTGCATCTACCGTTTAATCATGCTGCTAGGCCCCACATGTCATCCACTCATTAGAAGAAACGTGTGTATGATGGAATTTTTGCTCTCGGTCGCGCCTCCGTGTTTTGTACTTGATAGCGATGCTCGATGCATCAACCATTTTCTCAGGCTGCTGGGTCCCCTATCCGAGCCTCTCATTAGAAGAAACGTGTACATGCTGGACTTTTTTCTCGCTCGCGCCTCCCTGTTTTGAACTTGGCAACGTTGCTTGAGGTAGCACCGCTATAAGGCCGCGCTACTGGGTCCCACATGTCGGTCTCTCTGTAATGGAACCTGTGCATGATGGACTTTTTTCAGCCGCATCCCCTGTTTTGATCTTGGCAACGTTGCTCGATGCGGCAGCCATGTATGGTCTTGCTGCTGAGGCCCCCATGTCAGCCTCTCTAGTATGTTCTGACTTGTGGGTCCCCGATGCAGCCTTGTATGTTCTGGCGGGTGGGTCCCTGATGACAGCCTCTATGTACAAGTATTTAACTTTTTTTCAAACCCGACCATTAAACTCGAGGGCAGGCTGGTGGGTTTGCGATGTCAGGCTTTCCATTATGCGATATTAAAATGTAAACCCTTTCTAAAAAAAAGTTAACCCAAGATATATATAAATATGTAAACACATGGGATTCAAACTAAAGACCTTTAAATCAAATCACATAGACGTAAACTGAGTGCTTTGCCACTACACCAAATATATTTATACAACTTAAATCATTAAACATGTATTAGTATTACAACTTATGTATCAGTTTTCTAAAAAATATTTTGTGTGTCTACGTTTATCTATTTTATTAAAATATAAAATGGCAGCACTCAAGCATCTCAATTTATAAAATGCCACATAATGGAGTAGTTTCGAACATGGGTATACAGAGTTTTTTATTTTGAGAGTTTTCCTATCTACATGGGCTGCTCTACATAGGATATGCTCCATGGGCTCCTTCAACAAATTTCTCTGGGCTGTGCTCAGGAGTCAACCATGTCTTTCTCTAAAAAAACAGTCCCTATGTCCCTCTCATTAGAAGAAAAGTGTCCATGCTGAACTTTTTCCTCCCTCGCGCCTCCCTGTTTCGAACTTGGCAACATTGCTCGATGAAGCACCTGTATAAGGTCTCACTACTGGTTCCCACATGTCTGTCTCTCTGTAAATGAAACATGTGTATGATGGACTTTTTTCGGCTATGTTTGCTGTTTTGACCTTGGATACATTGCTCGATGCCGTAGCCGCTTGTGGTCTTGCTGCTAGGGCCCACATGTCAACCTACCTGGTATGTTCTGGCTTGTGGGTCCCTGATGCCAGCCTCTCTATACAAGTACTTAACTTCTTTTTTTTCAAACCCACCCATTAAACTCAAGGGACGCTGCATGCTGGTGGGTCCGCGATGCCAGCCTCTCCGAAAACAGTATTGATGTATGAAAAAAGTAAACCCAAATAAATATATGTCAAGCACATAGGATTCAAACGCAAAACCTCAACAAATATAAACCGTATGCGTTTCCACTACGCAAAAGATCAGTAAAAGCTTTATAGTACTTATAACTTATGTATTAGTCTTCTTAAAAATATTTTGTGTGTCCATGTTTATCTCTCTTAAAATAAAAGGGCAGTGCTACTGGAACCTCAATTTATAAAAAAGCCACATAATGAATTAGTTTCTTAAAAACATGGGCAGATAGAGTTTTTTTTAGATGTGGGGGGAGGGGGGGCAATACCAAAAAGGCCAAATTAAAAAGTTTTTGGACAATGGTCAATGGGACCCTATCTCAAATTTCACTAGGCTATGGCTCGCCAGATTTAAACACAGACCTCACTGAGGGAGGAAAAAAGGGATAATTCTTTCAACATATATTCATGTAAAAATATCTAAAGAACACACACCACGTGTGCCAAAACAGGGCTGGTATCCAATGACTTCACTTCGTGAAATCATGCTATATATCTTTACCCTCTAATATCTGTCCAAAACACATCCAACGGTTCCAATGACACATAGGCAAAAGCTCTAGAGCAAGCAGCCAACAGCAATGACAGAACTTTTGACAAATTTAGTAGCATCTAAAAAATTAAGGAGTACAGAATAATAAGACATAAAAATATCGACATATTCCTAGTTCATATTCAGCAGCACTTGACCAATTCAGAAGTATTTCAAAGTGACTGATTCAGCAATACAAACACTGAAATTCAATAGCAGTACATAGAGAGCAAGTTCTTGTTTCAGCTCTAAAAACCATGTCACATGATCAGTTTGCCCTTTTCTCCAAACACACACGATCACTGGAACACAATCATTGTCATAATATTTGGTCATATACGGAACCATCATATAGATATAGATATACCATACCAGTACGTACTACTCATAGCTCCAATCCAGCAAAAGGTTATCACAGTTTTACCATCCATATATGATCCGTGGAGATAAGACAACCATATAATTAATTACAATATCATGCGACCAAAGAGCTAGATAGCTAGGAAGTTCGTGAACAACATGCGGCATTCAAGGCAGCCAGATACATCGACCTTGACCGT
Organism: Avena insularis; assembly: GCA_023614405.1. Taxonomy (NCBI): domain Eukaryota; kingdom Viridiplantae; phylum Streptophyta; class Magnoliopsida; order Poales; family Poaceae; genus Avena; species Avena insularis. Next base: position 96,408,301 of record CM042696.1, read on the forward strand.
TCTTCCAACGGTAAGTTTGGCTGCTTTTCGAAACTTGATCCACCTAGAAGTAGCAGCCAAGCACACATCAATCAAGTTAATGGCATAGTGTCCCTCGATTTGCAGTCCTACACTCTGCATCATGAAGACTATTGTGCCCTTTCATCTAGCCTGGAGTTGCTTTGTGGCACTCTTAGGAAATTTCTGAGTCAAAGCAAGAGATAGACGCATAATTACTAAGAGCAATACACTAAATTAGGTGAAACTTGAGAAGACATTCAAAGCAGTTTATCTGCCGCCATATACTCACAAACATAATCCGGTGTGACCTTGTGATGACACAAGTGTAGGATATAGTCTGAGAAGGCACTGCCCGGGGGTGATGAAGGAGCTTGTGCCGGTGCCTGTGCTAGGGCGGGTGCGGTAGCTAGTGCTGGTGTAGGAGATGATGCCAGTAATTGTAGAGGGGCTGGTGCAGGAGCCAGAAGGCCCAGAATCGGTGCAGGGGTAGCTAAGCTGACTGTAGGGATGGTAGAGGCAGATGAGATATGTACAAGCAAAATGGTCTCTTATATAATAGTTACTCACAAGATAGTGATCAGAGGATATGATGAGTATACAAGCAAATTAAGTTACTACCTCCATTCTTTCTCCTTAGGGCAACATGTGCTAGAGCAGGAACTAGGGCCAGTGCCGGTGTGGGTGCCAGCAGCTTGATGTTGGTTACCTTCTGCGGGGTGGGTAAGGGGACTATAGGAGTAATTAGAGAGGCATATGAGATGTGTACAAGCAAAATGGTTTCTTATACAACAGTTACTCCTAGACAGAGATGCGAGTATACAAGAGAATTAAGTTACTACCTCTATTCTTTCTCCTACTGAGGTTAATAGGTGCTGTTGCAGGAACTGGGGCCGGTGTCGGTGCCAGCAGCTTCATGATGGCACCCTTCTAGGGGGTACATAAGGGGAAGCGGATTGTAGAAGTGGTTAGGGTCATATGATGAGTAAATACAATGGTGCAGAACAATTAGTCGCAAGAGAATCATTAGAGGTTATGATGAGTACATAAGCAAATTAATTAGTACTACCTCTGTTCTTGGTCCTTAGGTTAATAGGTGTACAATGGCGTGCAAGTATCTGCCCAGGCTTGATAAAATCGAATATTACCTCGTCTCCCTGCTTCAGACCATTCACACGGACATACTTGGACCAACCTCGTCTACCCAAATAGGTGGTGGCCATTGTTTGGGAGACATCCACATCATATAGTTGCCGCATGCCTTTAGGGCCCTTGCTATACAGAGTTAGAAACTTGTTGTTTCCGAACATCTTGTTCATAATGGAGCGAGCGACACAAGGGACAACCTTCACGATAAAATTGATAGAGAAGTAAGGCGACAACAAAAAAGTGAGATACAAGGTCTTACATCAAGTCGGTCTAAACCACTTGGAATCCATACCTGATACCATGGGTACCCCTTGCAAAGCTTAGCCATCCACCATTTTTCTTCCCTCTGCCTTTGGAAGGGCATACAGGGCCCCCGTTTCAATCCACAAGCTTGACAAGAGGACGGTAGCAGAAAGGGCTGAGCAGCTAGTGCGTGGTACTGATTGAAATTAAGTGGAAAGGTTAAATTATGTAAAGAGCAAGTAAATCTAATAATGTAAGAGAAAACCATTGCCTGTAAAGCAAGCAAATTTGATTTTTGTGAACTTCTGATGAGCATAAATATATAGTACTAGCTGATAACAATAACACAGAAAATCATAACATGTGAAATTGTGGATTTCCAAATTATACCCACTTCTTAGAGAGGTCACTGCCCATCTAGGTACTATGTTGGCACTTCCTCATCGTGTAGACGATGTCTTCTTTTGGTATGGGCATCAGAAATCTACTAGCATCTACAACAACCTCAGCCTCCACAGCAACACCTTCAATCTGCATAAATATCAGTAGAGCTCAACAGTTCAATACAGTACATAGTAGTCATATACTGACTGTATAAGACAGTCAGACAGATCCAGATCTAGATTCACATAAACACAGTGCAAGAATTAATAATATCACACATATGTTTCTGAACATCTAATAAGCATGCATGACACCAAGTAGGTAATAATTAAATAATCTACACCATGGTAATAAGGGTATTAAGAAAAAATACCTTTCTCTTTAAGCTGGGCCCTCCCAGCTGGTTAGTGGCCTTGTACTTATTTGGTGAGTAGTGGTACTAGCAGGATCCTGCGACATGTGGGGTACCATCCCATTTGCCGCACCTTGAGCATCACACGTTCGCAGGTATGTACCACCGTGCTACAGTAAATAAAGAAGAGATGGTGTCATAGAGGCTTCCACAAAAACATGGTGTAGACAGAGGCAACTTTTAGCATAGGGATACATCCAGGTTGCAGCCAACCACTTTCAGCATTGGAAAGAATGGAAGAATGCAACGAATATACTGCCACATTACCTTTTTAGGCAACTTTTAAGGGAACAGATGGGACCATCCCTATCTGTAGTAGTCGTGTGCGACACTGACCCATAGTTCTCCATACAAAATCTGACGCAAAATCCACTGCATATTACAAGTAGCAACTAAAGGTTACAGAAGTGAAGAACACCGAAATCGAACCCGACCAAATGCCCCAATCAAAATAGCGGTGACCATGCCCTGGTCCCAAATCCATACGAAATCAGTACCCCCCACCACCACCCCACCCCCACCCCTACCCAAATGACCCAATCGATCAGAACAGAGGGAAGATATACTGATTAGGTGATTCCGAGGTGAGCAATAAGCAAGAACTCCACAATCAAAGCATACTGAATACTACTACTAATAGTACCCCCAGTAGCCCAATCGGAAGCAAATTAAACAAGACGGATTTTGAGGTGAGCAAATACACCCACCTATTTCAGCAAGAACTCCTCAATTGGAGGTTTGCACCAGTTCCAACAGTTGCTTGCAAGATGGGAGCTAGCTAGTGGTGGTTTCTTGTCTTGTCGTCGGTAGAAAGGCATGGGCAGGGGAGTAGTAGTACTAGTACTAGTAGGGATAGGCAGTACACTTTTTCTATAGTAAGTATTTTTAAGTGGGAGTGGCGGGAACATTTTGCTGGGAGAGATTCCTGAATTTTTTATCGCAATTATCACGTGGTGGCCTACAGCTGTTTCAAGCGGGACCCATGTCAGGGGTGAGTTAAAGCGGGTCCCAACAAGGGGTGAGATAATTGACCGAGCCAACCTCCTCATTCCCTTGGTACTCCTACCAAGGACCGAGAAAATCGCCCCTATTTGAATCAAATTGATCCCAGCTTATACAGTATATCCTTTTGCTGATTCGGCTCACGGAGCATTGAGGGAGGGGAAGGGCTAGCAGCATAGGGCACCAGCGCTGCGGCCTCAAAAACCGTTTAGGAACCAATAAAAGCATAAGCTTAGATTTTAGACTAGAAACACACACAAACACACATATATATACTAATATACGGAATAGTTTCCAATTACAGTTCTGCTAACAAAGGCCTAGAAATCATAAGGTAGCTCCATATCACAAAACTACAATAGTAGCAAACCAATCATGGGATAGCTCTACACCCCAAGAGTTTTGCAGCTAGGCTAGTGGTCATGAGACTACCCAGACGGGGCCAAAAGTACACCCCTGATGATCAGCAACCCTGCATCAAATCCATCTAGAAGCAGTGTATCCGATCCATAGCCTTAGGTGCAGGTTCATCAATGAACATGTCATCAACATTACCATCAAAGTCCTCTTTAATCTTCTTCTTCTACGATTAGTAGATTAACAGATACGTTTATAGAGAAACATCAAACACAAACAATCTAAACATTTGTCGTTCTATAGATATACCTTGTCATCTGGCATAGCGGTAGTACTAGAAATGAAACCCGTTTCATGTAGCTTGCACTTTTTCTCTCCTTCCCTTTCTCCAAGTTGATCTAGATGCTCAGGAGCTGCCTCTATTAGTTGATCTAGTTGATCAACATCTGCTTCCCCTACTTGATATTGATGATAAAGATGTGCTTCCCCTGGTTCATATGGAGGATCATATGGTTCACCATGAAATACCCATCTAATATATGTGCTTAGCATCCCAAATGTAAGAATATGGTCTTCCACTATACTTCGAGGCAGCACCCTACGATTCACACACAACCGGCAGGGGCAATGTACTTTTGAGTTGTCACAATGAGCTCTAACAAACTCCATAAATCGTAGAACACCAAGGATATGTTTAGTGCTGCCTAATGGAGAAATATCTATCCAAAATCTTCCCATCTGTTTAATTATGATATACAAGGTTCGCTATTATTAAAAGAAAAGCAGGAAACATATAGATGGTGTACAACTATATATGCCTATGCATTTCAGCAATCATATTGACAACAAAAATTGTCGAAGGTATTTAGGAACATAGATCGAGCGTAGAATAAACTATGACCATGCAGATTGAGCACAAATTAAACTATGTATTTGAGGAGGCAGATCGGGTGAAAGGGAAATAAAATGCCAACCAGATTGAGCTTGAGATAGAAGGACTACCGTGGGATCGACCGTGCCCACTGGTGCATCTCAAGAAGACCGACGGTTAGGAAAAGCTTCTTCGTGCATGGTGGTGATGAGGAGCGGCCGTGAGCGCGTATGTTTTGTGAGCAAGGGGGTGAGGACCTAGGCGGCGGAGGGTGGAAGTTATTACACAGCGCGAAGGGGTGGGGAGGGATAACTTTGGAAATTCTGACCTACCCTGCTTTGAGCACCACCATATATGTGGCCCTCCTGCCAGTCGCCGTATGTCAAAATTAATCCCAAACTTGTCAAAATACAAGTTTATGTTTTACCTTGGAAACTAATGCACATAGCATTGCACTTTGCGAACGAATGGCTTTATTTGAACATATATTTAATTTTGTCCCTAATTTTTTCAAAAAGGGGCCAAAATTGGAAATTCGAAAGTAAACTTCAAATTTTGAACCAGACATATTGGTTGATTTGCCAAGATGCACCGCTATACCAAATGCAGACACGTCATCATAAATTATGGACATGACCTTGGTCACCTTTTTTTGGGATGATGGTCATCTTTTTGAAAGCCTTAAATTGTTCGATAACTTCAGCAAATGCCTAAAAACTCATTTAAACGTTGGAAAGCAACTCTCATTGGCATGCGGGTCAAGAGTGTAATAGCGCATCTGAGCAGTCCCATGTCGGAGTAGCGTATGTTTGAATCTTAGACCTTAAAATTTTGGTACTGCGCCCAAACATCGTACACATCCATTCAAATATCCCGCGCATGCATTTAGACATACTTCATCTTTTTTAGAATGCATAATTCTTTTCCTATCTCTGCTGCTTTTGTTTGAAAGCCCTGAATTAATGTTCATTAATTTCGGCAGATGTCTATCAAGTAATTAAATGCTGGAAAGCATACAGGCCTATGGGTCTATCTAACGGGGACAACATCCCAAGTGGGAGTAGCGTACCTTAGAAGCTTCAACTTCAAAATTTTGGCAGAACGCCGAAATATCCCTCCCACCCATTCAAACACCCCGCCCATCCGTTCAAACATCCAGCCCCAAAAATTATTTTATTGCACAAATTTAGCCTAGAAGCTTGAAAGAGCGTTATACATTGTGTGAAAAAGGGGGTGGTGGCATTTTGAGCCATCATCTTTGTAGTTTCTTCATAAAAAAAACACATTGTTGTTACTTGGAAATTCGAAAACAAACTTCGAATTTAAAAACAGACATATTGGTTGATTTGCCAAGATACACCGATCTACCAAATACGGACACGTCATCGTAAACTATTTCCATGACTTTGGTCACCTTTTTTTTGGACGATGGTCATCTTCTTGAAAGCCTTAAATTGTTCAAAAATTTCAGCAAATGCCTAGAAACTTGTTTAAATGTTGGAAATCAACTCTCACTAGCATGTGGGTCTAGACGGTGACAGCGCATCTAAAAGGCCCCATGCCAGAGTAACATATGCTAGAATCTTCGATCTCAAAATTTTGGTACAGCGTCCAAACATCGCACCTATTAAAATATCTTGAGCATCCATTCAAACATGCGTCACCTCTTTTTAGAATGCAAAATTCCTCTTCTATCCCTTCTCTGCAAACAATAATCCGAGGAGCACTATAATAACATAGAGATATAGGTGGTAAATTTGCGTTCTCCCAAGTGCATCACCCCATCGATGTTTCCCAGCCCTTCTAAAATATTTAGGTATGGTAAACTAAATTTATGAGAAATCCTAGAAGTGGATTTCACTTAAGATTAGAAAGTAAAGTATTACTGAATCTTGTCAAGTAAACGGGTTATTTGTTTTTTCCAAAAAGGACCGCAAGGTCATGATGGAAAAAGTGAAAGACAAAGCACGATTTGCCATGAATAATGTATTGGGCAAATTCAAAAGAATTTGAGTCATAAGTGTTGAATTCTAGTGGATTTAATAATAGTAAAGTACTCGTGTATCGTAAAAGAAACTCTCAATTTGATAATTTATCAAGGGATTTTGAAGTTACTAAAAATATTGAGAAGATATGCAATTTGCATGATATTGAGTGGGATCTATAAAGTCTTCCTAAAATTAATATGTGAATGACATATTTTTGAGTGGGAGCAATGTAAGTTTCAGATTCGAATATGTAGGGAACCTATTTTGAGTGGGAGCTTAATGTTAATTCTTATGTGTATACGACACATTAAGAATAAAAGCACAAGTACTGATAAATAATGATTTATAAGGGTTAAGAGTTGAAAGAAAGTATAATATAATATTATGTTGGAATGTATTCCTAAAAGATATTCTGAAGAAGATTCAGAATAGGAATTGATGAAGGAATGGTCCTAAATGAATTAGGAATTGCATGTGAGTGCTACATTGATGGTTAGAAGAAAGAAAAGGATGATCGTCATCTACTATGTTTTGACATAGGTTCTCTCTTAAGAACCATGATGAGAACTCAACATAATATATGATCCAAGAAGAAACGTTGGGAAGTGATTAAGTATGAACCACTAAACATTGAGCTAAGTTTTCCACAGTGTCTAATGAGAACTGTAGACATGTTTTCCAAATCCATGAAGGATGACATACCTTAAAGCATAAAGGGTTATGATATAAGGGCATATGTTAACCTTAAAAGATTGGAAATCTCTGCATTGAAAATACCTATTTAAGTCGAAGAGGAAGCATGGTGGTAAACATCGAAAAATGCACATGGTGCACTAGTGTTTCAATTACTACATTTCAAATAAAAATATAAGGATACTACCTGAAGTTGTGTATAATGTTGTGGTGAGACAAGTTCGTCTTTTCATAGAATATGTGTCCTAGGGCACAGTGCCCATGAGAAAGTTCGCATTGACTGATCTAATGTCACTGCTGGCTCCTGGAAACCGACCTCACTCTATTGCATAACTACTATACATACACAAGACGTTATCATAAGAAGATAAAGTATTAATGTCAATTAAGGTGATATTAGTAAGTTGCAAAGGATATAAGGGTCCGTAAAGTCCAAACCCTAGACTCAACCTCTTCCATGATCAAGCATGATCAGAAGTGCCATGGTTATATGGTGTCGATGATTGGTAAACAAATGAAGCTAGTTTATTTGTACTCTAGTGCAAGTGGGAGACTGTTGGAAATATGCCCTAGAGACAAATAATAATATGAATTATTATCATATTTCACAAAGTTTATGATTAAGTTTTATATCATGCTATAACTGTATTGAAATGAAACGTCAAATACACGTGTGATGTATAAACAACCAGGAGTTCCTGGTGAATCTCTAGTCACTGGTTCATTGGTCAATAGATGATTAAGGTTTCCTGATCATGTGGCATTTATGTCAGTTGATAATGGAGTCACTGATGGCCCAAAATATATTCGAGCTCGTTGGGGAACCCCAAGAGGAAGGTATGATGAGCACAACAACAAGTTTTCCCTCAGTTATGAAACCAAGGTTATCGAACCAGTAGGAGCAAGAAAACACCTCCAAGGTGTTGTTTCCAACTTGCAATCCTGCACAACACAACCACAGAACTTTGCCCCCAACTCACAGTGAGGTTGTCAATCTCACCGGTTTTGCTGAAAACAAAGGATTAAACATATTGTGTAGAAGATAGTAATAGCTTGCAGAAAGTAAACAGAAAACAGTAAATAGTAGATTGTAGATTGATGGTAAAAGAATGGACCGGGGTCCATAGTTCACTAGTGGCGATTCTCCTTAAGATAGATGACATGTTGGGTGAACAAATTACAGCGGGACAATTGACAAACATCAAGAAAGCATACATGCATATACTAATCATCTTGACTCCTATGAGATTTGATTGGGCATTACAACATTATACATAGACCATAATCCAACTGCATCTATGACTAATAATCCACCTTCAGGTTATCATCTGAACCCCCTCTAGTATTACGTTGCAAGCAACAGATAATTGCATTAAGCAAAGTGTGTAAAGTAAACAATACGATTATTCTATGAACAAAGGATTGCTGTTTTCTCCCTAGTAGCAACATCACATCTAGTACCTTAGAGATTTCTGTCACTTCCCCAGATTACTAGAGGCATGAACCCACTATCGAGCATAAATACTCCCTCTTGGAGTTGCTAGCATCTACTTGGCCAAGATAGTTACTAACAACGGAAAGCATGCAAGATCACAAATAACAAAGACATGATAGAATCAATAATCAATCTGAAATAGCATGTCAATATCCATCGGATCCCCGCAAACACAACATGTAGGATTACAAATAGATGATCTTGATCATGAACGGAGCTCACAAGATCTAAACATTATAGCACAAAGGAGGAGAACCAACCATCTAGCTACTACATGGACCCGTAGTCCAGGGATGAACTACTCACGCATCACACCGGAGGCAGACATGGTGATGAAGAAGGCCTCCAGGGTGATATCTCCCCTTCGGTAAGGTGCCGGGAAGAGCGTAAGATCTCTCCCGATCTAGGCATGGAGATGATGGCGGCTATAGACTCTTTCGTGGAATTTTTGATCGGGTCCTTAGGGTTTCTGTATCGGAGGCTTCTTATAGGCGAAGAGGGAGGCCGAGGGGGTGCCCGAGGCGGCTGCACCCTCTAGGCATGGGCCAGGCCTGGCCATGTGGCCAGGGTGTGTGGCCCCCTCGAGGCCCTTCTCTGTCTTGTCTTCTGGCTCCGTGTTCCACTCGGTGAAATATTGACTTTGGCTTTTGTCCCGTCCAATTCCGAGAATATTCTTTTTCTAGCTTTTCTAGAACCAAAAACAGCAGAAACAAACAACTGGCACTGTGGCATCTTGTTAACAGGTTAGTTCCATAAAATGTGTAAAAATACTCCAAAGTGTGGACAAAACATAAGAAAGTAGATATAAAACAAGCATGGAACATAAAATTTATAGATACGTTTGCAACGTATTCGTCACCTCATTGAGAGAATGAGATGATGATCAATAGGAAATCTAAGCATCATGACACGACCATGTCATGAAGTTCAAGTTACGATGATTAGGACAAATAGTGTCTTGTTTCTTAGACCATGAGGCGATATCAATCACCATCACCCGAGAATACTTTGATAGCATCAAACATCACTCGGTTAAACGGTGATCATAAAGGTGTGTTTAGGTATTCATAGGGACATGTAGAGGCATTATGTGTCAAGAGCAGGATTTGTCCATCCACGTGAAGGAAAGATACTCGAGGGCCCACTCAAAGAAGTTATATCCAATAGCTATGCAACGTGTGACTTGGTCATAGGGATATCACTTGTCGGAACAAGTTAAGTAGAATTTATCAGCAACGAGATTGAAAACGGCATGGTGTTGTCATTGATCAGGTCTCGGACAATGCAAGTATCACAGAGACAAAAGGAACATGACATGACGTTCATGGTTCAACGACATAAACTTGTGGAATGCATAGGGGTCATCATGGGCATCTAGGTCCCGCTGATGATCATTGGTACGAGAGGGGTCTCAACTATGTCTAGAGTGTTCCGGAACCATGGGGTATCACGCTTAAGGGCTTCATGATGCTCAGAGATCATTTTGGTATCGGCAGAGTCACCGAAGAATGGAAAGAGAAAAAACCAGAAGGGTTTTGCAAAGTCCGGAGGATGTCCAGAGTGGGGTGGAAGGAGTTCCATAGCCATGGGGATTGAATAATATGTAAGAAAATGTTAAATATTGATTTAATCATTTATTTATATTTATTTAATAAAAGAAACGGAATTAAAATGGTCAAATTCACTATTGGGCCAAAATTCCTAGGGAAAAAGGCCCATGAGGGAAAAGACCAAAAGGGAGAAAGGGAGGAGGGGCCGCATGGGCCCCATGCACCCGCTGGCAGGGCCCATGGGGGCCTTGGACGGCCGGCCACCCCTCCCCCTCTCACCTCCCTTTGTTTAGTCCCACATGGCTAAGCTAATTAGCTATATGGGGTGCCTTTCCCCCTATATATTAAGATGTATCACCAATAATCAATAAAGGTTCCCTCTCTTTTGGGAGACCTCTAGTTGATATTCTCTCTCTCCTGTGACCGTAGTCCCAAGTCTGGACTGCGCGAACATGAGACTTCTTCACCATGGAGCACCATCATGCTATGGGATTCGGATCCAAAAGGTCTACTTCCGCAACTGCTGCTGGATCAGAGGAGCGGGAGTCATTGTCAGGCACCGGACATGTGTAACTCCCTCGGAGGTGCAACACTTGGGGCACTACAAGTCGTTGGAGCCACAGGAGCCACATGACTTCAACATGATCCTGAGGTTGGTGTTGGTACGACTACATCAACCACGCTCACCCGAGCATTGACAACGCTTTTCGGTCTTCAAGGGTAAGTTCACGAAAATCTCCTCCTGTTACTACATTACTAATAGATAGGTCCTGGCATTAGGGTTCTTGGCGTAGGAAAATTTATTGTTTTCAGGACCGAACCCCTACAGTATGCTCTCCCTTCTGCTCGCTCATGATAATGGCTATGCTGGTTTACACTCCTGAAGGGAACAATCCATCATAGACAACCAATACTGGGGGACTTACGGGCTCCCACCCATGTGCACGTGCCTAATGTACGAACACAGATCTGGAAAGTAGTCGATTGATATACAAAAGGAAGAAGATCCAACTGACTTCCCTAGAACCATATAGATCTAATGGTTGACGCGTAATATACGGCTCAAGAATCACTAGAGCCGTTGGTTTTTAAATCCTAGATGATACTTTCCCGTGCAAACGGAACTTCCACCAATCCACATACAATTCCATGGTTCCATTGCCACCCATAATAGATTATCACCACTCGGGCCGATAATCAATAAGTCATATTATTATGAAAAACAATATTTTCTTTCACCCTTTTCGAAATGCAGGTGATAACATTCATGGATTGCAAAACTTGATAGAAAATAACCAAAGAAAATGAGCTAGTATGAACTTTCCTTTGTGTTACAAGATTATGCAATCATGATCTTCTAGATAATATAAATTCCAACATACTAAAAAACATCATTGGTCCTCTAAGGACTAATGTTTAAAGAAGCAATATGCTCTTATACATAAGTAATGCCATGCATTCTGTAAAACCCCCGAAGTAATTCTCTAATATTGTGAGTGAACTGAGCTTAGGTGATTTATTTAAGATTTAGTTTATCTTCATGTTTACTTCATAAGAAAAGACATCTTCAAAGAATTTAAGAGTTAACATGTAAGATATCAAAGTAAAGCACAATAACAACATATGATTGAGGTTAATTGATGTAGGGTAATTCTTATGAAAGCTCATGTTTTAGGTTGAAGTGGAAAAAAGAATAACTTTGGAAGAGAATGATGCTTATAGTAAGTTAATTAATACTTAAGTTTATTCAAGCATAAACTATTGGCATTGGTATAGTTTTAATGAACATGTTTCATGTTGATTGATCACAGACCAAAGTTAACTATAAAAATATAAATGAATTAAAGCATACTGTGTCTATAGAATTACCAAGCTCTAGGTTTTTTTAAGTATGATCAAAGACATGAGATTATTCACTCCCAATGTATGTGAATGATGAGTTCAAGAATTGTTTTGCTATTATAATCCTAGAGATAATATTTACTTTATTGATGATAGCATAAATAGATATCTTCAATAATTTGTTATGGTTTCAAACCTTTAAATGAAATTGGGAATTTGTAATATGGTTTAAAGTAATAGTCTCATAAAAGTCTTACTTGACTTAGTTTTAAAGATTTACCCTTTAGCTTATGCATAAGAATATAATCAAATTTAATGGTTTAAATTATTTATCCTTCTTTGGGTGTTTTACTCAAGTTCTTAGGTAAAAAGTAATTTTAAAGTAGTAAAATATTTTTCTCACATCCATAAAGAAAATAATAGTATTTCTTCATAGGAAAAAAATTCTAAATGGCTTAAGTAAAGCTAAAAAGAAATTTATTTTGATTTATAGATAAAGGAAAATACATTCTTTTTCATTTTAATACAAGAAATAGGATTTTAACCCTTGTATTTATTTCTTCATAAATCCTAAAATCTTATAGAATTCTATACTTAGTATTTTGCTAGTGTAATATATTCCTTTTTATACTTAAAAATGATTTTCATTTAACTTTAGGATTTCCCTCATTTTTATATATTACTATAAAGGATTTAATGGTTTAAATCTTTTGTCCTAATTTAGTTAGTTCAAGTAGACAACTTATAAGTTTTCTTGAATAGATTATATTTTTGTGAACATTTTGATTTATCATATTTTTTAGAGCCTAAAGTAGTTGCAATGTTATTTTGGTAATTTACATTTTTTACTATTTATTTTTTTCTAATTTTTCTTTCTTACTGGGCCAGACCCAGTGGTTAACCTGACCTGATATTTGGCCCACTAGTTGAATCAACCCGACCAGGTGTCCTAAGTCTGGACATATCAGCCCAAATCTCACCCTTGACTATGATTTCATCCTCTTCTCCCTTCTTTGGTGATGCCATGGAGTTGTCGCCGCCTTTCTCGATCCCGGCGGTCCTGTCCACTCCAGCCGCCGCCATGGTGGCTATCAAAATGGTCCAAGCCATTGAATCACAATGTCTAGTTCGATTTGGAAACCGCCTCCTCCCTAGGCTATTTTGAACCCTATATTGGCATCTAGGGTTCGGGCTCTATGACATCCCAATTTCAGCAACCCTGATTAGTTGTTAAGAATCCAAAAATCAGGGGGAACAAAAACTTTTTCTTGTTCATTGGTTGCAGTGTTTGCTTGTTGTTTATTTGTGCTTGTGCATCTGAGTGTGTATCTTATGATACTCCTTACCTCACCCTAAGTTGACAAAAGCTATTTACCAAAATCCTCCTGGCTCACTTTACATATTCTCAAATGTTCTGGCATTTCAAAACCTGAGCCAAGATGCTTGTGCAACCAAAACTATGTTTGTAGCTTCTATTGACAAAACTATGGAGAAATATAAAATATAATCTCCTTATGTTTTCAAGATAGAACCCTCAACTAATCTTATCTCTAGTTTTCCCAAAACCTCCTTTCAAAGCATTTGAATTCTACTCTTGGTATATACACCAAGGACTCTCATCTTATTCAAAGTCCAACCTCTTCAAAACGCCCCAACCTTACCCCAAGCTAAGCTTGAGGGTAACCCTAGTAGTAGTTGCTTAGTTATAAGATGAGTTGCCTTGATCTGCTATCTGATGAGTTGCCTTGATCTGCTGATTGATTTGTTTGCTTAGGAAGTAGTATGAGCTATTCTAGGAGCTCATCACTAGGATCAATATGTTTCCAAATCATCAACCCCTAAGCAAGAATACAAATCTAGATATGATCCCTAGCCACTAGGTGATCATCTAAAACCTCTAGCCGGATCAATTCTGCAGTGATCCATTCTAGAAGCCTCCAAGTCAACAATGACCAACACCAAGCATGGATCCCTTCCACTCCATATACACTTCAAAATCATCCACTTGTTGATGCTCTGATACCTTGCAACCCCTCCAAGAGCTTTCCCTCTCATACTCTAGTCAAAATCCTCAAAACTGCCAAACTTGGACTAAGTCTAGAAACAGTTCCAGCATCACCTTTTTGAATGCCTCCCTTTCTCAACCCTTGTGCATTACTAGAAATGCATCTGAACCATCTTTTTCACCATCCTAAGTACTACCAAGGCCCACTTTTTCCCTTGGTTAGATCATCCTCCAACCCACTCATCATTGATGGTTTTGCAGGCAAGAAAATAACATTTCCTGCAAATCTAGTCATCATACCTACTTTGGTAGAAGCTCACATCATCACCCAACCTCCTATGGACCAACTCTCTGCATAGTTGTGTTCTACTCAAATAGGTCTAACAAAATCTACCTCACTTGTTCCAAGTGAATCTCTGTGCTGCTTAAACCCACCTGGTTTATAAGGCATCATGACTCTTAGGGTATGGCAGCCTTATTTTCAAAAAAGTTTGCTACCACTCCTAGATCACCTCAAATGCATTTAATTCAAACTCTTCCTGCCATGTTCATATATATGACTTGGTCTACCTATCCATCTATCCCTTGCATCAAGGTGAGCTTTGAGCTCCAAGATCTAACCATGTTTTGATGGTATAAAATTAACACCTCCCTAGATCTCTAATCTAGAGTATTCCACCAAAATCAACTTGGATTCTCCAATCCCAAGGTTGCAAATGCTTGCTACACCTTGTCTACACCCTCTACCTTGATCATCAAGATTTATCAAATATTGACCATAATTATTATGGCCCCAAATATATTTAATTCCTTTAATAGCCAAAAACCTCAGAACCCCAATCCAAGTTCATAGTATTTATCTTAGACATCTATATCTCAAGAGAAAAACACTACAATGGAAATCTAGTAAATTCCACTCCTAGTAGCCCATTCCTCCAAAACCTACCAAGTTCAGTAGTATACATTATGTTTGTTTGCTATATGGTTTGATGCTTGTATGCCTTGTATTGATTGTGGTATTGTCTGCTTGCATGTATACCCGATGATGACGATAGTGTGAGTGTTTGACGACCAGAAGGAAGGGAATTCTTATTATATTTTATTGGGTATTCTTGGTTATCAAAGGAAGTCTAGGGACTTATTGCTGATCACAGGCAAACCACCCTTCCTGAATTCTGATACTTGTCCTACTCTCTTTATTACCTATTTTGTACCTCCTTTATAAATTGCATTATTTATCTGCATGTCTTGTTTTATAAATACTACGCTAATAACTTGGCTCCTCCAAGTTACGACTTTGTGTCCCTCGTGGCACCACCCTAATGTACCTACCATTTACCCCTTTAGACCGAGAGTACGATGGTTAGCATCCTACCTCTTTGAAAACCTTGGCTTTGAGAAAATGAACTATTTTGGGATTTACCCCACTACAGAGGTTTCAAAACGGTTTTGTAAAACCCTTGGAAGAGGCATCGTTCCAAGCGTATGTTTTTAACGAAAGAAATGGTGATGATGAGAAATGAGAAAGTGAAGGGATGTTCTACGCCTTTACCGGAACAATTTTATCAGTGCAACCATATTACCCCAGGTGCTGGGGCTTAGCTCGTACTTTGTCTGCATTAGCCAAGGCAGCTTGTACCATGCTTATAGGGAGAGATCCCTTGAATTCCGGGCATGCGCTACCAGATCTCGGATCTGAAGCCTATTGCTTGCTTCAACAAGAGTGAGCCTGTTCTGGTAGGAGTGCCGGTGCAACAATTGGGTCTCCCACGGACGGTATGACTTAGGTGGTACGGAAGGAAGTGGAGTCACCAGATTAAGGTATACGCCAAGTTGTGGCTTGGGTATACGCGTGTACGGAAGGCATGACTATGGCTGGGAGCCACATACTCGTTGCCGGGGAGAACAAACCCAAAAGGAAAAGCAGCCTTTGCTAGGGTTGACAAGCAAAAGGTTAGGTTTGATTATCTGGACCCCCATCTATAGTGGTAGTAGGCCGTGGTTGTATCCCGGCGGATGTATTGATTCTTGTGGGGAAAGTGCGCAAACTCTGCAGAGTATAATCTATTCGAATAGCCATGTCCACGGTCAAGGACAGTTGTAAAGGTGTTGGCTAGGAGTATCCAAATGGTGTTTGTTTGGAAAGAATGGATTAAAGGATGAAGGTTCCCGGGAAACCCGAGTTCGAAAGCTTTGCTTTGACCCGAGGTGGTCGAAGAGGTTTACAAAGGGTTTTTACTCCAAAACTATTTTCAAAACTCCTTTTCAACAAAGATATGGAGATGTCCTAATTTATAAAACAGAGGCATGTTTTCAAAACTCTTTTTCAACAAATATATGGAGATGCCATAACTACAAGAGGTAGTCTGGACTTTTTAAAAACAACCCCAAATAGAGCTAGCTCGCCACAGCCAGACTTGCATTTCCTTATTTTCTTTATCCTGGTGGTTTGCGAGTACATTCAAAAGTACTCACGGCTTTGTCCCTGGCTATTTACTTGGCCAGACTTTTAGAGGTTCGACTTCGGAAGATTAAGGGATGTCCAGCGAGCTAGGCCGTCTTCCTAGTCAGCTGCCTGTAGGTTGAGGCACGATTGGGCTCTGCGCATGATGATATTCCGCTGCTAAGGATGGTGTAGCCATAATAGCATTTATGTAAGTCTTGTAATTCGTTATGTTTCGGATGTTATAAAGATACTTGTCGGTTATGTTCCACGGCTCACTCATCATGGGAACGTGGAGATATGCATAACAGGGATTTCTCGGATGAATAATCCGGGGAGCCCACAGGCTCCCCTTGACCTTGCAGCTTCCTAGCATGCTGGTGGTGTTCTCTGGTAGTCTAGGATGCGTAACTTCCACGGTGCGGTGGTATGGTGGTGTGGCCTGGAGCGTATTCATTGCTCCGATGCTCTCTGTGTTGCCGACTACTGAGCCGCCCGCTCTGAACTCTGTTGCCACCTGTTTCCTCTCCGGCAAACCTCGATTCGCTTCGAGGTAGGTGCTCTCCTCACTCTACCTCTCTCCCTATTTCTTTTTTTCTCTGATGCTAACCCTGACTAGGGTTCTCCCATATTTTAGGTTTAGTTTATGGTTTGCAATAATTTGCTTATCGCTGTGGCCAGTCTTGCTGTGTTGTAACCGTTTAGGATCATTATCTGCTAGTATATTCTCTTAAGTGATTGATTGAGGAATATTTAGCTTGTAGTTTAGTTTATATAATCTGTCAGACTGAATGCTTGGCTATCCCCTATATTTGTGTTCAATTCTATGCAAGTTCTAGTACTTGTGGAAGATTATGTGATTCAGCAAGGTTCATGCTATGCCAACATCCTACTGAAAAGATGTTCAAAGTAGCACACTAAACTTGTTCTAGTATCTGAAAAGATGGATTAATGGAAGACTGTGGCAGCAGTTGTTTGAGCGTGCACGTTGGTGTGTGCTCAGGACCAGCTAGACCGGTTTGTGCTCCTAGCTCGCTGTTGTATGGTTATGTGGACTATAGTTTTTGATGATGAGCGTAGGTGTGCGGTTAGAGTGCTGGCTCCGGCATGACCACCCCTTTCATCAAAGTTGTAGGTTAGAGAGGTGGATTCGGGTTGATCTTTGTATTCTCTTTGTAAGGTTTCGTTGAATAATAATAAAAAGCTCTGTACATTACTTTGATGCAAAGGCCGGGATTAACATATCCTTTTCAAAAAAAACTTAAATACATATACACCGATTCAATTGGATCATTCAAGACCATTCAAATAATGAAAATTAAACTCAAAAAATAAAAAACATGAAATTGGGCTAGATAGGGTGAGAAGTCGGATATCAATGGAAAGAGATTTAATTAAAGACTTTGCTTCGGTGTCCCTCTCTCCTCCAACTTATGAAACTAAAGACACAAGGAAGACCAGGATTAGCTGATACCCCTTCGGTTCGGAATGCATGAAGGGGTATCGGCTAATCCTGGTTTTAGTTTCAATGTGTGAGTGACGTTGTGCTACATCATTCAAATGCAACAACACCACCATTAGATTCTCACATTGGCATCAGGCCTATATGGTGCTAAGTTGTCATAGCGTGACTGCTTATGCATGCTAAGCTTCCTCGACCTCCATTTTGATGCGAGGGAGCTAGATGCGCTGAACGGGCTTCTCAACAACCTCAATAGCTAGAAGTTTGAGGTGTTGCCTCCCATAGAGAGATAATGCATGATAGGAAGGGAATTGCCGAAGGAGCCATGCACCAACCCAAAGGAGTACACCATCGAGGTCTTGCAGCTAATCATCTGAAACAACATACCAACAGACTCTGATGACCCTTATCTCAATCGCCGCCTTACTTTCCAAAGAGTAAGCATAGAAGGAACCCTATTCTGGATGGATCCCTGGCTCGCCGACTCACCTCTAGGCACCGAATTCCCCTTGCTCTTCGCGACCTGCTCCGACCCCATGCTCCTTGTGGCCAACAACTTCTAGGAGGGGACCTGGAACATCCCGTTATGGAGAACCTTTGGCATGACTGAGGCCACAACTTTCGAGGCTTTGAGAGGGCGTCTGCCTAACTCCATCTCAGAGACCTCAAATAGTGTCTCCTAGAGATTTTCCCAGTCGGGGAATTCCTCAGTTTGTTCGTCGTATCGGACCCTGTTTCGAGGACCCTTTATCCCCTGTACTAATCATCTATGGAAAGCACCATTACCACTTAATATCAAGATCTTCATGTGGCAATTTCTGCATGATTGGTTACCCTCGGGAGTGGAGGTGTACAAGTGACATGGGCCGGGCGTATGTCCGTTGTGTGGGACTCCGGAATAGGGACCCACACAATGTTCACCTATCCTACTACCCAGTTTCTGTGGAGCTTTATTCGAGAGGCGCTTGGTCCTACTTCGCAGGCCCAAGACCTCAGTGAGTTCCTAGAAACTGAGGCAAACCGTACCGGCAGGAGCCGTCACCTCTTTTGGTTAGTGTTTGCCATGATGATTTGGACCCTATGGAATATTCATAATAAGATGGTTATCACGCAAGTGTTCCTACAGTGTGCTTCTGACTCCATCATTAAATTTCTTGTTTTTCTACAATAGTGGCACCCGCTTACTAGGCAGCAGGACAGAGAGCAGTTGGACGATACTCTTCAGGCTTTGCTGGTGGAGGCACACCAGTTCGCCTCTCCGCTAGACGTTGAGCTCTCGTAGTGGGAACTTGTCTCTTGCCGTTGTTTTTTCTATTTCTTTGGGTTGTGTGTTGTTGTGGCCCCAGCGAAATATCATGTGTTGTTCTTTTTGTTGTTACTTGGACCTTTATATCGGATTGGGATATTTGTGCTTTATTTATACAGCGGGTGAAAGCTTGTTTCGAGGAGGAAAAGAGTAAGCACTTCTTCAAATATTCGATCATCCTCCACGTTGTTGCCGTGATCCATTGTGATCCGATGATTACCGACTTGCTAGAAGCTTATGTCAACGACGAGGAGGGCACAAAGCATCTACATGAGTTAAAACCTCGGGCTAGATAGGTCGATGGCACTAGTCCGCCTCCCTTTTGTGATGGTGGGCACACGTTTGGAGGAAGAGCAGGTGGAGCAAGATTCTCAGGATGGACAAGCCGAGAAGCAACGGAGACATGTTGATTGTGTTATGCTTGTCGTCTTTCATCTGTAACCGTTGAATAAATGTAGAATGTGTGTCATTAGTTTTCATCTAGTACGTTCAACAAACACCTACCATGCAATATTATTTCAATCCATATTCGATCCAAACTTGCTTCAAACTCCTGCTGGACCATGGAGATTACATGCCTATCCGAATAACGTGTGTTGGTGAATGATGACCATGGCTTGGTGGCGAAGCCAGAACTCGCGAGCGGTCTAGTCGTTTGGAATGGGTAGGTGGCGTGGATCGGGCTCGAGGATATACTTAGTTGAGTGTTTTTCGCCGCTGCTGACGCAACAATGTGGTGGGACCTGCATGTAAGGAAATTGACAAAATCTATATGTTCAGTCTATGCTAACGTCAATAATAGGAAGTCCCAAACTAGTGAAATCAAACGATAAGTTGGCCAGACCTAATGGAGTCTGTGTCAAGTGTGTCTAGTCGTGTAGAAGTAACGATGGTGCGAGGGTTAGTAATGTTTTGACAATTCATGAAAAGCTAGTGGCACAATCTAAATTTTGGCGAGAGTTAGTGATAATGTCATATTATTCCCAATATAAGAGGTAAACTCGTCAGGTCTCACCAACATAGGCTATAACAGCCGTGAAAGAAATGACCGTCTGAATAAATATGTGTAGTATACAGCATATGGTTTACATCATACTCCCTCCGATCCATATTACTTGTCACTGAAATGGATGTATCTAGACATGTTTTAGTGCTACATACATCCAATTCGCGACTAGTAATATGGACCAGAGGGAGTATATGACTTGCTGGGTACATCGAATCAAAGATGTACATTGACCGAGTACACAACTTTTCTATTGCAACCCATGAGATGTAATAAGTACTGATGGTTTAAAAAAATAAGTATTCTATAAGACTATAATCCAGAGTGCTTCTGATGTGCTCCCAATGCAGCTAGCGTTCCAAGAGAGAAGATATATATGGCAAGCAAAAACTCCGCAGCTGCCTCTTCAAAGATACCCCACACAGCGAACCTACATGTAAACCAAAAACCCTGTCTGGCACGTATGCCAATGTAACAATACGAATGTTTAGAATGAACTCCCTATGTCGGATCAGCAGCAGAGCATAAGCGAGCAGAGATGTTACAGAAAGGACAGTCGTGTGACCAAGTGGAGTGAGCACCATATATAGCCCAAGAGCAAAGGCAGCAGTCAAGCAAGTGAGCGAGAAACTCATCATGCGGTAGGATATCCCTAAATGGTTGCGGCGGATTGGAAGTTTAACCGAGGGCATGCCGGAGAACACTAGACTGATTGTAGATGACAAGGAGAAGATGAAAGCCAGTGTGATGGCCACCATGAACACATTGAAAGACCACATACCGAAAAGTCTTCGCGTGTCACTGTTGCCGGTATCCCTGGCTTGGAGCCCTGCAGGTATCGCGAAGATTGCACCGAATGTCGCTGATGCGATCAGTGGCGAGATAATGCCAAGGCTCTTGGTTGAATCTGACATTTTGGTTGACTCTTTTTCATCATCCTCTTGTTTGGTCGAATCGGACATTTTGGTTGACTCTTTCTCATCATCCTCCTGTTTCGCCCATGCAACTCTGGTTTCTTGAAAATGATCCCAACGTTGGCTACTGTGCTTGCCGCCAACAATTTTGAGTGCCCTGTATATTATGGTCTCATGGTTCTGCAAAATAACAATTAGAGGAAATTGGGACCAATGAGCAACCATTGTACTAGTGATAGCCTGATATAGGGAGCCAACTCGAAGCTAAGAGAGAGCAGATCTTGGACATTACGCGGTCAATGAAAAATCCGGCGGTGATCTGGCACTTTGCTAGATCTAGTGGAGTTTGATTCTTATTATTCCATATATTTATTAGTACTTCTAGATTCTCCAAGAGAGCACATGAAAGATATAGCGCCCTAGCTTCCACAACAAGGTGCAGTGCAGTGTTGCCATCATTGTCCTGAGCATTCATTATAGATGCAAAAGTTGATTCTTGACAAGCATATCGTACTACATCGAAGCTCTTCTCCTTGACTGCCATATGAAGGAAGGTTCTTTACAGTTGGATGAACGGACTCCGTTCGTACACTGAATCGTTTTATTTTACTTTGTTTGTTATTTTTGCAGGAACTTGAATCTTGTGTGGTGACGTGCACGGTTTGTGCCAATCGAGCAAATACTCGTATAAACCATTTGGTTGTTTCAACTCAAGCTTCAATAACAAGTGTTCGATAAAACCTTCCAAACTCGAACCTCTCTCAATAAAAGCCAGGTTCTCTACGAAGGAAATCACCAGATCACATAAAGAAATATTTATTGAACCAAAGATCCATGTCCATCAAAAGAAAGGTTATTCGTACCTCAACAGGAAAGGTGCGTCATCCTTGCTTTACTCCATCTTGGGGACATAATCATTTCTCACACTCTCTTTTAATAACTGCATTTTCTCTTTTATTTTTTGTGATCTATTCAAAGTTGGGTTTTACAAAGTTCTAGCTTGCGGAAGTTACTTCTGCATGTGTAGAGTCTTGTGCAATGTTCTTTTGATAAAGCTTTTGTGCAATCATGTATCCCGCTGTTTGTGAATGCTTGCTTAGGTAAGTTATGTTTCA